>CM061524.1:34555000-35795000 GCA_030068015.2 Neoceratitis asiatica
TAGACCCAGCATTCATTATTGGATAAGAATCGACCGAATAGACCACGTCCAGCACGCAGAGAAGAAAATATAGCGGCCGTAGCTAGGAGCAGCAACTCGGACTGACGTTTGGAACGACTTAGTACATTTTAAGAGTTCTTAAAATGAAAGCATACAAAATCCAGCTTTTACAAGAACTGAAGCCGCGAAGCGGCTCGACCTTCCCAAATGACATCGCTTCGCCCTATAGGCTCATGAAAAGTTCCAAGAATATCCCACGTTTTCGAGGCAAATTTTGTTCAGCGGTGAGGCCCATTTCTGGCTCGAGGGATATGTAAACAAGCAAAATTGCCACATTTGGGACGAATAGCAACCTGAAGAGATTCAAGAGCTGCCATTTCATCCAGAAAAAAAAACAGTTTGGTGTGGTTTGTGGGCTGGTGGAATCATCGGTCCATATTTCTTCAAAAATGATGCGTGTGAGAACGTAACCGTCAATGGCGACCGTTATTGCGCCACGATAACCTACTGTTTGACGTCTGAAATTGAAGCTCGTGATCTTCGCGGCATTTGGTTCCAATAAGACGGCGCCACTTCCCACATATCGCATCAATCAATGGATTTATTGAGAAAACAGTTCGATGAGCAGATAATGTCACGTTTTTGGCCGGTCGATTGGCCACCAAGATCGTGTGATATCACACCCTATAGACCTTTTCCAGTGAAAATATGTCAAGTCGATTCAGACCTTGGTGCAACACATCACGCGTGTCATTCGCCAGTTACCAGTCGAAATGCTCAAACGAGTCATCGAAAATTGAACTCAACGGATGAAGCATCTGAGACGTAGCTGCGATCAACATATGAAAAAGATAATCTTCAAAAAATAAATGCCAAAGAATGTTCTTTCAAATGATAATAAACTGACATTCCCCATTAAATTTGAACTTTCTGTGTTTTTTTTTTGTCTTTAAAAAAGTAGTGAAATGGATCACCCTTTATTAGTATAGATCACTGTTGCCCGAAACAAGAGTACCAATACTATTTAGATTTTAGTGACAAAAGCAGAGGAAACTTTTTATATTACTCAATATATTTTCGAACTTTGTAATGCAGCTTAATGAGGCGATCGTGCTCTGCTATTATGGATGCTTCTAAATATTGAAGTTGTGACAGTCTAACAACAACACGCTTCATACTTATTTGAAAGTTGTCAGTCAAAGGACTCTTTTGAGCATTATTTATTATTCCACGAATTTAGTTCAAGAAACTCCACCAAAAATCACTTAAAAATAACTTTTATGTAAATGTATAAACATGAATGCCTGTCTAGGGATATTTTCATATTTCTAAGCATATTCAATTTATTTATCACCAAGAAAAGTGTTGGCACACCAAAACTACTTTGCAACTGATTTGCATGCCTTTGATGCTGAAATAATTTGTGTAAACAACAACAAACGATTACTAGACATATATAGTACAATTTCACCGTTATATGCGCACGTGTTAGCGCTACAATCGCAATAGAAATTCATAATTCATAAGCAATACTTGAAATTTGAAATTGAATATTTTTTCGCGAATCTTTTGCATCAAAGTGACGACGAAAAGAAATCTATGTGTGTGTGTGCGTGCTTTTAGGCGTTCATGCATGCCAAACCAAAGAAAAACCACAGACAGACAAATACAGTTAGTACAAGGTGGTAGTGCAAGGCAGAGGTATGTAGACTTTTCTGTGTATGTGTATATAAGTGTTTGTGTTGCTCTACATAACCCAGTCAAGCTCATGTAATAAACCCGTTCAAAGCGTACTATTGCAACTACAGCAACAACAACACCAGCCACATAAAAAATACCGAGACTCCGCTTATACAGAAGCCACGACGCATCAACACCGTTGTGGTATGCAGAACAAATCTGTCAGCTTTTGGTTGAAATGTATACATACATTCATACCCATACACACACAGAGTCATGCTAAAGCAGGGTTACCGATGCCAGCTTGTTGGCATTTATTGCCACATTCAAGCATTGGCGGAGTTGTTGCTCGCCATTTCGTAATACCACTTTGTATTGCTGCTATTCGTCACGCGGCTAAAAGTCAAAAGTCAAAATTCAAAATCAAATTTCGTACGCTTCAAATATTTTTATGCCAATTTTTTTTATATTTTCCCCAAGTCTCTTTCTCTCTAACAAACATTTCCAATTCATTTTTGCCATTTCGGTTTTGAATGCACTATGCGTGTGTGAGTATATGTGTTTGACTGATATTCCCCTACAATTTCATTCTTCGCCATGATGGCGCTGCGATGTGCAAGAGTTGAGTGTTGTGTTGTTGCGTTGTGGTGTGTGTTGTGTTGCGGGCGCTCTGGGGAGTTTTGTTGCTGAAACGTGGTCAATTAAGTTTGCAACGTAACGGAGCGCAAATATGCGCCCACGCTTATGCATATGTGCGAATACATGTACGCTGGCGAACATAAATTTGGTGTAAGAATTTAAAAAAAAAATTTTTTAGAAATTTTTTTAAAGAAAATTGTTGAGTTAATTTTTTCAAGCAATAAAACATAATAACAAAAACCAAGATTTCTTGAATTAAAAAATTATAAAAATAATAATAAAACTCAATTAATTTAATTCTTATGATTGGAAAAAAAAATTATTAAAATTTTCAGCATTCTTTTATAATATTTGGAATTATTTGCTTGGGAGCAATAATAATATTTTTATAAAAGTATATTTAATTCTGCAAGAAATACATATGAAAAAAATGTTCTTTTGTGGAAACGAAAAATTCAAATATACAAATTTCACTTTTTTTTTTCAAAAACAAATATTTAATTAGTGGGAATTAATATAAAAAAATGTATTCATATAAATTTTTGATTTTTAGTTCAAGCAATACTTCTTAATATTAGGGGTACTCTCTTTGTTTAGGAAATGCATGCTACGGTGCACGTATAGGAAAAAATTTCCTATCCGTGCACTAGCACAACAACAAAACACATGCAAAAAACATATGGTACGATAGGAAAAAAATCCTATACAAATCCTATGTATATTTATTTCCCACAGCTAGCAAGAAAGAAAATGCAACTCTGTGAAGAAAAAGTAACCCTGTGCCTGTGTGGTTGTTATTGTTTCACTTGAATATGTCAAAATTTTGCAACGGGGGTGCTCTCGATCTCTATTACAATTCCATAGGAAATATTTGCATAGCATGCATTTCCTAGACAACACGAATACCCCTATTGTGTTTATAAAAATATTTTCCATTGCGTAGCAAAAATACAAATCTCACATGTTTTAAACACAAATTCGATAATAAAAACTCAAAATTTTTTTATTTTAATCATTTCAAAATGAGTATATTTTTAATTTTAAATATTTTATTTTAATTTCTGCAATATTTTTCTGTATATAACAAATCTGTATTTATAAAAAGGTGTTTCGTTTTGTAAAAATAATAAAAATCTGACCTTTTTCAAAAAATTCAATAAAATATCTATAAGAGCAATAATCTCACAAATTAGCAGTAAAATTGAAAAGTCCCCGGCCTGACACACAGCTGCCTCTAATAGAATTGAATCCATATAGATTTTTAGTTAGCCCTAATCTAACCTAATTTTTCACAGAACACTGGGAGTCCATAAGGTACCAAACCTAAAAGGCCGAAATGGCGCGCCCAGCGTTAATTAAAACAGAGGTTTAAACCCTATAGACTGTAACTACCCACATACTTAGACATGAAATTACAATCCATAACTGTAAACTCCACGGAAAATATATTAAGAGTGCTTAAATTTGATTTTCCTTAGAACATAGCAGGGCAATTGGAAAGTTCCCGGCCTGACACAAAGATGACTCTACTAGAATTAAATCCATACAGATTTTTAGTTAGCCCTAACCTTCACAAGACGCGTGTATAAATTTGACAGCTGTCGGATCATTAGTTTGTGAATTATAGAATTTTGAGTGAAGCATCTTTTGTTATTGTGAAAAAAATGTATAAAAAGAAATTCCGCGTGTTGATGAAATATTGATTTTTGAAGGGAGAAAATACAGTTGAGGCAAAACCTTGGCTTGATGGCGGGCTTCCTGATACTGCCCCAGGAAAATCAGCCCTGAAGGATTGGTACGTAAAGTCTAGACGTAGTGAAATGAGCACCGAAGACGGTCAACGAAGTGGAAGCCCAAAAGTTACCCTATAAAACGTCAACAAAAACCACGAAATAATTTTGAATGGCCGTAAATTGATATTAAATAAAATAACAGGCACTCTAAAGATATCGACTGAAGTTCTACATCATATCATTCGCGATTATTTCGGTAAGAGAAAGCTTTGTGCACAGTGGGTGCCGTGCGAGCTTACTTTTGACCAAAAACACGACGAGTGTTTCATTAGTAGCAGTGTTTGGAGATGTTCGCTCGTAATAAACTCGAGTTTTTACGTTGATATGTGACAATGGATGAAACATGACTCCATCATTCCACTCCGAAGTCCAAGCGACAGTCATCCGAATGGACTGCATACGATGAACCCGTTCCAAAGTGTGGAAAAATGCAACAGTCCGATGCCAAGGTTATGGCGTTTGTATTTTGGAATGGGCATGGAATAATTTTCATTGACTACCTTGAGGAAGGAATGACTCTCAACAGCGACTATTACATAGCGTTATTGAACCATTTGAAGAATGAAATTGCCGAAAAACGGCAGCATTAGAAGAAAATGAAAGTACTTTTTCACCAAGACAATGAACCGTGTCACAAATCAGTGAAATAGATGGTAAAAATCTATGAATTGGGCTTCGAATTGCTTCCGCATTTACCGTATTCTCCTGATCTGACCACCAGCGATTATTTCTTGCTCTCAGATCTCAAAAGTATGCTCGCTGGGAAGAAACTTTCGTCGAATTAAGAGATGATCGCCGAAACTGAGGTCTATTTTGAAGCAAAGCTCAAATCGTACTAAAAGAATGATGTCGAAAAGTTGGTGGATCAGTGTATCACCCTTGAAGGGAACTATGTTGAATAAAAAAAAAGAATTTTGCAAAAAAAATGTGTTTTACTATGATAGGCCGGGGATTTTTCAATAGACCTATTAGTTTAAAAATTTAAAATCAAAATTATTGTATTTAAAACAAAATAATAATAAAAAAAATTTTATAGCTATGCAAGATTTTTAGGCAAACAATAATGTTATTTATATAAAATAACAAAAGTCAAAAAATTAAAAAATTTCCAAAAATTTCACACAAAAAATTTCAAAACTTGAAAATCACAAAAATTATATTATAAATTTAAATATTAAATTATGATTGGTAATTTTTTTCTCTACAACAAAAAAATTGCATGCAAACTTTCATTTACTCGTAAATTGTGAATATTTGCACTGTTTGTTTGTATTATTTTTATTTTATTTTTATTTTTTTATATTTTTTTGAATGGAAAATATTTAATACTATAATTTCCGCTCAACTTATTTTTAACTTTATTTAAATAATTGACAAATACAAGTAAATATATCTAAAGATGATTATATAAATTTTTTATTTAAATCAAATATTATTTAAAAAAATAATATAATTATTATTAATTATGTCAAAATTTATTTAATATTAAAGACATAAATCTTTTAAAATGAACCAAATTACAACGAAAGAAATAATAAATATTATTTAAAAAATACACTTAACAAAGTCCCATACACTTAATTATGTTCGCTAGTGTATATTGTATGCACACCCACACAAATATATATGTGAGTGTACAACTCAACTCTCAAATAATTCAATATACATTTACAGTTAGGTTATAACTTGCCACAGCACTACAGCGCAGCTAACGAATTATGCCGTTGTTGCATTACCACCAACAGCAGCTAACAGCGGTGCATCACAAAATGCTAAGCGCATTCATATAAAAGTACATATGTACATGCAGATTAATAAATTCATACATTCCTACATTTACACATGAGTACCAATCTGCTAACAAATACCCCGCATTAGCGCTTATTTCGCTTGTCGACAACTCTCATGTGGTGCTGTAGGTGCTTTTTGGTATATTTTTAAGAAAAAATAAAACAGTTTTTCACAGGCAACTGATAAAGTCATATATAGCTGGATATGAGAATATAAAACATTTATGTATGCTGATTGAATAAGCGCAACATTTTCTCCATTTATTTTTGTCAATATTAACGCCTGAAAGTATGCAAAGTCAATTTTGGCGCTAAAAGTAAATTAAAAGCGCAGTTTTGAGTACTAAACGTGCCGCCTATGCAATGCTTGTTTCAGATTTCAGGGAGAATTTTCAATTTTTTTTATATAAATAAAACTTTGTGGTTCTGAGCCCCTGGGGAAAGCAGTGCTAAAAGAGTTTTCTATTTTTATTTTATTTTATTTTATTTTATTTGATATTTTTTTATCCCATTATTTATTCATGTACATGAAATGGTATATTAACTTTGGTCCGAAGTATGTAAGCATCAGAAGAAGAAGGCATCGACCCATCAAAATGTATACCGATCGTATCGGAATCACGAGCTGAGTTGATTTAGCCATGCCTGTCTGTATGTTTGGTACGTTTGAACGCATGCTAGTCCCTCATTTTTTGAGATATGTCAACCAATCTTGATAGGCAGATGCATTTAAACGATAATTTGTCGGAACCGGCCATATCGGAGTGATATTTGGTACTATGCACACATACTATGATCTACATATTCGTGGTGAAATTCGTCGAAATCGGAACACATAGCTCCATGCAAACGATTTTCGCATATATGAGGTTTTTGGAGCAAAAGTCAGTTAAAAATCATCTAAGCATGTAAAATTTGGTATTCTACACACATATTATGAATTGGGTATTGGTAGTGAGAATCATTTAAATCGAACTACTATATCATATAGTCCTCATACGATTTGTTAAGATATAAGGTAATGAGTTAAAAATTCTCCAAAAAGCATCTAGGAGCGTGATATTTGGGATTCTATAGATGGGATTCTATAGATGTAAGCTTTCGTGGACCCTGAGAACCATCGAAATTGAATTTTTCAATTTGCAATAAATTTATATGTTCATGAAAAGTATAACGACTTCTGCTTGGCCGAAGACAGCCCCTCTTACCCGCTTTTGTATATTTTTGAAAAAAAATCATTTCATATTTGCAAATTCCCGATTTTTTTCGGTATATTTTGATTTTTTTTAAATTTATCTTGTTTTAAAGGGTGATCCAAGTAGAGTTACCTTTTCCAATAGCCTTTTTTTGACACATTACGTGTGAGTCGTGTCAAGCTGTCCTGTCATTTTTGATTAGTATTGTTTGGCATTTCTTCATGGAAAGATTAATGCCCGAACAAGGTTTACAAATCGTTCAACTTCATTACGAAAACTCACGTTCTATAAAGAATGTGTTTCACGCGCTTCGCTCAAGTTATGGTCAACATAATCGGCCGACTGAGCGTACTATTCGCAAAGCCATCACCCATCTTGAGACCCAGCGTTCATTATTGGATAATATTCGACCGAATAGACCACACCCAGCATGCAGTGAAGAAAATATAGCGACAGTAGCTGAGAGTGTACACCAAGACCGAGGGAGTCGATTCGGCGCCGTTTGCAGCAACTCGGACGGATAAATGGAACGACTTGGCGCATTTTATGTCGAGATCTTCAATTGAAAGCGTACAACATACAGCCTGTGGAAGAACTAAATCTGCTCGACCTTCCCAAGCAACATCGCTTCGCTCTATGGGCTCTTGAAAAGTTCCAAGAAGATCCAACGTTTTCGAGTCAAATTATGTCCAGCGATGAGGCCCATTTCTGGCGCAATTGGTATGTAAGCAAGCAAAATTACCGAATTTAGGACGAAGCGCAACCCGAAAAGATTCAAGAACTGCCATTTCATCCAAAAAAAAAAACAGTTTAGTGTGGTTTGTGGGCTGGTGGAATCATCGGTCCATATTTCTTTAAAACTGATGCCGGTGAGAACGTAACCGTAAATGGCGACCATTATCGCGCCGTGATAACCGACTATTTGATACCTGAAATTGAAGCTCATGATCACCGCGACATTTGGTTTCAACAATGGATTTATTGGGAGAACACTTCGGTGAGCGGATAATTTCACCATTTGGACCGGTCGATTGGCCACCAAGATCGTGTGATATCACACCGTTAGACTTTTTCCTGTGAGAATATGTAAAGTCTAAAGTCTATGCGAACAATCCCGCTTCGATTCAGGCCTTGGAAAAAAAGATAAAACATCACGCGTGTCATTCGCCAGTTACCAGTCGAAATGCTCGAACGAGTCATCAAAAATTAGACTCAACGGATGAACCATCTGAGACGTAGCCGCGGCCAACATTTGACACAGATAATCTTTAAAAAAATAAATGCCAAAGAATATTGTTTCGGATGATAATAAAGATTTCCCATTAATTGAATTTTCTGTGTTTTTAAATGAAAGACATTTGAATACATTCTATGTAAGTTTCGCAGAATATTTGTAAATTTGTAAATCGTAACGGTGAGTCACAAACACTTACAATAGAAGATGTTACGGGCATGGAATCACCTTTTATATTACCTTATTTTTGTTTATTTTGTTTAATTTTATTTCAATTCATTTTATTTTATATTAGTTAAGTTTCATTTATTTTATTTTATAAAGTTTTGTATTATTTTATTTTAGTTTACTCTTTTTAATATTTTTATCTTTTCATAATATTTATTATTTAATTTTAATTTTTTTTTAATTGTTTTATTATATTTTTTATTTATATTATTATTATGTTTTATTTAACAAAAAATTATTAACAACACTCTATCATGACAAAACCTCAAACATTTGTGAAAATTTGTGGTGTTTTGGATATAAGAAGGGAATTAAAATTGTTTCATTCCGATATACCGCATCGCCTGCTTTACAACCTTAAAACTTGTAATTTATAAGAACTAACCACCAAAAATCGCGTACAAAAATTAATATATAATAACGCTTAGAAAATCCCTAATTTCTCTTAGTAGTTATCTTAATGTTCCATATTAAAAGTTCTCTTTCGCCTATATTTACACAGTATATATTTATTTATTTAACTATATATCTTGCATGCGATTTTTTGGAGTTTGTCAACCTCTTTTCGAGTTGAAGTTGCATTACAAAATGTAAGATATGTTTATGTAGCTATGTTATCAACTATGTGTAATAAAAAATGAAGAGATTTTAATACAAATATTTTGGACATTTAACAAAATGCTAATTCCTACAGGAAAGAGTCAAAAACCACAATCGGCAAAGAAAAAGTTATCAAAATTATTCAGCAGAAGAGTTGAACACGAAGCAGATGAGACAGTGGCAATAGATGATAACAAAAAAATTACAACTACAACAACCAAACAAAAACGACCCGCACCAAAACCACCAGATATAAAAGAAACACCGCCAATTGTGCCAGAAGAGAGGGCAGCATGTTCACGACAAGCGATAACAACACAACAAGCGCAAACAACAAACATAACAACAGCAATAAAACAAACAGAAAATTTGTTATGCACAGCAGCCACAAGTGTTTTGAGGGGTGAACAAACGATAAAGCAGCAGAAACATGAAGATCATCGTGAATTCATTGAGCATCTCTTCTCAGCGGTTACCAGCAATAGTGGCAGCGACGTTATGAGAACCGCAGTAGGCGACGACACAATCGACGCAACAGATGATGAGCGAGAATCATTAGATTATGACGGCGAAGACGGCGCAGATAACGTGGGCGACTTTAATAGTGTAACAACAAAGCAAGCGGCAAGCAATGATAGAAGTAAGCAAGCAAAACAAACATGAAAAACATGTCTTGGAAGCTGGCCAATTGGAAGCGACAACAATTCAAGCGACTGTGCTGTTGGAAACTTTCCAACTGCTTCCAATGTCGGCAATTGTAGACAACACTGATGTTGCTAGTGAACAACTCAAAGCGAAGGGAACTGTTGATGTACTTATAGATACAAATACTTCTGATCAGTGTAGTGATATAAAAACACACAATTCAAAAACGGTGGAGGGTAGAGTGTTAAAAAACGTAATGAGCGTAGCTTTGCTGTGCTCTTGTGCTTAAAGCAAAACACAAAAGAAGAGCGGCTCAATCAGAGAGCGTCAGTGTCAGTGTTGCGCTATTCTGTTTTGATATTGTAGAGTATCGATTGCCTTGAATTAGCTTTACATATACTTGTATATTCCACTTCTGAAGAATGCCAAATCAAAATAATTTAAACCCTTTTTATTTATGATGTGGTTGTTTCGTTAGTTTAAGACTGTTTCACTGAATTTCGCGTATTAACTTATGTTGCTTCTTTACGTAACTTAAATACTTGACTCTTCTACGTAACTTAAATACTTGACTCTTTTAGTGTTTTTGAGCACAGTATTATTTGTTTCTTTATTATTTAGTGTTGCAAAAATTGCTTTAAAACTCGGCGTACTGGCGACTTCCATCACTTGACAAGTGCTTCTTTAGTCACTGTCGCACGGGCAATTTTTTATTTTCCAGTCACAAAAGAATCACGGCAGTGGTTTTAAATACGCACAAACTCTCTGATCCACTCCTTTTCAGGTAAACTATAATCTCTTTATCACTGTTTTTATGATTTTCGCAATATTTTGGCAATCTACGTGTTTAAGGAATGAAAAAAATTGAATTCTCTGCAATATTTACTTCACCTTGATGAGTTCTCCTTGTTATAAATCTTACCTGAAACGATAGAAACAAACTTTCAAAATTTTTATATAATCTGCAGAGTAGTTTCGGAGATTTTAGAAAAATAAGAATACGAAGAAATATTTTTTATAAAAATATCTATGTAGGAGTTAAAATACTTTACAAGAGTATAAAAATAATAATAATTAAGATAACATAAGTTTTGAATTTCGAAACATTGCATTTTTAGTGTCAAAAATATTTTAAAATTTTTAATTATTTCAGCACTATAACCTGAATTCTTATATACTAAAAGCGAGTACACGCCCGGCATGCGAAAATTCGCGTTTTCCATTTTCAAAATGTACATAAATTAATATTAACATGATTAACCTTCCCCAAAGAGCCTTCAAATAGTTCACTTACACACATATAGTTCATTTTATTTCCGTTTTACACCTACCACACGCAACTGATTAATATTATAATTTAAAAACAAATACATATATAAGGGCACGTGTAACACACCTTAAAACCCGTTAAACTAAATATCGAACCACCCATTAAACACTACATTCTTCAAGCTCTCCAAAAAAGCAAAAGCTAAAAAATGAACAACACTGACGGCGACGCTCAAATGAAAATCACACAGCAGTCCAGAGCTATCGCGTCACCTCTTCTACTACTGCTCTTTTTTTTTTTTTTTTTTTTTTGTTGCGGCTGTTCTTTCCGCTGGACGCTTGTGTAAAACATACAGCGGGCACAGCTCCAACTGGAGCTTCAACTCAAGTTCCAATTACCAATCTACCATTTACACAACACACTCATTTCCAGTGTGACTTCAGTAATGCTTTACATTTCACAGGCGACGGATCGGCGGTAACGACAACGAGAACAACAAAAAATGTAAAACGGGTTAAAACGTCAACAAGAAGTGCAATTAACAGTGACAGCAACGCGGAGCAATCGATTAAAGTCATTGTTGCTGGTAATTGTAGTGGTATAACAAAGCCACAAAGGTACACAGACCATCATAGGGAGCAAAGGAAAGGTGAAATTAATGAGCCAGTGCAACAGTGCGTTGACAGTGAAAAATCTCTAGAATTCAATTCAAAAAGCGTAAAGAATGTGAAAAAATTCTGTGCTCGTAAGTTAGTCGTACAAACAGAATCATGGAAAACGGCGAATGCCATCAAACGTGTTGAAGTTCAATATCGAGAGCAAGCGAAAGAACAAAGTGTAACCGAGGAAGAAGAAGGAGAAGAAGAAGAAGAAAGTGAATACAATAAGACGGTGGGATCTGAAAGTGCATTCGCACGCAAAGAAGCCACAGGTGGGCAAAAGGAAACAAAAGGTTATCATCTTAGTGAATCAAAGAGAGATAAAAGTGCATGAAAAGTACATATATGCAAACAGTAAAATGCATAATTTCGGTATTTAGTACAAATAGTCGCCATAAAAGTAGTGAAAACATATAGTATAAACTTACGTATTTACTTAGCTATATTCATGAATATCGCAATTCCTCATAGTAGCAAAAAAAAATTAAAATAAGATAAATTAAACATAAAATTATCAACTAAAACAAAAAAAAATAAAAATATAAAAAATTAGATAAAATAACGGTAATTAAAATTAATCAAAAAATAAAAATAAAGGGAATTAAAAATATTATAACGAAAAACGAATACACAAAAAATTAAGAGAAAATAAAAAAATTAAAAAAAGGAAAAAATAAAATATATATTAATTAAAATAAAATAAAATAAAATACAATAAAATAAAACTAAATTAATTTTTTTAAATTATCTAAAATAAAATAAGATAAAAAAAAATAAATTTAAATAATAATAATAAAAAAATAAAATAAAATAAAATAAAATAAAATAAAATAAAATAAAATAAAATAAAATAAAATGAAATAAAATAAAATAAAATAAAATAAAATAAAATAAAATGAAATAACATAAAATAAAATAATATAAAATAAAATAAAATAAAATAAAATAAAATAAAATAAAATAAAATAAAATAAAATGAAATAACATAAAATAAAATAAAATAAAATAAAATAAAATGAAATAAAAAAATAAAATAAAATTAAAAAAAATAAAATAAAATAAAAATAAAAAAAAATAAAAATATAATAAAAAATGAAATAAAATAAAATAAAATGAAATAAAATAAAATAAAATAAAATAAATAAAATAAAATAAAATAAATTAAAATAAAATAAAATAAAATAAAATAAAATAAATAAAATAAAATGAAATAAAATTAAATAAAATCAAATAAAATAAAAAAAAAAAAAAAAATTAAAATAAAATAAAATAAAGTAAAATAAAATGAAAAAAAAAATAAATAAAAAAAAAATAAAAAAAATAAATAAATAAAAAATAAAATAAAAAAAATTTAAAAAAAATTAAAAATAAAATAAAATAAAACAAAATTTAAAAAAAATAAATAAATATAAACTAAAATAAAATAAAATAAAATAAAATAAAATAATTTAAAATAAAATAAAATAAAATAAAATTTAATTTAAGAAAACAAAATAAAAAAATAAAATAAAATAAATTTAAATAAAATAAAATAAAATAAACGAAACAAAGTGAAATAATATAAAATAAAATCAAATAAAATAAAATAATATAAAACAAAATAAAATAGTATAAAATAAAATAACATATAATAAATAAATAAATAAAATAAAATATAAGAAATAAAAATAAAATAAAATGAAATAAAGTAAAATAAAATAAAACGAAATAAAATGTAATAAATAAAATAAAACAAAATAATATTAAATAAAATAAAATAAAATAATATAAAGCAAAATAAAATAGTATAACATAAAATAACATATAATAAATAAATAAAATAAAATAATATATAAAAAAATAAAATAAAATAAAATATAATTACAGAAAATAAAATAAATAAATAAATAAAATAAAATAAAGTAAAATATAATAAAACGAAATGAAATGTAATAAATAAAATAAAACAAACTAATATAAAATAAAATAAAATAACATAAAATAAAATAAAATAAAATAACATAAAATGAAATAAAATAAAATAGAACAAAATAAATAAAAATGAAATAAAATAAAAAAATAAAATAAAATAAAATAAAATAAAATTTAAAAGAAATTAAAAAAATAAAAAAGGAATTAAAAAAATAAAATAAAATAAATAAAATAAAATAAAAGAAAATAAAATAAAATAAGATAAAATAAAATAATATAAATTAAAAAATAAAATAAAATATAATACAATACAATAAAATTAAATTAAACTAAATTTTAAAATTAGTTTAAAATAAAATAATATAAAAAATAATAAAATAAAATAAAATCATCTTAAAATAAAAAAAATAAAATAAAATAAAATAATATAAACTAAAAAAATAAAATAAATTAAAATACAATGAAATAAAATAAAATAAAATAAAAAAAATAAAAAAAATAAATGAAATGAAAAAAATAAAATATAATTAAAGAACAGAATAAAGTAAAATAAAAAATTAAAAATTAAATAAAATATAACAAAGTAAAGTAAAATAAAAAAATTAAAAAAAAAAATTAATTATAATAAAATAAAAAAATAAAATAAAATTAAAAAAAAATAAAATTAAAAAAAAAATTAAATTAAAATAAAATAAAATAAAACTAATCATAATTTTACAGTTAAACCTAAGTATTAGAAAAATAGTGAATTCATCATTCTTTGAGCGAGTTCCATTCAGTGATTTTTTAGTGCTACACTATAACACCCCTCCAACTCACCGTGGCATCATCATTTCTGCATTCATATCTAAATATGTATATGAATATATTTGTATGTTCTTGCTCTTTATGTATCTAACTAAGTATAAACACGTCCAAATGTTTAGCTGCCACTTATTCCGTTTTGGTCATTTTACAGTCATGTCATGTTGCACGCAACCTCCTCCACAGTTCACCGACTCTGCGGTACGAATTCCAGTTCCAAGCGAATAACCACTAATAGTCTACCAACATAACATAGTTAATGTACATACAAACGTTGAAACATATGTACAAATGCATATTTTTTTTAATAGGAACGTGTATGTTTAGCGCTTGAGTGCGTCCCTAACCCTAGCAAAAAAAAGAGTAGAAATAAAATCGTCATAAGCTTATTTTTTATGGCATTCGTTGCGTGGAAATGGAAAAGTCATATATACATGCATATGAATATATGTACAAGTGAGTGCAGATGAAAATATTACAATTCCAAATCTATATGTAGTCATACACGCGACCTTAGCCTGTCTGCTGACGACCTTAGCACGTTTCCGGTCATTTTTTAACGTCTCATATTTTTCAGATTTTTCTTTGAGGCGCTTATTTATGTTACATACATGCTTACACTTTCTTTTGTTCGAAAAAAAGAATAATTGCAATAGCACCCTACTTGCTTTCTCTTTAAAGCGTTTCAAGCCGGTGAAAAAAATATATTTTTTTCCTCAATTTTTCTTTTTCGCCGACGTTTGGTCAGCCCTTTTTGCTCTCAGCTCGTTCCCTAATTCCATTGGAATATTTTGTTTTGTTTTTATTTTCCACATACGAGTATGTATGTAAATGTGCTCGCCGCTCTCTGCTTGCGCTGGAAACGAGTTTTTTATATTATTTCTTTACTCATTGTCTTCTGGCTTCTGACTTTTGTTTACGCTGCCGTTGTCACTGCTCGCACGTCTGCCGCGGAAACTCTCTATTTGGCATGTGTGGGTTACGCTGAGTTTCTTTTTCTGTTTTTCAAGTAAAAATAAAAATATGAACTACAATACATATGTAGTATATATGTATATATGTACATATAAGTGCGTGTATCTGTAAAGAATGGTTTTCATAAATTGACTACAAATTAAAAGTTTGATGTCATAAATCTTTGACTTTAATTGTTTATTCCAAACATATGTTGGTATAAAGTAAGATTGATTGTGTACGTGCAAGTATTTGAAATATTTTTACCGTTTTTTTTTGGGTGTTTTGGCTTTCATGCCCCAAACCACAAGTGTTTGTATATCAGTATGTGTGTATAAAGATGTAATTCTATAAATAAATTATTGGTATCATTCTTTAATCGAAAGTGATTGCTTAAGCTGAGATAAGAAATCCTTCGTTGTGCTTTTGCCCACTTTGGCTAAAAAACTCTGCCTTATCCTCAGCGAATAATGCAAACCGAAATGTGATAAAGCCTTTCGGAAGGTGTAGGCCAGTAGGCCAGTAGGTCGCACATCGAAAAAACTGTGGTTAGGAGCTCCTGAATACCGTACCACTACTTAACCTATGAGCTGTTGTCGGGCCAGCAATCATTTCTGATCAGAAATAAACTAGTAAATTTTGAACTATATTGTAACTAGTATCTTTTTAACCGAAATCTGGTAGTTGTGATTTCGTAGAATATCTCAAAAAATTTTTTTAAACTTTGCTAAGAACTGCTTTGTCCATTTTGTACTAGTATCGGTCTAGTATATAACTGTCAGCTCTCTGCGTTTACATTGGTATTTCTAAACTATAAAATTAAATACTATTAAGCCAGTTAAGGACATGAGAATTATCTAGTAATTTTTCTTGTACTCATTTCCGTCAAAAAAACTAACTAGTCCACTTTGAACTGGTATATGACCAGCATATTGCTGTTCGAAATCTAGTAGTTGTAATTTCGAAGAATATCACAAATTTTGATTTCAAATTTCACTTAAAATATTTTGACCATTTTGAACTAGTATCGAATTAGTATCGAACTAGTATGTTGATCTGAGCCAAATCTGCAAATTCCATTTGTTTATTACCCTCTCCTCTGCATCGACCGTCTTGTTCTATATCATTTAACTGCAGTGTAAGAAACACTTTAAGTTCAAAAAAGTAAAATTTTGACAACTGACTTTGAATAGCCAAAGCCTTATCCCATAATTCCGATGTAGCGATATCCATATCTGAGCACACGCTAGAAAACAGAAGTCCATTTGATCTACGACAGAAGAACTTTGCAGCCACTGAAGTTTAGTACTAGCCCAACAGGGAGCTAGAATCAGTTCCACCTGCCCAAAATAAGACTGAGAGGGAACGGGGACACTCTTAAGGAAGCCAAATGAGTACATGAGATCTCCTGGGATATTATTTGATATCCGTTGCGGATAACAGTTTCAAGTTGAGGCCGGTAAAAACAGAAATCAAAAATAATTTTAGCGACGCTTTCTCTAAGCAAATCCAATGAGCTTTGGTTCATTTGCAGTAATTTTATAAGAGCGCAACTTTCTTCAGACTTTTACTTCGTCTTTTTAGCCAATTAAAAGTGATACATTTTGAGGTCCCTACTTTTTAAAGAAAAAAACAGAAAATTCAAATTCAAATGGGAATGTTTATTATCATTCGAAAGAACATTCTTTGACATATATTCTTTGAAGATTATCTCTTTCAAATGTTGGCCACGGCTACGTCTCAGATGGTCTATCCGTTGAGTCCAATTTTCGATGACTCGTTCGAGCATTTCGACTGGTAACTGGTGAATGACAAGCGTGATGTTTTGTTCCAAGGCCTAAATCGAAACGAGATTGTCCGAATAGATTTTCGACTTTACATATCCCCACAGGTAACAAATCGACCGGCCCAAAATGTGAAATTATCTGCTCACCGAAGTGTTCTCTCAATAAACCCATTAATTGATGCGATGTATGGGAAGTGGCGCCGTCTTTTTGAAACCAAATGTCGCGGAGATCACGATCTTCAATTTCAAGCATCAATCGTCGATTATCATGGCTCGATAGCGGTCGGCGGTTACGTTCCCATCGGCATAATTTTTGAGGAAATATGGACCGATGATCCCACCGGCCTACAAATCACAACAAAAAGGAATTTTCTAGATTAAATGGCAGCTCTTGAATCGTTTCAGGTTACTCTTCGTCCCAAATGCGGAAATTTTGCTTGTTTACATACCCATTGAACCAGAAATGGACCTTGCCTCGTAAAAATCGAATCCTTTTGGAACTTTTCAAGAGCCCATAGAGCGAAGCGGTGTCGCTTGGGAAGGTCGAGCGGCTTTATTTCTGGCACAAGCTGTATTTTGTACGCTCTCAATTTAAGATCTTGACGTAAAATGCGCCTAGTGGTTCCATACATCAGTCCGAGTTGCTGCGAACGGCGCCGAATCGACTCACCACGATCTTCGTGCGCACTCTAAGCTATTCTGTCGAATATTATCCAAAAACGAATGCTGGTTCTCAAGATGAGTGATGGTGTTGCGAATAGTAAGCTCAGTAGGCTGATTATGTTGACCATAAGTTGAGCGAAGCGCGCGAAACACATTCTATGCCTTAGAAGAACTCATGAACTACTCAAAATTCAGAGAAATTTCCTAGCTTTGATCATAAAAAATGCTGATATTCCAGCACAGCGCATCCTATCAGTCACGTAGAACAAATTATCTTGATGTTAGATATTGTTTAATAATTTAGAGAACAGAATATTATTTTTATTATTTTTTAGTTCAAACGAATTTCACTCCACTCAAAATTGGAAAAATCTCCTTCTTCCCGAAAATCAAATTATTCCTCAACTCACTGCGCATCCACATTTCCCTTCCACGTTGCATCGAAATTTCAGGCTTCTTTTTCAAAGTTTTCTAAAAATAAATCAAATTTTTCACTCTAACATTTGATTATTTTTCCACACTTACGCCAATCTTTTGCTGCTGCGGCACTTAAATTTTGAACACGAAATCGCTTTACGCACGAAATCGCAGAAGCACTCGATGAAGGGGAGGTTTATGATGAGTTCAACAATATGCTTGTCTCCACTGGTCGCCGTATCAAAAGGCAACAGTCACAACAACCACAACAACAACAGCAACAACACTACGATATTATTCTACTTAAGGAATTGTCAACAAGTTCTGATTCACTCTTTACAGACCCCATATCACCGCGTAGCATTGGCGAACAGCACCAGCACCAACAACAACAACAACAGCAACTACATACGGCAGCCAACTCAAATGATTTGGACAAACATAGAAACAATCGCACCTACAACCATTTGGCAGCACGCGGCGGTCTCAACGATCTACCCGCACTTATCAACAAAGACCGACCGATTAGCGAGATCAGCATAACATCAGCCGATACATCGGGTATTCTATCGCCGACAACAGCACGTGCTGTACACGAACTACAACGACGACATCGTGCCGATAAGGTAGCACATTTGTCCGTCTCACAAACAACATACTTGGAGTTGCTGCCGTCAGATACGAGTCCGGAACTCGAATCGGATAGTCCTGATGAACAAATGGCTCTGCAGTTGGGTAAGAAATTGGCACAGGTGCTGAGTAGTAGTGGCAGTAGTGGCAGTGCGGCCACAGTAACGCCACAAGATGGTGGCGCAGTTGTTGCGTCGGCGGGCAGTGGCGCGGATATCTTCAGTAACATAGCGAAGACGAAGAAGATTGAGTTGCATAATTTGTCGTCGATGTTGGGTACAGCGGCGGCGACGGCGGCACCACAACCACCACCACCACCCGCAGCTAGAGAGGAGAGTACAGGTAAGTGAATTATAATACATATTTTGCATTAAAATCCTTCTTTATTTGAGTAACAAAAAAATGGAGGATGAGCCGGAAAATAAACGACCTACAAGAGATCTCTAATGACTTTTAAGTCCCATTCATATACACAGTAAATGATGTTCTGGCAATATTATCGTTCCACCTACCGCTAGTTTGTGTTTTCGACACATGAAGTTCAAACTCAAACCTGTTTCGACTAGAAATCTACATACACAAGACACGAGTATATGTATCCATTGTAAATAAGGCACTTTATGCATCTATCTTCCTCCATAATCCAATATTTCTGGTCCTTCAAATGAGCCAAGTCTTAGCAGTCTCCCTTTGGGAACATATATATATAATTCGCGCTTTGTAACCGCTGACCCGATTTTCGGTCGAGCTCCTGCTCCAAATTGTGTTTTTGCATCTGGATGTGTTTGCCAACAAATGGAGAGACCGGACCTACAGTTTATTCTATGCGCCCTCCGAACGGCCGCTGGATTTTTATGATTAGCTTTTATTTCTTGTCAGAAATACACTCGGAAGGGTTGACAGTCCCTGCCAAGGAGCGAAAGCAATTAGAAAAATTAATATTCTATAATTTTGGATGTATGTTGGTCGAACCCTGACTCGAACTCTGTCCTTCCGACTGATAGGCAATGCTTACCACTCGGCTTTGCGGACGCCAAAATTTTTTTTTTTTTTAGTAAATCTACCTCAGAACCTTCTTCCACTGGTAATCGAAGCTCACTGTCTGTTTAGTGTTAACGATTAGGATTTATTTTCTCTTTTTTTAGGTTTCACCTGAACTTGCTCTTTTTACTCCTACCCTTTTTAAGAGTTCTTTTCCTATAGCTCTCTAAATCGCCTAAAAGGGTTCGTGCCTTGAAGACCAAGAAATGATGGGTTGATAACATACATTGCAGCAGATTGGATCTTATTCGTCAAGCCATGATATCGGCAGAAAGGAGAAGAAATATAAAACATTTTACTCTAACACTCGAAGCCGAAACTAATTGAAGCCAAGGACTTTGAACCCGAAAAACCTCTGATGTAATTCTTCTATTCTACAACCTAGAAAAAATAACGTTAAATCGCACATAACGTCTACTTTGATACCATCTAATAAACGTCTTTACTTTCGAATACATATTGCAAGTCCAAGTTTTGAGAAAAGATCATTGTTGAAGTCGTTCTATCGATTTTTGGAAGGCTTGTTAGTTATGTACCAGATATCTCTTGACCTTTTGGGTGTGTCGATTATTTTCTCACTGATCTTTTCCAAGATTTGGCTCATAGTGAATATCAACTCCATCTTAGATTTACCAGGTCTAATTATGCACTGATTAGTTTACTGACAGTGTGCTATAGTCTCATAGTCTCACAACATTAAATAGGACTAGACGGTACTTTATAAGTGATATTGAGAAGACTTCTTACGCGACAATTCGCGAAGACTATGGGGTTCCCCTTTTTCATAGTCGGACAATGGAACATTTGTTCCATCATCTCTCCTTAGCCTGGCTAAATATCCCCTACAGCATTAGCCTAAATAAGATTTTCTGAACCAAACAGTCAAAGCATTCTCCTCTTGGAGCTACCTTGGGACATTCATCTGGAGTCTCCAGTACATTAATTGCTACCGAGACGATTTGATTGTTTCCGAGAGAATGAACCATTTTAACTAATACGAATTCACAGCAAAATATATTCTATAACTGGAATGCACTCAAAATGTAGATAATTGATGGTGTCATGAAACCACGTGACAAGCGCTGGACGCTAAATGGTTAAGAAATTTATTTGTTCTGAACCGGTTCTCAATCAGCATCATTACTGCAATAATAGCAGAACATTGCCTAATGGTAACTCACGGTAAAAGAATGTATTAAAATCCTCATAGTGCTATCAAAATAGACCAAAAGGCCCAACTCAAGATTATAGTTTATTGTAACCTTTCTGCTTTGCAGTGAATGGGGAAAAGTCTAATGTATTTTCCTCTCATACGGGCCTCCTCACAAAAATCGTATTATTTCAAACCCTCAGACAAGGAGGTAAACCTTAAAAGAAAAAAATCCGTTTTCGCTTTTAAATACGCACTGTATATATGCAAGCTCATCAAAACCTATCAAGCACCAGGCTGATTTGTTTATTCAAATTGGAGCGTCATGAACAAGGGGTCACAAAAAAGCGACCATTTCTGGAACCAATTGCTTAAAATAACTGTTAGAAGACTTGCCATACCACGACTCACAAACCACTTAGGCAGTTTTCGACTAATAAATATGATCCTGAGCAAAATCATACAACACTACTCAGAAAAATTCCACTTCTTCGACAAGAAAAATCTATGAAAATACTGAATTACCAACTTTGGGGTTTCCAAAATAAACGCAAATAAAATACATTTAAAATATTTTTTTCAGCAATTCTTTTTTATTGTAAAGTTTGAACCTTGGCATCATATGTGAAACTGCACATCATTGAAATGAGCGCCTCGAGAACTTTTGCAAACTTCGTTCGAAGTAATTTTCGACCACTGTTTAGTACATATTTGGCGGTATCTCAGCCGTAACTTGACGAATTTTGGTTTTTAAATGCTCAAGACCTGAAAGTTTATCCGCATAAACAAGTTATTTCGCGTAGCTCTACAAAAAAGGTATCAAAACGCACGATCTCGGTGGCCAATTGACATCCGAAATGGCCGAGAAATTTCTCTCGCAATAAAGCCATATTCGGTGGTGTTGTGAGGCATGTTCCATCATCTTGTTGGAGCCACATATTGTCCAAGTAGTGTTTTCTAATTGCAGGCAAAAAAGAGTCGGTTATCATAAGACCATAACGCTCCAAATAGGCAATGTCAGTCTCGCTGTTATCGTTTTGAAAGAAGTAAGGTTCAATCACACCTACGGACCAAAGAGCAGACCAGACAATAAGCTTTTTTGGGTGCAATGGCCTCTCTTAAATTATTCAAGGATTCTCGGAGCCCCAAATGCGACAATTTTACTAATTTACATATCTACTGAGTGGGAAATATGCCTCATCGCCGAAGATATATATATATATATGTATATTTTTGTTTTGTTTTAAATCACGGTCTACTGCTCGTTGTTCAAACACCCAATCCACGTAACTACGGCGTTGCGAATGGGCAGCTGGCTTCGGTTGTTGTATGAGCTGGACTTTATATGGATATAGCTGTGAGTCCAAGTGCAAAATATGCGATAATGTACAGTAATAAAGTCACAGCTCTTGAGAACGTCGAGAAATAAACACATTCGGGTCTTCGTCTACGCTTTCAGTTACAGCAGCCATATTTTAGGTGGAACGAGCAAAACGATGATGCACAGGCCTTACAGTATCTGTAACCGATCCAGTCTTTTCAAATTTCTTTAAAAATTTACCAATTGCTTGAGTAGCAATCCTAAAGCACGAAACGTGGCCACGTTTGAAACATCATTTTTGTAGTAGGTTTCAACAAGTTTAACGCGTAGGGCAATTTTTGAGTGATCCATTTTCAAAAAAATCTGACTTTTAACTAAAAAAAATATTTCGTTTGACAGTTAAGTCTGACAGATGTCAAAATACAGCCTGGCACTTTCGAAACCACTAAATGGATAAGCCTTTATAGTTTACGAGATAAACGAAAACTCTAAGTGATCAGTTTTCAAAGTCTCTAAGTCGACTTGGACAAGTTGCGTTATTTATTTATGAAAATATACCAGAGATATTGTAGAATTTAATAAGTTTTAAAATCAAATTGACTTTTTGAAGCCGTCAAACACATATAAAATCTTAACCTCATTTTTCAAACAGTGATATTTGAAGAAAAACCTGCCAACAGCTGACAAATTCGAGAAAATATTTGTTAAACTAACTACTCAGGCATGAGCTGTGTCACAGATTTCGACTTGAAAGCATAAAATCATAAATAAAAGCACAATTAAACATCATTTAATAAAAATCGCACTGTCTTTAATTTTATCAACCGAGAGTGAGCTTCATGTTTACAATCCATTAAGCGTTCCATTTGCGTAAAAATAATAAATAAACATTGCCGGCCTACCAACGTATCAATGTGCCATTACAATGTGCATTCCTGATGCGCATACAGATCAACTATATTCTTGCATATATATGCTCGTGTATGTACATACATAAACACATATATTTCACTGCATCTGTTTGTATGATCGGCTTTTAGGCGCATGCCGCTACTATTTATTTACCCATTAACCCAGTCAAAACAAATGTGGTAAAAAAAAAACATTTACTTTACTTCCCTCTCCCCGTGCCAAGCAAATCCATGCGCTTATGAACTGCCTACATACATACATAGGAGTATACATGCCGACAAACCATTGATAGTGGACGTGTGAATGTGACCTCAGCGGCTGTGTTTTTCATTCATTGCAGGCAGTCAGGCAGGCAGGCAGACACATTACAAAAGCACAACATAACAACAACAACAGTACAAAAGCAACAACAAAAAAGCGGAGCAACATACACGTAGCAATAATTTGGCTACAATTACAATGGATATTCACACATACATATATATGTATACATTTGTATTCATACTATATTATGCATTGTGTTTACTCAGCGGCATCAGCTGTGCTCGAAGTTCATTTCTTCTGTTGTATATTTATGTTATGTATGTATGTATGCCAATGCCAATGTTTGTTTGTCGCACATGCATCCTGCATACTTGTCCTGCACAAGTTGGGAATTATTTAAATACCCATTTGACCAACAAATCCAAGATCATATACATGCAACTCTATGGCTAAACGAGCAGTAGAGTTGTTTATACTCACTTATATATGTATTTAGATATGCAATATAAATGTGCGAAGTTAATAAATGGCTGTGGTATTCAGAAAAAAAGTAGTTAAAAAAACAAAAATATATATTCACACACACAAATGTCTTTTAAGATGAAATTTGCGCAAAAATATGTAGAACAAACACAAGTTATTTGAAATGTAAGTATTTTTAGTCAATTTTAATAAATCATCGATATTTCATTTTCTTACTAAAGACTCAATAAATCAATTTTTACGTGAAACATTTCCCAAAAAAAGTGAAAATAGTTGTTATCTGTAGTCTTTTGCTCTCCAATAGAACGTATTTGTACAACGCTCACCAAGAAAAAAGTAATAAACGTTGCCTATATTTAGGCGCTTGAATTTTATTTCATTTTTTTTTGCGTCTGAGAAGAGGAAAAATGTCTTCCGCATCATCATGGTGTCGTTACATCAATGGTATTTGCCACTTGCAGGTCACTAAAAAACTTTACTCAAGCAAGATTATATCTCGTCACCTGCGTCCAGCTTAGGCTTTTTCGCTCGTAGCGTATGCTCTACGAACTCCATTACGTTCTTCCACTTTTCCTCGCTCTGCAGTATGACTGAAGTAATGTTATCTGCGCTAAGTGGCCCAATTGTATTTTCGAGTCCAATTCGCTCAGCTTGTCATCAAGTGCATTTGAAGAATGTATCTTCGGCATCATCTTCGTTGGCGTTGTTATAAAAACATAACGGGTCTTCGACTTTCCCAATTGTATATAGATATTTCCGGAAGCATTCGTGACCCGTGACAGCATATGTGTACTATAAAATTTACCTCCCCGAATTTTCTACTTACCCATACACTGACATCTCTTATAAACCTGGCCGTCCGTCGGCCCCGCTTTTTCATTTCCCATCGATTTTGCCACCGGTTGAGTGTTTCCCGTCTTATACATTCTCTAGTTAAATTTACAGCACTTTTTTGGTTCCTCATTTTTCTTAGTGTCTAGTTTCTTTTCCTTTCTGCTGCTAAGAGGTCAATGGGAAGACTCCCACTTATTACAGCTATAGCCTCTCCTGATGCCGTTCGGTAAGCCGACGCTACCATCAGGGCTGGTGTCCGATACACTTTCGCTAGTACTTTTCGCCTGTTATTCCTCTTGAGTGAGTGTGTCTGCCCATAACTCGGCTCCATAGAGTAAAATATTAAGCGGGTCGCTATTAGGAGCTTTCTTTTTTGCCATCATTTCGCTAGATTGTGAAGTGATTCTGGTGACTTTTTACGCAGCGTACTATCTTTGGGACCATTAGCAGAGACCAGGGTCTAATCTTACATCTAAATAATTAATAACTTTTCTTGATCTCAACTCATCTGAGGTTGTGTCGAGAGAGACTAGCCGGGCCTAAAACCGTGTTGCTTTTGTGAAATGCCACCAGAACTAGCAATAGCTGCTTCTAATTTCGGCTTAAGTAGTCTTTCGAGAAGTTTACCGGTAGTGTCCAGCTTGCAGAGAGGACGGTATGCCGATGAAATGTCTAAGTTTCCTTTTCCTTTATTAAAGAGCACAAGGTGTTCTTTTCCAGCCTACTGGGAAGAGAGCTAATACAGACATTAAACATATATAAAAGTAAGTTTGGGCGCTTCAAGGCAATAATTTTCAGTGCTTCGGCAGGAATGCCATCAGGACCTGGTACTTTGTTCGGCTTTAGTTTGCTTGCTGTTATTTGAAGTTCGTCAGTGGTGAAGTAAGGTGTTTCTATAGGTGCGCTTTCCTGTACTGCTGGATCTTCACGTATCTCATGTGTCGGAATTAAGGCCTTAACAATCTGGTCCATTTTATGTCCGGTCCATTATCTGGTCCAGGTGTTGTCCTAGCGCCAAGTTTTTTTATCACAATTCTGTATACTAGTCTCCAAGGATTTCTATTGAGATGTCATGCGTTAAGTTTCTCGTGGTCGTGTCTGTAAATGTAGGATGGAGTCAGCTACAGTACCCGGACCACAATTGTGTCAGTATTCCTCCGGTCTCGTGAGGCAGTAGAAGTTCTTGTATTGACAGAGTCTATGTGAATGTCGCTTAGGGCCTGTCGGTTGCTCGTTTTGTCCAGCGAATCTATGATATTGTGATTAATGAAAACTGGCGGTGCTCTAGCGGGCATGTAGCTTCTGCACATGCGTCTCGCAAGTCTCTGGGGTACACAGAAAATTCAAATTTAATGGGGAATGCTTATTATCGCTCGAAAGAACATTCTTTGATATTTATTATTTGGAGATTATCTCTTTCAAATGTTGGCCGCGGCTACATCTCAGAGGGTCCATCCGTTGAGTCCAATTTTCGATGACTCGTTCGAGCATTTCGACTGGTAACTGGCAAATGACACGCTTGGTGTTTTACTCCAAGGCCTGAATCGAAGCGGGATTGTCCACACACGATCTTGTTAACCAATCGACCGGCCCAAAACGTGAAAATATCTGCTCACCGAAGTGTTTTCTTAATAAATATATTGATTTATGTGATGTGTGGGAAGTGGCGCCATCTTGTTGAAACTAAATGTCGCGGAGATCACAAGCTTAAATTTCAGGCATCAAATAGTCGGTTACCATGGCACGATAACGGTCTCCATTGAATGTTACGTTCTCACCGGCATCATTTTTGAAGAAATATGGACCGATGATTCCACCGGCCAAGAAACCACACCAAACCGTTGTTTTTTCTGGATGAAATCGCAGCTATTGAATATCTTCAGGTTGCCTTCCCCCAAATGCGGCAATTTTTCTCGTTTAACTACCCCTTGAGTCAGAAATAGGCCTCATTGGCTCGAACGTCGGATCTTCTTGGAA
Organism: Neoceratitis asiatica; assembly: GCA_030068015.2. Classification (NCBI taxonomy): domain Eukaryota; kingdom Metazoa; phylum Arthropoda; class Insecta; order Diptera; family Tephritidae; genus Neoceratitis; species Neoceratitis asiatica. The sequence continues at coordinate 34,581,882 of CM061524.1, forward strand.
TTTTTCAAGAGCCTATAAAGCACACAAGCTGTATTTTATACGCTTTCAATTTAAGATCTCGACGTAAAATGCGTCAAGTCAATGCGCCAAGTCGTTCCATAAGTCAGTCCGAGTTGCTGCCAACGGCGCCGAATCGCCCGCTATATGTTTTCACTGCATGCTGGACGTGATCTATTCGGTCGAATATTATCCAGTAATGAATGTTGGGTCTCAAGATGGGTGATGGTGTTGCGAAGAGGCCGATTATGTTGATCATAAAAAGAGCGAAGTGCGCGAAACACATTCTTTACAGAACGTGAATTCTCGTAATAAAGTTGAATGATTTGTAAACGTTGTTTAGACATAAGTCTTTTCATGATGAAATAGCAAATAATATTGAACAAAGTTAACATGAGAGCTTGACTCGACTCACGTGTGAGCCGTCTAAAAATGGCTACTGAAAAAAGCATCTCTACTTGGTCACACCCTCATTCTGTTACTGAAGAAATTTCGCTTCGTATTTTAAAAACAATTCATGAACTCTGGGTTGAGTTCCAGTATCAGCCTGCCTGGAAACCAGCTATCATATACGTTCAATACCAGATTTTGGTGTTTTCGAAATGTTAGCTAATCAAGACCACTCTCTGGAGCACTATTTACTCGAACAATACGAAATGAACCGTTTTTAGATTTTATAATAATTCATAATTTTTTGGAATCAAGTTATTTTCAGTATATCTTTTTTGATTTTCAGTATCATGCTAAATTAATTAATTCTAAAAAGTTTATTATTTTCAATAAAAACCATTTACTATTGAATTATTCCGAACATTAACATAGAACCCATAGAAACCCGCTATTAAAAACATAAACAATGAAGAGTTACACATTAAATGACTTCGCAAAACTTGTACGCAAAGGTGCTTGGCAGTAATCAATATTGTTTTCATAACAAAATTTACGACAAATATATCATATCATTGTCTACATGAAAAGCATCCCCACCACCATTCCTGCTATAAACATAAAAGAAATACACTGAGGGGTTTTCAGAAACTTTGCAAGTACAACCTTTGGCCGGCCATACATAAAACACGTTACAACGCCACCCAGAAAATAGAAAAAAGAAGGCGAAAAAGGTGAAAAAGGTGAAAGGCAAATGTTTTAATTATCCTTTTTACATACAAAAAAAAAAGTTCTCACACTCACACAAATATAACTTTTTAAACGTTCTTTCATAAGCTATTATCATAAGTATTTTCTCCGCCTTTTTTGGCATAATAATAATTTATCTCTCCATCTCGCGTTTATTAGCCTTTAAAAATTTTTTTTTTACATAAATATATATTTATACGGCACATGCATTTCTGCAACTTTTTATGTTTTATTATTTTTTACTGTTAATTAAATCAAGCTCTTTTATGTACAGCACTCACACCGTTAGGCATAAGTCTACGTAAACGAGCCATGAGAGACTTTTCGCAGACCAAATACTCGTGAGAGTGAGTAAATGTGTAACAGCTGTTTTTGTTTTCGAGCCTACACTCGGTTCTTGGACATAAAATTAATGGGAAAAATTAAAATTTGAAGTAACAAAAATATTAAATTGATAAAAACCCAAAAGTTTTAAACAGCAAATGATGAGAGGGAAATCGTGGGAAGTGTTAATGATTCATACAGGGTTATCTGAAAAAAAACATATAAAAATTTAAGCTTTATAACCGTTAAAGTGCCGAACTCGTATACATATTTTTTACAAATGGAGGGACCTAGTTTATTCTAAGCCCTTCGTAACGGTCCTCGACTGAATGAGTTTTTTATGAGTTGCCTTTTAGTGGGTGATCAATTTCGAGGTTCCCTACTTTTTTAAAGCAAAAAACACAGAAAATTCAAATTTAATGGGGAATGTTTATTATCATTCGAACGAAAGAACATTCTTTGGAATTTATTTTTTGAAGATCATCTCTTTCAAATGTTGGCCGCGGTTGCTTCTTCGTTCGAGCATTTCGACTGGTAACTGGCGAATGACACGCGTAATGTTTTGCTCCAAGGCCTGAGCGAAGCGGGATTGTCCGCATAGACTTTAGATATTACACATCCCCAGAGGAAAACGTTTAACGAGCTTCACTTTCAGACATCAAATAGTCGTTCATCATGGCGTAAAAAGAAATATGGACCGATAATTCCACCCGCCCACCAACCACACCAAACTGTTGTTTTTTCTGGATGAAATGGCAGCTCTTGAATCTCTTCAGGTTGCTTCTTCAGGTCCCAAATGCAGCAATTTTGCTTGCTTACATACCCATTGAGCCATAAATGGGTTTCATCGCTGAACAAAATTGGTCTGATCTTCTTGGAACCATTCAAGAGCCCATAGAGAGAAGTGACGTCGCTTGGGAAGGTCGAGCGGCTTCAGTTCATGCACAAGCTGTACTTTGTACGCTTGCAATATTTTAAAAAAGTACCTCTACTTGGATCAGCCTTTATTTAATATCAGAGCAGAAGCGGAGAGAAGTTCTGCATATATCAGTAAGTGTCTCCAAAACTTCTATCTATGTGAAAGAAACTCACCAAAGACGCACAAAACTTTGATTTCAGTTTCGAAAGGTTTGGGCCTCCTTCTCCTTACGATTATGAAAATGAGAACTTGAAGTAGCTCTGGTTCTGAGAGACTTACCTTTGGAATCTTAGTTCTTCTTAGAATTAAAACGAGAGACCAAGAAGACTAAATAAATTTCTTAATATTAAACCTGTGGCCAAAAAACATCAGTGCAAGTGTGCATGACCAAAATTTTGAAGCGAATGTGGTAGATATTCGTCACTTCGTAGTAAATTTGTCAATATACTGCACTGTCATTCGAATCGCTTGCCTCAGTCCCTAAGCTATACATCAGCGGCCTTCTCAAAAGCAACATTTCTCTATCTTTTGAATTTTTTTTTATGCATTAAAGGTTTATTTTTATTTGGCAACCCTTTAGCTCACTACATAATTTCTGATCCCGAGTTCTGTGTTGCTTTCAAATAAAGAAAGGAGGAGTAATTAGTCAAAAACCCGAAATGTTTCGAGAAACAACTAAAGGCTGGGTTCTAAGGAACTCATTTTTATAACTACGAAGCTCTGGTATCAGAAGTATGTCTACTGTATCCTTAAAAAAACAGATCGGAGATCTTCTTAGGGGTCCTTGAATAATCTGTTTATTTTCTACACAAAGTTCCCGAGCTTAGTTTATCATATGAATCTTGAACAGAGGCCTTCAGCACTTCTCGCAGCACTTTCTAAAGGACGCAGAACTTTTTAAGCTCCTAACATTGCTAGTAAAGAGTGAGAATAGTTGAGTTTAGTTTTAGAAACAGCTTTAATGGATGATCACAACATCTTGATAATTTATCTGAGTAAACAGAACTCGTTCAATTTGGTACCGTTAGTGTGGCCTTTTCAACAACAGTCACCAAAACTGGTTAGTTTAGATTAGGTTGAAGTGCCTGCCATACACCAGCACATTTAAACCACCAAACGGACTCTTTGTGAGCTCTTCACTGAAAATTCTATTCTCCCACGTCCACTAGTCAAACCAATGTGTGGAATTGCAATAGCAAAACCGAGTAATCGATATATCTTTGCACCGCTATTTCATTCAAGTATCCCGTATCGTCCCTAGACTTGAACCTATTGGTCTAAAATGCGAGGCACTTGCAAAGGAAGTGCTTTAAGGTTTCAGATTCTTTCTCCTCTCAAATTTTTAAATTCGTTTGGAGATAAGCTCGCTTCACCTCCTCGAATTACATGTCGGCAACATTACCCAAGTAACATTGCCACAATTAAGAATTTTTGCATCTGACTCTGAACGCTGTAGTACTACACTTATGCAAAAGAGGGGAAGAGGGAGTATATGGATGCAACGCTTACATACAGAGAAATGACTGACGGTTGAACTGATGTACTGATGGCAGGTAGGAAGGTAGGAAGTCACGACAACTCCAAGATTTTTCGTGTAATTCACGTTGAAGGTAGGGTGGGATGACTTTCCCTGACGGGACGGGACGGGACAGGACGGGACGGAACAGGACCACACGGGCCTGGACCATTTTTTTTCTTTTTCTTTCGATCTCATTCAGACTTATCATTTCCTTACCTCATTAGGCACGATAAGTATTTTTGTTTGGGTAGCTAATACTATGACACTCAGAAATGACCCAACCAACCAAGAAGCTAACTTGGGATGCAAGCATGCCTGCAAACCTCCGTGTCAGGTACATACAGACAGCTACATAACATATCTTAGTGAGTATATAGTAACTCTTCAATTTTGCTGAAGCTGGAAGCTAATTGCCCTTCCGTGCAAGCTCGTTCGTCCTCTCATTACCTGATATGTTAGCAGGTTTAAAAAGAACTGCTGAGCCATCACATTGAGGGATTCATGGCAGTTCTTTATCATTGTTGAGTTTATCCCGGAAAATGTAGATAAAATTCTCAAAGAGTACCATTCGATCTAGACCAAAGCGGCCTGCTCCGCTTTAAAGGACACTACAATGATCCGGTAGTCGAGAGGACTTGCTAATCCCAAATTCCCTTAATTAGATTCCGACACCAGCTCTGTTATTTAGTTTTGGCCAATCAGTATAAAAGTGGATCGAGTCTACATAGCATATGCTGGGACAATCCTTTCCCCCTGATTTTTATCCACCTTCCAGCTGTTCATAAAGTCAGTAATGGTTATACTCCATTCTTTCTGACAGACGAAACCCTTTTGGTGTAAGCGTGGTTTGCTAGCTTTCATTCAGACAGCTACTGTAGTCTTACCGCAGCACAAGCTTTGTTATGCATAATGACAACGGGGAGTAGATCCTAGAGAGCATTGATTGCCCCAGATGTTGAGGTCCGCAAGGTTACACTAATTTATATGAGTGATGTCTATGGATTTCTCGGGTGGTTGCGGGCTAGACACCAGACCACTACTCCGTAGAGAAGTATAGGCCGCCTTAGAGAGGAATACACTACTTTAAGGCAAGCATTTTTTCTGCCCAACACCTCATTTACAGGTATAGAGAGCATTTCCTTCTCTGAGTCCTGTGATGAGTTTAGTTTAGTTTTCTGCCCCAAAACAGTCGCAAAGTACTTTTCAGACTCATTGATACGCAGTCCCGTTCATGAGAGCACTGGGGTCTTCTATTACCTAGTGAAGAGAACAAGCTCCGTCTTTTGTGGGTTAATGCCTAAGCTGGACGCATTAGCTCTAAGTACGCCCTGCATGACGTCACGCTCCAGAACTTAGTTTCCAATCATTTTTTTAGAAAATCGTTTTGTGCTAACCTCCGTACGGTGAACCCAGTATTTAAATGATTTTTCCAAACGCATTTGGGCGTATATTTTTCCGAGGTTATTTATTTTATTATCCTTTCATTGTGTTTATTGGTAAGGTTCATTGCGTTTCATTACTCATTTCTTTTACTTTTTACCGGTTTCCTTTTTTTTTCTTTACATTTCCTTTTTTCCGGCTCATCGCCGCCTACCAAAGTATGGCATGTTTAGAACTCACAAAGAATTAAAGGAAAATAAGTTCGTCTCATTTTGCTAACAAAGATATTTGTTTTCTTCTTCTTCTTGTTTCTTTTCAAATGCGGATGCCAACACAACAACACAACGCCTTTCAGTCTGCACACCATCGCCAGATGCCAATACTGTGAACAACAAACAGTTGCCGCCTTCAACAGAAACTCAATCAACCGTTATAATTTCGTTTAAATCATCGCAGCAAACACCTGTTCAGTCTCAGCAACAGCCACAGCCACAGCCACAGCTCCAGCAATCGCCAGCACCAACGATAACACCAACAACAACACCGCCGCCACCCTCAGCCACGTTACGAACGAAACGGGAAACCGCTTGCGTGTCTACCCCAACCGCCACACCAACAGCAACAGCAACGGAAGTTGCTGCATCAACGCCTATTACAGCTACCGAATCAGCTGCCGCCGCAACACCCGCACCTTTGACACCCGCCACGCCGACAACGACCCTAAGCAACAATGTGCTCAAAAGAGTCGCTACATTTACGGCTGAAAAGGCAGCAGCAACAGCAGCAGCTGCAGCAGCAGCCAACGCTATTAACGCCAGTGGGAACGGAAGTGCGAGTGCCGCAGGCATGACCGCGCATTCGGAGTATATCAGCGGCTGTCGGCGTTTATCTTATGTGCCGGAGAAGTTAAGCTTCGCTGCGTATGAAAAGTTTGAAGGTAAGTACGGACTGCCAGTTCTGCATTGTACTCTTGTAATTGTATGTGTGTGTGCATCTATGCCTCTGCCTTGTGGTACTACTAGTCAACAAGCAACGCCATCATCCTGTCAAATGAGTGTATGCTGCTGCTGCGTAGGGATGTTGGCATTGTGTAATGTCTTCTTGTTGGCTTCTGCCTGCCTCCTCCTCCTCGCTACTTGTAGTTTGTAACTTGGCGCTTGGCGTGCGTTTTCTGCTCACCCTTTTTCGTGTGTATGTGTGTGTGTGTATGTGTATGTGTGATTTGGTGCTCAAATTTGCACACGTTTTTATTATTCATGCACCGTTATTTACCTTTTGTTAAATTTATCAGCGCATTGAAATTTCATCCTTTTTTTCCTGCTCACACTTTATTTCCTCATTTCTTTTTTCTAGTTTTTCGAAATTTTTTCTTTGAATTTCTGCTTAAATATTGACGCGCATATTATGAGCGGAAATTCGTAATCTTAAAAATCAGCGTTGGCGAACTGAGCCTGCCAGCAAGTCGATGCCTCAATCGCACTCTCTCAATTTCCCTCTCCCACACTATCCTATCCACGCCGCTTCATTTATCTTCTCTTCATCCTTTTTTTTAGCTCTGCCGGAAATTCGCTGCAATCGAATGTTTAATGTAGAATTTTATAATGATGTTTGAGTCAAATACTCGTTCTCTTCGATTAGCTTTTAGCTACATCTAACGGTTTAATTGTGCTTAGTAAAAAAATTGAAAAAATGGTGTGGAATGGCGTAAGGGTGTTCTTAAAGAGCCAGAAATTTAAATGCTCAAATTTTTTTTAATATCTCTTCACACCAATGAGCATTGGATTTTTCTTACTTTTCAACCAAAATATTTGGGAAAATTGATAAATGCTTTAGTCCTCTCTCCTACAACAAAACCTACACCAAATTTTCGTTCCCTCAAAGACTCTATGACTTGTTTACCTCTCTCATACCCTCCCAACCTCTATAACCTTTTTTACACTCAGAACATATATTTCGTTATTAAAGGGTGATCCATTTCGAAGTTCCCTACTTTTTAAAGAAAAAAACACAAAAACTTCAAATTTAATGGGGAATGTTTCTTATCATTCGAAAGAACATTCTCTTGCATTTATTTTTTGAAGACTATCTCTTTCAAACGTTGGCCGTGGCTACATCTCAGATGGTCCATACGAATTTTCGAAGACTCATTCGAGCATTTCGACTGGTAACTGGCGAATGACACGCGTGATGTTTTGCACCAAGGCCTAAATCGAAGCGGGATTGTCCGCCTGGACTTTATACTTTACACATCCACACAGGAAAAAGTCTATAGGGTGTGATATCACACGATCTTGGTGGCCAATCGACCGGACTAAAACGTGAAATTATCTGCTCACCGAAGTGTTCTCTCAATAAATGCATTAAGGGATGCGATGTGTGGGAAGTGGCGCCGTCTTGTTGAAAGCAAATGTCGCGGAGATCACGAGCGTCAATTTCAGGCATCAAATAGTCGGTTATCATGGCGTGATAATGGTCGCCATTGGCGGTTACTTTCTCACCGGCATCATTTTTGAAGAAATATGGACCGATGATCCCACCGGCCCACAAAGCACACCGAACCATGGTTTTTTCTGGATGAAATGACAGCTATTGAATCTCTTCAAGTTGCTCTTTGTCCGAAATGTGGCAATTTTGCTTGTTTACATACCCATTAAGCCAGAAATGGGCCTAATCGCTGAACAAAGTTTGGCTCGAAGGCGTCGAATCTTCTTGGAACTGTTGAAGAGCCCACGGAGCGAAGCGTTGTCGCTTGGGAAGGTCAAGAGTCTTCAGTTCTTGCACAAGCTGTATTTTGCACGCTTTCAGTTTAAGATCTCGACGTAGAATCGACTCTCCACGGTCTTCGTGTACACTGTCAGCTACAGTCGCTATATTTTCTTCACTGCGCTCTGGACGTGGTCTATTCGGTCGAATATATCCAATAATGAATGCTGGGTCTCAAGATTGGTGAGGGTGTTGCGAATAGTATGCGACAGATATCATGCTCTGCTACACTTTCTGTTGAGTCTCTAATTTGAAGAACTTTGCCGCTCTTTGCAGGCGTTTCGAGCTTTTAGCATCTGCAGAATATAGGTCCTGGAATATATTCTCGCCAAGTGGGATCATATTACCTTTTATACAGAACGCCGGGTACACCAGATTACGTGCTGTACTGTGTCTACCTCTTCACTATATTACGACATTTTGCTCGTTCCCAGAGCCTATTCGCCTGACGATACACAAGTATTTCTTGTGTGTGTTTTATTTCCATTAATGAGACTCATAAATAAGTCCAGGGCTACTTCCTAGTCCGAGAGTTCACCCTTTTTAGCGGGCTCGTCAGCTATCACCTTGCCCTCGATACCCATGTGTCTTGGTTTCCAGTAAATGTGGATTTTTCTTTTATCTGCCGATCTTTTGATTGCCTTTTTGCAAAGTGAAACCATTGCCGACTTCATGATGCATGAAAATAAGGTCTTTATCGATAGCCAAGCAGTCTACATAGATAAGTATTATCCTCTTATGAGGGTCTATCCCAGCAGTATTCCTGCAGTGGTTAGGTAGTTTGAATGATCGCTTTATTTTCAATCTCGTGCAGTGAACTGCAGCCCTCACTCTCGCGATCATTTTAGAATCTTCTGTAAAGATGTGTAGAGCTTTATCTACAAACTTAAGTCCTTCGCTTCATCCATATGCCTCTATTGTAGCCGTCAGAGGTTTCTCGAAAATCCAGCGCGGCACAGTAAGATCTATTCGTCTTCTCAGAAATAACGTTGTTCAGTTGTGCCTATATGTCCTCACTTTCAACTACATTAAGGCATGTGGCGTCAAGGCATTTATGAATGTTCTGTTTTTAGCTACTAAGATTGCGAATAGTATACTCAAAAAAGCATAAAGCGCTGCGTATGTTGTTGTCTTAAGGTGATACGGATCATTGATAGTTTGAACACTCATTCTAACCTTTCCAGAAGCCTTTTTTCTCTAGCTTTCCATCGTGCTATAACTCTGTAGAAACGTCTTCGTCTCACGATTGCTACGAAGAATCCCATGTGAGAGGGATGGCGACTGGCTCCAAGCTTGTGTATAAGGCCGCCGATGCCTTCTTCATACGCTCCTCCACATTGAGCCTCCACGACAACTTTGCAGAGTTCTTCTTTTTTTTTTGGAATTCTGTGTCACCAGACTGGGTTTCACTTACAATGCAAAATTTTTTTCAAAGCGGAGTACGCTCAGAATTCAGGCTCTTAAGTCAATATCTCTAATAATATGCGCGTTTTAGAGACTTCATGGTTAATTAGGGCGACCTCTAGGATTTCAGAAAGTTCTAGCATTGTTTTTGGAAGCATAGAAAGTAGGCTGCCTTACCGTTAGTACAAGAGATCTTACAAATAAAGTCTCGCATCGACTGTGCAACCTTTAAGTTCAACCAAACTCTTCCACCGCCATTCCGCAGAATTCAGCAAACAATGAATATTACAACAACTTCCAAGCAGACAACCAACCAACCAACAAACGACTAACACTGTTGCCTAACAATCAATACAAACAACAAAATTAAAGGCAACAACAACAAAGCAGATGCCATAAAACAGCGCCGAAAGCAGAGCTGAAGCAAGCAAAGAGTGCAAAGAGTGCAATGCAAGTGACCTTAGTGCAAATATTGTTGCAAAATTATGTGCACGCAACATTTTACATAGCGAGCAACTGCAGATGCGCCCCAACGCATTTCATTATTGCAATAAGAGTGAAGGACATATCTGCCACCAGAAGTGCCAGTCTCCAGTCAACGCCTTCACCAGTAGTAAAATTTGAAAAAAAAAAAAGAACAGAGAGAGGGAGAGTGAGAAGTGATTGGGAGGTTGGGAGGTTGGGAGGTTATCTCACCCATGCACAACTCACCACTCGCCGACCACCTTTGGCACTTTAGACTTTTATCCCGACATGAGGCAAAAGCTCACGCCAACATCACTCAGCAATGACTTGTGCTGTGCGCACAGGATACTTGTGAGCATTGAAGTGTTGTTGTTGTTGTTATTGTTGCTGTTATTGCGAAGAGCATTGCAATTGTTTACACACATACCCTGCTCCATGCCATGCTGTTGCCTTCCTATCTCTTCCTGTCTACCCGCTACTCAGTCAGTTTTATTGCTGTCGCGTATAAATCAGATTTTCGTTGTTTACCAAAAATCCGCACCGCCAAAACATAAGAGTACAGCAAGCGCTGTAATGGGCGTGTGTTTGTATTGGATGTGCATAGAACGGGAGTTGGAGCATTGCACTAGGCGCCCTATGCATGGCAGTGTAGTGAAGCGCAGTTGACAATCCTTCGTTCGTTTGGTTGGTTTGGTTGCGTTTATTTTGCAAACGACGCTGACAGTGGCAATAATCATCCAAAGTTTGTTTTCAAAAGCATCAAAGCTGCAAGCAGTAGAAAACTGAAAGCGCAAGGACATTTGCGTGTGAGTAGTGAGTGAAGAATCCTTGTAGAGCGGCTTACAGCAAAAAAAAAAGTTTGATCTCATTAGTTAGAGCGCGCGTTCCGAAGCGGGTTCGTCTATTGGCTTATCATCATTTCTGTTTAATTGGAGTAGTGAGAGAGTACAGATATACATATGCTGATAGGTAGGGCCTGCAATGTGGCACAGGTTGGTTGTGGGGAATATTGTACAGAGGATATTGTGTGAGATATTGTTTACGCGTCTTTCACGCTATAAATTATCATTAAAACACAAATGAAATTTGCCTTCAATTAGATGGCACTGAGTAATGTGTACTTACACTAGTGACGCGTGTGAGAGAGGCTCATAAAATGACAAATGAAGCAAGTTGAGTTGTAAGTCGTAAAATTTTCTTACGAAATTGAACTCTGTAAGGAGTTGTGGTTAAGGAAAAAGACACAGAAGAAGATGCAAAGCTGATCCACCACATGAAACACTTGTCCCAATGAAAACCTACTAAAATCCTCTCACGAGAGACTCAATTCTAGTTAACGATCTTTTATTTGGGAAAACACGTTCTGCCTTCTTTTTTTTTGGCGCCGTTTGGAAATACCAAGTACAGTCAGGTCGTCCTCAATTTCCAACGGAGTGGAGGACTTCCTCTTCTCGGCTACCATAGGTGGGTGCCACATTGAAAACTTTCATAGCTGGAGTGTTCTCATACATACGAACCACATGCTTAGTCAACGTATGACATTATAAAGGATGAACCATTTCGAGGCTTCTTACTTTTTTAAAGAAAAACACACAGAAAAATCAAATTTAATGAGGAATATTTATTATCATTCGAATGAGCATTCTTTGGCATTTATTTTTTGAAGATTATCTCTTTCAAATGTTGGCCGTGGCTACGTCTCAGATGGTCCATCCGTTGAGTGCAATTTTCGATTACTCGTTCGATGATTTCGACTGGTAACTGGCGAACGACACGCGTGATGTTTTGCTCCACAGCCTGAATCGAAGCGGGATTGTAGGCATAGACTTTGCACTTTATATATCCCCACCGGAAAAAGTCTAACGGTGTGATATCTTGTTGGCCAATTGACCGGCCCAAAACGTGAAATTATCTTCTCATCGAAGTGTTCTCCCAATAAATTCATTGATTGATGCGATGTGTGGGAAGTGGCGCCCTCTTTTTGCAACCAAATGTCACAGAGATCATGAGCTTCAATTTTAAGGATCAAATAGTTGGTTATCATGGCGCGATAACAGTCGTCATTGACGCTTACGTTCTCACGGAATCATTTTTGAAGAAATATGGACCGATGATTCCACCGGCCCACATACCACACCAAACCGTTGTTTGTTCTTGATGAAATGGCAGCTCTTGAATCTCTTCAGGTTGCTCTTCATCCCAAATGCGGCATTTTTGCTTATTTACATACCCATTGAACCAAAAATGAACCTCATCGCTGAACAAAATTTGGCTCGAAAACGTCGGATCTTCTTGGAATCTTTCAAGAGGCCATAGGGCGAAGCCATGTCGCTTAGGAAGGTCGAGCGGCTTCATTTCTTGCATAAGCTGTATGTTTTACGTTTTCAAATTAAGATCTCGACGTAAAATACGCCAAGCCGTTCCATACGTCAGTCCGAGTTACTGCGAACGGCGCCGAATCGACTCTCACCGGTCTTCGTGTATACTCTCAGCTACGGCCACTATATTTTCTTCACTCCGTGCTGGACCTGGTCTATTCTGTCGAATATTATAAAATAATGAATGCTGAATCTCAAGATAGGCGAAGGTATTGCGATTAGTACGCTCAGTAGGCCGATTATATAGACCATAAGTTGAGCGAAGCGCGCGAAGTACATTCTTTACAGAACATGAATTTTCTTAATAAAGTAGAATGATTTGTAAATTTTGTTCAGGCGTTAGTCTTTCCATGATGAAATGCCAAACAATACTGAACAAAAAACATGACAGCTTGACACGACCTCTACTTGGATCATTATAACTCGTACAGCTCGGCAGTTACCGTAGCCAATGCACAAAGCACCCTAAGTCTTCCCCAAAACTCCTAAAACCGAGTTATCGTATGTCGACAACGTCCAAACTTTTGCACCATATGTTAGGAGAGGAGCTATGAGCGATTTGTAGGATTTGGTTTTGGTTCGTCGAGAGAATACTTTACTTTTCAAATGCCTACTCAGTCTTCAAAGTAGCACCTGTTGACAAGTGTTATTCTGCGTTGGATTTAAAGGTTGACATTTTTGGTGTTGTTAATGCTGGTTCTAAGATGGACGAAATTAGCTACAACTTGAAAATGATGACAATCAACAGTGACGTGGGAACCAAGGCGACAATGCGCCGACTTTTTTTTTTTTTTTTTTTTTTTTGATGACAGAAGATATTGCGTTGACTACCAGACCGTTTCGACTTGGAGAAAGCAGAACTAACGGATCGGTATATCAGCTTATTATTTTCTCCAGCGTCAAATTGAAGAAATCACTCGATAAAGAGTCACCCTGTCTGAAACCTCGTTTGGTATCGAACGGCTTTGAGAGGTTTTTCCCAATTGCGCTTCTGGTATTATCCAGGGCCAGTTTACATAGCCGTATGAGTTTTGTAGGGATATCAAACTCAGCCACAGCGGTGTAGTGGCAGCTCTGTTTTGTGCTGTCTAAGGCTGCTCTAAAATCGACGAAGAGATGAAATGTGGCGAACGTGTTTTACCAGGCTTTGTTGTTGCTGAGGCGAGCAATTGTTATTCGAACATTTTCATAAACGGCCAGTGGAATATTTGTTCGATCCTCATCGATTGGTGCTTCATGGTGTTTCATTTTCAGTCCGATTCAGCAGGCTGTAGAAATATACCCTCCATAAATTCAATCTCTGGACATCAGACTCTAGACCACCTCTTATTTTATTTTTATTTTTTTTTTTATTACGACTCTTAGAGCCTAGTTCACACATAAAAGTATAATAACATAAGAAAAAGTAATAAAATGATAAAAAGAAAAAATAAGAAAATAAAATAATTTAAATTACTGCAATAAAATATAATAGGGTCCTACATGACTACGCCTATGGTTGTGTAAGTCGCTTATTTGCAATTGGTTTATAAATTGCGTTTACTTTACAACACTGCTGTTAGCTGTGAAAATATAAAAAAGTTTTTTTTTTTTTTTGGAAAATATTTAAGTGAAAAGCAAATCAAAGTGGATAAATAGATATATTAAGTAATAAATAATAATAAATATGAACGAAGTGCGTGCTTTATGTACAGATTGCGTCAATGGGAAACCTTGAACGAAATTCTGGGCACTATATTTCCAAGTTCCAGTTCATCGTCTGAAGACTCTGACAGCGAAAAGGAATATAATGAGATTTGAATCTTTGAGAAACTATGAGGCGTGATTTGACCTTCTGTTCCAGTTTGTCATTTAGCTAGAATTTCTCTGGGGGTTTCAGCGGCTCAATCAGAATGGAACCACTATTTAATTTTGCAACACTATTTGTCAGATCGGGTATTCTTTAAGCGATTTCAACTTAAACCGTTAAAACTAAATTAAGTTGCTTGTTGAGTGTTGTTGTTTTCAAAGTTATTTGGTAACTTACTTAACGTGTTTCCATTATTTTGGACACAGCTGTAGCTATGCGTTGAGTTCATTATATTGTTGAGTAAATAATTTACAGTTAATATATATAAATATAAATTTATTGTTATTGTATAAAAGTAATACCAACAATTAGCATGATCGTGAGAAATCGGTTGTGTAGTTGTGAAAATTAATTGTTATTTCCGAATGTTCACAGTTCACACTAAATAATATCTGTTTGGAATCCGTTTAATGTCAATACTTTGTGTTAAGAGTTGTAAATGAGCGGCTCTTCTTGATGTTCGTAAAGAGTGATGAAAAAATTAATACTTTCATTACACTCACGTTCAGCTAAAAGTGAGTGAGTAATTGTTACAAGCAAGCTCGCAGAGTAGTAATAGAAACTTACAGTCAAAGCAGACTTCTTTCTGTAAGTCAAGTATGATACAATACTACTCTTCCTAACAACCCCAGAATTTATGACGAGCTCTGGATTTTCGCTACCAATCGTTTGTTTAAAAAATAACACTTACATATCCGCCTTAAATAAGGGTCAATGGAAAAACTGAGGAGATTCTAACCGTTCTTGATTACTTTGGAAAATATTATAAACTCACCTGACATTTTGAGGTGAGGAATTAAAATTTCCGTGTTCTTAAAAGAGGGAACAATACCTCCTCTATGAGCTAGTCCCCCATCTCTTGATACCTTACCTATTGGCGCGAAACCTACCAATCACTAAGCTAGACGACTGACAACTTGTCTATATTTTACAGTAGGTAAAAATCAATCACAAAAAATGTGCTTGGCTCAGCACTCAAGGCGAAACATGGTTAAATGGTTTAAATCTAATCGAACTTCATCGGGATTCAAAAAAAGAACTTATGAAGTAATAAATTACAGCTCAAGAAAATTAATCAAGCTACTGGACCGTCTGCGGATCGAAAAATTCGCAATCAGATCGATTATTTAGTGAAAGGCGCAATACATGTCTCCAATGTTTGAGATGTGCTGAAACTCTAAGAACGAAACTCTGACTACTACCTTTTTGCAGGAAGGATACTCAGCCATTCTGCACAGCAAAGTAGGCTCATTAATAAATACTAGAAAGGTAAGGCATCAAAAAGCTGCAATCACTACATATAGCCGAAGTGTTTTCTATTCGACTTGTATTCTTGTTCCCTGAGAACGCTCAACAGCTACTCGGTATAATCGAATTGTAGAACGGCATTTCAAGCTCCCTATGGAGCTAAGCACATTTTTTTAAATTTTTTTTATAGATTCTGACCAAAAATGAGAAAAAATTCTGCTTAGTAGTTGGGAAATGTGCGAGTATCAAACGAGCATAGAACTGCTCACACTCCTAGTTACCCGGGTATCTAGAGCTCTAAATCTTCACTATTGCGTAAATCGTAATCCTTGTACCGAAACATCGAGATTGTCATTGAAAATATCAAAGTTCAAATAAATTCCGACCAAACAAAATACAGATAACTCTATATCCAGGCAAGACAAAATCCCGACAATTTAAAATCGAGACAACTCCTTGTCTCGAGAAATATGTTGTGCATATTTTTAAGCAAAAAGTAAACAAACAAGAAAAAATCCAGACGAAACAAGAAAATAATTGAAAATAATTCGAGCGATTAAATTAATTATTTCAATATTTTGTCTGAATTTTTCTTCTGGGTTGTGTCGTGTTTGGATTATTTCGTATCCGGATTATATTTTGTAGGAATTCGGGCTTTTCTGGAATATTTCTGATCTGAACTTTGTCGGGTCTGGATTTGAATTTCAAGATTTTGTATTTCGGAACATTTTATTTCGGTTTTTCAATATATACCCATAAATTTTCTATCCTTTAACACTTACTAAATATTCCACGCCAAGTCGACGTTTCCATTACTATGACCATAGTTGTATTTTTGTGGAAATTTTTGCTCTGTGCAAACAAACGATCGAATCGAAAACTTAAACAATTTAAGGCAAGATAAGTATTGCAAATGAAGCTAAATATATAGACTATCTCGTACAGCGCACAAGAGACTTAAGGTAGTACAGAAGAGACACATATACCACCTACATACGAGTATGTAAATATGTGCTTACTCATATCGCTCTCACTAACGCCACACTAGTAATATATTTTCTTGGGAACACGATTATTGGTTGCCAAAAATAAAACAGTCGCTCCTAAACACACTGGCTGTACAACGCTCACAAGTTCTCTCGTGCACCTACAAGCTCAACTGTCAACGGTTATCAGCGCTACAAACCGGTAAATTGATAAGCGTTTCATAGATCGTTTGAGACATTTTCAAGTGTTTGCTACCTAGAAAAATGCCTTGAATTGAATTGTTGTGTCAACAAAAACTTTAGTTTTTCGCAAATGCACGTAGTTGACGCATTCGAATGCACGAAATTGCGCAAAAGTGGGAAGAAAAAAATTAAAAAAAAAATATAAAAAAATTGCTAGTTATGTAAAAAATTGTGGAAAAAGTGTATAAGGCGTGAGAGTGACATTGTGAATATTTAAAAAAAATTATATTTAAAAAAGCAAAAAAATGCCTTTAACTGAGGAAGAGAATACATTTAAACAAAGTGATATTGTGGAAAAACTATTCAAAACGCCAAATTTACAAGGACTCTACAAAGAGTTGGGCACTGCTGAGACATACGGTTATGGCAATGCAGATTACGCTACCAACCTAGAATTAGAGCCCACTAATCCTTTAACTGTGATGAGTCTCAACTGTGGTGATTGGGAACGTGATCTCTACTCAACACAGTGCAAGAAGTCACCTATGCCAGCGCGAAATTTTGACAAAATACAATTATCTGCTGGTTGGTGTCCATTACTCGCGAAATTAGCAAAAATCGATGCAAAAGATTATACCATCGATATTGGCACGACGAATCCACAAAGTATTACAGTATTCGACAGTGATGGATTAGTAGAGGAGGATTTATTAGATGAATTAGATGAAATCACCACAACCACTCGAGTCTCATTTAAAATCACAAGCAAAGTGCAAAACATTGCACTGCAAGCGGGTGATTTTGGCGTGCTACGCGCAAGCCAGCAACACAGTGACAAAAGTTTACAAATAAAAAATTTACCAAAATTGAATTTCAATGTCATACAAAATAAATTTGCTGTGAAGGTGCTGCCTACTATCTCCATCAACACAATTGATAATTTCCTTACTCTCTACGAATGTGATAGTTATTTGGCGTCGCAAATTGAACGCCCATTATGCCATTGCTTCGAACCATATAGTGTGATGCCAACCCAGAACCTATCTCTGCATGGCGGTAATAGCATTGTGGGCGTGTGTGATGATGACTTGGCCGTGCAACAGCTGTGCCCAGCGTCTTACTCATCGCGTGAATTCGAAACAGAAAGTAAGTTTTAACTACAACACAAATGGCATGTGATACGAGAGTACACACTTATAAATTAATCAATAACATTTGGAAAGTTACTTTTTAGACTCAAAACAATTGAGACTGTTTAGAAATAATACCCAAAAAAGCATGAAACACAAAAAACAACATTCAAAAATTATATCAATGGCAATAATCAATTGATAAGTATAGTGTTTGTCATTAGGTATTATTGACTCATAAGACGGTATACACCGTACTATGCCATGCCTACGCGTCGTTAACAAACACATACATACATATCATACTTTTTGAGTAATATATAGAATATTTACCTACGTCATATTTGCTTAATTTTGCACTTATTTACACATGTTGCTTCTACTCTTAGTCTTATATTTATTTATTTTATCAATTTTCTCTCGCTTTATCTCAAGTGCTTAACACTAAAAATAATATTTGCCTTACGTGTAAGTACTTAAGCATTAAATGTTTTAAAAATACAGCAATAAGAGTATATTCGATATTAATTAGTATTAAATTTAATTTATTAAACTATTAAAATGAAGTGAATTTTGGTAGATTTCTCATTCAATTCCTTAAAATTCGAGCGTGAAATTTCCTAATATACTCATGCACATACGTGATCCATTTCGAGGTTCACTATTGTTTTAAAAAAGAAAAAAAATCAAATTCAATGGGAAATGTTTCTTATCATTCGAAGGGACATTGTCTGGCATTTATTCTTTGAAAATTATCTTTTTCAAATGTTGGCCGCGGCTACGTCTCAGATGGTCCATCCGTTGAATCCAATTTTCGATAACTCGTTCGAGCATTTCGACTGCTAACTGGCGAATGACACGCGTGATGTTTTGCTCCAAGGTCTGAATCGAAGCAGGATTGTCCGCATAGACTTTAGACTTTACATATCCCAACAGGAAAAGGTCTCTCGGTGTGATATCATACGTTCTTGGTGACCAATCGACCGGCCAAAAACGTGAAATTATCTGCTCACCGAAATGTTCTCTCAATAAATGCATTGCTTTATGCGTTGTGTGGGAAGTGGCGCTGTCTTGTTGAAACCAAATGTCGCGGAGATCACAAGTTTCAATTTCAGGCACCAAATAGTAGGTTATCATGGCGCGATAATGGTCGCCATTGACGATTACGTTCTCACCGGCAGCATTTTTTAAAATATATATGGACCGATGATTTCACCAGCCCACAAACCACACAAAATCGTTATTTTTTTCTGGATGGAATGGCAGTTCTTGAATCTCTTCTGGTTGCTCTTCGTCCCAATTCGATAATTTTTGTTGTTTACATACCCATTGAGCCAGAAATGGGCCTCATTGCTGAACAAAATTTGGCTCGAAAACTTCGGATCTTCTTTGAACTTTTCAAGAGCCCATAGAGCGAAGCGATGTCGCTTGGGGAGTTCGAACGGCTCCAGTTCTTGCGCAAACTGTATTTTGTTCGCTTTCAATTTATGATACCGACGTAAAATGCGCCAAGTCGTTCCATACGTCCGTCCGAGTTGCTGCGAACGGCGCCCAATCGACTCTCCATGATCTTCCTATACACTATCAGCTACGGCCGCTATATTTTCTTCACTGCAAGCTGGACGTAGTCTATTCGGTCGAATATTCTCCAGTAATGAATGCTAGGTCTCAAGATGGGTGATGGTGTTGCGAATAGTACGCTTCGTAGGCCGATTATGTTCACCACAAACTGAGCGAAGCACGCGAAACTCATTCCTTACAGAACGTGAATTTTCGTAATAAAGTTGAATGATTTGTAAATGTTGTTCAGGCGTAAGTCCTTGCACGATGAAATGCCAAATAAGACTGAACACAAGTAACATGACAGCTTGACACGACTCACACGTGATCTGTCAAAAAAAAAACCAATTGAAACAAGTACCTCTACTTGGAGCACCCTTTATATGTAACACTTCTAAGAGCCATGATTGGGGTACACTATCATACGGTTTTTGATAATCAATATATGTTGTATATACATATATTTCTTTGTTTGTGGTATGCTTGCTCCATTATTATGGCGTCAATTTCAAGTTGCTCCTTGGATCCCTGTGAGTGTTTTACGTAGCCTTTTCACTACATAGCCAAAAGTATTTTAGCCACCAAGTGGTAATAAATTTTATTTGCTATGCAGGCATTTAATAATTTTATAGAAAGTACATAAACATGTAATTGGACGGTATTTCGCCGGGGTTTTTGGTATTATTTTTATCCTTTCCATCAGGTATGTTTGTCCTTTAGGCAAAAACTTTACTATTTTTGTGGTATCCTCGAGAAAAGGGGATGCAGGACAGTTTCTTAATCCAGAAATTATGGATATTGTCCGGTCCTGTTTCCTTCCAGTTGTACATTTTTTTTATGGCGTTGCTTATATCTTCTTGGTATTGTCCATTTCTTTAATTGGTTTTTTCATTTAATTTTCATATTCATTACTTATACATATTGCGCTAATATTGTGGGTTTTATCCTGTACCCATATTGCTGACCAGAATTTTTCAAAGTGACTGACCTCAGGCACGTCATTTGTGGCTGCTCTATTGTTGCCTTGAATGCTTCTATAGAAAAAATTTCATTTCGCTGAAACGTTAAGTTTACTTCTTTGCGCTTTTCGGACAATGTATATATATCTGCGTAGACGGTTGTTGCTTTCAACGTAAGTTTTTGACGCAGGGTGCCACGCAGGAGCCCAGCTGTACTGTTCCAATTTTTTTTCAAGGGATTTCAATATTTTCGCACTTGTATTTCCTGTTATGTACTGAATAATTTTATTTTATTTTATTCATATTATTTTTTTTATATAATTTTATTTTTTATTTGATTTTGTTTTAATTTATTTTGTTTTATTTTATTTTATTTTTTTATATATATTTTTTAAATTATATTTTGGAGTATTTTATTTTATTTATTTCTTTATTTTATTTTATTTATTTTTTTATATTTTTTTTATTATATTTTATTTTATTTTATTTTATTTTTTTCTATTATTTTATTTTTTATTTATTTTTTTTTTATTATTATTATTTTTTTTTTTTATCTAATTTTATTTTATTTTTCACTGTAGATGGCTTTTTATTTAATTATTTTTTGTCTTTTCTTATCTACCTTTTTACCAATATTTGGTGTTTAAACCCAAGTATTGTACGTATGTATATATGTAGTTGTACCCAACAAATACACATATCACAAATATCTCTTCAAATTGATAAGCTTTTTTAAATTTACTTATTAAGTACCTGTTTTCAATCACAAAGTACGAAGCATAAAAATTATCAAGTAAACGTGTCCAAAATCCTATGAGCACAATGAAGTTTATTGGTGTAACCTTGTGAAGGCCGAGTTCTGAGATTTGCTTTTATTTCCCAGCAATAAAATTACAATTGCGGCCGAATTAGCCAAGTGGTTATTTAAACATATTACCATGCGGATAGTCATGGTCCAACCAGCATTCAAAATTATAAAAATTAATTTAAAAAAAAATTATTTTTCTTATTGCAATCGCCCCTCGAATGGGGAATATCATGCGTATTTCTGACATAACTATGACATGCCGCTCTTCATAAACATCTATCAGCAGTTTTAAAATGGCTTAGAATAAACTGCAGGTCCCTTTTTTCTTCCACGATTCTTTCCAGCATAGACATGTTATTCTTAGGCAAAAATCTAAGAACAACAATTTATGGGTGCCTGGCATTGTGTAAGTCTGTCGGTTATAGTAACAGCTAAAATATTCCCCAAAATGGCTTTCAGGGAATATTGCGGCAGTGAACGGATAAAAAATCCGTATCTTTCCGGTACAAAGACCCGGCTGTCGCGAGAAATATCGGATTTTAATCACCTCTTACGGCAGGTGTGCCTTACTGCGGGTAAATTTTTTAACACCTAACCCGAAGGGGTCAGTCTGTCAGGTAGATAGCCGCTGCTGCTACTTGATATAATCTTGTATGATCCTGCTTAGATCAAAGCACTTGCATAATAACTTGGTGGAAAGTTGTAACTACACCTTGTCCTTTCTGCAGCTACTGAAGCATCTGCAATTGGTCAGCATCCCAATTACCTCTGAAGTGTCCTCCTTTTTCAGAGAATATGAGCCATACGACTTTCTTCGTTGCCATTTCGACCATGCAGCCTTTCTTTGAATTTATTTCTTTAGCAGCAGTTTGCATGCGATTAGTGAACCGATGGGTTGCTCGAATCTGCTTGATCGTACCTTACGTAGCATGTTCGTTTATACGTCCTGTAGTTATCCTGAAGGCATTCCCGATAGTAAAGTTAAAGTTTGTACCGCTCGAGTCTAGAGCTTTCATTACTACTTGACAGTCACGAAAGGTGAAGATATGTTCGCCTGAGTTTGTGTTTTCGCTACTATGGGTTGGATTAAACTAAAATGATCTGGCAAACTCGAATGAGTGCTCCGTTGATGGAATGAACCAGAAAACATTGCCCCCTACTCTACCATAATGTTCTTAACCCCTACTCTACCATAATGTTCTTAACCATCTGTGTATACCTCAATACTGTCGATCGGAGTGTCATATTTATTTGCCAGTTCTTTACTTACGTGAGATTTTAATATTATAACAACAAGCTAAGGGTGTGCTTAGTGCTTTCGAATGTGCAGAGCTGTATGTTTTGTTTTATTTAAAAGTCAGGCGTTTATGAAAATTAATGTCTTACCAACAGCACTACGTGTTAAACTTGTTGAAACCTACAAAAAAATGGTGCTTTAAGAGGAGATTATGGTGCACATAATCGTCCAACTACTCAAGAAATTGATAAAATTTAAAAAAAAAATTGAAGAGACTAGATCGGTTACAGATATTGTAACACCTGTGCATCATCATTTTGCTCGTTCAACCTCAAATATCGTTGTTGGAAGTGAAAGTGTAGCCGAAGACCCGAATGTGTCTTCTTCTCGACGATGTCAAGAGCTGGAACTTTCTTACTGCCTATTATGGTCTATTTTGCACTTGGACTTACGCCTATATCCATATTGAGTCCATCTCGAACAACAACTGAAGCCAGCCAACTAGCAGTGGATCACGAGGCATATTTCTCACTCGGTGGAAACGTAGATAAGCAAAATTGTCACATTTGGGGCTCCGAGAATAATCAAATAATTGAGGAGAGGTCATTACACCCAAAAAAAAAAATCCTATTTACTGGTGCGCTGTCTGGTACGGAAGTGTGATTTGACCTAACTTCATTGAAAACGATAACGGTGAGACTGTCGCTATCTACTAGAAACGTTATGGTCGTATGATAACCACCTTTTTTTTTGCCTGCAATTGAGGAACACGACTTGGACAATATGTGGTTCCAACAAGGTGGTTGCCCATGCCACACAACACGAGTGAATATGATTTTATTGCGAGCGAAATTTTCCGTCCGCGTAATCTCTCATCGTGCTGATGTCAGTTAGCCATCGAGATCATGCAATTTGACGTCGTTGGACCTTTTTTTGTGGGGCTATGCAAAAGACCGTGTTAATGCGGATAACTCTTTAACTCCTTAGCACTGGAAAACCAAGATTCGTCAAGTTATGGCTGAGAGACCGGCCAATATGTGCCAAAAGTGGTCGAAAATGATCTCAAACGGTGTGGTCATTTGAATTATGTAGTCTTTCATATAACCATAGGGTTTTCCAATAAGAGTGATATGATTTCTTTAAAAAAAACACACACTAATTGTTAAGGAAATTCAAGTATTTTTTATTTATTGTGAAGTGCAGTCGATACAATTAAGTTCTGAATATAACATCATTCAAATGGCCTCAACGACTTCTTTTTTTTTCAGGAACGAATTCGATGGACCTAATTTTTGAGCACTTTTTCCACTAAATCAAGTCGTATGTCATGACTCAGCACGTTCAATTTTGACTTTCAAAGCTTGAAGAGAGTCTGGTTTATTGCTAAAGACCAATGACTTCAAATAAATCCACAAGAAGTAGTCTAATGGTGTTAAATCACAACTTCTTGGAGGCCATTCAATGTTACAATTTCTTCATAGAATTGAATCTCCAAACCTTTCGCGCAATAATTCGGTTATTGCACATGCTGTGTGACAAGTAGCCCCCCGACTTGTTGAAACCAGATGTTGTTAAGATCAATTTTTTCCAATTTTGGTCATAAAAAGTTGGTTATGATCGATCTATACCGCTCTCCATTGACAGCAATGGTGCTAAGAGCTTCATTTCGAAAGTAGAACGGACCAATGATTTCACCAAACCAAAAACCGCACCAAACTGTCAATTTAGGTGAATGTAATGGTTGTTCATGAATAATTTGTGAATTTCCTTCGCACCAGAATCGACAGTTTTTTTATTTACCGCACCATCACTCAGATGAAAGTGAGCCTCATCGGAGAAGTTGATTTTCTTAAAAAAAAAGGCTGTTTTTGCGTATATCTGGCCATATTGAAATTGTAAACATTACTGAATACAATGAAAATAAAAATGACAGATCATGATATATTAAAAATCATATCATCCCTATTGGAAAACCTTTTATAATACCAAGGTTCAAACTATATAATAAAAAAGGAATTTCATGAAAAAAAAAAATTTTAATGCACTTTATTAACGTTTATTTTGGAAGCCACAAAATGGATAACCCTGTATAATACACTTTCTATAAAGGTGCATAAATTGTATATAAATAAAAATTAATATAGTTTTTATAGTTTTTATACGAAACTTATACAACAAGCATAATGTGTCACTAGGCAATACAACTCTACCTGAGCCAGTTATGTCAATAAAAAATATTGTTCTTGTTCTTGTCTAATAAAAAAATTACATTTAATTTTATTTCGAAAGCTGTTTTACTAAAAAAAACATACACAAAACAGCAAGATTTCACATTATTCAATGAACGATAGTCTATATGTAGAGCTGTTATATATACCGTTACACAATATGGTAGCATTTTTACAAATGCTACATATAATCTATAGTTCCTATAAGATAAGTAAGATTTTTTTCTTTAACAAATATATGTACATAAATACATATGTACATGCATATGTATATATGTATGTATTTATGTTTTGGGAAAATATTTTGGTAGAAGAATAACACTTAATTCTCTATTTCTTTTTCTCTTACTCTACAGGTCAAATGCTCATGAAATGGCTCATCTCATCCCTACAACAATCGGGCAATAATCTCAGCGAACAAGACTTGAATAATCTAACAATACAGTATTGTAATAATCTTATAAATGTGGGTGTGTTAAAGCAGATCTCCGAGGAAACGGATATTAAAAACTTTAGTGTAAGTACTGATATATATATGTTCTTGGCCTGTATATATGTATATATTATAAAATCAGTATTAAAAAATGACAAATGGAAGCATGGCAAATGACAGGCGTAGCAAACTCCATTTTTAAGATTTAACTAAAAGTGGGAAGAAAAAAAAATGAAACTTTAATGCATATTAATTACTGACGAGTCTAACCAAAAACTTCAGTTGCTGAATAGCTAAGAAAAAGGATTGAGTCAAAACTGAAATACCACCACAACACTTCCTGCCACAAATTAAAAATTGATATTCCAACGTTCACTGACTTTTGCCACTGCCACTTAGAAAACTTAAGAAAAAAGGCAAGGAAAAAAGGAGAAAAGATAGTGTCCTTTTAAAAATTAAAAAACTTATCAACTCCTTCAGATTGAGTGAGCTAGCTAGCCGGCCAGCTGGCCGGCCATAGCTATATTAAAGCACGAAAAATAAAAATAAAAAATTACAACGGAAATCCTTTACTCATGCAAAAAGGCAACTAAACTTTTTCGAGTCTACTTCGAAGTTTCCATGACGCGCCACCAACCAAGCCAACTTATAGTACTTAGTTACTTACACTTCCTACGACATCGACAAATGCTTAACTATTTGGGGTGTGAGATGGTGAATTCCATGACAATGGTAATAAATAGTTTGAATCGTTCAAGATAACTGCTAATCGACAAGAAAAATGGGCATAATACCATCTAATTGCAGTTCCTATAAAAAGATCAGATCAGATCAGTGGTGGTGCGGCCCAGCTGGGGGAAGGTCTACTGTTCTTGAGTGTAATTTTAGTTAAGAACGTTGGAATTTATTCTGGCTATCCTGACTGCGAATTCCGTGATGGAGCGCTCAAGACTAGTTAAAAAATGCCTGTCCTTCTTCCGCTAACATCTAGATATTTTTCGATAAGGCTGGCTTGGTTACGTAGCTACAGCGGAATCCCATAGCTAATGAGCTCCCCGTGATGGCAAGACCTGAATCGTTATCAACGGTCATTAGAATTGTCGATATATTACTGGTCACCTGTGGTCTTCTCCTGGCTAGCTTTAGCTCACGTCAGCTTGACGAAGACTGAGCTTGTACTGGATCATGCGATACAGCTAGCCAGGGATAGATTTTGGAATCTTTTAGCATTCACCAAGTCACACATTTCGCCTTTGGTAGAGACTGTTGTTGTTGTTGTTGTAATCGCAGAAAATTTCCCAAATTGGGCTTCGGGGAATATTGCTGGAGTAACAGTCCTTGGCTCGATAAAAATATAGGTCGTTCCGGTATAAAGATCCGACTGTCTCGCGAATTATTGGATTTTAGTCTCCTCTTACGACAGGCATGCCTTATCGCGGGTAAATTCGTGAACCCCTAACCCGCAGGGGGTAAACTGAGACTCTCTGTACGCCATTGGTATTGAAGTTCAGATTGAAATTTTACCCTAACCCCATAGCGCTGCCGCCCTGGTGTTTAATGACTAAGACTCAAGCAACTTGGCTCTGATATCTTTAACCACCCAAGCAAGCTATGGACTATTAAAGTGTGCCGTCTTTTGAGGGGGGGGGGGGGAGTTCGATCAGTTTCAGATACTTTTCTACCACTTTTTGGCTCATACTGGGCGGCGCCACAGCCATAACTTGACGAATGTTGGTTTTCAAGTGCTCAGGAGTTAAAGGTTTATCCACATAAACACGGTCTTCCACGTAGTCCCAGGTAGTCCCCCAAAGTCTACCGGTGTCAAATCGCACGATCTCGGTGGCCAATTGACATTGCCATCCGGGAAATTTCTCTTGCAATAAATGCATATTCGATCGTGTTGTGACATTGCAGGCCAAAAACAGTCCGTTATCTTACGATCATAATGCTCCTAGTTGACAGTGACAGTCTCGCCGTTTTCGTTTTCAAAGGAGTAAGGTCTAATCACACCTCTTTTCTGTCTCTCTTACCTCTATTCAATTATTTGAGGATTCTTGGAGTCCCATATGTGACAATTTTGCTTATTTACGTATTCAAAGAGTTAGAAGTGCGCCTCGTCTCCGAAGACAATTTTGTGGGGAAAGTCTCAATCCACTGCTTGTTGTCCAAGCACCTGATCGACGTAACTATGGCGTTGTGAATGGTCATTTTTTGTGCGAGCTAGACTTTATGTGGATTTAGTTGTAAGTCCAAGTTCAAAATACGCCATAATGATCCTTAAGAAAGTCCCAGCTCTTGAGAACGTCGAGAAATAGACATATTCGGGTCTGCGGTCCGTCGGCCATAGGCCTTACAATATTTGTAACCGATCCAGTCCCTTCAAATATCTTTAAGATTTTACAAGAGAAGTTGGACGATTATGTGTGCCATAACCTCATCTTAAAGCACAAATTATGGCCACGTTTGAATCACCATTTTTGTGGTAGGTTTCAACAATTTTAACGCATTTAAGCTATTTTCCTAAATGCCTGACTTTTAACTAAAGCAATACATGTTTAGTTTGACAGTTAAGTTTGACAGATGTCAAAATACAGCACTGCACTTTCGAAACCACTAAATGGATAACCCTTTAGATTATCACCCGACCGTTTGGGTACTGCTACATTAGAATGCACAAATCATAAAACTACCTTAGTGGAACTTAGTACTAAGACAGCCACCTACAGCCCGATTTAACCTACCCTCGAGAAAAATCGAGGGAATCAAAAAGACGAAGTATCAGTCTCTACACAAATCTAACAGCAAATTAGGAGCTCCACTACCATTAGAAGGTCTATTAGATTTCTAGCCTTCGCCCTTCATTAAATCTTTTGGGTAATTATGTCATCAGCCACAATTACTGTTACTCAGAATCTCGCAAATATGTATATTTGTCGTTTGAGAGAACCCAAGTGAAAGATTTATGGAAGACCGTGCCTTGGCGTATCTTTTTTTATTCAAAGAAAAAATTACTCTATCCTCTCTTTGCTATGGAATGCACCCTTCTGAAAATTTATGACAGTTGAGGGCATAGAAATAATACTCTGATGAGTTTAGTTGATGCAGTAAAGACGAAAATAGTCATAACGAAGAAGAAAGGCTTGACTTGAACACGATTGACGATATTGTTGTTGCCGTTATTATTTTTAATTTTTTTGTTGCTATTACTTTTTTTTTTTGTTGTTGTTATTAAGTGTCATTAACAACTGCACCCAACTTCAAGTGTCAATTTTCTCTTTTAATTTCTTACTTTTTTCATTTTTTTTCATTTATTTCTGGTTTTTCCTTTTACATTTTCCCTTCAAACATTTTTTCATTTCACTTATTTCGTTTTATTCCATTTTTTTTCACTTTATAACTGTTTTTTCTTCTTCTTCAAGCAAATTCATTGAGTTCAACGTTGCGTAAGCGTATTCAAACCTTTGTAGCTGAAATGTGGTTCCAAAAAAAGAAGAAGAGGAAAAAACACTCTACCAAGCCGCCAAATATTTGTCACAGATTTCTCAGCTCAGCTACTCTAGGAACTCATACCATACCGGGGCAATGAGACGTGGAGAAAAATATTTGCAATTTCTATGCCATTTTACAACTTAAGAATTCATTTTTCGGCTCTTCTCTTTTTTTTTTTATTTTTTTTTTTTTTTTTATTTTATTTTATTTTTTTTTTTTGCCTTGCTTTTGAGACTCACGCATTACTTTGAGTGGTTTTGTGTCCAGACTGTGTGTAAAGTTTTCAACTGGACAGTAAATAAAGACTGACAGCTTGATGAATGCGCAATTATGAAAATGTCTCAGTTTGCCATCCATTCATTCATTACTTATTTCGTTTAGTTTAGTTTGATGAGGCAAAAATCAAAAATAATGTAATTAAAAGTTTTTCTCTGCTTCATTCGTCTTTATCTGTGTTGAATTCTTAAATTTCCAAGAATATTACTAAGATTTAGGCAATTAAGTGTCATTGAAACTATCAAAATGAATCGATTAATCGAATAATCGAACTTTCGATTGCTGTACATCGTATATCGGATTCAGCTATGTTGATTTTAAGACTTGAAATTTTGTGAATTTAAAAATTTTCGAGTGCAATTGAACCCCTGATGCAGCTTCTTCATACGCCTCCTTTTTACATAAGTACAGGGCGATAAGATAAGTATAGTGGATCGACTCCAGCGATATTGGGCCCATTATTTCACGAAATGTTGGAACCAATGAAATACTTCGATACTACAAGTTAAAGATATCTATTTATTACCGTTTTCGAAATGATTAAAAGTTTCTCAAGATCAAGAAAAGAAAATTTTTTAGGTCCTTGTGAAGAGATTGATGTTGTTGTTGTAGCGGTTCACTTACCACGCCTAGGGTCAGATAGGTCTAGTCTTAGTAATTGTGGTCATCTAACGGGAGACCCAGAACATGCTGTTTCAACGGGCCAGAGAGAGTTGGGTGTTAGTTGAGTGAACACGCATGTAGGACATACGTTCAGTATGTCGGGGCTGAGTTTGGATAGGTGCGAGTTAAGTCTACTGAAATATCCAGACCTTAATTGATCTCCATTCTGGGTATTTTAAAATTGAGAGCCATATTGGTTCAAAAGATTCTTCAAAGAAAAGCGAGTTTACGTTCCTAATTTTCGTTATTAAAATTTTTAAGTATGTAAGGATTCTGGCAAATGTTTTAGCAAATTTTTCCGAAGTCCCCATTCATTTTTCTATAGATTTGTAAGAATCTTAAATTTTTTAAAGGGTACGCCATATTGAAAAAAATTAAAAAGTCGGCCTTTGTTTCAATACATAAATAGGCAATCGGAATACTGGCGGAGAAAAGAAAAGTTCAAGGCAATAGCCACTGCGCATTGCCATTTGTAGGGCCAGGTTTCGAGTTGGTTTGGCCGGTCCACCCCCCCCCCCCCCCCCGCTCGGCTGGAGAAAAGAACAAGCAGAGTGTGGAAAACGTTTGCCGAGATTCTTACTGATTTCTTACTAGCGAAAAAGAGGTCCGACTACTGGCTGCTAGTTAATATTCCAACCATGGTACTGGTGTTGACTTCGCCTGCTCTCAATTGTTGAGGTCTTCTACCAGGAAATTCAGGGAAAGGCTGTGAGTCCCCACAAGTTAGAAGATGATCTTGCGAAGAGAATATGCCGGATCTTAAAACAGCAGTCGTTCCAAAACGACTACATCAATTTGCAAAGAGAACAACAAAGTTGTTTAATCTAGAGAGACAATAGGGAGTGTAGCAGTACAGCTTTGGTTGTATGTAGTGCTTCAGATAGAACTGTGCACAGAGTATCATTGTCTAATTGAGACTCTCTAGAGTCAACCAAATCAATCTAATCTAACTTCCACTTCCACTCAGACTTGTAGGTTAATTTGGGTACAAACGTTCGCTGGGCAACAACTCTCTTAGACCTTAGAACCCGTCCTATCTGGTCAAACCAAAATGTGGAATTGACAAAGCTGTGCAATCGACGTACCTTTGCTTTTGCTATTCCCCTAAAGTTTTTTTAAATCGCCGCCCCTAGTGGTAATGCGTTTCAAATTCTCCCTTTTTTTAACTCGGTAGCAGTCATTTGATGGTATGCCCAACCTCTCTGCGCACCTGATTAATGAAGGATATCAATCTCTTTTATCTACCTGTTGCACATTATCTTACTGACATTACTACAATTGAAATTATTCCATCTTAAGTTAGAATCTGAGACGAATACCTCTTGCAAGTGGGAAGCTGCATGCCCAAACTCATCTATAATGGGGAAAGTCTCTCCGCCATTTCATTACACGGTATGTTTTTGTGGCAAGGCAGTCTTACTAGATTAAAAGAGAACTGGTTAGCCACCATATTAGGTTCACTACGGCGATTACGGCGTTTCTCTCTCGTTTTTGATATTTTTGTTAAAAATATCAGGACTTTTAGTGTTGTCTGACTATCAGAAAAGATATATGTAGAATTTATTGAGGTTACCATTAAGACTAGACAATTTTCCTTCATGTATGGCCACCAGTACCACTTGAACTACTCGACCATCATTTCGAATGTCTCCGGTAGACAAAAGTACCAACTCTGTTATCTGGTTTTGGCGTATGCCTATAAAATCGAATCAAATCTGCATTTGCTGTTATTATCCGTATCCATTTGGCTTTTATCCGAACTAACTACCTTGAACTCTTTCGTGAGGCAGTGAAAATTATGCAGTAGGCCGTCCGTCCGTTCTGATAGACGAAATTTTCTTGAAATATTAGCGTGACCGTATGGATTGGTAGTCTCATCGCAGCACAAGCGGTATTATGAAGCCACATAAGAATATAAGAGGATGATCACAGCTTCTGCAAGGCTACACCTGTGAGGCAATTACTTACGAATGCTATCCTCTGTACTTGTATTTTATGGAATTTTTTGGTGATTTATTTCGGGTGTTTTTTTTTCAAACCGTTTTTCCCCACTCTAAGGATAGTGTTTCGATAATTTTTCGAACATTTGATAACGTGTGAATATTTTTTAAAATCGACGAAACCAAGTATTCGAATGATGAATATCGATAAACACAATATTCGAATATTCGATTAATAAACCATTAGAATCGAGTTCTCTTGTTCAAAGCTTCTTAATCTACCATAGCGCCCACACAAATCACTCAACTATTTAATAACTTATCTGCGACTGTATCTACTTAATCACTCTCCTTTTGCAAATTCTCTTACCTGCTTCGTGCAATCTTCGCTAACTCAATCACAATTTCATGCATACATACCCGTACGAGTACATATATAATCAAGTAACAAAGTTTAATAAATCAAATGACAGGTGACTTCACGCCAATTTAGTCTGTTGAAATAATTACGAATACGTGTTTGAAGAGTTTTCTTTCTTTCTTTTTCTTTTTTTTTTTTTTTTTTTTTTTGTAATCGACTTTTGCTCCTTTATAACCGTTAAACGTCACGTAGTGGTAATAAAAGTATAAGGAAAACTTATTTACAACTGTTAACATTTAAGAATTACACGAAGGATATTGTGGCGCATTGCTAAATGAAAATAGAATTATAAAAGAAATGGAGGGAAAATGGGAAATATTGAGCAAAAGAATTGCCGAAAAAAAGGAGGTGGGCGAAGTTTAACAGCTAATAAAGCAAGTTAATTATATAAATACGAGTACTCGGGAAAAGAAGTTAGCAGACAGTTTTCGGATAAATCAACCGTTATTCAATTACATTGTTGTTATTATTAAAAATTTTGTAGAAACAGTAGGTTAACCTCACTTAGAGGGGAGTTAATTGGTGGTCATACAACTGCGTGTCTAAAAAGCTTGATGTTTCAACGGAGTTTTAGCTAAGATGGAGTAATTTTATGAGACGTAAGTTTAAGACGCGTGAAGTTATCTGTATAGTTGTACTATGAGTTTTTAAATTCTCAGACCTTAAGTGCTCTAAAATATTGCGAGTATCAGGAAGCATTTCAATCTCTTCGTCGTCGTGTGAGGACGTGTAAGTCCATGTTATCCTCTGATCAGGAGAAAAGTGTTGGAAGCAGGTGCTCGACGCTCGGAAATCGGCCTTAATGGGACTTTGATGCGAAGTATGAGGTTTGTTCAAAGGAAAAGCTGAATTTTGAATTTTTATTGAAAAGTACTTATTTATGCATCAATATCTACTTTTTCCCCTTCAAAGTAATCCCCTCGGATATAGTACACTTATCCCAACACTTTTTCCTATCCTCGAAGCACTTCTGTCTTGATCTCATCAATTGTGGCAAAACGCTTTCCTTTCATTGGTTTCTTTAGTTTTGGGAATAGGAAAAAGTCGCAGGGAGCCAAATCTGGTGAATACGGTGGTTGAGGCATGGTTACGATTTTGTTTTTGGCCAAAAAATCACGAATAATCATTGATGTGTGAGCTGGTGCATAATCGTGATGCAGAATCCATGATTTCTTTTTCCACAATTCCCATCGCTTGAGCCGTATTGCTTCACGCAAAAGTTGTATAACTTCCTTGTAGTATTCCTAGTGTCTAACTGTACGACCTTTTGGCAGGAACATGCATGATACACCACACCATTGTTATCAAAGAAAACAGTGAGCAAAACCTTCACATTTGATCGAACTTAGCGTGCCTTTTTCGGTCTTGGCTTACCTGGCAGCTTCCATTGGGATGATTGGGCCTTGGCTTCGACATCATAACCATATACCCACGTTTCGTCCCCAGTTGTGACCCGTATGAGCAAACATTCGAGAAAATAGAATGGCATGAGCCGATTGATAAGCCAACATCCTCTGCAACTTCCCTAATAGTGATTCGACGAATTTCAAGAACAATTTTGTTCACTGTTCCGTTGTTTTCTTCGCATGTTGACGTGGTTTCACCTCCAGGACGCTCATCGTCATCAACATTTATCGGCCTTCTGTAAAACGCTTGTACCATTTATAAACACTTTTTTGAGGGCAATGCCAGTCACCAGCCCGAGAAAAATCAAAACTCACCTTTTCCTTTGAACATACCTCGTAACTTTAAGTCCAAATCGAAGCCACCTCGCCAGAAATACATGACGAAATCCATGAAATGAGATTTGACGATCAAAAACGATAGTGTGTGAAGTGGCTGAAATTATATGAATACGAGTATTGTGAGAGGAAAAAGCTATCTGTTTTCCTCGATTGCTCACACTGGACCTTAAGCTCGCCACTTTCTAAGGAGTATTTGCTAATGTTCAATCCGAACAAATTCTTACCCGTTTCGTTACAGTAGACGAAGCATAAATCTATAACAAAACACCAGAAAGCAAGCAAAACATCAGGACAACAGATTTCTCTGAGTGAGCTGTGCACCAAAGAAGGTCAAGAAAAAACTGTCGATCAATGAGGTTATGGCTACAGGTTTTTTGAGGGGACGAGGTGGCACTTTGGCAAAAATTCGAAAAATATCCGTTAAACTGCTACATTATCCGGCATATTCTCCAGCTTTAGAACATTCCGACTATTTCCAAATCGAAATGGCTAAGTCGGAGGAGGTTAGGTGTTAAGAGAAATGAAACAAACACCTATTTGAAGGTTCTGAGAATCTGTAGAAAATGTATAGAGCTAAAATGAGATTTTTTCGAAACATTCTTCTGCCGTGTTCCTTCGTTGTTCGTTGTTGTTTTTGATATTCTACAGTTTCATATCTGAAATTCATTAAAAAGTGTAAACATGCCCGGTCAAACACGATCACTATTAGGAAAAGCAAATTTTTATTCATTTTCCATACTTTTGAAAGTGGATCTGTCCAAGATTCGAACCGTAAGTGCTTTTAGCCATTCAGTCGATATGGTCTAACCCCTGTTGTTGTTATAGTAACCGCTAAAATATTTCCCAAAAGCCACTTTGGAGACTAATAATCCTTGACCGGATAAAAATCCTTGTCCTTCCAGTAAAAAGATCCGACGATCGCGGGAACTATCGGATTTGAGGCGCCTCTTACGACGGGCATATCTTAATGCCTCTACTATATTTGCCATAACCAATGCGCAAAGACCTCGAAATTTCCAAACGCCGGGAATGATGCGCAATTTGTATAGTTTGGTCCTTGTTCATCGAGAGGAGATTTAACTGTCTAATGGTCTCCACATTACGAAGTAGCAACTGATGGCAAGAGTGATTTTACGTTGTTGGTGTTAATGCTGGTTCCAGGATTTACGAAATTGTGAATGCCGATAGTGGCACAGGAATGATTCGACTCTATGTTTTATTACAGGAGATATTTGGTCTTACTCTTATTCACTACACGACCCATTCGACTCGCTTTCTTATCCAGTTTGGGCAAAGTAAGGAACTAATCCAAGGCAAATTCTACTGTTGATCGGTCATAATTCCTAGAATTCGTAGATCTTCCCAGTATCCTCAGCCATGTTGAAGATGCCGCCCTGTCATTAAGTAACTTAATCTTGCAAACCGAGTCGCTGACTTTCAGGAACTCAAGTGTTACAAGCATTGTGTATGAGTTCACCTGAACCGTGATAAATAAACGCTCAGCATTGTTAGGTAAAAAGGGAGACGAAGCGTGGTCACAAAACCTATTTTAAAATAAGTTTCAAAGCTTTATCAAATTACAGACCTCGTATACAGCCTTGTCCGAGCATTTTGTACAGGTCTTGCTTACAGAAATTGGTTTCTTTAACTATCGTTTTAAAAACGTTATCGAAATTGAAGCACACAATTACATATATTTCACTTTTCGAACACTTTATTTCAAATTCGAAAAATACTCCTTTTCACAACACCGTAATTAACTCCTTTTCCCCAATGATTTAGCTCAAGAGGCTGAACAGTTCATGAATATCATTTTGCACTTACGAAACAACACAAGTATATATATGTAACGGGTGATCCATTTCGAGGTTCCTTACTTTTTTACGGAAAAAAACACAGAAAATTCAAATTCAAATCGGAATGTTTATTATCATTCGAAAGAACATTCTTTGGCATTTATTTTCTGAAGATTATCTCTTTCAAATGTTGGCCGCGGTTGCTTCTCAAATGGTCCATCCATTGAGTCCAATTTTCGATGACTCGTTCCGGCATTTCGACTGGTAACTCTAAGGTCTGAATCGAAGCGGGATTGTCCGCATAGTCCTTACACTTTACATATCCCCACCGAGAAAAGTCTAACAGTATGATATCTTACGATCTTGGTGACCAATCGACCGGCCCAAAACGTGAAATTATCTGCTCACCGAAGTGTTCTCTCAATAAATCTAGTGAATGATGCGATGTTTGGGAAGTGGCGCTATCTTGTTGAAACCAAATATCGCGGAGATCACGAGCTTCAATTTCAGGCATCAAATGGTCGGTTATCGTGGCGCGATAACGGTCGCCACTGACGGTTAAATTCTCACCCGCATCATTTTAGAAGAAATATGGACCGATGATTCCGCCGGCCCACAAACCACACCAAACCGTTGTTTTTTTCTGGACGAAATGGCAGCTCTTGAATCTCTTCAGGTTGCTCCTCATCCCAAATGCAGCAAATTTGCTTGTTCACATACCTATTGAGCCAGAAATGGGAATCGCTAAACAAAATTTGGTTTGTAAAGGTCAGATCTTCTTGGAACTTTTCAAGAGCCCATAGAGCGAAGCGATGTCGCTTGGGAAGGTCAAGCGGCTTCAGTTCTTGTCTAAGCTGTATTTTGCACGCTGTCAATTCAAGATCTAGGCTAAAATGCGCCAAGTCGTTCCATACGTCAGTCCGTGTTGCTGCGAACGGTGGCGAATCGACTCTCCACGGTCTTCGTCGTGTACACTCTCAGCTACGGCCGCTATATTTTCTTCACTGTTTGCTGGACGCGGACAATTCGGTCGAATATTATCCAGTAATGAATGCTGTGTCTCAAGATGGGTTATGGTGTTGCGAATAGTATGCTCAGTAGGCCGATTATGTTGACCATAGGTTGAGCGAATTGCGCGAAACACATTCTTTACAGAACGTGAATTTTTCTAATAAAGTTGAATGATTTGTAAACGTTGTTCAGGCGTAAGTCTTTCCATGATGAAATGCCAAATAATACTGAACACAAGTAACGAGACAGCTTGACACGACTCACGCGTGATCTGTCAAAAAAAATACTATTGAAAAAAGTACCTCTAATTGGATCACCCTTTATGTATGTATTTTAGTTGCTTACATGAGAACGCAAAAGAATGGGTTAATCATTTCAGCCACCGAACAACCATCCACAACCAATGAACACTGTAAATACTCCTCACTTAGCCACTCAAAGGCACTAAACACTTGAAAACCCATACAACACCTACATACATACATGCATACATATACCTTTACATACACAAGCGCGCAGATTTGAAGGACTTCGCACATAAAAATGCAAATCAAGTTTAAAGGGCAATGAAAGGAGGAAAATGAAATGAATGGGCGAAAAAGAAAAAAAAGCGCAAAGAAAGTGAAAAAAGTGCAAAATGAAATTACACACAAACCTCTAATCGCATTTCACACCATTTGTGAAGAGTGTTTACACACTGTTGATAATTTGCACTTTGCAAACAAGTGCACATACATATGCACATACATACAATCATATTCACACCGTTGGTTGCTGCATACATAAATAAATTTTTTTTGTTTTTATTTTCTATTTTTTTTTTTTTATATCTAAAGTTCAATTCAAAGTGTTGGCAAATTCCAAAAAAAATGCACCACAAACAAACAAAAACGGTAAACAAACAAATGTGGACGTTGTTTAGGTGTATGTGTGTATGTATGTGCATTTAGAGATTTTAATATTAGCGAATGTGTAATTGGAAGGTGAACAGCGCACGCATACATGGCACTCTCACACTAGCGCAGACACAGACATACACATACATATATGTAGTGCAGTTATTTAAAGATTTTCACCTCTGCAGCTGCAGCTATTAGCTTTTTAATCCAGTGCAATTTTTTCCCACTTCACCTTGCCTTGCTACATACACCCTCACCTCAGCTCCGCCGCCGCAGGCAATGCACACTTCGCGACATTTCGCTATGCCAATCAACGTTATTTGACGTTTAACTTTGTAAAAGATTCCTGGTACTTCATAGAATTCATACTGTGTATGTCACCTTTACCCACACACACACACACACACACACACACACACACTGATATATATTGCTCAAGCACACAATATCCTTTGCCATTGCATATTCAATCTCGCCGACATTAGCAATTTGGCTTGACAATTTCCCTACACTTCTCCGATGCTGGCACACAATTTCCCCATTGCGACTTCACATCCCCGACTCGGCACTCTACGGCTTTGCATGCCACACTCTGCTGTTGTTGCTGCTGTTCGGGGTGCACTTTGTGTATGAAATTGTGTGACGTTGCTAATTTTTTCCTCGCGATTTTGTTCGCTATATTTTTTCTTCATTTCATTCATTGCCTTTAGCCTCCTCCGCTCGACACTTTTCACTGTTGAATTGCAGATTCTTCAACTGTCCCCTGTTTGATTTCTAATTTTTAATTTTTTTTTTTTTTTTTTTGAAGTAGCGAATGTTTAATGGCTGGAGAGGCAAAGAAGAGCAAAATTCTTTTAACAATTTTTTTTTTTGCTTTAATTTTGTCCAATTTTTATTAATTATTATTTAATTAGATTTTTCATTGGTGCAGAATTTTAATGTGTTGGGTCCCAAACCCCACGCACAATCGTGAGGGGTTCGCCTTCTCACTTTATCTCGCTTCCCACCGTATTTACTCGCATGTTGGCTACCCAGAGGATACTTGATCTAAGACCGGAAGTCGTGAGCTGCTTGAATCATATGTAAAAATAATCGTTTCTGGCCAATATCAGGCGAATTTCAGTCAGAAATTTTCCTCTCATGCGTGAACTGCTACTTATGTCGCTCTCCCTCTGCTTCCACCACCGGGTACTGCTCCGAAAACTTTCAAAACTGCCGTGTTTTCGTTCAACCGGACAACATGATCTAGTCAGAGTAGCCGTTGTCTTTTTGTCTGAACTATGTCAATGTCGTCGTCTATCTTGTATAGCTCATCGTTCCATCACCGGAGGTCCCTACCGATACTGAGCTTTTGATGTTGAACTTTTGGTGTTGCTCAGCATCAGTAAGCATTTTGCTATATAAGAAGTAAATATTTTTGTGGAAATAGCAAACTCAGACGTAAGGACGTGGAGTTCGTGCTATCGAAGGCAGCTTTAAAAATGACAAAGATTTATTGTGTGTCGATTCTTTTCGTACAGTTTTTTTTCCAAAATTTTGTGCTTGGTAAATATGTGGTCAGTTGTTGTTGTAACCGCAGAAAATACCTCAAATTGAGCTTCGGGGAATATTGCGGGAGTGACAGTCCTTGGTCGGATAAAAATCCGGGGCGTTCGGGTATAAAAATCCGGCCGTCGCGAGAACTATGGGAATTTAGTCGCCTCTTACGATACATATGCCTTTCCGCGGGTAAATTCTGGAACCCCTAACCCGCAATGGTTTTGTGGTGAGTTATTATTCCACGGTTATTGGCACAGAATGTGGGGTCCCCCACATTATTGCAGATTGGACAAAGCACACTTTGATACCAATCGCCGCGCATGCTTTCGTCCGACCATATTCTGCAAAGACACTGTTGCATACACTACTACGCCGCCATATTTGAATAGCTCTGCCGATAAGCCATCGGCTCCAGCCGCTTTGTTATTCTTTGTTCTTTCGAGCTTCGCCATAGCCAGGCAATGGAACATCTGTTCCATCGGCATCGATTGAGAATTCGGATTCAACATCTCCTAGTGTTGCACTTTGATTCCCCTTCGGCAGGCTGGAGAAGAGTGTTCTCTCCATAAACTCAGTGTGCTCTGTACGTCGATAAGTAGCTACCGCTTTGATTTCTAAATGAGTATGATCCAGTCTTGAAACCTACTGTTAGTTACCGCACCTTTTCATAGAATTTTCGAGCTTTCTCCCCGCCGGTCAGCTTCTCAAGCTCTTCCAACTCACTGATCTCGGTAGAAATGTAATAATAAAGTAAAGTTCGAAATTGGTTCGACATTTTTTTACTTCTTTTTGAATATTATTTTATTTTTAAGTTTCAAGTAAGTTTTTAATAAAAAAAAAATTTATTAAAGGGAAAAAATATTTTCTGGCTTGCGGTAGAAGCAGGGTTAGTATGCTTTCCGGCTTTTATATTACACTTCTGAATTATTTAACTTCTCCTTCAGCTCTTGAACTTTCTTTCGCAAACAAAATGTTTTCGAATTGGACATGTTTTGAAGGTTAAACAGCTAAATTAGTATAAAAATATAAAATATTGGAAGGTTAACAATATAAAGTAATTTTTGTAACTGCTAAAATATGCATTAAACCAAAAAATAAATATTCCAACTTTATTGGGGTTGACAGCTTCTAAATTCTACGTTTCATACTTACAAAATAATTTTTTACCTAAATATTCTTGCTTACCACATTTTTATATCTCATTTATCAACAAAAATTTTAACAAATATCTCTCTTACTCCTTCCACACAGCCTTATTATATGTACCAGTGGACACATACCGAGGCGCCAACCACTTCTGTTCCCCTCACACCCGGCCGACTGGACACAGTTGCAGTATGGCCGCATTGCAGCACACCAAGCATGGTTGCGCGCGTACCGAAGGGCGTACAAGTGGACACCACAGCCGATCTCATATTTCAACAGAATCTCCGTAAGCGTTTGCTGGCCTGTGGCAATCTAACCGAAGTACATGCTGTGGTAAATGAGCTCTTAACCGTAGGCGAAATCACACGGCGTCCATCTAAGCGTTGCATTGAGTTAACAGATTTACTAAATGCTAGCGAAGCGACCATTTATGAATGTGAAAAGCCCAGTACGATAGAGAGAATTACGAAAACTGATGCAGTCAATCAACAAATGAAAGATGCAGAAATACAGACGGAACAAACGCTAGAGACGGGTACAACAACATG
Organism: Neoceratitis asiatica; assembly: GCA_030068015.2. Taxonomy (NCBI): domain Eukaryota; kingdom Metazoa; phylum Arthropoda; class Insecta; order Diptera; family Tephritidae; genus Neoceratitis; species Neoceratitis asiatica. The sequence continues at coordinate 34,622,262 of CM061524.1, forward strand.
TCCTACTTGTGCAGCAAAAGCAAAGGAAACCAGTGAGCAGGGAATACAAACAGAGCTGGAGTCGGCGAGGAAGGCACCTAAGCCACCACCGCCTCCACCACCACCATTTGATGGTCTTAATGCTTCAGTAGCACCGCCGCCACCACCACCGCCTCCGCCTGCACCGCCAACAACTATGCCGCCGCCACCACCACCACCACCTCCGCCAGGCAGTAATGGACCAGCACCTCCTCCACCGCCACCACCACCTGCGTTGGCAGGTCCAACATCAACAGCACCAGGTCCGCCACCACCACCTCCACCTTCGCTTCCGCCGCTCAATGTTTCAGCTGTACCACCGCCTCCTCCGCCCGGCGCAACAAAGCCACCCTCTTCCACTACCCCAGCGCCACTGCCAAATCCAACGGAAGGATCATGGTTTCATACCACAAATAGTAAGTTCAAACCTAAACTACGAGTATAGAAGTTTATTTAGATAATATAAATATTTATTTTCTTTTCCAACAGCTCTTCGAAAGACTGCTGTAAACCCGCCAAAACCTATGAAACCCCTTTACTGGACACGCATAGTTACACCGGCACCATTACCAAGGCCACCACCACCACAAACCAGCACAGAGTCTAGCGGTAGTGGCAGCTCACCCGAAGATGCTGTAGACTCAGCAGCGCCGAAGGAAATTTGGCAAGAAATTGAAGAAACCAAACTCGATAACATCGACGAATTCACCGAACTCTTTTCTCGACAGGCGGTGGTGCCCGTCAGCAGACCGAAAGAGAAAAAAGAGGTGCGCATAAAGACAATGAAAGTATTAGATAGCAAACGTTCACAGAATGTCGGCATTGTGTCGCGCAGTCTACACGTTGACTTTTGTGAGATCGAACATGCCATTTACCATGTGGACACATCAGTTGTCAGCTTGGAAACATTACAACAGATCATCAATGTTAAGGCGACAAATGAGGAGCTGGAATTGATTAAGGAGGCAGCACAAAGTGACATTCCCTTGGATTATCCCGAACAATTTCTACTCAAAATCTCACAGATCTCAATGTCTACGGAACGTATATCCTGCATTGTCTTCCAAGCCGAATTTGATGAGGCCGCTACGATAATTGCACGAAAACTGGAAGTTGTTACACAACTATCACAATACTTGATCGAGAGTGAAGACTTGAAACTGGTATTTGCTATAATACTCACACTGGGCAACTACATGAATGGTGGAAATCGTCAGCGCGGTCAAGCGGATGGCTTTACACTGGAGATTTTGGGTAAACTCAAAGATGTCAAGTCGAAGGAATCAAATACCACACTGTTGCACTTCATCGTGCGTACCTACATTAGTAGGCGACGAAAAGAGGGCGTACAGTTGTTGGAGATGCCACTACCCATACCAGAACCATCGGATGTGGAGCGAGCGGCGCAAGTAGATTTCGATGAAGTTAAACTACAAATAATGGAGCTGCATAAGAAATTGAAAGGTGGGTGACATGAAAAGGCGGAAGAAACTTCACTTTTTTACTTTACTTCTTGTATAAAACTACATTGAGTATGTTTTTACGATAACGCGAACGGACTCGTGGGTGCATTGTGATTAAAATTTCAATTTTCTTATTCTATTTGCTTTAGCCAACAAAAAAACAACGGAACGCGTAGTGCTCGCCTCAACACCCGACACTTTGGAACCATTCAAATCGAAAATGGAGGAATTCATAGAGAGTGCAACGAAAACGATCGATAAACTCTACATAGATTTGGATGAATCACGCGATTCTTTCATCGAAACAATGCGTTTCTATCACTTCACACCCAAAGCACGTGCTCTAGAGCAATGTACACCCGATCAGTTCTTTGAGTATTGGACGAATTTCACGAATGACTTTAAGGACATTTGGAAGAAGGAGATAGCCACTCTATATGATGATCTGTAAGTTTGTTATTTTACGAAAGAAAAAGATATGGATTACAATATTTTTTAACGGTTTTCCCTACATTTCTAGGTTACGCAAGTCGAAACAGATACAAACACAATCTCGTAAAAATGTAAAAACTACAAAAGTGAAGCCAGGCGGCCTTAAGGAACGTATCTTACGATTGAGTAAAAAATGAATTACAGCTCAACAACTCAATTTTTTTTTATTGAAATATTCAAGTGAAAATAGTTGGATATATAAAAATACTAATTAATTAATCTGAAATTGTTGCTACAAATGCTTTTTATGCATACCACATATATATTTGTTGCTTTAATGGCGTATTTACTAGCTAATTGAAATAATTAAATTATTTGCTGCATATACAATATACAAACCGAAAACATGCATAAAATTTTTTCGAAAACATGCGTACACACAATATAGAAAGTAGCCTTATATTATTACATTTAGTAAGTTAGACTAACTTAAGTTTATATATGAAACATTATTTATGTATGTTCACCTTTTTTTTTAAAGAAAAATCTATAAATATATTTCATTTAAAATCGTTAAATAAACAAAATTCAATTTGAAACACCACTTTGAATGTATTTTCTTTAAAATCCCAAACACGAAGGACAGACAAAAGGAGTGGCAATATAGTGAAAATTCCCCGTAAAAAGGACAGACGAAAAGAGCGGTAGCAACTACTGCAGATAGACGAGTTAGCGCATGAGCGGAATGTTTGGACTATCGTTAAGGTCGGTACGCAGCTGTTGCGAAAAAAAAAGCTCATAAATTTCGTGAATGAAAAATTGTAGTAGGCACGGAAATTTGACAGATGATTTTCTATTGTGAACAGCTCTTTACATAGGAAGAAGATATGCAAACGTAAATAAAAAAAAACGAAAAAGATGAGTAGAATTCGATAAATATTTGTCGCTGATTATGTATACTAACATTTTCCAAAAAATAAAAATTATTACATAAATTGCTTTGTAAGCTTGCTTTAATACGTTTGAAAATTAGTCGTCCTCTTGTTTCTCGAGAAATATCTATGAGACTATTTATTGGGAGTTTTATTTATCAATCCAGTGATCGGACTCGTAGGATTTGGGAGATCATCGACGTTAGCTACAAAAAACGTTACAATATAAATTTTCTCATTGCGGTCGCACCTTGACAGGGAATGTTAACCTCTGTGCTTTAGCGATTATAAAGTATAAATTATGCCATACCCCTATCTTAGATTCCATCGGTTTTTCTTTGTAATATATGAACAGAACAATTCGAGCGTTCGTATACTTCCTTTAACAATTTACTTTATGCTTTGGTAACCTAGAGTCTACTACTTATGATGATTATATGGGTCTGTAAACGGAATGAAGTCCACTCTCCACACAAATGCTTCTCTAATGCTAGACTCTTGGGAAAATGAGGGTAAAACACTGCTTATATCAGTTTAATTGGAGTCATTCTTTATGAACGCTACACTTGAGGAGTAAACTGGTGAATGTATTACGGAAACCTTATGCAAAGTGTGATCGGGTGAGGCGAACGGAAGTTGAGAGTGGAAATATACAAAGTTGGTAAAGAAGCGAAAAGAGGGAGTTACGTTAATATATCTAGTACACAGACCTATTTAATTCTTACTATACAATATTTACACAAAATATTTCTTATAAAGGGGGATCCAAGTTTTGTTTTCAATAGCCTTTTTTTGAAACATCACCCGTGAGTCGCGTCAAGCTGTCATGTTATTTTTATTCAGTATTGTGTGACATTTCATCATGGACCAAGACTTACGCCTGAACAACGTTTACAAATCTTTCAACTTTATTACGAAAATTCACGTTCTGTAAAGAATGTGTTTCGCGCGCTTCGCTCAACTTATGGTCAACATAATCGGCCTACTGAGCGTACTATTCGCAACACCATCACCCATCTTGAGACCCAGCATTCAATATTGGATAATAATTGGATCGCATAGACCACGTCCAGCACACAGTGAAGACCGTGAAGAGCCGATTCAGCAACAACTCGGACCGACGTATGGAGCGACTTGGTGCAGTTTATCTCAAGATCTTAAATTGAAAGCGTACAAAATACAGCTTGTGGAAGAACTGAATCCGCTCGTCCTTCCCAAGCGGCATCACCTCGCTCTATGGGCTCTTGAAAAATTCCAAGAAGATCCGACGTTTTCGAACCAAATTTCGTTCAGTGATTAGACCCACTTTTGGCTCAGTGGGTTTGTAACAAGCAAAATTACAGCATTTGAGATGAAGAGCAACCTCAAGAGATTCAAGAGCAGCCATTTCAAGTAGGTAACCGTCAATGGCGACCGTTATCGCGCCATGATAACCGACTATTTGATGCCTGAAATTGAAGCTCTTGATCTCCGCGACATTTGGTTTCAACAAAACGGCGCCACTTCACACACATCGCATCAATCTCAATTTATTGAGAGAACACTTCGGTGAGCAGATAATTTCAAGTTTTGGGCCGGTCGATTGGCCACACAGATCGTGTAATATCACACCGGTAGACTTTTTCCTGTAGGGATAGGTAAAGTGTTAAGTCTATGCGGACACTCCCGCTTCGATCCAGGCCTTGTAGCAAAACATCACGCGTGTCATTTGCCAGTTACCAGTCGAAATGCTCGAACGAGTCATCGAAAATTAGACCCAGCGGATGGATCATCTGAGACGTAGCCGTGGCCAACATTTAAAAGAGATAATCTTAAAAAATATATGCCAAAGAATGCTTTCGAATCATAATAAAATTCCTCATTAAATTTGAATTTTTTTCCCGAAAGGGATCACCCGTTATATGTACTTATATATATATATAACTGCTAAAACGATTATCCACGGAGATTTTACTAAAATTTATGATTTTGTATCGTGATGTTTTTCCAACAAATGGAGGGACCTAGAATTTATTCTAAGCCGACTCCGCGTGACTGGTGGCTTTTTTTTTTGTGGAGCTTTATTTAATGTCAGAACACACATTTGAAGTGCTGACATTCTCTGCAAAGTGGCCGGCAATTAGAAGATTAATTTTCTAAAATTTCGGATGTTATTCTGGCCAGGAATCAAACCTATGACTTATATAGTATTAGTGCGTAGAGCCACTCGGTTAATGCGGACGCCTGAATAGAGCTCTTGGCAGAGATGAAACACTTAATAGTATTCCAACAAAGCATGGCCTATTCATCGGTTAAATAATAAACTAAATGCTTACAAAAACTGAATGAATTTTCTCGTTCTTTAGAAATATTTTCTTTTCATATAAATTAATAAATTAACTCACCTAGCCACACACGAAAAAAGCCGCACTTCCGACGTTCTAAAATTGTTTTATGCAATTTTTATAATGGCGAACGACGTACTTTCAATTAAAAATCACAATCATAAATTTGAACTTCTATTACACATTATAAAAGCTTCTTTGAACTTCTGTTACACGTTTTTTAAGCATTTTCAAGCATAAAACACACATTTAATGCACGACATTAATAGAATTTTTCTTTGCAAGCTCAATTTAACATGAAAATATTAAGCATTTCTTACTTCCGTTCAGTTTTTGTGTATCCGTTTTCCGCTATCTATCGCGTTGCCAACTGCGTTTGAAGGATTTCCGTTTCGACCACACGACTATGTTCCGGCATAATTTTCTTCAACTTTTTTGACAGCAGTGGCAACACCCACATTGAAACAGCTGTTTTCATATATCGTGTGGCTGCTATCCATAATTGAAAACAATTTAATTTTTGTTGGACTACAAATTCCAAAGCACGCATTTTGCGGCATTCACACGCGAAATAACTTAGTTTTAAATGCATTTACAAGACCAAAAGCGCATAAATAATCAACATATAAGGAAAAGAATCGAGTTGAAATCTTGAATACAACAGGTAAGTGAAAAACACAAGTTTTCAGCATGCACTATTATGTATTTAGTATTTGCTCTAGGCCGGTAGCGAAGCTTCCTTTAATTCCTTTTTGTTCGATTTTTCAGCGCTCAAAAATGTCTCGCGTCGTCCGTCGGAAACATGTGCTCAAAGAAATGATGGAAGATGATTTCGAATTACCCACAAAGGAACAACAAATTGTGCGTGTGTTTAGCAGTCGTGGTAATAATTTGCACGAAGTTGAAACTGCCACCGCCAATGAAAGATTCCTCGTTTCTATGCCAAATAAATTCCGTAGGAATGTTTGGGTTAAGCGCGGTGATTACGTGCTGGTCGAACCCATTGAAGAGGGTGATAAAGTGAAGGCGGAAATATGTAAAATTCTTACAACGGAGCATATTAAGGAATACACCAAAGCTGGTGTGTGGCCAAAAGAGTTTGGCAAAAAGCGTGTACACGAACAGTTGGACATGGATAGCATTGAAAATGGTGATGATCTTTTAATGCGGAATCCGAACAGGCCAGCCTATGAGGAGGAAAGTTCTGCAGATGAAGATGATGATGATGATAGTACGGAAAATTCAAGTGATGAGGATGAGAATTAATAGATTCGCGTGTGTGAAGTAGTAGTTCAGCATTGAGGAGAGTTTATTTTGTTTATAGATTCACTTTCTATTGTATTTGTGTTTATAAATATGTAAGTGTGCTATCAAAAATTCAATTTATTTGGATCAATAAATTTTTTATGTATTTATGAATATTGTTTGTTGTGAATTCTCTGTCTAAATAAACATAGAACATTACTTAAGCCCTTTTTATTGTGAAAAAAGCTGTAGTAATTTCGAGAAAATATTACATGCATTGCACTACACGGAGATTAACAGTTAATTTGAAGAAAATCTAACTAATTTTGTGTGTTCCTTTTCAGGGATTTGTGTTCATAATGTAAAAATGCCAGCTTTAAAAAATTCATATCCGCTCATCAGCTAAAGCCTACGATGTAAATTGCTGCTGATATATGCCATCTACATATGTATTTTTGCCCACAAGTATAAAATGAATATTCCAAAATGTAAAAAAGTTTAGTATTTTACCAAGATTTTTTCACAATACGCCTTTATTTGCAAATTTCATTTGTTTTTTGTTGAGTTCTGCAATGTTTTTAGGTTGCAAATATGACTTAAAGTGTAAAATCAGTAAAAAGTGCAAAAGCTCAAAATTTTACATTATTTTTTTATTTAATTTTAATTATGTGTTATATTCGTAAGCATAGCACTGACGTGATTTTTTTTTTTTTTTTGCTAATTAATATTTATGTGCAAAAGCGAATATTTCAATTTACTTATTTCAATTGAATTCAGTGCATTTGAATGTACGTTGACGCTTAAGCTGCTCATAAATAGCCACATGTGACTGAGAAGTTGCTAATACTCAATGAGTTGTGTTGAAATTTAAAAATAAAAACTCTGAACTGAAAATATTTTATGCAGTTGATAGCAATAAATACGCAAAAATTTGCTATTTCCTATTTTGAAAATTCACCACGATTTTTTAATTTTAATGTTTTTATAACCTTGTCAAATCGAACGATTGCATTTTCCACACCATTATTATGCAGCATCACAATAGCACAAACAACAATAAAAGCTTTCATTTGTTTTACAAACAATTTTCCATTTGTATTATTTTGACAAGTTTTCATTTCTGGAAAAATATTTCTTAACAATAAAATATGGGCACAAAATTAATGTAAATTTCGCTTAATCCAAATAAATAAAAATGCATTAAAAAAATAAAATTTTAAAATTCATCACACTGCGTAAGTGAATACCGAAAATTAATTTGTTTTGTTGTCGTTCCAACAAATCACAAAGAAGCTTAGTACTTATAAAACAGAGTTTAAAAAAATTAGTAGAAAAAATTTAAAAAATCATTAATGAGATCACTTTAAAGCACGCACACTATGTCACCACACCCCCACACATATGTACGTGAAACCGTGGGCGAGCGAAAGCTAAGCACAATTTTGCTTTTAGACAAGCTTGTACGCATTTCGTACCTACAAATTTACTTAAAACGAGTACAGCAATTTATTCCTTGCTATCATCTGATTTTTCAATGCACGTCTCCTCCACGCTACGTACATCTTCGCTTTGTATACCACTCTCATTGAATTGTTCCTCGGACTCACAATCTTCAGTAATTTGTTCAGGATGTATAGTTTGTTGTTGTTGTTGTTGTTGTTGCCCTCCACCACAACCCACCGTAACGGAATGTTGTTGATTTTGACCTGCACCACTGATTTTCTGTCTATCCAAGGGCAATGATGATGGTCGTATTTTAGAGAATGGAAAATTCGTTTGATTCTCTATTTGTGGCGTATGCACAGCAATGATTTCGGTTTGTGTTGCAGCGCTATCGCGTTTTTCGTTGGTGGAGAGGGCATCAGCCACACCGGCTGACAATAATTTCTTTACATTCTCTTGTGGTAAATTGCAGAATAAGGTTAGGCAGTTGAGTATGTCACGCATGGAGCCTTGTAGCTGTTGGACCTGTAGGGGGGAAATGCAAATTGAATATAAGAAATTAGAATGAAAAAGTATAGGCATGTCAATACCGTACCTGAGTGGTCAACATTGTGCACGTCTTGGCCAAATCATGTACAGCCGCAGTGGAACTGTTATCCAAGCCCGCAGCGCGCTCACTCTCCGCCGCCGTAGCACTCATATGGCTGCCTTCAACCGTTGACGCAGTAGTTGCGCCATCACCCAAACCTGCAGCGGCATTACTACTACCTGTTGCAGTGCCACCTTGCATGGTGGAAACTTTCTTCCACAATGCATTTATGGCCTGCATTTGTAGTTGTTGTATTTTTCGTTCATTCTCAAGTTGCGCTTTAGTGAGTTCCATATCTTTTGTCAGTTTACTGATAAGTTAAATATAAATACATTTTTCATAAATTGCGACAAAACGGGAGAAAATATGAAATTATTGCTTACTCAATATACTCATGTGTACGTATTTTGAGCAGCTTTTCGGCAATATCCTTGGTTTTCTTGCGTGTGCGATAGCCGCGCCAGATCTTCTGTATGACCACAGCGGATGATTCGGTGGCGTGCTGTTGTGCGTGTTGCACGTTCGCGCTCACCATAGCTTCCTTTTGTTGTTGTTGCGTACTAAAATTTACAAAAAAAATCGGTTTTTTAACCTTCTTAAAGTAATTAATTGAATTACAAATTTACCGCTGCGCCGCCTTATTGCGTATTGTTTTCAATTTATCAATATTTATATGATCACTATCATCGTCTGAACTAATACCACCCGAACCGGTGTCGGGCGCAACGACATGCATCGAATTGCCCGTTAAACGTGACTTCATTTGATTATCCACTTGCGCATGCGCATGTGCCGCCACCACACGATTCAAATTCGTTGCATTATTATGCTGTAGCGTCATATTCGAAGAGCCGCTGCCACGTCGTGGACTCATATGGGGACTGTAGCGTTCCGTATTGCGTTTCAGGTGTGGACTACGCATTTTTGGTGAATTGAGTTTGTTATCTAAAATGATTTCGATATCAATAACGCTCATGTTTACAAAACTATAGGTGACATTAGTTGGTATGACAAATAATTTAATTAAAAAAAAGATTTTTTAAATATTTCCAAATGCCGAATAGTATAGAAACGAAAATGAAGGTGAAAAAAATAAAATGAAAATGGCATTTAAAGTAAATCACCTTTGTTTTTATGGGTTTTAGAATTTTGCATTTGCGTATTGATTGCATTGACTGTGACACGCTGCGCCACAACGGCGGGACATACGTCTGGACTCATGAGGGCCTCTGGTACGGGTACCATTTTTGACGCAGCTGCCAAAGGACCACCAACATTGACGGGTATATTAGCGTAGTTTTGATCTGCAAGAGATTAGACGAAGGCATAAGATTACTAATTAATTTTTCGAACTAAAAGGAATTCAAAAATAATATAATAGATAGAAATGGAAAACGGCTGACCATCTTACAAACATTGATATTTTACTTTGGAAAGAAAATTACTAACAAACATTGTTGAATGCTTTTTCAGGTCACTGTTCAATCTTTTTTTTTTTTTTTTTGTGAGCTAGATCAGATAATTTTGTTTCTGAGAAAAGTGAAAAAATTAAACTACAACAACAGCCTGAGCAGTAGAAGTTATAACTATTTGGGAAAGTACCACGTTTCCTCATCAGACTGCTTTCTAGACACCCTTGCTCGAACTTGGTTGATCCACAGCAAGAACCAATGTTTAAACCTTCTTGGTTGTGTGCGCGGGCCTAACTTATTGTTGTTTTTCACTTTTCCCTCTTTCTACATTTTCACAATCAAGTGCTCAAAATCAGAAACATTGTGCTTTGAATCCTCCCTCAACTCACCATTATAAGGATTTGGCGTTATCGTGCGTGGCGTCGATTCCTGCGAGTTGTTCGTACGTGTATTGACGGTAGTGCTAGCACCACCAGTTGTAGAACCATCAAAACTTTGTGACATCAACAACGAATCATGTTTAATATTCTCTATTAAAGAAGTGGTCATCGGTGCAGTGTGATTCGTATTATTCGTACCTGCAAGTTTAAAGAAAAATACATTGTAAAACACGTATGAAGACTACGTAAATACAGCGCTAACTCACCCGTTTCGATCGAGGTATTGCCGTGATAACTATTCACCATTGAGTCTGGTGAGCCTTGACGGCCACTTAGACGCGAAACTAAAAATTTGTATTAAAAAAAAAAAGGATTTCAAATTGTAAATATTCAAAATTAAATTGTACTGATATCATTGCTCACATCTCGGTGATTGTATGCGACTACTGGTCTTTCGTCTGCCCGTTGAGGGTGAATTATTACTTGATGCAATTGAATTTTCGGAAATTTCTTCCTGCAGTTGACGTTGATGCTGTTGCGCTTTGCTCAATATTAAACGTAGCTTACGTTCATTTTCATTTTCCAGCGCTTTACCAATGAGTGGGCAAACAGAACTCAAGTATTTAGCTAAAGTGGCTTGTTCACCGATACGAAATTGTCGTCCGCGTCCTTGACTATAGAGCCATTCGGCTTTAAGGCTGTAAAATTGATTATTATTAATTATTATAACCTCAATGATGTGACTAATAATACCAACCTCTCTATGGGATCAACTGCAAAGCCATCAATCACTTTTAAGCTCATGCACCAGTTCAACACGAAAGGACGATGATCGAAACCGCTATTGAAAATAATTGCAAAAATTATAATAAAAAAATTCAAATAATTTCAAATAAATCTTACTCGGTGTTGCCAGTCATCAAAATGCATGGATTCTCACTAAGCGTGAGACTATGCAAATTAGACAAATTCGCTAGCGTGCAAATCTCATTTAAATCAGTTATACTATTCCTTGCTAATGATAAAACTTCCAAAGAAACTGGTAAATATTTATCACATTGACGCAGATGCGTTAAGCGGTTACCATGTAGATATAACTCCTAGAAGAGAAAAAAAGATTTTTTTAAGTTTTATAATTTCGATTACAGTTTCGCTTCGATATATTCACCTTCAAGTTTTTCAAAAACGATATATCCGATATACTGCCTATGCTATTCTCAGCCAAATTTAAATATTCTAATTTAATATTATTATTTAAATGCTCGATTGTTTTTATATTGTTGCCTTCCAAATTTAAATGTCTCAAATGTATGCAATCCTTTAAGCCCTCAATGGAGAGGATACCATTGAAAGAGAGATTTAGCTCACGCAGACAATGCAGACGACATACGCCGTACATGCGTAGCAGTTGATTTTTGCTGAGTGAAAGCTGGAAGGGAAAAAATTGGTCAAATTTTGAAAATTATTAATTAATTTTCTGAACTTACAACTTCTATTTTTAGGTAAGAATCGATGTTGTCAATTTTTTGCAACTCATTTTCATCTAATTTCAGTACACGTACATTTTGTGCATCCTCTTGTTTTGGCACTTTCTTCAATTGCTTACGCGAAAGATCTAAAGTGACTTTATCGTTCTCCTCTTCGCCTAAAAATATGGAAATAAATAGAGAGTAACGTAATATGATATGATTATATATAAATTTTAGAGGAAAAAAAAACAAATTTTGAATATTTTCATTACAATAAAAAAATAAGTCCTTTTCCTAATCAGGCTTTTGAAAGCTTTTTAGAGCAAAATGCACATAGAATGGTCATAGCTGAATATCAGTATTCTCATAGGCAATACAAATGAACTAAACAAATTTAATCTACTCATTGCGTGCTACTTGAAAATTGTCCTTTCTATATTTTTTGTACGTACTTCTTCTGTTACGGTAATGCTATTGGACATTTTGTTATTGTGCGCCTGCGACTGTGTCGCTGATGACGACATCGCTGTACATGCAAATACATAAATGCATACATATATGCATATAAATATATATACAAAGGTGTTTATTTGAACTAAAAATAAATAATTAATGCGAAATTGAAAGAGTTCGGTCAAAACAAATCCATATTAACCAGCACATGACACTAATTGTCGTCCTTGAAACCCCAAAATTCTCCACTATAAACTCACATAATACACACAGTACCATAAAAGAAAAAAATCGCACAGGATATCATAAAAATCCTTCAGCTCAACTATAACCTACTCATTTTAGAATATCCTTGCTTTAGCCGTTTTTTCAATATACACTACACAACCGCTTGAAAACGTTGAAATTCCAGCAATTTTTCGTCGACACTTGAGGAAAATCAATTGTCCGTTCAAATTCACCGTGCGTATGAATAAAATTAAATGCTTCAATTGGTTTCGTTTACGCTGTCCGGAAAAGACGACAGCGACGGTGACTGCGACTTCGACAAAGGTGAGCTTCTGCTGCTGCTGTTGTTGTAGCGGGTGGGAAGGAGGTGGTGGTGCAAAAAAAAAATATGAACACAAACGCGACGGTTTTTCTCACAATTTTAAGTTATTTTGTATTTTCGATTTCCACACTTCTCACAATTAATAAATCGAGTTTTTGTTGCAAGATTTTAGCATATTTTACAAAGAATTTAAGAGAAAAAGATTAATGGAAGTTCAGAAGAAATTTTATTTAGAATTTTTCAAATTGAAAATTTTGGCAGCAATAGCAGAATTTGATTTGTCTCAATTGATTTTTGTATATTTACCGGGTTGCCGCGCGAAACAAAATAACAAAATTAAATCGCAGAGTTGATTTTCTGATTGTGAAAATTACCCACTGAGAGTTGCCGATGCTATTTTTAATCCATTTTTATCCTTAGATGGTTGGAATCCACGAAGCCACGAGTAAAAGACGAACTAGCTGTACCACTCGATTGGAAAAGCATGGATTCCTCGTTACCGCCTAGGTTGAAGAGGTGGACCATGAATTACATGAGTGGTCGATAATCATCGGTTGACTTTCGGTATTAAACTTTAAAGCCTCGAAAAATTAAACAGTGGGTTCCGCAGGGTGGTGTCCACTCCCTGATGCTGTTTAAATTTTATATTTCGAGTCTTCCCCCACCACCAGAGGGCGTCTCCTTGATCTCATACGCCGATGACTGTTCGATTTTTGTGTCTGACCAGCGTATTGATAGCCTTTGTTCGAAAGTAAACTGCTATCTCGCCGATCTTTTCAACTTCTTCACTGCACGACATCTTCACCTACAACCAGCGAAATCCTCTGCCACTCTTTTCACCAGCTGGACGAAGGAGTGCCGGCTAGACCTCATTGTGAGGGTCGATGATTTTAAAATTCCGACCACAAGCAACTCACAATTACTGGAAGTCACATTTGTAAGCCTGCCAACCGAGACGGGAAAACTTCTTATGGTCCCGAAGCACCATTTACACAGTGAAACATCTATGCTCCCAGTTGAAGAGCATGATGTTGTTGTTGTTGTTGTTGTAAACGCAAAAAATATCTCAAATTGAGCTTCGAAGATTATTGCGGTAGTGACAGTACTTGGCCGGATAAAAAGCCGGGTCGTTCCGGTTTAAAGACTCGACTGTCGCGAGAACTATTGCATTTTAGTCGTCTCTTACGACAGGCATGTCTTACCGTGGGCAAATTCTTCAACCATCAACCCGCAGAGGTATTTGAAGAGCATAATGTTATGCTGTGTAAGCAATATCTACCTGGGATGCTACCGTAGAGATCATTCCAACAGACACTTATTGGAAAGTGAACCACCACATAGGCACATCAGGAAGGGAGCACTTGACTACCGCGACTCTGTACAGCAATACACATAAGACCCGCTGGACAGGACGAAGAGCAGACAGGCCATAAAAACTATTCGCCGAGAGTCCGTTAACAACTTTGTGAACTCTCTTCCTGTAAAAGGTGTTCTCAGAGTTCAATCACCACCCATAGCAGAACAAGAGCTCGAGCTGCCGCAAGAGACCCGCGTAACCCTGACACAATTAAGGTCTGGATATTGTAGCAGGATCAACTCCTACCTATTCAGACTCGACCCTGACATACCCAACACATGTCCCTCATGCAGCGAATCGACAGTAACCTCCTATTTGAATGCTCACTCAACCCGACTCATCTAACACCCCTCTCCCTCTGGTCCGAACCCGTCGAAACAGCATCTGACCCTAGTCGGGGTTGGCAAAGCCGCTACAACAACAACAACAACACTGGGAAAGCAACATGTTCTCACAAGTTTTCGACGTTGCTTACTATCAGCTGATTCAGTTTTACGGAAAAAAATCAAAGGGACGCTGTTTGCTACGGTACAAACGTCAGTGACGTCATCGTTAAGCGGTGATAATTTTTCATTTGTATGGCGCTCTCATGTGATAGGTTGGAACAGCTGAGTCGCTATGTTTTTGGCTCTTGGCTAGTTGCTGCATGAGAACGCATGAGCATAGAAGCAAAGATTGAGATTGATATAAGCTCTCTGAATTCGAAAGCTTTCCTTTTTTCTTGAGCCAGATTTTCCTTCACTAATCAGTTTTGAAAAAAATGGCTAAATAAACCCTTGTTTAAAGAAAAATTATTTAATATTTTGGAAATTAATATAGATTTAAGTTCCTGTAAAATAGCTTGAAACTTAGCCACACTTTAATAAATTATGATATAATGGTCGCTCCAAAAAAAAAAGAGTTTTCATTGAAACAGAAAGATACAAAAAGTTAAATGATAAATAATTTTTTTTTTTTTGCTTTAAATCTTTTTACTTTTATTTTATTTATTTTAATAGAAAAGATAAGATAAAGAAAATAATCTGTTACGATATCGTTATATTTGTAGAAAACCATATGACCCCACATTTTAACAAAATAAATTAAAAAAATGTGAAGTTTTCATGTGAAAAAGGAAAGAAAAGGAATTCTAGCAGAAGAGAATCGTGGTAAAAATAAATTTACTGCAGAGCACCCTAACATTTTTTCTTCAAGTATGAATTTCAGCAGGTGCACACGTGGACTTATCTAAAATTACGCTTAACAGCACTTCCTATAGCCAGAGTAATTTACTCTGCTACAGCTGATTTTGACATTTCATATAAAGAGTTTCGCGGTTTTTGTCCATATTTCACAGCAGTTTTAATCACAAATTATTTAAAACTTATATTAAAAAAAAATGGCACCAGCTTTCGAGTCACGTACATTTGTAAATGGCGCAATGTTGCGCAAATTCAATGGACAAAATGTAAGCATATTTCTACGTATCGAGGAAGAAGCAGGTACAAATCTTACTGCGTTGTCGACGGATAAACAAAAAATTCGCGTAAAGCTTCAAGATACCACTGGAGGACGTACCGGCAGCTGGGTAGAAATCATTGGTAAACCAATGGGTAGTGATACCATCGAAGCCAAAGAGGTAAATATATGTTTGGAAAAACATTTTAGTGATTTGTGCTACACTTGCAGTTTATAAAAATTTGCATGGATTTTTTTTATAAAAAATTAAATTTATTTTCCATTTTCTAAGGGTGATGTAAAATATTAAACTATAATTATTATTTTTTATTAAAATATACTTATTTGTTTGTTTTAGGCTATTTTATTTGCTGAGGACGAGCCGGACCTTGATGAAGATGCCTACAATATGATGGTGGAATTTTTAAACAATTGTAAGGAGATCTATAGAAGCGGTTAAAAGCTGCGTAACCAATTACCATTACATATAAGATAATAGTTTAAGGCTGAAACATTTTCATACAATAATCGTAAGTTCTTTATTCGGGGAAAAAGTCGATGTAAAATTGGATTTATGAAGAAATAAATGCGCAGTAGTATTCATGCTTCCGAACAATTTTCGCCCAGCATTCAATTAAACGTTGCTTGAACTTACTCCTTCTGCTTGAATATAGTTGCTTTATATACCTCGTTCACTTTATGCGGCAATCGTTCCAAATCTTCCATGAGCGACATTTCCTCACGCAAGTTATTCAGATACATGCGTTGTAATTTTCTAATCATCGGATTAATTACTTTGGAATTAACAACATCATCCACTGATATAGTTAGTGTATCGCCTGAGCGGCATTCAAGAAAATCGCCTTTGGAAATTTCAGTCATCACATCTTTCTGACTAGATCGAGCAAATACCTTTTCAGTACAACGTCTACACGAACCCAATGTCTTCTGTAGACCCATTTGTCCATTTTGTTCTTTCATACGCGTATCTGCACCTTCAGACAAGGGATCGGGTTCAGTGTTGCACATTTGCTTTAAGGTTTCATCAATTACTTCATGCAGCTTGCACTGTGACTTGACCATCTTACGCAAATCTTGTGAGCTCTTTTTGCTCACTACGGTTTTCGATGATTTTTGAGATTTATTGCTTTCCTCCGAACCCGGTCCACCGCCACCAATATTCGAATCGGTTTCATAGAGATATGCATTGGCATCGTTTGTATGGTATTTATGTTGATTAGCATGACTGGATATTGGTATCGTAGGAGCTTGTTTTGGTTTGGTCGTGTAATGGCGATTAAAGTTGACGCTCTCATTGTAGGTGCTGCCACGATAACTATCAGCTTGACTGCTATGTCCAGGGTAATGTGAATCAAAGAGTGCTCGATCTGCATCGCCACCACTAGAACGATTTGCACGTTTATATTGTTGCTTGTATTGCTCAAAGTCGGGTGCTTTATTCGATTGATACATGCTCTCTGGCGGGTAATGCTGTTGTGGTGGAATTTGCTGCAAATGTGAGCATATGAAAGATGTTATCGTTTTGAAATGTTGAACAATTTTTGTCGCTTACTTGGAATTTCCCTTTCGTGATATTGTCCATAAAGTGATTCCTTATTTGTTTGCGATACTCTTGATCGTCTTTAATGGGATCCATAGTACAAGTTGCGAATTTTAAAATGATTTACTAAATATATGTATGAATGTATAATAATAGAGAAAATATGATAAAAATGACTGATTTGTGTATCAAAATATTTTTTCAAATTTCAAAAATATTTGTCTGTTACGACATGTGATTCTGATGTAAATTATTAGCTTCTAAGAAAACAGCCAACAAAGTGGGATTACTTAAATGGACATATCCCACCTTCTTTTCCAGAAAAAAATTCCCTGCGGGTTAGGGGTTCAAGAATTTACCCGCGGTAAGGCATGCCTGTCGTAAGAGCCGACTAAAATCCATAGATCCCGCGACAGTCGGGTCTTTATACCGGAACGACCCGGATTTTTATCCGGCCAAGGACTGTTATTCCTGCAATGTTCCCCGAAGCTCCATTTCGAGAAATTCCTGCGGCTACAACAACATGCGGTCAACTCTGACGACAACCGTTTTTACACATCCGAGTTGAACCGCATTTTATCCAGGCAACAGCTGTCACCTTTTCTGCAAATGAACCCCGTTTAGGTCATCAGGAAATGTTGTTGTTGTTGTAGCCAACCCCGTCTAGGGTCAGACAAGTCTAGTCTTAGTCACCGAGGTCATCTAACGGGTGGCCCAGGAAACGTGCTGTTTCAATGGGTTCAGACCAGAGGGAGAGGGGTGTTAGATGAGTCGGGTTAAGTGGGCATGCAAAGAGGTGTCATGAGGGGACTCGTTAGATGCAGGAGATGTGTTGGGTATGTCAAGGTCGAGTCTGGATAGGTAGGAGTTAAGTCTGCTACAATATCCAGAGCTTAATTGTGCCAGGGTTTCGGGCGTCTCTCGAGGCAGCTCGAGCTCTTGTTCAGCTATGGGTGGTGATTGGACTCCGAGAACACCATTCAAGGGAAGAGAGCTCGCAAAGGTGTTAACGGACTCTCGGTATGGCCTGTCTGTACGCCGTCCTGTCCAGCGGGTCTTGTCTGTATTGCTGTATGGAGTCGCGGTAGTCAAGTACTCGCTTCCTGATGTGCCTAGGTGGTGGTTCAGCTTCCAGAAAGTGTCTGTTGGGATAAACCCTACGGAAGCAGATATTGCTTACACAGCATAACATTATGCTCCTTAACTGGGAGCATAGATGTTTCACTGTGTAAGTGGTGCTCCGGCGCCATCAGGAGGTTTCCCGTCACGGTCCGTTGTCGGAATTTTTACGCCATCGACCTTCACATTGAGTTCTAGCCGGTAATCTTTGTTGTTGTTGTTGTTGTTGTAACTGCAAAACTATTCCCCAAACTCGTTTTCGGGGAATACAGCGGAAGTGACAGTTCTTGGCCTGATAAAAAATTCGGGACGTTCCGGACTGGTGAATACTCTCCACGCTGTTGTTTAATTTCTACATTTCGGAGCTGCCTACGCCAGCAGATCACATTTTTTTGATCCCATGTGCCGCTGGCTGGTCAATATGATCGTTTGGTCAGAATATTGATAAACTTTGATAAAAGGTAAACTGCAATCTCTCCGCGATTTCACAATTCTTCACTGTACGACAATTACAATTACAACTAGCGAAGCCAAGGTGACCCTATTCACTATTAGGATGAAGAAGTTGGTACTCGACTCCGCATGAATGTTAGAGTTGGTAACGTAAACCACTAGGAAGTGAGTACTTGACTTTGCCGACTCAATGCAGCACTATATCACAGAACAGCTGGACAGGACGACCTACTGACAGATCTAAACTTCCTTCATAGAGAGTCTGTCAACACCTTCTTTAACTCTTTGCCCGTAAAAGGTGTAATCGGAATCCAAACATCATGCATAGCCAAAGATGTTGAATTGTCTTGCGAGACTGTCTTGGAAAATCTATTCTTACTTATCCAGACTCTACTCCGATATACTTAACGAACATTGGGGCGCATGTAATGAATCCCCACAGGACACTAACTACCTCCTTGTAAGCCGAATAAAATCCACTCATCCTCTGTTCCGAGTTCGATGAAACATCTCGTGGCCTGGAGCCTTCGCTCCAATTTTGCTTGCCAGCAATTTCGGTGGCCATCCCAATTTCTTCCTGTGCATCACATGGAGTATATGCTCCAACAATTACAGACGAAGAGCTCGACTTACTTCGGGAGACCCGTGCGATTCTTCCATAATCATAGCCTGGATATTGGTTAAACTACTGCATACCTCTTCACATTAGACCCTGATATATCCAACACACATATAACCTATTAGAAAAGTATCTGCTCTCCTTAAGCAAACTCATCTAACACAACACTTCATTTCATCCGAGCCCGTCGGAGCAGCATGTTTCCCACCTCGCTCCTTGAGACAGCTTAAAATTATTATTTCTAATTACACCATTTTTTATTACAAAATTGTGTAATCACAGAGTTTCATTATCTTGTTCAATATCGCTCAAATGACTACGGTTTCAATATAATTCTCAAAGGCACGTGATATTTGTGAGTGATCTGGTCCTAACTGCGTGTCGGCCATTATGGCTAAACGATATCGATCACCGAAACGATGAATATTCAAGGATAAACCTAGAAAAAAGAACAGAGTTCATAAACTGATATTACCAAAAGAACTGAAAGAAACTTACAAGTTTTCGATTGCGGCGGTCTAAAAAGCAATACATCCTCGACCGTATGATTCCAAAGTGTTTGAAAATCCGATGTGGCACCATGTATTTCCGTTATAGTGACGGGAAAATTGTGTGAGAAGAAATTCAAACAAACTTTGGCCAGCACACGTGGCATCAATGCCGTTAACAAATCGAAACGTGTCTGACCCATTGATGCTAAGTAAATCATAATCTGTTTGCCGCGTATTTCTTCGACAATGTTATGCATTTGCTGGACCAGCTCAAGGTCAGGTGTCTTCATCGGCAACTGCAGAAGGACCACACCGCCAATATGTGTCGCTTTTTGGCCAGTATTTTCGGTGAAGTAACCCTTGGCTATGGTGCGACACGTGGTATTGAGTATCTTGGGCACTGGCGCCACGCTGCTGTGCATAGCGAAGTAATCACGCAATGCGCCCGCCAAGCATGCCAACACGAAATCCGATTCCAGCGCTTGCGCATTAAACTTCTGACGCTGACGCAATTTAGCAGCATTTATGGACTTGGAGAATGAAACGATTTTGCGGCCCGAATAGGATTTCAACTGTAAAATATTCGCTTCCTTAGAGGGTTTGACGAAGAGTTCTTCAAAGATATTTACGGGCGCTTTGAAGATTTCATAACATATTTTAAAGAATTCTATTTGCGCATATAAAACCAGCGGCAGGTATATAGAAATGCGTCCGATATGCGTATGTGTCAGATGCGTTTGACCTTTGAATATGAGCTCTCGTACAGCCATCAGTTCGCAGTAGATGCGATAGGGCAGCAACACTGTGTTATTGATATTCACACGCCACAAGAATTTTGTCCACGTCTTAGCTATATTTGTTGGATGCCACGATGTGCATATTGCTAGCCACGCTGTGGGCCATGAGAGATTGCGTCGATCGATCTCTTTTAACAGTAATGTGGAGAATATCTTCAAACGTCCATGGTTGTCCTGCACATTATAGCGTCTACGTAGCTTTTGGCGCAGTTGCATTGCACGCCAATAATCACGGCACACATTCACAGCGACAATCAGCAAGACGGACAGCAATTGCGTGACATTAGTGATGTGCACGGGCCGATAACCATCAGGTGTTTCGAGTGATTCAAACTCATAGATGAACGCATTCCAAGTGTTCACTATCTGTGCGGTAATGTGATTGAGTAGACGGCGTATGTGTATGGGTTCACGTACGAAGGAGGATAACACTTGCGGTTTTGTGCCAACGTCTAGTGGATGGCCAATATTGATCGTGGGTTTGCGCTCATTTCCTTGCAACATTAATATTTCGCTTATATGCAGATCCTCCTCTTCGGCTATGATTAAGTGATGGACTTTCACGAGAACATAGTAGTGATCGTCGTCCTAAAAGTGTGTAGAGATTAATGTATGTAAGAGTAAGGCGGGCGTAAATTATGTACACCCACCATGGTTTGCATCGTAGGAGTCGCAATGTCGGCGACAGCCTCTGTCTGAGTACTCATCGTATTCGATGTTGGTATGATTATAACCTGCCATTGTGGCAGATCGGATGGTATATATTTGGTGGCCAGCTCACTCACGAAGTCTTGTATATTACTGTCGTTCACAGGACGTCCGCGATGGGTCCGTCCGCTAAGTAAAACATGATTATTTATATTGAAGGAACTGAAAATAGAAGTAAAGGGGGGAATAATCAGTGGTCTTGCTCGACAATTTAGTATAATACTTAAAAAAGTCTTTTATCTGATAAAGCGTGATCCAAGTAGAAGCTTTTTTTTGACAAAACACCCGTGAATCGTGTCAAGCTCTGATGTTACTTATGTTCAGTATTGTTTGGCATTTCATCATGGAAAGACTTACGCTTGAACAACGTTTACAAATCATTTAACTTTATTACGAAAATTGACGTTCTGTAAATAATGTGCTTCGCGCGCTTTGCTAAACTTATGGTCAACATAATCGACCTACTGAGCGTACTATTCGCAACAACAACACCAATCTTGAGAGCCAGCATTCATTATTGGATAATATTCGACCGAATAGACCACGTCCAGCACGCAGTGTGTGCACGAAGGCTGTGGAGAGTCGATTCGGCGGCATCCATAGCAATTCCGATTGACGTATGGAACAACTTGGCGCATTTTACGTCGAGATCTTAAATTGAAAGCATAAAATACACAGCTTGTACAAGAAATGAATCCGCTCGACATTCTCAAGCGACATCTCTTCGCTCTATGGGCTTTTGAAAAGTTCCAAGAAGATTCGACGTTTTCGAGCAAAATTTCGTTCAGCGCTGAGGCCCATTTGTGGCTAAATGGGCATGTAAACAAGCAAAATTGCCACATTTGGGACGAAGAGCAACCTGAACAGATTCAAGAGCTGCCATTTCATCCAGAGAAAACAACGGTTTGGTGTGGTTTGTGGACCGGTGAAATCGTCGGTCCATATTTTTCATCAAAAATGATGCCGGTGAGACCGTAACCGTCAATGGCGACCGTTATCGCGCTCTGATAACCGACTATTTGATGCCTGAGATTGAAGCTCGTGATCTCCGCTACATTTGGTTTCAACAAGATGGCGCCACTTCCCACACATCGCATCAATCAATGGATTTATTGAGATAACACTTCGGTGAACAGATAATTTCACGTTGTGGACCGGTCGATTGGCCACCAAGATCGTGTGATAGCACACCGTTAGACTTTTCTCGGTGGGGATATGTAAAGTCTAAAGTCTATGCGGACAATCTCGCTTCGATTCAAGCCTTGGAGCAAAAAATCACGCGTGTCAAACGCCAGTTACCAATCGAAATGCTCGAACAAGTCATCGAAACGTGGACTCAACGTATGGACCTAGCCGCGGCCAACATTTAAAAGAGATAATCTTCAAAAAATAAATGTCAAAGAATGTTCTTTCGAATGATAATAAATATTCCCTATTAAATTTGAATTTTCTGTGTTTTTTTTTCTTTAAAAAAGTAGAGAACCTCGAAGTGGATCACCCGTTTTATAGATTATTTCCAACTCACTCACTCACCTATTATCATTCACCCATGCGTAGTGGCCCCAACAGGTTACCAATTTTTGACGTAATTTCGGGAAACGTAAGTAGCCAGCTTTGTCACGTGCATCCGTTAACTTGTCGGCATAATAACGTTTTATTTGTTCAAACTCACACTGACCTTTAATTTGAAGAAGAAAGTGAAATATTCCCGCATTGCGTGGTGTATCGATAAAAGTGCGAATTTTCTTCGATTTGGAGATGGTAAGCGTTGGGTATTTAATGCTAAGAACATAATTAACCAATTCATCACTGTAGTGGACACCTGAAATTTTAAATTGATATTAAGAAAAAATTATAAATATATAAAATAATTAATAATTTCGAAAAAAATTTAATTAAACAATTTTTAAATAATAATGATTCAGAAAATTGAAATAAAATAATAATCATACTGAAAATTAAAACATTTTAACTCCTGGACACTATGCCGCATTTATTTCCATATTTAACCAATTTCGCCTTCACGAATATATGTATGATTAGATGCATATGCATATGCTTGTACACATAGTTATGTATGTAAACGCAAAGTGCATGATAAGATCAACTCTAATAAATCTACTTTGAACATACTCGTATACTGTAAGTACGTGCATATATGTATATACATATGTATATGCTTAATTATTTTCCTTAGTGAATTGTGCATTATCGTTTTGGTTGATAAGGAATACTTGTATTGTATTTATATGTATGTAAATATGTAAGCAGCCACATGTTCGCTTATGTTCAAGTATAAATATATGTATGTATGTAGTATGTAGTGTATATATTGTACTTTCAAACTGTTTCAGCAAATGTACTAGTTTCCAGCCAGAATTTTTGGACTAAAAACTACCAGTCAAAAAGATATTAATTAATAATTTATGTGGGCGATCGGTGAAAAGAAGTTAAATCCCGGCTATTATGCTTTGCCTGTCTTAATCCGGGACACATTAATAGCAAATGCAGGAGACGTAAGGTTTGTGGCATCGATGGCTGTGATAGGACACATAATAAACTGTTGTATGAATCCCGGTCCGAACGTCCGCCAGTACAATCATTGTCGTCGTCACGAAGCGCTGCCCGCTGCAGGTCACCACTCACCACGTCGCCGCCGAATAATCATCATCACCGAAAGTCCAGCGAAAATGATGCAATAGTGGTAAATTGTGCTAATAAATTCACCAAAGAGAAAGGTACTCTATCGCATCGTCCCGGTTACATTGTATGGAAGACAACGTCGCGTCGAAACATACATATGCTCTTTTAGATGAAGGTTCATCCATAACAATGGTCGATAGTGCTATCGTAAAGAAGCTACGACTCCAGGGGCAGCCTCATAGTTTACATATACAATGGTTTGATCTGCTGGGGTTCTTAAGTAATTTTGTGATCGAAGCGAAGATGTTAATGAGAGATATCTGGAGACACGAGACGCGCTGGAATGAGCCACTTCCAGTCAACATTGCCACATTGTGGGAGAGGTGACGCAAACAATTGCCATATGCTTCGAGACCGAAAGCTTTGGTGTGAGGCCAGCGCCACCCATTGAGAGCGAAGCTGACATTCGTCCACGCTCTATCTTGGAGTCGACAACTCGCCGTGACTGGACTGGACTTCTATGGAAGCATGGTGAGGTCCAGTTGCCGGATAGCTATTTCATGGCACTCAACAGGTTAAATAGCGTGGAGAGGAAGATGAGTCGTAATGCTACATTTGCCGCCGCCTATAAGCAAATCATCGATAGCTACGTGGAGAAGGGTTACGCACACAGGCTCACGGATTCCGAACATGCCTCACCACCTCACCACGTGCATGGTACTTGCCGCATTTTGCAGTAGTGAATCCGAACAAGCCGAATAAATTACGAATCGTTTTTGACGCTGCCGCCGAGGTCAATGGTATCTAATTGAAGAGATGTCTGCTTAAAGGTCCGCAGGAATATAAACCGTTGCCGTTTATTCTTTTCCGTTTTCGCGAAGGAGCAGTTGGCTTGTGTGGTGACATCAAGGAAATGTTCCACCAAGTGCTTATACGACCAGAGGATAGATGGGTTCAACGACTCTTATGGCGTAACAATGAATCCAGCCGAAACCCCGACGTATATGAGCCTCCTGTTCGCCTTGCGCGGTCCATTACGTCAAGACCAAGAACGCGATAGAACACAGCAGCGATCGCCGCTATGAAACCCCTTTATAATCTCATTCAAATTCTCGTGAACGTGCGTTACATTCGTACCCCTAGCCAACGACAAATTTTATTTCGCTGTGTGCCCTTCTCGAATTCCAAATAACGAATGAACGATTCTTAGCTGATGAGTTTAATCAAGGCGCATGAATTCGCCTTGACGAATAATCAAACGAAACGAATAGAAGAATAGGCACACAGCGATGAGTTTACAGTGATGCCAGTTTTTAAACTTTAATTATCTAGTTGCGTTCTGGGTCAACCTATTTACAGTAATTTTTTAATTTTCACTAAACTCTCATAATACAGAGTTATCTATTTTGCCGTTTCCAAAATAAACGTAAATGAAATGCGTTTAAAATATTTTTTTTCCGGAAATTTCGACTCGTGAATTTTTGCAAACCTTTTGGCACATACTGAGAGGTGTCACATACGTAAATTGACGAATGTTAGTTTTCAAGTGCCCAGGAGTAAAAGGTTTATCCGCCTAAACACGGTCTTTCGTATAGTCCCAAAAAAAGGAAGGTTCAACGGTGTCAAATTGCATGATCTCGGTGGCCAATTGACACTGCCAAGACGAGATATTACGCAGCCGGGAAATTTCTCTCGGAAGAAAGGCTTATACACTAGCGTTGGGTGGCTTGTGGCACCATCTTGTTGGAGCTACATATTGGCCAAGTCGTGTTCTTCAATTCCAGACTAAAAAAGTCGGTTATCATACGACCATAACGCTCCGAATTGACAGTGACAGTCGCACCATTATCGTTTTCAAAGAAATAATGTCCAATCACACATCCGGACCAAAGAGCGCACCAGACAGTAAGTTCTTTGTGGGTGTATAATGGTCTCTCTTCAATTACTTGAGAATTCTCAGAGTCCCAAATTGGACAATTTTTCTTATTTACGTAACCAACGAGTGAGAAATCTGCCTCGTCGCTAAAGAAAATTTTGTTGGAAAAATCTCGGTTCATTGCTTGCTGTTCAAGCACCCAATCGACGTAACTACGGCGTTGTGGATGGTCACTTGGCTTCAGTTGTTGTGTAAGATTGGTTTCATATGGATGTAGTTGTAAGTTCACATGCAAAATACGCCATAATGTGCCATAAGAAAGTATCAGCTGTAGAGAACGTCGAGAAACGTAAACTTTCGGGCCTTTGGCTACACTTTCACTTACTGCAGCGATATATGAAGTGGAAAGAGCAAACCGATGATACACAGGCCCTACAGGCCCATAATCTTCTCTTTCAGCATGAAACGTGGCCTATACATAACCCTAACCCTATACATATATTATGCTACCATGGGTTGAAAGGAAAACGCGTTTTATTGGTTCAAATTTGATTTAATTCCTAAATATTTAACTTTTGTGGGTATCTTTTCAGCCATAATGAAAAAGAATTTCGCAATGCTGACACCATACTTGAGAATAATATACGACGAATGTTAAGGTTAAATTATGTGCCTGTTTTTTGGAAAGAGGACAGACTCATATTCACACCGGTGGGTAATGGCAGTTCCCTCTACAAGTATTCAAAAAAATAAAAACTATTTAGTCTAACGTCATTCATTCTAGACGCTTGAAAAGAATGTGGAGGCCAGCATATCAAAAGATCTGGAGCATGCTTATTCTGGAGCATAAAGAATATGCCCTAGGGTCTTTCTGGACATAAGTGGGATATTTATTGCAATAACATCATCTCCTATGAAGTAATAGGGAAACGTTTAGAGGCAGCCCAGGTAGAGTTTGCCATCTTACTATGGCTAAAAACTCTGCTGGGATACAGGAAGATTAACATGGAATGGTATAAAGCCAGTCTGCTCTGGTTGGCTGAGAGAGGAACTCATCAGGGTTCTGTTCCGTCATCACTCCTGTGACTCTTAGTAGCGAATGCGCTTCTGGGAAAATTCGAAAGGAACGGAAAGCACCAAAATTAATTTCCAATGAATACGACATAGCTATAGTTGTTAAGAGAAATTCCTGAACACCATCAGTAAGATAATGTAAAGGAAAGCGGACTGAGGGCTCTACATCGATGGGCCCTCGTCTGGTTTTACACAGTCTCAGTTAAGCCAATATTGCTCTACTGCGCTTTGGTAAGGTGAACTACTTACTACCAGATAGAGTTCTTATAGACACCTATTGGAGCGATTACAGCAGATCTCTGCACTGTGCATAACAGGAGCGTAAAGGACCACTACAACGGAAGCATTTGAAAGGTTACTTTATCTACCACGAATCGACCTCGCAGTGGAGAACATCGCAGCGAAGTCCCCTTTGAGATTGAAGGTCTACAGTGAATTTTCCAATAGAACCGTCGAGATCAGCAGAGGGATGGAGGACAAAACAGATCTCATACCCCAATGCTTCATCTGGGACAAAAAGGTTCTCAAGCTACGTTTAAAGAGGGAAGGATTTCGCAGGAACGAAAACTAATGGATCAAAGACGACTAGGCAGTGGGCGCCAGAGTCTATTGTGCTGAGCTGGATCTTAGGTGAACCTACAAGCTTCCAGAGTATTGTGGTTGCAGGCTACAATGGCATTTCTGGCCTTAACTAGAGCTCGTTTCAGATGTTTTTCGGAGCTTTGCAGTTCAAAGGAGTAGAGGAGACTTCCAAATTGGCTCCCATATATCGACTACTTTAGATCGCAATAAAACGGGCCTTAATATGGCGCTGCAAAGAATCAACGGATCTATGTAAGGCTCATCAGCCGGCTAGTGTAACCTAACCAAACCTATCTTTTGTCTTAAACTAAGTCTAAGTTTCAGAGATAATCTCTTCATTTGAGCTAAATTTTTGGACGGTGAGCATTTTGTTGAAGTCTACGAAAAGCCTGTAATCCTGATGGATCCAAATCTCCCATACACGGTGGGAGGAATACGAAGCCCAATTCAAGAAATTTAACCATTGTTTTGATTGTCTTGTGGCACGGTTAGGTTAAGGTTAGTACTAACCAAGGAAAAGAAGTGAATGCAATGAAATCGGCATAATCTAAGTATTAGACCAGAACTTTTCAATCCAATTGGCGTTTTTTAACAGCTGAAACGATTTTCGACCAAGTTCCTCCTGCAATTTATGTTGTGAAGGGATCAGGGACAGTTTATTCGAAGCCGCCTCCGAAAAGCTGATTTGTATGATTTATAATTTTTTTTGCTGAAAACCATTAGCAATTAGAACAGATAATTTTAAAATTCTTTTCCTATAATTTTTATTGCTTGCCTGGCCATGGCTCGAATCCACGACTCTCCGCATGGTAATAGGCATTGCTATTACGGCCGATACTGCGGCCCAGTTGCTTCTATAAAAAAAAAAAACAATTAATTAGGTGGCCGCAACAGCCGAGTGGTTAGCATTGCGTACTACAATTCGGAAGGCCTGGGTTCAAGTCCAGGTTCGAGCAACATTTAAAATTATAGAAAGTAAATTTTTCTAATTTCGGTCGCGTCTCGGCAGGGAATGTCAAGCTCTCCGAGTATATTCTAATACAAATAAAAGCTTCTCATAAAAATCCATCGCCCGTTCGGTGGCGGCTTAAAATAAACTGTAGGTCTCACCACTCGTTGGTAAAGATATCTAGACGCAAAACTACGAATTGGAGGAGGAGGTCGGCCTAAAATCGCTTCAACGGTTATAAAGCGCTAAATATATATACGAGTATATACTTATATATATAGTCTCTTGGTATAACTCCTGAGACTATTTTTAAATTTTTTTTAATCCCATAAAAACACTATTTTTGGTTGAAAACTGAACAAGTAGTATTTACGTAGATTTTGAACTACCCTGAAATTTGTCAATTTCTTGAAAATTGTTACCTAAGATTAAAATTATTACCTTAGTATTAAAAATACAAATTTATTTTTTCGAAAAAAAAAGAAAGAAAATTAAATAAAATTGGATTGTTTAATGGATTGTTTAATGCGGCCAATAATTGTTTTTGGTTATAAGTAAATGAGCTTTTTTTTGTTAGAAAATTTTTTTAAATTTAATATTTTGTTATACAACAAAGAAAAATTGGTAGAAGGGAGAGCTGTTTCGGCGATCACCACATCTCCTCATCAGACTTCTTTTGCCAGGAATCTAACCGACGGATTCTGGCATTACAGGCGAGTGCTCTACCAGCTGAGCCAACGTCTGCCGTGTAATCTGTTGTTGTATTATTCAATTTTATTTGTTTTTAAATAAAATTTGCTGACTACTTGGACCTGCTTGGCATTCTAGTGATGGTGTAGTTGTTAACTAGTTAATTTGACAACAGCATATGTGCGAGTATGCTCATACATATGTGATTTCACAAACCATACATAAACTGTATATAAATATTGTAAATATTTTGTGCATGTATATGTCATTATGCCTTTATTTATATACATTTATGTATGTTTTTTTTTTGCGTGGGGCCTATCGCTTATCAACACAAAGCAAAGACGATTAATGAGTAATTGAAGTAGTTAATGTTCACTGTTTGACTGCTTTCGATTTTGTTGTTGTTGAAGCGCGATGACGCTGTTCTGGGAAATGTACAAAGTTCATTTTGGTTTTGTTTATTTAGAACAGAGAATATTACTACATATGTATAATTTTCATCACTTAAAGATGGTGATGTGTTTTGCTTTTTCCCTGCAAATATTTATGGACCATATGGTCCACTGGACTACCTATAAATCTACTCCACTGTGGCAAATTTTGGACCAACTCATGTGTTTACACTAACTTGGTGCGTCACGACCATTCTTCGTGTTATACCGATCGCAAGCACTACACGAAGTTACAATTGCGCAATGAGTTCTATACTCGTATACGGAAAATGTGTGGAAATGAAACTGAGTCAGTTTCGTTTCGTTGTTGAGCTGTGCTGGTACGCAAAAAGGGGGCATAATTCATTATTATTTCAATGAAAATACGTATAACAAATACGCAAACTAATAGATATTATATATTTATTAACAATAGTCTATTAATATTAATAAAAATTTATATTAAAAATATTATATTTTATAAATTTTTACCATAGAAAATGCTATTCGAAACTAAAGAGTATGTTCGAATGTAATTTTTCGCATATACTCCAAAATATAACCCAATGTAGGTACTCCATGGAGTACTCGGGTGTTATGCAGAGATGGGTTAAGTATATGGTCCAGCCCTAGGACATCACAATGTTAATTGGACCATATTTTTTGTATGGATTGTGGCAGGTTTTGGATTAATCTATTGCCCGTGTGGATTATATATTTCACGCGTGCATGGAGTACTCGCCTTGTTTGAAGGGTTACAGTAAAATATTTATGTGTTAGTGCTTTTCGTCTTCCCTTCAGCACCATATAACCTTTTTTTTTTGTATTCATAAATTTAATGATTTTAGTGCAATCGAAGTTCTGGTGAATCTATGGATTTTCAAATTAGACCGGTACTCTCTCTATCCCTAACACAAAGCCGAAATTTAAAAATTCTAATGACAAGCGTGTTTTTTTTAATAAAATTTCAAACTCTCCTGATTTCGTACCTTTTAAAAATGTATATATATTATGGTACATATATGTACTTATATACATATTTAAATAATAATATGCATTTCGTTATCAAGCGTTTACTGTATTTCCCTGTCATTGGCCTTGAACTTTAAATCCGAAATACTATTTGATAATAAAAAATTTTATTAAAAAATATATATTTTTTGTTTAATTGCATTTTTTTTTATGTCTGGAACCGATGCGCAACAGTCGTCGTAATACCTATAAATTAATATTTAGTTAATAGCTATACATATAAATATATGTATGTAAACGGTGTTCTTTTATAGAGGTATAGAACTTTAAGTTGCAGTAAAACAACGATGGATTATCCGATTGACATGAATTTTATTTATCCGAAAGATAATCTTGTGTCATTACATTTTAAATATGATTTCTGGCATATGACTGCCACGGCTGGCGCGGATGTAGTCCAATCTGGACGTCCAATTTTCGATGACTTTTTCCAACATTTGTGGCCGTATATCGGCAATGACACGGTGAATGTTGTCTTCCAAATGGTCAAGCGTTTGTGGCTTATCCGCATAGACCAATGACTTTACATAGCCCCTCAGAAAGTAGTCTAGCGGTGTTAAATCACAAGATCTTGGAGGCCAATTCACAGGTCCAAAACGGCGGTCACCAAACGTGTCTTTCAATAAATCTATTGTGGCACGAGCTGTGTGGCATGTTGCGCCGTCTTGTTGAAACCACATCTCCTGGACATCATGGTTATTCAATTCAGGAATGAAAAAGTTAGTAATCATGGCTCTATACCGATCACCATTGACTGTAACGTTCTGGCCACCATAGTTTTTGAAAAAGTACGGACCAATGATTCCACCAGCCCATAAAGCGCACCAAACAGTCAGTTTTTCTGGATGTAACGGTGTTTCAACATACACGTGAGCATTACCTTCACTCCAAATGCGGCAGTTTTGTTTGTTGACGTAGCCATTCAACCAGAAGTGCGCTTCATCGCTAAACAAAATTCGCTTATGAAAATCGGGAACAACGGTAATATCGTTTTGGGCCCATCCGACGAATCTACGCCTTACTTGATTATCGTGGGTCTATTCATGATGAATTGCCAAACCAAACTGAGAATAAATCACTCGACAGCTGTTAAATCGGTCGCCATCTTGAAAAGTAATGCCAACTTAAAGTTCTATACCTCTATAAAAAACACCCTTTATATGCACATTCCCATTTATATTTATATACATACATACATATATACAAGTATACCTCTATGTATGTGTTGTCAATATTTCGTTATCAATTCAATATTGTACCACAAAAATGTGCACTCGCTGGAATATATGCACGCTGTTTCCTGCATAGAATTTTTCATACAAAAAATATGTGCCATACACAAGTGTACATATGTATATTAGCATAATAAATATTATATTTCAAAAGAATTGTATAATTTTTTATATATTTCTGTAGTGTCCATAATGGGGTTTTTTCTTTTAATTTTGTGAGACATAAAATATTCTAATATATTGTGAACAAAAATATCTCTATGGAAGATTAAATATGAAAATATGTTTAGCAGATCAAAGGTTAGTTCCTGAATTCTCAAGAAGAATCAAATTAAATAAATAAATATTTGAATTTTCAGAATTTTTTAAATTACAAAAAAAAAAAAAAATTAATGGGTTTCTATTTTGATTTGTATCTTCAAAATATTTCTTGCTTATTTGTGAAATTTTTTAAGTTTTTTTTTCTTTTTTAAACAAAGGTTTCTTGTGGTTTTAAGTTAAGACAGCAAGGTCTTATTGGCATTATTCCAAATTATTTATCAATCGAAGTTTGACAGAAATTTTATAGAGTTTGATCCATCGACGAAGTGTAGTAAAGGCTGATCCAAGTAGAGATACTTTATTCAATAGCCTTTTCTTTGACAGATCACGCGTGAGTCGTGTCAAGTTGTCATGTTATTTTTATTCAGTATTGCTTGGCATTTCATCATGGAAAGACTTACGCCTGAACAACGTTTACAAATCATTCAACTTTATTACGAAAATTCATGTTCTCTAAAGAAAGTTTTTCGCGCGTTTCGCTCAACTCATGGTCAAAATAATCGGCCTACTGAGCGTACTATTCGCAACACCATCACCTATCTTGAGCACGCGGGGAAGGAAATATAGCGGCCGTAGCTGAGAGTGTACACGATCGCAGAGAGTCGATTTAGCGCCGTTCGCAACAACTTAGACTGACGTATGGACCGACTTGGAGCATTTATGTCGAGATCTTAAATTGAAAGCGTGCAAAATACAGCTTCTGCAAGAAGTGAAGCCGCTCGACCTTACCAAGTGACATCGCTTAGCTCTATGGGCTCTTGAAAAGTTCCATAAAGATCCGACGATTTCGAGCCAAATTTTGTTCACCGATGAGGCCCATTTCTGGCTCAATGGATATGTAAACAAGCAAAATTGCCACATTTGGGACGAAAAGCAACCTGAAGAGATTCAGGAGCTGCCGTTTCATCCAGAAAAAACAACGGTTTAGTGCGGTTTGTGGGCCGGTAGAATCATCGCTCCATATTTCTTCAAAAATGATGCCGGTGAGAACGTAACTGTCAATGGCGACCGTTATCGCACCATCATAACCGACTATTTGATGTCTGAAATTGAAGCTCGTGATCTCCGCAATATTTGGTATCAACAAGACGGAGCCACCTCCCACACATCGCATCAATCAATTGATCTATTGAGAGAACACTTCGGTGAGCAGATAATTTCACGTTTTTGGCCGGTCGATTGGCCACTAAGATCACGTGATATCACATCGTTAGACTTTTCGCTGTGAGGATATGTAAAGTCTGAAGTCTATGCGGACAATCCTGCTTCGATTCAGGCCTTGGAGCAAAACAACACGCGTGTCATTCGCCAGTTACCAATCGAAATGCTCAAAAGAGTCATCGAAAATTGGACTCAATGGATGGATCATCTGGGACGTAGCAGCGGCCAACATTTGAAAGAGATAATCTTCAAAGAATAAATTCCAAAGAATGTTCTTTCGAATGATAAAAAACGTTCCCCAGTAAACTCGAATTTTCTGTGATTTTTGCTTTAAAAAAGTAGAGAACTTCGAAATGGATCACCCGTTAATAAAAAATAAATAAAAATTATCTAAATAATAAAATTGAAATTGAATTTTTTTAAACTCATTTAAACTCGTTAATAAATTCTTGATAATTCAAGCACTTTGGAACCGTTGCCAGAGCGGTAATACTGTATAATATACATTATATTAGACTTTATTTTAATAATATCGCTATGGTTAAACTGAAAAATATCGGCACGGTCAGTTTAATCAAACGAGATAAAAAACGAAATGAAATAAAATGATTTAAAAAAGTCAGTACTTTTAATTGACTTCGTATAATATATTTAAATAATATTATAAAAAAAAAATTGCATCTATAATATGTTAAAAATAAAAATTTGACACTAATAATATTTTTTAATTTTTTTTATTCTCAGCTTTTACCAAATATCATTTACTTATATTCTAATTGATGATCATGGCCGGTATTCAAATGCACACATGATCACCATACTTACATACAAATGATATAATCACCACAGGCATCAGGCAGCAGGCAATTAGGAAACATATTAAGGTTTTTAGAAATGATTTTACATGGCGAAGAATTCTAAAAAAAAAAATTAAATAAAAAAATTTAAATTTTTTTGTGAACTCAATTTGGATTGTTTTTTCTTTGTAATAAATTTTTTCTTATATATTTAACTATTTTGATTAGAAAATAATTACTTTTCCATTTTTCACATCACCACACTTTTCTGAAATGAATAAACGACACTTTCAATTTGCTTTAAATGCAATTTTTAATTATAATTTTTATTCCGTTTTCTTTTGGGTTTTTTATTCTTTATTTTTATTTCTTATTATTCTTTTTAATTCATTAAATTTTCCTATCTTTCGTAAGTAATAAACTTCGTTTAATAATGCTTAGCACTTGTTTAATTTATCTTTTTTCGTATTTTTTTTTTAATTTCGCACTAAAACCGTTCGTTTTTATTTTTCAATCCATTCGCTTTGAGTATTGATTTAAAACTGATTTAGCTGCAGCATTTATGTGATCGCCGGGGGTAATCTAAATATTTCCAAAGCCAACCAGCTGCTCTTATCAGGGATCGAGTGTCAAGCAGCAAGTGCGTTCTTATCATTCAAATGAAATCGACACTCACTCTCCATTGAAAAGAATAAGTTCATATTTAAAAGAGAGAAGTAGAAGTTAAAATCAAAAAGAGAAAATGTTAATGACAACAACAATTTTAATGTATTGTATATTGAATTGGACATTAAATGTCATGTAACCGTATGAGTATCTCTGAGTCGTCTCCATTACTTTCAGTTACCTATGCTCTTGTTTCCATCACCGACTTTTACTACGACGATCTTTTGACGAAATGGTGAATCTAAGATAACAATTAAGAAAATAGAAAAAGCTACCAGGGCCCGGTTAAGCTCCTGCCGTACTAAGAGCGGTGATCTATTGAAAAGCGGATGGGATTGCGTAAAGGCAAGTAAGGAAAGTATTTGGCATTCATTCACCTGGAAATGATTAGTATCGTGACTCGTGCGTATGGTTCAATCCCCTCACGACTGCATATTATCTTTCTAGCCAACCAAAAATCTTTGTAGATGAGCTAAAAGGTTGGTACTCGCCACGCAAAAACTCAGCTCTAGACAAAAATAATAGCAGTAGGGCCTGAAAAAATGAAATTCAGCTCTCCGTCACGAAAAGGTGGATGCCATTTCTTAAGTGTTTAGCTTAAGAAAACAGCAAAAGCTACCAGAGCGCCTTATAAAACTAAAACGGCTGATCCAGCGCCGGATAGGTGGGATCATGTACAAAAGTTCGCGTATGTAAGTAAAGTTTTTTTTTACTCCCATTTACCAGGAAAAAACAAGCTTTTAGAGACAAGTTAAAGAGAGAAGATGGGCATTCGTTGTTTTCAGCGTAGAGCTTGGGACTCACAATCTAAAAATTCAGCTCTAAGCAAAGGCAATAGATATCTATAGTCAATGACAGAAGAAAAAAGACCAGCTTTAAATAAAATTCAGTACCTTCTTGTCGAAAAAAACATTTTAGAATCAAGAACAGATCGAAAGTATACATAAATCTGGAACTTAGATGGCCCAAAAACCGATGAAGGCTTCTCAAACCCAATTATCGACTTTCAGGCAGAAATATATGCAGTAAGCCTAGATTCAAACCCAAACTTTAAGAAAAATTTTAGTAGTTATACGCAGTGACAGTCAAGCTGAAACAAATACAGCAAAGGTCATTTAATATGAATTCTTTCCAGAGAGGAACTAATGCTAGAATACAAACATACTTGGTTAGAGATCCATAGCCAACTATAAAAATGGTTCAAAGCTCGTTGGCAAAGTGGGTAGTAGATTAAACCTTCGACCATTGCAGTGTCAAGTAGAACTGATTGCAATAATAAAAGCCGAACACACAGCGAACGAGCTATCGAGAGGAGAAACCCTTCTAGCCACAATACAACATACTCACGATGCCGTGTTCTTCTTACCACGGCAAAGTACATGCTAAAACTGGCCTTTGATGAAGAACCAAACATTAAGTGGCTGAATGAAGTCACATGCGACGTGGCCAAACACATGTGAACAGCTTTGGACGCACTCCACTAGTAGAGGGTGATCCAAGTAAAGGTACTTTCTTCAATAGCCTTTTTTTGACAGATCACGCGTGAGTCGAGTCAAGCTGTCATGTTATTTTTATTCAGTATTATTAGGCATTACATCATGAAAAGACTTACGCCTGAACAACGTTTACAAATCATTCAACTTTATTACGAAAATTCACGTTCTGTAAAGAAAATGTTTCGCTCGCTTCGCTCAACTTTTGGTCAACGTAATCGGCCTACTGAGCGTACTCTTCACAACACCATCACCCATCTTGAGACCCAACATTTATTATTGGATAATATAGGCAGTGAAGAAAATACAGCGGCCGTAGTTGAGAGTGTACACGAAGACCGTGGGGAGTCGATTCGGGGCCGTTCGCAACAACTCGGACTGACGTATGGAACGACTTGGCGCATTTTACGTCGAGATATTAAATTGAAGCTATAAAGTATATCCTGTGCAAGAACTGGAGCTGCTCGACCTTTCCAATCGATATAGCTTCGCCCTATGGGCTCTTGAAAAGTTCTAAGAATATCCGACGCTTTCGAGCCAAATGTCGACCATTATTGCGCCATGATAATCGACTATGTCATGCCTCAAATTTAAGCTCGTGATCTCCCCGATATTTGGCTTCAGCGAGACGGCGCCACTTCTCACACATCGTATCAATCAATATATTTATTGACAGAACACTTCGGTGAGCAGATAATTTAACGTTTTGGGCCGCTCGATTGGCCACGAAGATCATATGATATCACACCGTTAGACTTTTTCCTGTGCGGATATGTATAGTCTAAAGTCTATGCGGACAATTCCGGTTCGATTCAGGTCTTGGAGCAAAACATCACTCGTGTAATTCGCCAGTTACCAATCGAAATGCTCGAACGAGTCTCGAAATCCTTTATAATGACAGATAGAGTGATATTGAAGGCTGAAGGACTGAATAGGAATAAAATTAAAACTGTCAAAGTTATCATTTGACTACCCATTACTCCGTTGAAAAGATTGGTTATAGAGGGACCTGGTCTCACTGAAGTATTCTATTGCTAAGGGTTGATTTAGAATATGCGATCCATTACTCTGTCCACAGTATGGAGAGATGTTGCTGCAGAGATTTTCGGCGTAAATGATGAAAATAAATTTTTTATACTTTCATGATATGAAAGAATATATCAACTTTGGTCCGAAGTATGTATATAAGACCCAGAAGGGCGAAGAGAGAGGTCCATCAAAATTTATACCAATATGAACAGAATGACAAGTTAAGTTGATTTAGCCACTTCCGACAGACTTTTCATCTGTGTGGACCATCTGTATGGACACAAACTAATCCTTCAGCTTTTGAGATATCTCATCGAAAGTTGGTACGAATATCAACGCAGTATGATCACTTCTCGGACTTATAGTCTCGATACAAGCGATTTTTCATTTTTCTTTGATTAATGGAGTTTCAAAATGTTTTTCCTTTCTTAAAAAACGAATATCTCTAAATTCCGACACAGTCGCTTAATTCACCCAACAGCACATGGTATTTGCGATGTTATTTCGGGACGCTAAACAAAATGCCAACAATATATAAGCATCCTTTTCGCACTACTACTAAATTAAATGAGTACTTCAAGAGAGAATTGAGAGGCTAAGCAACAACAAAAAGCTAACGCGTGGGCTGAAAAGCTCACAAGCTTCAGTCAACAGCAGCAAAATATGAGATGCATTGAGTTGAGTAGAAAATGAAAAGGCACTGTGGTGAATATGAAAGTTATACACATTTGAAGGACAAAAATAAAATTAAGGAATTGCTGCAAAATGCTCAACGGACGCGTAAAACCCCTGAGAGAAAAATTGTATGCGCACAACATTTGCTATTAGACAGCAACGAAAGGGAAAACGAAACGAAAAGAGAGCGCCTGAGAGCGCGCACATTGCAACGAAAACATCGCATACAACAGATATCGGCGCATTGAAATATTGAGCACTTGACAAACCATATATTTTTTGGGGTTCGCAGGATATGCGAGTCCACTAGCCAGCTGAGTATTGGCGTTGATGTTCGTGCGTTGTGGTCGTAGTCGTCGCCGTCGTTGAAGACGTTGTAGTCGCTGTCGGTGTCGTTGACAATTTGCTGTGCTGTGCTGTGCTGCGCCGCTGCTGTTGTGGATTTTGTTGGAATTAAAGAAAATTTGTTTTTCTTTTTCTTCCTTTCTTCGCAACAACAATTCCATTACCATAATTTTTTTTCGAAATAAATTCTTCGGTAACAATTTTCACACGGTAGTACAGCTGGTATACATTGAAGTTTTGGATCAATGGGAAAAAGTTGATTTTGTTCAAACCAAAAAAAAAAAAAAAATATGACGAAATTTGTGCAATTTGTGTGAACGAAAAAAGCGAGAAAAAATATTGGAAAATTATATATTAAATGGCAGTGAAGGATAGATGGAAAATGTGTGCTTGAAAAATGGAGAAAAAAATAAATATTGAAAAGAAATGTGAAAAATTATGTTTGAGAATTCTGCGTTTATATTAATTGTGTGTTTTGTACATACATATGTACGCACATAGTACGTAAAAGCTGAAAAGGAGCAAAGGAAATGTGTAACTAATCTATGGTTTTGTGTTACGCTGCCATCACAAATGACGGTAAACATAGCAAGAAAAATGATTTTGAGTTTTCCTTAATTTATTTTGTGCTTTTAAATTTTTCGTTTTTAATTTTTGTAAGAAAATATTTTATGAATATTAAAAGCCAGTTTTTATGTACTTTTTCCGACTAAAATTTTATTTTGTTGTTCTTTCTTGTTTTCTTTCTTTTTTTTTTTGCTTTTCTTTCTAACGTTTTGTTGCTCGTTGCTATCGCAGCAGCATTTCAGTGTGTGAGCTGCTCGTGCGGACGGTCGTTTGGTCGCTTGGTCGCTTGGTCGTTTTAGTCGTTTTAGTTGTATGGACGAAAGGCTGAAAATTTTATAGAGTCCTTGTACTCATTCGTACGTCGGCTCACTTTTGTAGGAGTTCAATTTAATATATATATATATGTATATATATATATATGGATATTTTACATATAAAAAAATATACATATATTCCATATAAATATGTACATATGTGCTTCTGTGTATATATGGCATACATAACATAAGCATTTCTTCACAGCCACTACGTTCAACTGTGCGCAACTTCCTGCCTGCCTGCCAGCCAGCCAGCCATTCTCTTACACACTCAATTTCCTCGTACAACCACATCGTCAGTCATCATCCTTTCACCAGCCATTCACCAACCATTCATCCATCCACTGCCAGCAATAGTAAAAGCAAAAAAAAAAATTGTAGTGGAGATGGTGATGTCTTGATGGTGATGGCTTGATGGTGATGATGATGATGATGAGGCCTTAAACAAATGTTAATTTAACAGGGCAAGTGAATAATTAATTTTGAAAGCACCATTGGACCGCAGTGTCCACCGCAGTGCGTAAAAACGACCATCAAAAAAATAAAATAAAAAGAAGAGGTAAAATGAAAATGGAAATAAAATATACGTATATTCGTGTGACAAAAACAAATATAAGCACACATACACATGCACACAGTCATGTAAAGAAATTACTATTTAAATAAAAAAAATGGCAAAAGTGCTCTTCAGAGAGTGTGCAAAAAAATGTGCAAAAAGAGTGTGGAAAAATCGAAATACGAGTTCACAACAATAGATTTTTGCATAATTACAAAAACGTGCTAAAATTTGTAAGAAATGTATCAAGAGCAACACAAATTATTAAAAAAAAACCTTAAAATACTATGAATTTCTTAATGAAAATATTTTTTTAAATTTTTTTTGTATTTATTCCCCCAAAAAGCATTTTTTTGCTTTAGCATAAATAAAATAATTTCTCTAAAAATAAAACAAAAGAGCGTAAAACTAAAAATAAAAAATATATAATAACAAAAAATATATGAGAAAAGCCTAAACTGCGAAGATAAGACACAAGCAAGCACGTCTCGATAGACTCATTGACTGTGTACTTTAATATATGTAAGTATGTATGTATGTATGTATGTATGTGTAAAGCCGAATGTTGAGCATGAATGGAAATATATAATTTACCCCCCTGCTATGAAAAATCACGCAAAAATTCATATAAACAAATCTACATACATACATAGCTATATATTTCCGTGTGTGTAGCGCGCTCTCACTCGCCGCCATGAAGGGGCACACCCATACACCCACATTGCATACACACCCACTATGATGTAAAAAAAGCGTGGAAAACATTGTATGCTCAGCAACTTTGACAAACATACACATCTACATATTTGTAGTATATAGTAGTACAGTGTGTTATGAGGTTAATTTAATGGTTTAATTTCTTAAGATATACCTAAGGCAGGATTCTTAGGAGGCACATTAATGGTTTTAAGCTTTTTCTGAAACTATTTCGTGGCTTGGAATTATTAAAAAAGAAATATATATATATATATATATATATAAGATTATACATGTAGTACGCATATATAAAATATATAATAAAACATAACAAAAAATAAAATCATCTACAAAAATAAAAAATTAAAAGTAATATAGAACAAAATAAAATAAACTCAAATATATTAAAAAATTAAACAAAATAAATGAAAATAAAATAAAATGAAATAAAAAAATATAAAAATCAAAATAAAACAAAAACATATAAAAGAATAAAATAAAATATTTTAAAATAAAATAAAATAAAATAAAACAATCAATTAAAAAAAATTAAGTAGAATAAAAAAAATAAAAAAAATAATTTAACAAAATTTAAACATTAATACAAAACATAATAATAAAATAAAGTTAAATAAAATAAATAATATAAAAATAAACAAAATAAACTAAACATTTATAAAATGAATTAAATTAAAAAAAAAATTAAAAAAAAAATAGAAATAAAATAATATGATATAAAATAAACAATAAAATAAATTTAAAAAAAATTAATAAATTAAGTAATATAAAATAAAATAAAAAACTTAATAAAATGAAATTAAATGTAATGAAATTCAAAATTAAATAAATTGAAATAAATTAAACTAAATAAAAGTTAAAAATAAACTAAAATAAAATTAAATAATATAAAACAGAATATAATAAAATAAAAAGGATGAAAAAATAGATTAAAGTAAAAAAAAGTTTAAGAATAAATAAAATGATATAATGAATAAATTAAAGGGAGATGATAGTCTAGAGATTAAATGTTTTAAGCATTTTCAATATTTTTGTTCAAGGTAATAATAATAAACAACAATATTTCAACTTTGTAGGTATATTTTACAACTTATATTGAATACAAAAACATTTAGGTAATTAAAAAATAATAATTTTGAATATTTCAAATAAAATAAAAAAAGTTAAAAATAATAAAATAAAACAAAAAACATATAATAGAATAAAATAAAAAATAAATAAATTAAATTAAAAAAAAAAATTAAAAAAACGAAAAATGAAAAAAGATAAAAAAATGTAATGATATAAAATAAAATTATTAAAACAATCAAATTAAAAAAATTAAGTAAGATAAAAAAAAAAAATTAAAACAAAATTTAAAACTAATACAAAAAATAATAATAAAATAAAGCTAAATAGAAAATAATAATTGACATATATTTATATAAAATAAACTGAAAATAAAAAATATAAATTTAATTAAAATAAAATAAAATAAAAAATAAAATAAAGCAATAAATAAAATAGTATGATATATAAATTAAATGAAAATGAAATAAAATGAAAAATAAAATAAAAAAATTAAATGAAATAAGTATAAAAATTAATTAGTTAATAAAAAATAAAATAAAAAATTAAATAAATTGAAATAAATTAAACTAAATATAAGTAAAAAATAACCTAAATAATAAATAATATAAAACAGAATATATTAAAATAAAAGAGATGAAAAAATAAATTAAAGTAAAAAAAGTGAAAGAAAAAATAAAATGATATGAAATAAGAAAGGGGGCAATGGTAATCTAGAGATCGTTAATTACAGGCATTTGCAATATTTTTTTTTAATTTAGTTACTTCAGATAATTTTAAATATTTTGAAATTGGTCATGAAGTTGAACTTCTCAAAAACTTGGATGTGAAAAAAGCTGTTCTGAGAAAAATAAGTTTATGGGATGAGGCCACTCTAGAATATTCGGAAAATGGATTTTTTTTCTTTCAAATGGTACATATGATCTCAAATATGTTATCTCGAAAGAATATGACAGATAAACATTTCTAAATGCCCCATTTTCGTTCTTTAGTTGAAGCGTCTGTTTCCGTCAGTAAGGCATACTCAAAACTTTAAACTCGTTTATCTCGAAAATGCTTTTTTCAAGTTGGCCGGAAACATAACTCAAACAATTTACAACCGATTCAGTTGAAGTTTTGACAACATCTTCAGAAATACATTATCTACAGAAGTACGTAGGATTTTTTTATCTTGCATAGTTTTTTTTTATTAACAAATTTCGAACAATTTTTAAATTAATTTTTCTTAAAAAATGGTTATAAGCAGTTAATTACATGTATAATAAATGCTTTTTGTCGAAAATCAGATTTATTTAATGGTTTTCCCGAAGAAAATTTCAAAAAAGGCCTACTTTGGGGTCCTCTAGAGTGGCCTAACCCCTTAAAGCTTGAAGTGTATGAATTCGAGCGGTTGGCCACTACCTGTTCAAAGACCTGTAGAACCCAAAGTACTGTAGATATTATTGTAAAATTTTAACATTAAATTCTTAACATACCATATTTTCGAAAATAAATAAAAACAAAATAAATAAATAATATAATATGAAATCAGCAAAAACAAAAACAGAATAAACTAAAAAAAATTAATAAAAAAATAAAATAAAATAAAATAAAATTTATATAAAATAAAAATGTTATAAATAAATTCAACTATATTAAAATAAAATTAAAATAAATAAAAACAAAATAGCATTGCATAAAATATTTTAGACAAAATAAAATAAATAAAGAAAAAGATTTAAATTTAAAAAAATTATAATAATTTTATATGAAATATATTAAATTAAAATACAACAAACTAAAATGGAATAAAACTAAATACAGTAAAATAAAGCAAAATAAAATAGAACCAAACGAAATATATAAAATAAAATAAAATTACAAAAAAATAAACAAAATATAATTTAATATAACGAAATAAATTAAAATACAAAAATAAAATAAAGGCAAATAAATATCAAAATATAAAAACTTAAAAAAAAAAATTAAAAAAAATGAAATAAAATAATATTAAAATAAAATAAAATAAAATAATATTAAAAAAATTAAAAAATTGAAGGAAAATAATTATAATTTATTAATAAATCGAAATAATTAAATTAAATAATCTAAAATATAATATAATAAAATATTTAAAAGTAAAAAAAAATTACACTATGCAACAACCAAAGTCAACCTGGATTTGGCTAATATTTTGAAAAAGTATAAATATACATTATCAAAATCCTTAATAGATTTCTTAAAGATAGCTCCAATTCATTTTTATTTTTCCAACAAAGAAAAAAATGGAAGAAATTGAATATTTTAATCATAAATATCTGAGTGAAATAAAAATTTAAAACCTATATAATAAAATTTCCTGAAGAACATTTTCGTAAATCATTTTAACCCGCTAGCTTAAATCATAAAGCGTGATTTTTAGCCCTACTTCAAGAGTTTCCCCAAAAACATAGAAACTTACAAAAGGTTAGAACTAAGAAAATTATTCTTCGAAGGACGAAATTTTAATAATGAAGAGCCTAAAAAAATAGAAAAAAAAACTTTTTGCTATAAAATGAAACATTTCATATTTTTTAATCTAAGTTATTCAAAAAAAATTAATGATTCAGTCTTTTTAAAAAAATTTCATCGAAGAGAGTTTTTGAAGAGCTTTAAGCTCTTTAAAAAAATAAAAATTAAATAAATTAAAAAATAAAATATTAAAAAAAAATTATAATAAAAATAAAATAATTAAATAAAAAAAATTTTAAATTAAGTAAATGAAAACAAAATAAATTTTGTTAAATTATTTAAAAAAAAATTAAATTAATTACATATTTACATATATATATGTACATATTCTTTGAAATACAGTTAGCGTGTTT
This sequence comes from Neoceratitis asiatica, assembly GCA_030068015.2. NCBI lineage: Eukaryota > Metazoa > Arthropoda > Insecta > Diptera > Tephritidae > Neoceratitis > Neoceratitis asiatica. The sequence goes on from CM061524.1 coordinate 34,666,578, forward strand.
GTCTACTCTCCATATCCATTTAAAGCACATAAAATGGCTTTTTTTCTTGGCTCGCTCCAAAAAATGTTTGCACCTACACCAACATCAACAACAACAACACTACAAACAAATCTTTTTTTGTAAACACATAAAAGCTGCTAGAGAGAGTTTGGGTATAAAGCAAAAAGCACGCGAAATCGCTGTTACAGCTGCTGCAATGCTGCAGCAAAAAAAGGTGGGTCAAGTGCAGAGCTGTGAGTGCTGTATAGCATTGGCAAAATGGTGAATGCCATAAAAGCATTAATGTATATAACACACATACACATATACTCATACATAAGCATCATATAGGTACACACATATGAAAAATGAGTTTAAAGAAACTCATAACAAGTAATAGGCGTATGTATGTATGTATAGTATACACTCACATATGCTACAAAAATAAATTTTTTTTGGGTGCAAATAAACCAACTTCACTTAAGAGTGCACACCATGTCTTTATCGCAGTAAATTTACTACAAGAATGACATTATTTTAAGCATTAAATCATAAGTAAAACAAGTCTCGGCCAAAAGATATTGCCTATAGTGACCTAAATAATGTTTAGAAAAATATCCTCACACATATATACACACAAACACATAAGTGAATTATTATTATAAAGAAGCAAAAAAAAAAAAATTACCGAGAAATATATGTAGCGTATATGCGAATACATGTCCGTGATGGGGCAGCAGCCAATGATAAATTTATGTTGAGGTTATGCCCAGTTTCATAAATTATCAACACGCCTGCGGCAGGACATGATGATGCTCTTGTATTACAATATGAGCCCGCGAATCTATAGCTCATAACAGCATGCAAGTGAGCTTAGTAAGAAGGCAAAGCTATTATCAGCCTAACATTCACATATTACATACAATTTAACTCAAACCTACGTCTGTATGTATGTATGAAAGTTTATTGTGCAAACAACAAGGCCTGCATGTACGCGAAAATGAAATTTATGCCCTGACATACACGTATGCATGCATATACACTATGTACACTTATATATATGTACGTTCCATGTATACATGAATCTATGTGCTATGTGTATGTGTATAGAGCAATATTGGCCTCTTCGCCTTTGGTATTTTCAGCCAACATAAACTTTGATGTTGCTTGCCATAAGCGCCCTTACTGCTACTGATTTTGTTTGCTTTGCTTTTGCATGTTGTTGCTGTTGTTGTTGTTGTCACATTTGCTGTAATATCAGCACATAACAATAGCAACAATAGCTCTCTGCATGTTAGCTTAGTACGCTTTTCAATTCATTGGACCAAATTTTGCATTGACATAACTCCACTATGCTCGTGTATTACAGGCGTACATACACGCTGACATATGTAGCTGTATGGTAGATCAAAATTCATTATATTTGTGGGCAATTCCATGCATGGTAAACTCTTTAAGAAATCTTTAGGCCTTTCTATGGTTATCATTGACTTACTCAATCCATTTTTATAAAGGGTGATCCAAGTAGAGGTAGTTTTTTCAGTAGCCTTTTTTTGACAGAACACGCGTGAGTCGTGTCAAGCTGTCAAATTACTTTTGTTTCATCATGGAAAGACTTACGCCTGAACAACGTTTACAAACCTTTATTACGAAATTTTACGTTCTGTAATGAATGTATTTCGCGCGCTTCGTTCAACTTATGGCCAACATAATCGGCCCAATGAGCATACTATTCGCAACACCAACACCCAGTGATCTTAAATTGAATGCGTACAAAATACAGCTTGTGTTTCGAGTCAAATTTCATTCCATGATAAGGCCCATTTCTGGTTATGTAAACAAGCAAAATTTCCCCATTTGGAACGAAGAGCAACCTGAAGAGATTCAAGAGCTGCTATTTCATCCAGAAAAAACAATGGTTTGGTGTGGTTTGTGGGCTGATGGAATAATCGGTCCATATTTCTTCAAAAATGATGCCGGTGAGAACATAACCGTCAATGGCGACCGTTATCGCGCCATGATAACCGACTATTTGATGTCTGAAATTGAAGCTCGTGATCTCCATGATGTTTCGTTTTAACACATCGCATCAATCAATGGACTTATTGAGAAACTTCGGTGAGCAGATAATTTTACGTTTTGGGCCGGTCGATGGGCCACCAAGATCGTGTGATATCACACCGTTAGAATTTTTCCTGTGGAGTATGTAAAGTCTAAAGCCTATGCGAGCATTCCCGCTCCGGTTCAGGCCTCATCACGCATGTCATTCGTCAGTTACCAGTCGAAATGCTCGAACCAGTCATCGAAAATTTGACTCAACGGATGGACCATCTGAGACGTAGCTGCGGCCAACATTTGAAAGAGATAATCTTCAAAAAATAAATGCCAAAGAATGTTCTTTCAAATCATAATAAACTTTCCTCATTAAACTTGAATTTTCTGTGTGTGTTTTTTTTTTTTAAATAGAGAACCTCTAAATAAATTAATAATTAGAAAATTGGAACACTTTTTTTCTACTTTATCCTTTTTAATAAATAAAATAATGATCTCTTCCTATGATACCTATGAATGTGTGAGCTTATGATATTTGCTTGCGACAGAATCGACTCCAAAATGTTTTGTTTTACATAGAAGTTCGAGAGATAAAAGTCGACGGCAGTGATACATGTTCTCTAGAGAGGCATCGTTATGCTGCTGTCACAAAATTTCGCAAATACATGATCGCAATAAGATTCTTCAACAGGCATACAACACGACAAAAACATACTTCAGTTACCTGAGCGAAATCCCAAAGCTCAGTGCCGTTATGCATAGAGAAAGTTTCATCGATTGCGTGACATGTCTTTTATGACATGACTTTTTATGAACCTACTTACAACATGGGTTCTTAACTATTCGTTAGATGACGGTAGGCTTTGGGGTTTACTTATTACTTACCCAACAAAAACAACAATTGGCATCTGAGAACCCGACGATAAAGGTCCTTAAATAATAACCGACTTAATTGTATCCAGCCCAAATTTAGGTAAAATTTTTAACTAAATAATATTGTAAAGCGTTGTTTCGAATCCGAATTCTCCTTTTTTTTCGTACGCCAGTTTTCTAAATTAAATAGCTCAATCATCCAAATGGGTGAGCCAACATCTATCTCCGCAATCAGCTGTTCTCTCACAATCGCATGCTTCTATTTATAGTAATATATATATATGATGTTTAAAGGAAACTATGACAAATAGAATATGTGTCAAAAACTAGTTGAAAGTAGAAAGTCAAATGTTTGCTGCAGTATATGAAAGTAAATATTAAAAATAATTTTTCCAAAGGTGACGTTTGAGTAACTGAGCTTGCGAATGACAGAACAAAATATGTATATTTAAGTCATCTATCAACGAATACTTAGTAATAGAAACCTCGATCGAAGCGGGTGAGTTAGGGTGTTTGGTATTTGATGTTTGAACATTATTACAAATTATGATCCCAAATGGTATATCTGATCAAATCAGTTGGATGGGAGCTATATGATATATCTAATCATTCCATACTTTGTTTATAATCCAAACACTACAAAAACCGAAAACAACGCAGTTCAGACCAAAAAATTCCAAAAATTTATAAAAATTATTAAAAATTTAGCGAATTTTTTAAATTATTTTTATACTTTGTCTGGATTTTATAAAGGGTGATCAATTTTGAGTTTCTCTACTTTTTTAAAGAAAAAAAAAACACAAAAAATTCAAATTGAACGGGGAATGTTTATTATCATTCGAAAGAACATTTTTTGGGATTTACTTTTTTAAGATTTTCTCTTTCAAATGTTGGCCGCGGCTGCGTCTCAGGTGGTCCAGCCCTTGAGTACAATTTTCGATGACTCGTTCGAGCATTTCGACTGATAACTGGCGAATGACACCGTGATGTTTTGTTCCAAGACCTGAATCGAAGCGGGATCGTCCGCATAGACTTCAGACTTTACATATCTCCACAACAGTGTGATATCACAGGATCTTTGTGGCCAATCGACCGGCCCAAAATGTGAAATTATCTGCTCACCGTAGTGTTCTCTCAAGAAATCCATGATTGATGCGATGTGTGGGAAATGGTGCCGTCTTGTTGAAACCAATTGTCGCGGAGATCACGTGCTTCAATTTCAGGCATCAAATAGTCGGTTATCATGGCGCGATAACGGTCGCCTTTGACGGTTACGTTCTCCCCGGCATCGTTTTTGAAAAACATGTACCGATGATTCCACCGGGCTAGAAACCACACCTTCAGGTTGCTCTTCGTCCTAATTGCGGCAGTTTTGCTTGTTTACATACCCATTGAGCCAGAATTGGCCTCATCACTGAACAAAATTTGGTTCAAAAACGTCGGATCTTCTAGGAACTTTTCAAGAGCTCATAGAGCAAAGCAATGTCGCTTAGGAATCTCGAGCGGCTTAAGTTCCTGCACAAGCTGTATTTTTTATGCTTTGAATTTAAGATCTCGACATAAAATGCACCAAGTCATTCTATGCGTCAGTCCGAGTTGCTGCGAACGGCGCCGAAACGACGACTCTCCACGATCTTCGACCGCTATATTTTCTTCACTGCGTGCTGGACGTGGTCTCAAGATGGGTGATGGTGTTGCGAATAGTAGGCTCAGTAGGCCGATTAATTGATCGAAGCGCGCGAAACACAGTCTTTACAGAACGTGAATTTTCGTAATAAAGTTCGAATGATTTGTAAACGTTGTTCAAGCGTTAGTCTTTCCATGATGAAATGCCAAGCAATACTGAAAAAAAATAACATGACAGCTTGACACGACTCATGCGTGATCTGTCAAAAAAAAAATACTATTGAAAAAAGTACCTCTACTTGGATCATCCTTACTACTATATATTAGAGTGATTGCTCTCTGTATCTCTAAACACCTGTTGAATTAGAGGAAAATGTAAAAAAAAGCCAAGAATACCACTCGATATAAATTAGGTTAATTTAAGTTGGCACGTTCAATATGGACTTTTAAAGCTTGAAGAGAGTCTGGCTTATTGCTAAAGGCCAATGACTTCAAATAACCACACAAGTTAAGTGTTAAATCACAACTTCTTGGATGCCATTCAATGTCTCAATTTCTGTGTGACACGTGGCCCCGTCATGTTGGCACCAGATGTTGTTAAGATCAACTTCTTCCAGTTGTGGCCATAAAAAGTTGGTTATCAAAAAAAAAAAAAAAAAAAAAATTCAAGTCTTAATATGGTATCTGAGTAAATCTTGGTCTCTTTCATGGAAACTAGTCAGTGCGCCTACTTGGATAGCAGTAGCCTCCTGATAATATTGATGAAATGTGAGAATTCGGATGGCGGTTTGTAGCCGGTATGATATATGTGAATTATTGGAGACGTTTTTTTTACAACATTTTTTCGGAACGAAGATTAATTAATATGAAAAAATAAATAATTCATAATAATTGTTCATAATTAAAAAAAATTTTAATTATTTATTAATTTTGGAATTATCCTTGTATACTCGTACATACATTTACAAAAAAGTACTCGTATATATGTATGCATGTTTGTGCACATCAACAGCATTGTTGGGCAAGCCAAAAGCAACTAACAACAGAACAACCGAACAGCCGAACAGCCTGCCAACCGTCGCACAGCCGTCACATGAAAACGTGTTTCTTTTTATAGCACAAAATGCAGGAACGTTTCCACTTCCTTGAGGTGCCACCATCTGTATGTATGTATGTATGTATGGATGTGTGCAAGAATGTTTTCGAGTTTACACACATACATACGGTTTTTCTATGTATAAATAACTTTAACTGTGGCAGCATTCACTATTTTCCTTACATTTTTTTTTATCTCTCTCTCTTTCCCATCATCATCTTCTCGTTATGCCTTTGCATGGTGAAAAGCTTTTCAGTTTTGGCGCAAGCGCTCCATTATGTGCACCTGCTCAGTTTGGCGCATACCCAGCAAACTCCTGGCCGAATTCAGCTGGTTGTGCGCGCTCTTAAGGATATTTAACATTCAAACACATACATATATGTAGCTTCATACATATGTACATTCATAAGCCTGAACAAAAATTTTTCCTTCTCTGCTTCTTACTCTTTCCCTCTATACGTATGTTTTGTTTGTTTATTTTTAATTTCTGACAATTTCTCTGCAAAACACACAAAGTTCCTTTGACTGAACTGCACAGACTGGCTGACTGACGGTTATTGGTTTGGGTACTTTCGGTGGTTTGACTGTGGCCGGTTTGGCTTTATGGTTTGGGTTAATTTTCATTGCGGAAGACGCAAAATATAAATTTTACCATAATATTTGAGTCGTAAAGCTATGATATATGTACGTGTGTACTTATGTATATGTATGTACGTATGTACGTGCATTTCTATGTGAATGTGTACATCCACACTTGTTTAGTTGTAATGTATTTGGGGAAAATTTTTTGGAATTAGTAACTTGGAATTACTTAGACTGCGCATCTTTTCTATTATTTTATTCATTCAAATATGTACATATGTAGTTCAAGGGTCATACTACAGTGACAACAACTTTAATTAAATTATGAAGTGCCCATAAAGCGAAGAAGTCAGCGGCAAGTGCTGTTGCATCTCACACACTGAGGAAATATAAAGGGTGATCAAAGTAGAGATACTTTTTCCAACAGACTATTTTTGACAGATCACGCGTGAGTCGTGCTTCGCTCAACTTGTGGTCAACATAATCGGCCTACGGAGCATACTATTCGCAACATCATCACCCATCTTGATTCCTAGCATTCATCACCGGAGAATATTCGACCGAATAGACCACGTTGAGCACGATAGCACGCAGTGAAGAAAATATAGCGGCCGTAGCTGAGACTGTACACGAAGACCGTGGAGAGTCGATTCGGCGCCGTTCGCTGTAACTCGGACTGGAACGACTTGGCGCATTTTACGTCGAGATCTTAAATTGAAAGCATACAAAATACAGCTTGTGCAAGAACTGAAGCCCCTCGACCTTCCCAAGCAACATTGCTCCACTCTATGGGCTCTTGAAAAGTTACAAGAAGATACGACGTTTTCGAGCCGAATCTTGTTCAGCGATTAGACCCATTTCTGGCTCAATCGGTATGTAAACAAGCAAAATTGCCGCATTTGGGATAAAGAGTAAACTGAAGAGATTCAAGAGCTGCCCGAAAATACAACGGTTTGGTGAAGTTTGTGAAATCATGTGGCCGGTGGAGTCATCGCTCCATATTTCTTCAAAACTGATGCCGGTGAGAACGTAACCGTCAATGGCGACCGTTATCGCGTCATGATAACCGACTATTTGATGCCTGAAATTGAGGTTCGTGATGTCCGCGACATTTGGCTTCAACAAGACGGCGCCACTTCCCACACATCGCATCAATTAATAGATTTATTGGGATAACACTTCGGAGAGCAGATAATTTCACGTTTTGGACCGGTCGATTGGTCACCAAGATCGCGTGATATCACACCGTTAGACTTTTTCCTGTGGGGATATGTAAAGTCTAAAGTCTATGCGGACAATTCCGCTTCGATTCAGGCCTTGGAGCATAACATCACGGGTGTCATTCGCCAGTTACCAGTCGAAATGCTCGAAGGAGTCATCGAGTCATCGATGCTCGAACGAGTCATCTCAACGGATGGACCACCTGAGACGTAGCCACGGCCAACATTTGAAAGAGGTAATCTTCAAAAATCAATAACAAAGAATGTTCTTTCGAATGATAATAAACATTCCCGATTACATTTGAATTATCTGTATTTTTTCCTTTAAAAAATTAGGGAACCGCGAAATGGATCACCTTTTGCAACAATTTTAAGGCTTTTGCGGTTGTTAAGCGATCTTTTTTCATAAATGCTTGACTTTTAGCTAAAACAAAACATGTTTGGTTCGCCAGTTAAGTTTGACAAATGTCTAAATACAGGCCTGTACTTTCGAAACCACTAAATGAATAACCCTTTAGATATAAATTTAGTTCTTAATTTGCTGGATTTCATTGAACGCTTGGATCGAGCCTTATTATCGTGGTTTTAAACTTGGTAAACTCAGCATTAACCAGATATTAATCATTCGCTAAATTTTCAGAAAGACCCGAGAGTAAGAAAATTTGGATAAACCGTTACTTTGTAGACTTGAGATCCGCCAGAAGAAATTGGTTTCCATTAAAATTTTAAACTGACAGTGTAATCTGAGGGTGACCAGCGCTACAAGCTCCATCAGAGCTAGGATGGTCTCCCTGAGTCGTTTGATACTGAAGGCGGGTTTAGAGCAAGTAACGCCATAAAGTACAGTTTACATGTTGCCTAGATCCTAACAGTCTTGATTAATTTCGTTTTGCCCATTAACGTTTCGGCAATTTCCATTCTTCACTGAAGTTTAGTCGAAAATATTGCAGGGAATACAGAAATAGATCCGAAGATTATTTTTAGAACAACGTCTATTTTCTAAATTCTCAATAAACGAGCTTTGCTTGCGTGTGCAGTAAAAGCCAAACTAGTATGTTAAAATTCATGTTCAGTACCAGTGTTTTAAAGAGTAAATCATGAAACCATCCACGAAACCTAGAAAAGACTTGATAAATACTTTGGAGACTCCGCATCGTCACTGTCAATAGTTAGGAACTGATTTACTGAGTTTCGTTGTGTTTGTACCAATATAAGTGACGACGAATCTTCTAGTCGCCCAAAAGAGGACGTCACGCCAAACATCGGTCATAAATTCACATTTTACATGAATCTTTGGACATGACGAAGCTCTCGCACTACCAAAAGCGTAACCGTGTAACCACTTCAAAGGAGTGTTCGCCGATGTTCAATCGCAATACGAACGAGTTTTTGGGTCGTTTCGTTACCGTAAACGAAACATGAATCCACCATACCACAGGAGGAATAAAAAAACAATCAATACAGCAGGTTTCTCCAGGCGAACGTGCACCAAAGAAGGTCAAGCTGGGTCTGATGGCCAACAAGGTAATCGTCACAGTTTTTATGGTATGACAAGGTGTCATCACGTCGATAACTATGAAAAGGACAATACGATCACCGGCAAATATTATTCAGAGCTTTTGGACAGATTGGATATTGATTTGAAGAAGAAATGACCGTATTTAACGAAAAAAAAGTGTTGTTCCATCATAAACATGCATGGATGTTTGGTTTTTGATGATATACACTTTTGGGATTATCAAGCTTACGAAGCACCAAAGAAATGTGTACTGGTAAGTTTCGTTCATAGTGGTTGATCCTAGAAATCCCATATGTACTTATTAGCCAAGTCCGTTGTGATGATTGCTAAATCATTCTCTATACAGCGAAGCGTTCGTTGCATGTCACGAATCTGTAGATGCTCTAAGATCATAATTTAATAACTCTTTCTTGTTGGTACTGATCGCCAATGCAGAACCCTACAGAAGAGAAGATATATAAGTAGATGATAAAATTTCCACCTCCAGTTAGTGAGAGCTTGCGTAAGTGTTAATTGGGCAGCTAACAGTTCAATCGTTTGTTAGGGTTGTGATTATGGGATAACAAGGAACTTTCCTCGACTTTCGCGGTTCAGTGTAGGCTAAGTGCATTAAGTTTCATGGGAAATTTCATTTAATACTCAAGTTTTCCTTGGCTCAGACCGACAGATATAAGGAAAAATGATCTATTTATTTCTGAAAAGAACATCTTACAAGCAATTTGTTTCAAATGATGCATTACAAATGGAATTTCGTTTTCTGAATCGATAAAATTGTTACTGTACGCTTAAGTTTCATCTCGCTCTGGTCGGCCATCAACGTTATGAACTGAAGTTAATATCTCTAAATTGAAGGAACTGTTGATGAATCATTTAAGCTTTAATGAGATAGCTGGTGAGCTTTCTGGATAAATTCCAAAATCAATCAGGCAAAGCCCGTTGAAAGTATGCAGAATGACCAATACCGGTCTAGAGGGACAGGCAGTAAATAAAAAATATTTTCTGAGAGTTATGCGGCGGTTGAGAAAACAAATTTTTTGAAAAGAAGTCAAATTTGAGAAGTGAAAATTCCTGATTTTTACACCGTGATAACGCACAATCTTACAAGGCTATCATTTTGAGCGAACTTCTCGACGAAAATTCTAGAAATATGCTCAAACAACCATTGCATTAAACTGATATGGCGCCGGCCGCCTTTCTAAACTCAAATTACTACTATTAAAATATCAAATATTGGGTGTAAAAATTAATCGGCTCCGTTTTGTGTGTTAAAAAGTGAAAAATACTTGTAAATCATTCAAATTACTGTCCATCAGCGATTATTTTTCCCATCTCTCTGGTAATTTTCGAATATAAACTCCCAAAAATGAGTCCTCTTTATCCTCGATCCAATCATTGAGCCATTCCCCAAAAGCACCGAACCGGTGGTACTCGTTTTGCAACCGTCGAAAAAGCCAGTAGTCGGAAGGAGCAAGGTCTCGAGAGCACGGTGAGTAGGCTAAAACCTTCCATTTCAGTATTTCCAGTTAGTTTTTGACTGTTACAGCCACGTGATGCCGAACGTTGTTGTGTTGCAAAATCATCCTGTCATGCCCTTCGATCATTTCTGGCCGTTTTTCGCATAATACATGGTTCAAACGCATTGGTTGTAGTCGATAACGTTTCGCATCAATGGGTTCATCCGGTTTCAACAGCTCGTAGTAAATAACACCCATATGGTCCTACCATATGCAGAGCATGATCTTTTAAGCGTGGATGTTTTTCTTTAGCGTCGAAGTAGACAATGATGGAATGGTTTCACCAGGCGTGGCATAGTATTTTTTCTTCTTGAGGTTATCTCAGTATATCCACTTTCCATCTTTAGTCACGATTCGGTGCAAAAATCCCTTCCTTTGTTGTCTTTCAAGAAGCAATTCCGAGGTGAAAAATCACCTTTCAACATCTCTCTGTTTCAACTCGTACGGCGCTCAATTTCTTTGTTTTTGAATAAATCCAAATTGCTTTAACCGAAAAGAAATTGTTTGCTGAGGACTTAGTACCAACGATTCTGAGAGTTCAGTCTGCGTTTGGCACGGATCTTGATTCAGTAAATCATCCAATTCCTCATAATCTAACTTTTTGGGGTTTGAAAGAATGCTCTTTGTCTTCGATGCTAAAAGCATCACTTTTGAAGCATCAAAACCACTCTATGCATGCTTTATCGGCCGTCGAGAATTCGGCATAAACTTCAACAAGAATTTAATGGTATTCAGCTGCATTTTTCTTTCAATAAAAATAGAAAATTGAGGCTTTCCGTAAATGCGGTTTACTTAACACAAAGTCGGGCATTTTCGAAAAGGCAAAATACACTGATATTATCAGAAACAGAGGCTGATGCACATAAACTGTTGTTGACAGAGGTGCAACCTTGTCAATTAAAATAGCTAATCGTTTCCAGGATCGGTCACAACTTGTAGGTGGAGCCATCTTTTGAGAATGAAACGAATTAATTTGTACACCGAACAATTAGTAATAATCAATTAGGTCCTTAAAGAAGAATTATCCTCTTAATTTTTATATTCCTTTCTTTACACTTCATATTTGATAATTCACTTTCACAGATTTTAGTTGATTACAAAAGCTTAAGAAATATTCAAAAGAAAAAAGGACGAATAAGGTTTTTCCCAAAGGATTTTGAATTATGTTTTTCCTTTAGCTTCATTCTAGCTTAGCTTCGAAATTTTATGTAAAATAAGTCGACTTTCTTCGCAGAGAGATGGCCCTTTTACATACCATAAGAGATAATTTATTTGCCTAAAACTGTCATTGCCATTGCCTGAAGTAACCTAAAGTAACCTGAAGTGGCCACTACCAGCAATTAAGTCATAAATCTAATGTTAATATATATATATAGGTAGCGCGTTAACAATAACACACAACCGACTTACCCGTATGTTCCTACAAATATTTGTCTGCTGCAGACACATGAAACAACTCCGTCATGTCCCAGTGGATTTGGAGCTTAATTGTTTAATACTGTCAAGAATGCCATTATTCCCACGCAAACATACATAAATTAGGTACTTACTATAAGTATCTATACATCTACACGCATGAATAATTGATAAACATTTTTTTGGTGCATACATAAATCTACCTTATGTACACACATATGTAGTTGTGTACTTGTGCTGAGGTTAAGTGCACTCGTAGAGGTATACTTGGAGCACATTGACATATTTCGGTAAATTTATTTAAATGAAGCAGGTAATTTTACTTGCATATATGGTGATGAAGGGAAAAATTATTACCCTATGGTGTGGTGAAAAAATGTCTAAAAATACCAACTCCGACTTAATGCTATTTATATGCTTTCATAGTTATTGATGACACTAGTCCCTTGAGCTCTGTGGATTTCTTAATGGACATACTAATTTTCCAATATTTTTACAGAACAAAAGTTGAATATGAAAATTAGGGAGCGTACAAAATTCTGGGTGACAAAATTCTGTAAATTGCAAAAAAATTCTGCTCGAACAAAATTCTTCTTTTTTAAAATTCTGCTTTTTAAAATTCTGCTTTTTTAAAATACTGCTTTTCAAAATTCTGCTTTCTAAAATTATGCTTTTTCAAAATTCTGCATGTTTAATGCGAAAAATTCTGCTTTATTCAAGTTTTGTGATTTTCGTCATACAAGAAGTAACAAAATAAACATTTATTCCATAAATATACATATATGTTTAAGCGATAACAATATTTTAGTTTAGCCAATTACAATATTTTTTGCAATTCTTTTTAAATATGTAGTGTGACTTAATTCATTTCTTTTCTTAATAATTCTTCGCAGCTGTTTGTTTTTTTTTTTTAATTATTTTCCTTATTTTTCTAACTCTTTCTCCATTTTCTTTTCTTGATATTTGAGTTTTCGCTAAAATAAGTTCCTTTTGCAAACTTAGCACCAGATGGTAAAATTGCGAGTTTCTTCTTCCAACAATAACTTTCAGCCGGCGATGCCACGCTTCAATATTGTTTTGTGTTCTAGGACACGTTTCTGTTTGCGATGTATTATGGTCATGCACTGGCCAAAACTCGGGAGAATATTTGGAATTATTATTATTTATATCAATATAATGTGTATCAAACCAAACTAGTAAATTTTTTACACTTTCATCATCCCAGTTATTAAGTGATGTTTGAAAGTAATTCGGTATTTCGTTTGGCGGTACGAAAGCTAAGCTTTTAATCATTTGGACTTGCAGTGCGAATTCCACCGAAGTCGCATATTTTTGAGCCAATCTATACATAAAGAACAAATTATTACTTAGTATACATAAACAACCATAAAATAGGCTTTAATTACCTCTCCTACTGAACCTTTCGCCATATTATTTGTCCAAAATGGAACAAACAGCCGCGTAAATCATTATTTGGAAAACATTGCTTAAATGCCGATATGATACCCATTTCGAAATCGCAAATTATACGCCGAGGGCATAAATTTAGTTCACGGTTACCTGCATTCGTCAGCAACTCGTTAAAAACAGCGACATATGACTTCAACGTTTTTTTGTTCATCAAGCAAAAAACGAGAGGCACGATGCTATTCAGCATTTCCAATGAAGATTTTGTCCCCAATAGTATAAAAAATTCATCATCGACCCACTTTTCTGCTAAGACAAAAAGCTCGCCTTCAAGGACATATAAATTAAGTGGCATATCAATATCGTCTACAGTTTTTGGTTCTTTCATGTTCCATTTCTTTTTTCTAGTCTGCATTATTTTACTTTTTTGGGCCAGCTTTCGCTCGGTGTTAGCACAATGGTGTCTCGAATTATCTGGCTAGCCGGCAAGCATGTTTTTAGATAACTCTTTAAGCTTTATATTAGCATCGCGAACAAAACCTTCCATTGCCTCAGAGCTATGGGTATGTACACCGGACCTTTTAATCACACAATGGATACCGTCTCTTAATTCAGTCACCAATCGAGATTTACAGTGACACGCTATTCTTTTGGAACACGACCAATTATATGTCCTTTGTTTTGTTATTCTTTCTAAATAATAGAAATACCCATCAACACCCAACATTTCCTTATTTTTATTTGTTTTCAAAATTCTTATTTCGGACATTTTCATCAATATAATATTAAACAACGCTTTTTCAGAAAAAGTCAGCACTTAACAGAAGGTAAACAAACAATATAAGAACCGTTGTAGACAGGTGTGGTGAAATTGTAATTCCTCATTTGTGATAGAAGTTCTCATCTCCAGGTAATATTTGATTGCAAACATATGTACATACCAATGTATAACTGTTGTCAACTATAATTAATGTAGGTATGTACATATGTACGAATATGTTAAAAACAATGAGGCGCATATACTCAAATTGTGTAAAAAGTTTTACTAACTAATAACCATACCTAAATTTGACAATGAATATCCCACAATGTTCTGTATTACAAAATTCTGTATTAAAATATAATGTTAACAATGTTAAAGAGGTCATGTAATTATTTTGAAAAAGTGCGCACATTTTGCAATACAGAATTTTGTAATACAGAATTTTGAAAGCAGAATTTTAGAAAGCAGAATTAAAAAAAAACAGAATTTTAAAAAAGCAGAATTTTAAAAAGCAGAATTTTAAAAATCAGAATTTCGTTTTTAGAATTTTGTACATACAGAATTTCGACACCAACCCGAAAATTATAATCTAAAGTGTGATCAAAGTAGAAATACTTTTTTCAATAGCCTTTTTTTGATAGATCACGTGAGAGTCGTGTCAAGTTGTCATGCTATTTTTGTTTAGTATTGTTTGGCATTCCATCATGGAAAAACTTACAATTGAACAACATTTACAAATCATTCAACTTTATTACGCGAAAATTCACGTTCTGCAAAGAATGTGCTTCGTGCGCTTCGCTCAACTTATGGTCAACAAAATCGGCCTACTGAGCGTACTATTCCCAACACCATCACCCATATTGAGATTCAGCATTCATTTTTGGATAATATTCCACCGAATAGACCACGTCCAGCACGTAGGGAAGAAAATATAGCGGCCGCAGCTGAGAATGTACACGTAGACCGTGGAGAGTCGATTCGGCGCCGTTCGCAGCAACTCGTACTGATGTATGGAACGACTTGGCGCATTTTACGTCGAGATCTTAAATTAAAGGCATATAAAATACAATTTGGACAAGAACTGAAGCCGCTCGACCTTCCCAAGCGACATCGCTTCGCTCTATTGGCTCTTGAAAAGTTCCAAGAAGACCCGACGTTTTCGAGCCTAATTTTCTTTTCAATGGGTATGTAAACAAGGAAAATTGTCGCATTTGAGACAAACAGCAACCTGAAGAGATTCAAAAGGTGCCTTTTCATTCAGAAAAACAACGATTGGGTGTGGTTTGGGAGCCGGTGGAATCATCGGTCCACATATCTTCAAAAATGATGCCGGTGAGAACGTAACCGTCAATGGCGACCGTTATCGCGCCATGATAACCGACCATTTGATGCCTGAAATTGAAGCTCGTGATCTCCGCGACATTTGGTTGAGATAACACTTCGGTGGGCAAATAATTTCACGTTTTGAGCCGGTCGATTAGCCACCAAGATCGTGTGCTATCACACCGTTAGACTTTTTCCTGTGGGGTTATATAAAGTCTAAAGTCTGTGCGGACAATCCCGCTTCGATTCAGGCCTTGGGGCAAAACATCACGCATGTCATTCGCCAGCTACCAGTCGAAATGCTCGAACGAGTCATCGAAAATTGGACTCAACCGATGGACCATCTGAGACGTAGCCGCGGCCAACATTTGACAGAGAAAATCTTCAAAAAATAAATGCCAAAGAATGTTCGCTCGAATGATAGTAAACATTCCCCATTAAATTTGAACTTTCTGTATTTTTTCTTTAAAAAAGTAGGGAACCTGGAGTGGATCACCCGTTACATTCATAAATTCAAGTCATTATACTGCATAATTAATGCGAAAGTTTCACTGTCTCAAGGCAACTTCTAGAAAATATTCTTAATTCTACCTTTTAACAGGTCAATCGGAAAGTCCCCATCTTAACAGATAGATGGATCTACTAGCCCTAACCTTCAGAAGGCGCTTGTATAAATTTGACAGTTATCGGATTATTAGTTTGAGAATTGCAGAGCTTCGAGTGAAGAAACTTTTGTAATTGCGAAAAAAAGGATAAAAAGGATTTCCGTGTGTTGGTAGAACGGTTTAGACGTGGTGAAATGAGCACCGAAAACGGTGAACAAAGGGGACGCCCAAAAAGGTTGTCACCGATGAAAATATCAAAAAATTCACAAAATCATTTTAAATGGCCCTAAATTGAAAATAAATGAAATAGCAGGCACTCTAAAGGTATCAACTGAGCCTGTACATCATATCCTTTAAGAATATTTGGTTATGAGAAAGCTCTGTGCAAAGTGGATGCGGCGCGAGCACCAAAAACAATGACGAGTTGATGATTCGAAGTAGTGTTTGGAGATGTTCAGGAATAATAAGCCCGAGTTTTTGGGTCGATATGTGACAACGTATGAAATATGACTCCACCACTGTCACTCCGAAGTCCAGTCGACAGTCATTCGAGTGCACTGCACGCGATTTACTCACTCCAAAGTGTGCAAAAACGCAGCAGTTGGCTGGAAAGGTTATCGCGTCTGTATTTCGGGATGGGCATAGAAAACAATGCCATTAACTACCTTGAAAAAGGAAGAAACGCCAATAGCGACTATTCACATAGCGTTATTGGAACGTGGAAGGACGAGATCGTCGAAAACGTTCGCATTCAAAGAAAAAGAATGTGCTGTTTCATCAGGCCAATGCACCGTGTCACAAGTCAGTGAACTTGATGTCAAAAATCCATGAATTAGGCCTTGAATCGCTGTCGCATTCTCCGTATTCTCCATATCTGGCCCCCAACGACTATTTCCTGTTCTCAGATCTCAAAATAACGCTCGCTTGAAGACAAAAGACAAATCGTACTACGAAAATGGTATCGAAAAATTGGAGGGTTGCTATAATCAATCTATCACCCTTGAGGGGAACAATATTGAGCAAAAAAAAAAAAAAAAAATTTGCCCAAAAAATCTGTTTCACTATGGTAGACCGGGGACTTTTCAATTGACGTATTATAAATTGTTCACATCCTAAATGCATTAGTACTTAATTCCCTGTTGTATGTAAATCGCTTTTATAAACGCCATACATATCTACAAATATGAGTTGCACTGTCTTCAAACGATAGATACTTCAAGGAAATCATAACACCAATTTTGATTTTGTCGCTTCATTGAGTAGCCATCAAAAGTGAATGTGTAGTTCATATGTCATTATAAAAAATATACATACATACATACATACATAAATGAAAACGAGCATCTGGTAGAGGAAGACCGAAAAACCATTATGTGTGTGACCCATTTAAAGGTCTGTATTGGGAAGGTGTTGTGGTAGGGTGTTGGCGGCAAGTAAGAATTGGCTTGACTTATGTATACGCGTACGTATGCATGTATCTATGTACGTTACGCATATATATGCGTTCATTCTGTTATTTATATGCTAATGTTTTGTTTATTATTTGCTAATACCAAATATACTCGGACATTGGCATCGAGGCAAGCAAATGACTGCAAACAAAAGTGGGTACATGACATGTTGTACAGGGTGTAGAGTTACACGGTGTTAATTAAATATACATACAATGGGTGTTAATATATAAATACGTATTTATATGTAGAAATTGTACGGTAAATAAATTTAAATTAGTACGGAGATTGAGGAAATTGGGTAAAATTCGAAAATTAACTAAAATTCCAATTCCAAAAATTTATTATTATTAAAAAAATACAAAAACAGAAAAAAAGACAAAGATAATTAATAATTACTATTATAACGGACGATCCATTTCGAGGTGCCATACTTAAAAAAAAAACACAGAAAATTCAAATCTAATGGTGACTGTTTATTATCATTCGAAAGAACATTCTTTGGCATTTATTTTTTGAAGATTATCTATTTCAAATGTTGGCCGCGGCTACGTCTCAGATGGCCCAACCGTTGAGTCCAATTTTCGATGACTCGTTCGGGCATTTAGACTCGTAACTAGCGAATGACACCCGTGATTTTATGCTCCAAGGCCTGAATCGAAGCGGAATCGTCCGCATACATTACACATCCCTACAAGAAAAAGCCTAACGGTGTGATATCACACATCTTGGTGGTCAATCGACCGGCCCAAAAACGTGAAATTATCTGCTCACCGAAGTGTTCTCTCAATAAATCCATTGATTGATGCGATGTGTGGGAAGTGGTGCCGTCTTGTTGAAACCAAATGTCGCGGAGATCACGAGCTTCAATTTCAGGCATCAAATAGTCGGTTATCATAGCGCGATAACGGTCTTACGTTCTTACCGGCATAATTTTTGAAGAAATATGAACCGATGATTCCACCGGCCCAAAACCACACTAAACCGTTGTTTTTTTCCTGATGAAATGGCAGCTCTTGAATCTCTTCAGGTTGCTCTTTGTTTCAAATGCGACAATTTTGCTTGTTTACATACCCATTGAGCCAGAAATGGGCCTCATCGCTGAACAAAATTTGGCTCGAAAACGTCGGATCTTCTTGGAACTTTTCAAGAGCCCATAGAGCGAAGCGAGGTCGCTTGGGAAGGTCGAGCGGCTTCAGTTCTTGCACAAGTTGTATTTTGTACGCTTTCAATTTAAGATCTCGACGTAAAATGTGAATTTTCGTAATAAAATCGAATGTTTTGTAAACGTTGTTCAGGCGTAAATCTTTCCATAATGAAATGCCTGACAATACTAAACAAAAATAATATCTATCAAAATATGCTATTGAAAAAAGTACCCCTACTTGAATCACACTTTATTAAAAGCAAACACTCATTCGCCCTGACCCCCGAAGTCTTGGTTTTTTTGTATTTTTACGTTGCATTGGTATTTTATTATTTTCTTCAATGATATATAATTTTTTTTTAAATTTATTGGTTAATTTTATTAAGTTTTATATAATAATCTATGACTTGATTAATTTTGTTAATGTAATTACTCATACGCTCTGGCGTTCCAATCATTGTGAAATTATTATAAAGGAAAGAAATATTGAAAAATATGCATACTGCTGTGCTATAATTTTTTACAGTTGCATTGTACTTTTTATAAAGTTTTTATTTATTAAATTAACTCTGAGCATTTTTTGAAACAATCCATATTTTGTAACAGAATAGAAATTAAATTTTTTTCTGTATCCCTTGCTCATACGCCACGGAGCCATTGCTTCCATAGAGAGTTATGTAAATTACGAATAAGCTTGAAAATTTCGTTTAAAAATATAACTGATTGAGTTATCGATCTGCACGACTTTTTTGAGAAAACCAACTCAGCTGTTGTAAAATCAAAAAATGGACGGATAGTTATTGAACGTTCTATGAGAAGATTTGGCGGCTTTCAGAAGGTCACATGACCGGAGCATACTCATTTAGGAACCAAAGAAGTGACTGGTGAACGATGCGTTGCTGAATTTATGGATGGAAGATTTCTTCAGCCTGCTAAATGACGAGGGAATAACAACATTTCACTTACCCGACTATGAAGGAATTCGAAAGCCGCTCTGAAGAAGAACCAAGCGGCCGGAGCCTATCGCTTAACGGCTGAGCGCTTTAAATATGGTGGTAAAGGACTAAGCCAAATAGCGCAGAATAAGCCTCCTTAATTTTCCATATCAGGTTTTATCGAGCGTACTTTGCGAGATATTGAAATCCACAGAAATTATTGGATCTTGTTCAAGTCAATTATATCTAGTGGACCCATCAATGAGCAAATAGACACCATGCCCCAAACCATGGACAAGACCCATGAGAAAAGAATCGATACACATCACCATTTCTTCGAGTTTTCAACTGCCTTCGATAGCATGGAAAAGAGTTGCCTCCACGACGCTATGTCTTAACTTAGTATCCGTGCAAAACTTAGCTATGCAAACTGACTCTAAACAAAAGTGCAGTCGGAATTGAATAGGATAGGCTTCAGACAACGCAACTCTCTGTCGCTTGACTTCTTCAATTTAATGCTGTTGCAAATAAAGGGTGTTTTTTATAGAGGTATAGACCTTTAGGTTGCAATAAAACAACGATAAATTATTCGATTGACATGAATTTTATTTATCCGAAAGATAATCTTGTGACATTACATTTTAAATATGATTTCTGGCATATGACCGCCGCGGCTGGCGCGGATGTAGTCCAATCTGGACATCCAATTTTCGATGACTTTTTCCAACATTTGTGACCGTATATCGGCAATAACACGGCGAATGTTGTCTTCCAAATGGTCAAGCGTTTGTGGCTTATCCGCATAGACCAATTACTTTACATAGCCCCACAGAAAGTAGTCTAGCGGTGTTAAATCACAACATCTTGGAGGCCAATTCACAGGTCCAAAACGTGAAATTAGGCGATCACCAAACGTGTCTTTCAATAAATCTATTGTGGCACGAGCTGTGTGGCATGTTGCGCCGTCTTGTTGAAACCACATCTCCTGGACATCATGGTCATTTAATTCAGGAATGAAAAAGTTAGTAATCATGGCTCTATACCGATCACCATTGACTGTAACGTTCTGGCCATCATCGTTTTTGAAAAAGTACGGACCAATGATTCCACCAGCCCATAAAGCGCACCAAACAGTCAGTTTTTCTGGATGTAACGGTGTCTCAACATACACTTGAGGATTACCTTCACTCCAAATGCGGAAGTTTTGTTTGTTGACGTAGCCATTCAACCAGAAGTGCGCTTCATCGCTAAACAAAATTCGCTTATGAAAATCGGGAACAACAGTAATCTCGTTTTGGGCCCATCCGACGAATCTACGCCTTACTTGAGTCTATTCATGATGAATTTCCAAACCAAACTGAGAATAAATCACTTGACAGCTGTTAAATCGGTCGCCATCTTGAAAAGTAATGCCAACTTAAAATTCTATACCTCTATAAAAAACACAATCTTTGACAAGAGTTTACAAGTATTCGCAACTCAACAATATGCCTATTGTTCCGCTCCTGCTATATGGTGCAGAAGCGTGGACGAGAACGGTATGAGTTTACAACATTTTAAAATAAGGTTCGAACCTTGGCATTACATATATGTGAAACAAAACATGATTCAAACGACCGCCTCGGGAATTTTTGCAAACTTCAGTTCTTCCGTTTGAGGTAATTTTCGACCACCTTTTTGCTCATACGAGATGTATTTAAAGGAAGAGGTGAATTTTGAATTTGTTTTTGAAAAGTACTTCTTTATTCATCAATATCTATTTTCTTCCTTTCAAGGAAATCCCCCTTGGTTATAATACACTTGTGGCAACGATTTTTCCAATCCTCGAAGCAATTCTTAAATGCGCTTTTCAATATGGCCATCAGCTCTTTCTTCAATTCGGATTTGATCTCATCAATTGTGGCAAAACGCTTTCCGCGGAAAAAGTCGTAGCCGAATGCAAATCTGGTGAATACGGTGTTTGAGGCATGACTACAGTTTTGTTTGTGGCCAAAAAAGTCACGAATAAGCATTAATGTATTAGCTAATGCATTATTTTCCCACAATTCCGATCGTTTGAGCCGTATTGCTTCACGCAGCAAACGTTGCATGACTTCCTTGTAATATTCCTTCTGTCTAACTGTGCGACCTTTTTGGGGAGGAACTCATGATGCACCACACCATTGTAATCAAAGAAAAGAGTTGGCAAAACCTTCACCTTTTCCTTCGAACATACCTCGCATTGGACAGTATCTCAGCCATAACTTGACGAATGTTGGTTTTTAAGTGCTCAAGAGGCAAGATCCGCATAAACACACTCTTTTTACAAGCAATAAAGCCACATTTGCTCGTGTTACGTTGGCACCACATATTGTTCAAGTCGAGTTCTTCAATTGCGAGCCAAAAAAAGCGGTTACTATATGACCATAATGCCCTGAATTGACAGTTACAGTCTCGCCGTTGTCGTTTTCAAGAAAGTGAGATTCAATAACCCATGGAACGCACCAGATAGTAAGTTTTTAGGGATGTAATGGCCTCTCTTCAATTATTTGGAGATTCTTGGAGCCTCTGATGCGACAATTTGATTATTTACGTATCCAACGAGTGAGAAATCTGCCTCGTCGCTGTTGGAAATTTTGTTGGAAAAATCGCGGTTACCTGATTGTTGTTCAAGCATCCAATCGACGTAACTACGGCATTGTGAATAGTCACCTGGCTTCAGTTGTTGTATGAGCCGAACTTTATATGGATGTAGGTGCAAAATACGCCATAAGGGGCCGTAAGAAGGTCCCAACGCTTGAGAACATACATTTGGGTCTTCGGCTACACTTTGACTACACAGAAGCGAAAGTTGAGTTGAGACGAGCAAACAGATGATGCACAGGCCTTACAATATCTATAACTCAGCTAGTCTCTTCAAATTTCTTTCCAATTTCTTATTTGTTATTTTTATCAATGACATAAGTCATTGCTTTAGACACTCTAATTTTTTATTATACGCTGATGATTTGAAAATTTTTAAAACAGTCACAAGTCTCACTGATGACGTTATGCTTCAATCCGATCTTGAAAATGTAATTGATTGGTGCAGTAAAAATCGTCTGTACCTAAATACCGGCAGATGCTTTGCCATTTCTTTTTCGAAATCTCGAAATCTCATTTCGGCCTCATACAAAAAAATGTTGATAAAATATCTGATCTCGGGATAATCTTTGATTCTAAGTTCCTTTTTCATAGCCAAATAAACTATGTTATTGCGAAATCCTATTCCATGCTTGCGTTTATTCGCCGATTCAGTACGGATTTCAGTGATCCTTATACGCCAAATAACTTTTCTCATCTTTAGTGCGATCCAGATTTGCTCTTCGCTCGTTACATTTTGAGGATCCAGTCCCGTCATATAGTTCTAGGTGTCTGTTGATCAACTTAAAGCCTTTAAATAGTAGAAGGTCAATCTTATCGCTGATATTTGTTTATGATATTATACAGGGGACGATTGAGTCGCCATTTGTTTTGGATCGTGTACACTTTAATATACCGTCTCGAGCACTACGAAATCATGACTTTTTCGCTATTGATAGAGCTAGAACAACTTATGCATCCAACTCACCAATTGCAAGGGCTATGAGCGAATATAACTTGCTTCCTAACTCGAGGGATATTGATTTTTCAATAACAAAGTGTAGGTTTAAACTATTATTAATTGATTTTGTGTAATTATTTAGTAATTATTTAGTTTTGGCGTATTTAAGTTTTCAATCGGAAAAAGTCTGTAAGGAGTTTGTATATCCCAGATTAAAAAAAAAAATTTAACAATTGCTTGAGTAAATTTTAATATATATTAATTTGTCGAAAGTGGACTTAAAAGTTAAAAAAAATCCTCTAATTTCACCAGAAAATTCACAATTCCAAAAATTCCATGGGATTTTTTTTTGAATATTTGTAAATTCAACCAATTTCAAACTAATTAATTTCGCACGATATAAAACAAATTATTGAGAAAACTTTCATGAACAACAATTCATACTCGTATATGTGCCTATGGGCAAGAAAATTTCATAACTGACAGTTATTTTATTTTGGAAAAAGCTCAACCGGTACTTGCACTTAGCCTAAAGTCCTTCCTCGACCACATTGCATTACATATAAAAAAACATATATTTCCTGGAAATTGTGGCTAAATGCTGCATAGATATTTCGAAAATATTCCAAAAATTAATTGAAGTCACAATTGAGTTTGCAGGTTCTGCAGCCGCAAACAGTTTTCAACAGGAAATGCCAATTACCTGTGATATCCTGACGAAAATAGCTCACAAAAATCCACAATTGCTGTACGAAAAATTACATATTGCAGTCATCACGCTCATGCGAGTGTGTGTGTGTGTGTGTGACAACTACACACATACGACGAGTACATACATGTGAGTATGGCTGCATTCGGTACTTGTCAGTTTGAGCAAAGATTACATACACATTTAACATTTAACCGTTACAATGTCTGCCAGATGCTTAATACACGTAAATCTGTATAAAATGTTACCTGCACCATAGCATATATGCATATGTATATATATATATTTACATACGTGCATATATATGTGCATAACATAAATGCAGTTTGGTGCGTGGCAATGTTGATGCAGATACAATTTAAGTGGAACAAGGTCAACGGGGTAACACATGGCGTTTATATTGCAAACATACAAGCAAACTTGTGCATTTGTGTTTGCATGTGTGTGTGTTTGTGTGTGTATACGTAACCTTTACAACATATATACACGCATATGCATACATAAATTTGTATGCTTTGCATAGCGCTTTGTCACATACACGACACGACACGTATTATGTGAAAGTGAAACCCTCATTGAAACACCCATTCAAACCCACTTTTAGCGCTCCACCTACCTACAACCGCTTCACCTTTGCACTCGCTCGCGCATTCAGTGTAAGTGGCTAAACGCAATGACTAAACGACTGCTGTGCTTGTGTACTCGCGCGTATAAATTTGTCCAACACACTTGGAGTACATTGTGTGTGTGTGTGTGTGTGTGTGTGTGTGTGTGTGTACCCGCTTCGACGACCGTTGCGTTGCGTTTGCATGACGAAAGTTGAAGTGGTGTTGGTGGTGATGCATTAGGTGCGGCAGGTGGGGGGCATGAGTGTGGCAATGGCAAGAGTCACTTGCTGTTGACTTTAGCGTGCTTAGGCGACGCTTTGTACTATTTCGAGCAGTATTTATGGATGTGTGTGCTTATGTGCGTTTACTCGTTGGCGATTGTGCGCTTATAGTGGCATTATTTACATGATTTTGTATGGTTGTATGTGTATTTGTGTGTATTTGTGTTGCATACGTAAGTTATTCCGCTTGGGTGCAGCGACTTTGCCTATTGCCTATTTTCGCTTATTTTTAATTTACAACAAATTTACTATTTATTTATTTATTTCTATTTGAGTGTTGTTGTTTTTCTTCTTCTTGTTATTCTTTGTGTTTTTGTTTTGTTTTTTCTTGTATTTTTTTTTGTTTTGTTTTGTTTTTCTGCGCACGAGTTGCATTAAATGCGAAAGCCAGCGATTACCCTTTTCGAGCGCACTTTTGCATACGAAATTTCTTCGCCGCGCATATATACATATATATACATACATACGAAGACTTGCACATATACGTATGTATATAAATTTATTTTTAATAATTTTTTCCCATTTTATTTTATTTATCTTTACTTTTATGCGCTGTTGTGCACTTTTCTTTGCGCTTATTCGTGTTTCCGCATTCGCATGTGCCGGTGTGTGTGTGTGTGTGTTCGTGTGTATGCTTCACTTTCATTTTTGTGATTTTGCATTTGAAATGTGCATAGTTTTGCTCACTTTTCATTACGTTTTCAATTACAAGCGTTAAAAGCTGCGCAAAGTAGCTTGCCGTGCCGTGCCGTGAAAAGTTCGCGTGTCTAAGGGCAGCATTGTCAACTGCCCGTTTGATTGTCGTGCGCGCGTGTCAGCCGCGCGATTGAAGTCAGCCAGTCAGCTGGCAGGTGGTGGTTGGTTCGTTGTTTGGTTGATTGTTTCGCTTTTTTTTTTTTTTTTTGGTAAGACAGCCAGCTGTGCAGTCGTTTGGTCGGTCGGTGCCTCGTTCGGTCGGCCTGTTAACGTCATCGCGTCAGTCAGCATTGCCTTTAGCCGTGCTGTTTTGCTTCCCTGACATGTTCAATCGTTACTTTGTAAGTGTAGACGTACATATAATAGAGATGTATGCATGTATTTGTGTGCTCTTATGTGCTTACTTGTGACTCGCTAAGTGTTTAAGCACGCTTTTTATACGCTGGTGCTGCGTTTGTATTCACGTGTCAGCGCCACGCTGCTATAAACTATATACACACACATGCACACTCATAGTTGTGCATATATGCTCATTATATATGCACATACGTACGTTTGTACTTTACCAATTTGTTTCAGCACAAATCGCTAGCAAATTATAGTGTTGGTATTTCACTTGCCATTTAGGCTTTGAATGCAAAACATTTCGTCTGCCTTTTTCTTGTATACATTTAGTTGAAAATTGTTTTTTTTAGGGATTTATGTTTTTTTTATATTTTTTTTTGTGCACTTAAAAGGCAAATTACTTAAAAACATTTAATATATACTCGTAAGTGTATGGCGGTGGTTTGGTATTGCTTCAATGCTTGCGTCCAATAAAATATTTTCTTTTTTAGTCATAATTCTTTGGTGTATGATTGGCAGGTCATAATGTGTTTAATTGAAGGGTTCTAAGAATATAATAAACTAATTGATATGAAGGCTGAACATATCAACTGTATGTTCGGGAGTGAATATTTCTCTGAAACAACGATTTATGAGAATATAACACAGTTAATTATTACATATATATATATATATATAAAGTAATACACATATGTATATATATATATATTCTTTGTTTGAAAAGTAAATTCCACGAAGGAATTATATACTCTACATAAAAATTTATTCTGTGCCTCATTTTTTGGCTGCTCTTTTCAAATTAGTGAAATATTGTACTTGTATGTGGACGTCGTGTCGTATGAGTAACCCTAACCCAACAACTAAATACATATAGGGGTTTCCATTAATAGTGATATGATTTCTTAAAAAAAAACACACTAATTTTTAAGGAAATACAAATATTTTTTTATTTAATGTGAAGTACAATCGAAACAATGAAGTTCTGAATCATGAACATCATTAAAATGGCCTCCACGACTTCTTTTGCAGCAACAAATTCGATGAACCCAATTTTTGAGCACTTTTTCCACTAAATCAAGTCGTATGTCATGAATAGCAAGTTGAATATCGACTTTGAAGACTTGAAGAGAGGCCATTGGAGGCCATTCAATTTCACAATTTCTTGAAATATTCGAATCTTCAAACCTTTCTCGTCTATAGCACGTGCTGTGTGACAAGTAGCCCCCCGACTTATTGAAACCAGATGTTGTTAAGGTCAACTTCTTTCAGTTGTGGCCATAAAAAATTGGTTATCATCGATCTATACCGCTCTCCATTGAGAGTAACGGTGCTACCAGCTTCATTTCGAAAGGAGTACGAACCGATGATTCCACCAGACCAAAAATCACACTAAATTGTCCATTTTACATGAATGTAATAGTTGTTTTGAGTTTTGTTTATTTACCCGCACCGCTCAGATGGAAGCGAGCCTCATCGTAGAAGATGATTTTCTTAAAAAAATTGTTAT
Organism: Neoceratitis asiatica; assembly: GCA_030068015.2. Taxonomy (NCBI): domain Eukaryota; kingdom Metazoa; phylum Arthropoda; class Insecta; order Diptera; family Tephritidae; genus Neoceratitis; species Neoceratitis asiatica. The sequence goes on from CM061524.1 coordinate 34,693,794, forward strand.
CGTTTTCAAGTTGTTCCAAGGCAAAATCAGCAAATTCACGACGTTTATGGTGGTCCAATGGCTTCAGTTCTTGAGTAAGAAAAATTTTGTACGTATGGTAGCCCAAATCCGTCTTGGAATCGACAATTTGCGGTCTTTAGCAACATTTGCCAGAACGGTTGCAATATTTTCATTACTTCGAGCGGTACTTTGCCTTATTGGCACTTCAAGAAAATCTACGCTCGAAATTTTCAACAATTCGACGAATAGCGAGCACAGGCGGACGATTATTACTACCATAAGCTGGCAAAAGCGCACGAAAAGTTGCAATTGCAGAACGATGATTTTGATAATAATATTGAATAATTTTTAAACCTTGTTCTTGTGTATATCTTGCCACGATGAAAGTGTAAACGTTACTGAATACAATGAAAAAAAAAGGCAGATCATGACATGGCCAAAACGACACTTAGAAATCATATCATCCATCCTTTATTTCTTCTCTTCTTATTGCAAAATTTTTCAATCTTTGCTATACAGAAATTATATCATATATATATATACATATATGTGAGTTAACCTATATGTGTTTTGTAAGTGACGAGCACACCCCTAAATTTCTTTAAATCTTTCGAATTTGTCGACTGATGTATATATCAAAATAATAGCAAAAACTTCCTTTGTGTTGTTAAAAGTGAGTAACTCATCAGTTTAATGGTTCTCTTCTATATATGGTTCAAGCAGCTCACGGCTTCCAGTCTTAGACCAAGTATCCTCAGGGTAGCCAACAGGCATCCGTTTGAAGAATAGTGGCAGTGAGAAGGCAAATCCATTTTGGTTTTCCGTAAGGCTTGCTACCCACCACATAAAAAGTCTCACCTAATGAACAAATAGAACAAAATGCCTCGGCTGAGAGACCTCCATTTTATTGATGGTCGCTGCAAGCATTGCAAGAATGCCGATTTTATGGTATATACGAGAGCGGTTTGATAAGTCGGTGACTCTTTGAATAAAATATGTTGTTTTTTGGCATATAAGTGTTTTATTTCACAGCCTAGTCTCTTTACAGATCTATACATTTAGTTCATTTTTAAGTCCTCCAAATAGGCGTTTGTTTCTGTGATGACCTCTTCATTCGACCCGAATCTTTTACCGCCCAGCCATTTATTCATGTTTGGAAACAAGAAATACTAGCAGGGGACTAAAGCTAGAGAAAGCTGCTGGATTTAGTAGCAGCTCGTAGCCAAATTTATGAATTTTTGCCATGGGGACTACACACGTGTGCACTCGCGCGTTGTCCAGATGGAGCAACATTTTTTTTCGCCAAATGCGGTCGTTGCCGCTTCAAATCAATGTTGAATCTGTCCAAAAGTTCTGAATAATAATAGTTCATATTGGCGGTGCCACCGCGTTGTCTTACAGAAGGTCTCAAGACCGGAACATACTCATGTAGAAACTAAGGAGGTAATCGCGGTGATCAATGTCCTGAACATAATACGAAATGAAAGTGTGCGACAATAGGGGATGTCGAACGGGAGTCATCAATCGATGATGTTTGAAAAAGACGTTCCAATACCAGACAATGACCTCCTTCGAGTAGCTCATACAGAAAAACTTTTCTCTCGAAAACTCCTAAAGCCGACTCATCGGCTGCCGACATCGTCCAGGCTTCTGCACCATATGTCAGGACGGGAATGATGAGCGACTTGTAGAGTTTGGCATTGGTTCATCGAGAGATGACTTTAGTTTTCAATTGCCTACTCAGTCTCCAAAGTAGCACCTGTTGGCAAGAGTGATTCTGCGTTGGATTTCAAGGCTGACATTGTTGGTGTTGTTAATGCTGGTTCCCTGATAGACGAAATTATCTACGACTTTGAAGTTATGACTGTCAACAGTGACGTGTGAGCCAAGTCGGGAATGGGATGACTGTTTATTTGATGACAGGAGATATTTCGATTCGCTTCTTTGTCAAACCTGTAGAACGCAGAACTTACGTTGCGTTTCTTATGACCAATTATATCAATATCGTCGGCATACGCCAACAATTGTTCACTTTTGTAGAAGAACAAATCATTTCTAAAAAGAACCCCTTATACTGTCTTGGCATTTAGTTAGACTAAACTTTGGGTGCAAACTCTTATTGAGTTTTTCCAGTTTTAAATTAAATATTCCATGCTTTTCTTGGAATTTCCTAGCATTGAAATGCTGGATTAATTCTCAAAGCTCTTTGTTACCTCTAAGCGCTGAGTGAAATGCATGAATTTTACATTCAGCAAAATTAGTACATTTCACTAGTACTTTTAGTTCTTGACATATGTACCTTTGTTACATGAATACATATGTATATGAGTAGATTTATGCGAATCCTCTTCAATCTTTATGAGTATGCCTATAATGGTTTCAAAGACAACATCATTTAAGGCTCGTTACCAGAAATGCGACATTACAGTTGGTCACGCTTTTCACATGAGCAAACAAAGTACACAAGCATGTGAACATACATATGTTTATATGTACATATGTGGTGACAATCACCACAGAAAAGATATACGAGAAAACTACACTCATTTGCATACAAACTAATGCATGTAAGTTATAGGAGTGCAATGGTGTAGTAAAAATATTGAGTTTAAAAAATGTGAAGTAGTTATGAAAATGGTACTTACTGAAGGACCCCGGCCTACCACAGTGAAACACATTTTTAGGGAACATTCATTTTTTTATTCAACGTAGCTTCCTTCAAGGATGATAATTTCGTACTCGCGCTGCACCCACTTTGCATTCAGCTTTCTCATACCCATATTTGTGAAGGATAGATGTACATGCTTAGTTGATATCTTCAGAGTCCTGCTATTTTATTTACGGTCATTCAAAATCATTGTTTGAATTTTTTTTTGATGTTTTCGTTGGTAACACCCTCTTTTGGGCGTCCACTGAGTTCATCGTCTTCGGTGCTCATTTCACCACGTCTGAAATTAGCACACCGATCCTTGAAGGTTGATTTGTCTGGAGTAGTGCCCGGAAACTTGTCATCAAGTCAAACTTTTGCTTGAACTATATTTTTTCTTTTCAAAAAGTTCAAGTTTATTTCTCGATTTACATGAGATATGGAACAAAAATACATCTTTGCCAGGATTAACATATAATGATCCATTTTGAGGTTCAATACTTTTTTAAAGAAACAAACGCAGAAAATTAAAATTTAATGGGAAATGTTTATTGTCATTCGAAAGAACATTCTTTGGAACTCATTTTTGAAGAAATGCAAAGGCCGAGACATGGACAAAAGAAAAGGGAAGAAGTTTAAGAGTGGAAGTTCTGTGTTAGATTTGTGGTGGGAGAGATTGCGCCGCCATATACTGGCACCTGCTGAATTAAAGAGGAGAAATTCAGCATCATGAAGAAATTTCGCCAAACGGAGGTTGATCGACTTAATCTAAAGTAAGGGGCTCAATATAGGGTTATGAAGTGATTTTTTTTTTCATTTTTTTTTTTGTTCTCTCAGTCAACCCAGTCAACTCCAACTTTTTCATGAACAAGAATTTGGGAAAGAACGAATGGAAAATACCAACATTCTGAGTCTGAGGCAACGTTTATGAACAGATATGGCCACTGTTGGTCGAAAAAAAATTGATTTTATGCCAAATCCTTTTACACTCGTTCTTCATCGAACTAATAAGGGACTCTGAAGCTTTCTTAAAGAAAATAGGAAAAAATTTACGTTTAAGAATTAAGCAGCCGTTGGGCTCTACCCGTAAAGAGGAATATTTGCCTAAAAGGATCATAACTGGAGACTTATCATGAGTTCGTTGGTTCAAAGAGGAAGTTGGCAGTCTGACCGTCAGACATTGAGTACCACTTCTGGTACTCCTAATTATGGGTTATATATTTTCGGCCGAGCTCCTGTTCCCAGTTGTGGTGTGCGTCTTGATGTTTTTCCAACAAATAGAGGAACCTACTATTTATGCTAAGCCGCCTCCGAACGGTCGATGGAAAGCTCTTCATTATTTAATGTTAGAAATACATTCGGATGGCTGAATGTTCCCTGCCAAGTGGCGACCGCATTTAAAAAAATTTATTTTGGATGTGGATCGGGCTAGTGTACGCACTGCTAACCAACTCGGTTTAAAAACGAAACAGAAGTGCAATAACCTCAATGGACGCAACCGCACAAGTCAAGAGGCAAAAAGTGCACTAAGTTCCGTCTTTTTGACTCCTTTCCGATGCTTAATCAGCTGATGGAAAGAGAACGGTAGACTAAGATTGAGTTGATCAATATGGTATCGAGGTAATACTCAGACAGCATTACAAAAAGTATATTTTTTAAAGGTGGCTCAAATGAAAACTACCTTTCTTGAGGCAAAAGCTATCATTCATATGGTATAAATGCGCCAAATTCATCCTACTTCTTGAACAGATCTCACGTTATTTCAGCCTGATGCACTTAAAGCCACAACGCATCTAAAATTACGCGCCAACATGATTTTTGATATGCCTCAAACAGCGCTGCCTGATACATTGTATAAAAATATTTTCATTTTATCAATTTACAACAGATTGAGTGAATAATGCAAAATAGATGGAGGCAAAGTGGAAGAATGTAAGCGATAGCCATGAGTGGAAATATCGACAAACAGCAAAGAACATATATATATACGTGTTGCGAAAACGAGATGTGTTTTGTCGTGTAGCGAACTGGAAAAACAAAACGATTTTCAAATGTTGGCCGTGGCTACGTATAAGAAGGCGTTCGAGCATTTTGACTGGTAACTGGCGAATGACACGTGTGATCTTTTGCTCAAAGGCCTGAATTGAAGCGAAATCGTACGCATAGATTTTAGACTTTACGTATCCCCATAGGAAAAAGTATAACGGTGTGATATCACACGATCTTGGTGGCCAATCGACCAGCCCAAACGTGAAATTATCTGGTCACCGAAATTTTCTCTCAATAAATCCATTGACTGATGCGATATGTGGGAAGATGATTCCACCGGCCCACAAACCAAATCAAACCTTTGTTTTTCTGGATGAAATGGTAACTCTTTAGGTTGCTCTTGGTCTCAAATGCGGCGTTTTTGCTTGTTTACATACCCATTAGGCCAGAAATGGGCCCCATCGCTGAACAAAATTTGGCTCCAAAACGTCGGATTTTCTTGGAACTTTTCAAGAGCCCATAGAGCAAAGCGATGTCGCTAGGGAAGATCGAGTGGCTTCAAATCTTGCACAAGCTGTATTTTGTACGCTTTCAATTGAAGATCTCGACGGAAAATACACCAAGTCGTTCCATACGTCAGTTGCTGCAAACGACGCCGAATCGACTCTCCACGGTATTCGTATACTTGTACACTCTCAGCCACGGCCGCTATATTTAATGAATGCTGGGTCTCAAGATGGGTGATGGTGTTGTGAATAGTAGGCTCAATAAGCCGATTATGTTGACCATAAGTTGGGTGAAGCGCACGAAATACATTCTTTACAGAACGTGAATTTTCGCGTAATAAAGTTAAATGGTTTGTGAACGTTGTTCAGGCGTAAGTCTTTCTAGGTCTAAAGTTACACTGACAAAGTCCGATTAGCTTGTTGACTATTGGTTTAACATCTCACACAATACGTTCGATAGGACCTTGTAACTGATGCAAACCTTGGGTCCTCTTTTTTAGATTGAACAGAGCACACTTAGGTTCCATTCAGCGGGCAGGCTTTCGTTCGAACATATACTGCAAGGAATCTGATGTATGGACCATATCAGCTCTTCGCTGCCGTATTTGAACAGCTCTGCCGGTAAGCCATAAGCTTCTGCCGTTTTTTTTGTTTGAAAGGAACAATCACTATTCGAACTTCATCATCATCGATAGGAGTTTCGGGTTCATCATCTCGGTGTGTTTTAGTTTCTGTGCCATTCGGCAAGCTGGGGAAGTTTCCCCTCCATACACTAAGTATGCTCCAGACATCAGTCATCAGACTACCTTCTTGGTTCCTACATGACTATGCTCCGGTCTTGAAACCTTCTGTAAGTTGCCCCCGAAACTGGCCGATTCTCAAGCTCTTCATAATCGCGTTTTTAGGCCTCCTTTTTTTTTTTTTTTTTTTTTTTTTTGTCTCGCTTCCCTGTTCAGTTCTCAGTATCTATTCCACCAGGCACACGTTGTGGTCGACCGCAACGTTGCGAGGAACGCCGTCCGTTTTCTCTGCACTGCAGATCCAGTCGTTTTACTCTCAGTATTGAAAATCAATTGTTTCCGTAGCGGTGGTTCATAGGGAGTTAAACATTCCATTCTACAGTTAACTTATATCGAGATGCTGATGAGTGCTCTAAGAGAGCAGCTGTCAAGTAGGAAACCTTTTCGCTGTTTGCTGGGATTATAGACATCGAACCTTACTTGTGTTCATTGACTGGCGTTCTTTGCTGCATAGAGGCGGGTGCGTATCTTCGCTGCGACAAAATAGTGATCCGAGTCGATGTAAGCTCCTCGGAACGTTCGCATATCTAAAACACTGGATTTTAGTCTTTCTTTCAATCACGACATGATCGAATTGGTTGCTTGTTTTTTCCTTGTTTTTTTTTTTTTTTTTTTTTTGATACCACCTTGTTAGTTTTGCAGACTAGTTAATATTCAATCAGTTAATACTGTGTAGGAGTAAACTAGTGCCTTTGCGGACCACACTGATATTTCACTGCAGGGTGTCGTCCGCAATAATTTATGTGTACATATGTCAGAAAGAAGACGTAAGCACCTGCTCATTCAAATGTCGGCAAACAGAGAAGAGAACATAAATTTAAATGTTGGAAAACAAAAGCAAAAAAAGGCGGCAAAGAAAAGAAAAATTATGCTGAAATGTGCAGAAAAGTGTCAGAACAAACAGAAGGAAGGCAAACATATATATGACGAGTTTGCACAAACACCACGCGCATGTATGTATGCGCGAGTACGTGCATTTAACTGTGAATTGAAAGCAGTGAGTGAGTGACGTGTTGCAAAATGTTTTAAACACTTTTTTTCACATTTAGATTTCTTTTTTTTCCATCGCTGCTTTTTATAACGTTTCCATTCAAAGCGCTTGGTTGGTTGGATGACTAGTTGGCAGAATGGAAGGATGTATATATGCATATATATTGTATATGTACATATGTATGTGTGTGTGTGTGTGTTTAAATTTCACTTTTTTTTTACTTGTAACATTATTTTTGCTGTTGTTCTGTGACGATAGATGGCTTTCATGTTGGCTGTAATTAGTGGTGCCAAACATCCCCAGCGAGCGATGGCATAGCGTTAGCAATGCAAATGCAAACCGAAAAAACACTCTGCAAGTTCTAGGCAACAAAAAGTTACACATTCAAATAACAAAGGATATACAAGTACAGTATCGAGTATGTATGCTTGTTTCCTCTGTCAGGTCTATGAATGTAGCAGTGTGTGTAACCAATTTGAATGAGGCCACTGAGGAGATAATGTTGCCTAAAATGCTTTCAGGCGCTCGGCCACTTTATGACAGGTGTTGGTTTGTTTCCGTTACCGTTAAATATATATATATATATACCGTTACATATACATATACATAGATGTGTATGTGTATGTGTTTAATATGACACACATACAGTTTCAGTCGCCTGAAAACAATATGAATTTGATGAGCCACACGACACGTTTTGACAACCAACAGACAATTTACCTTCAGTTTCTACTTCCAACGCTTTTGCTTGGCATGTGAGTTTGAGTTTTTTTCTTTTATATTTAATGATGTGTGGATTTGTTTGTTTGTGTGTCTGTGTGCCTTTGTTTATTAGCCACTTTTTGACGCACATCACCATGTGTATTTAAGTTTTCATTATGTACACGCTTGCGTGACAGCAACAGTGGACATATTTTGTAAATGCAGTCACTCCCTGGAAATTATGCTATCATAAAATGGAAAGTAAATGCCCTAAATTAAATTGACTGTGTGGTCTGCATGTTTTTTGTTCTTTTCCTACAGCAATGAATGTTGGTTACACTCATTGGGCGACAATGTTTGTCGTGTCTGAATGTAAGTGTGGATGGTCAATCGATTAATCATTTAGTTTTCATCGCTACTTTTTATTCAATTTTAATAACTGGAAAATTAAACTCAAAAAATTACTCTAACCTCCGCTTTTTATACCTTTCACGTGCACGAAATGATATATTAACTTTTATCCAAAGTAAGTAAATAAAAGAAGGAGAGGAGATACACCCAACACGAATTTATACCGATCGTATCAGAATCACAAGTTGAGTTGATATAATCATGCCCGTCTGTCCGTCCATCCCTTTGAACGCAAGCTGGTCACTCAGTTTTTTTTAGACATTATGCAAACGTATGTATGTAATGTATTTGTCAGAACCGGCCGGAGTAGTCGACTATATCACATAGCTCCCATACACCCGATTTGTTTAGATATGGAATTTTGAGTCATAAATACTTTATTAAAGCATCGAAGGACGAAAAATTTGGCATTCTATACACATATAATTAACTAAATGTTGGTATTGAAAATCATCGAAATTGGACTACTATATAAAGCGTGATCCAAGTAGAGATACTTTTTTCAATAGCCTTTTTTTGACAGATCACGCGTGAGTCGTGTCAAGTTGTCATGTGATTTTTGTTCAATATTGTTTGGCATTTTGATCATGGAAAGGCTTACGTCTGAACAACGTTTACAAATCATTCAACTTTATTACGAAAACTCACGTTCTGTAAAGAATGTGTTTCGCGCGCTTCGCTCAACTTATGGTCAACATAATCGGCCTACTGAGCATACTATTCGCAACACCATCACCCTTCTTGAGACCCAGCATTCATTATTGGATAATATTCGACCGAATAGACCACGTCTAGTACGCAGTGAAGAAAATATAGCGGCTGTAGCAGAGAGTGTACACGAAGACCGTGTAGAGTCGATTCGGTGCCATTCGCAGCAACTCGGACTGACGTATGGAACGCATTTTGGCGCATTTTACGTCGAGATCTTAAATTGAAAGCGTACAAAATACAGCTTGTGCAAAACCTGAAGCCGCTCGACGTTCCCAAGCGACATCGCTTCGCTCTATGGGATCTCGAAAAGTTCCAAGAATATCCGACGTTTTCGAGCCAAATTTTGTTCAGCGATTAGGCCCATTTCTAGCTCAATGGGTATGTAAACAATAAAAATTGCCACATTTGGGACAAAGAGCGACCTGAAGAGATTCAAGAGCTGCCATTTCATCCAGAAAAAACAGAGGTTTGGTGTAGTTTGTATGCCGAAGGAATCATCGATCCATATTTCTTCAAAAACGATGCCGGTGAGAACGTAACTGTCAACGGCGACCGTTATTGCGCTATGATAACCGACTATTTGTTGCCTGAAATTAAAGCTTGTGATCTCCACGACAAACGGGACCACTTTCCACAAATCGCATCAATCAATGAATTTATTGAGAGAAAACTTCGGTAAGCAGATAATTTCACGTTTTGGGCCGCTCGATTGGCCACCAAATTCGTGTGATATCACACCGTTAGACTTTTTCCTGTGGGGATATGTAAAGTCTAAAGTCTGTGCGGACAATTCCGCATCGGTTCAGGCCTTGGGGCAAAACATCACGCATGTCATTCGCCAGTTGCCAATCGAAATGCTCGAACGGATGAACTCAACGGATGAACCATCTGAGACGTAGCCGCGTCCAACACTTGAAAGAGATAATCTTTAAAAAATAAATGCCAAAGAATGTTCATTCAAATGATAATAAACATTCCCCATTTAGTTTGAATTTCCTGTGTTCTCTTTTTTTTTAAAAAGTAGGGAACCTTGAAATGGTTCACCCTTTAGTATAGCTCCCATACAACCGCTTTATTTAGATATGATGTTTTGGATCTACACATGAATATCTTACTAAGGATATAAGGATTTCGGCATGGCCGGTGATAGCACTTCTTTCTTGTTTCGTCCTTACATTTAATCCAAAATTATATATTAAAGAAACCACGGAGCAATGCCTGATAACGCTGTGACACAAAATAAACGCTCATGTCTCCTTATTTGAAGAAACCAAATGCAAAAGAATGTTTACACCTCCCGTAATAAAACTATCGAAATGGATTTTTACCTTATAGAACTGTTTTTTATGCGATTTTTAAAGTTTAAGTGCCCTTTATGAAGGAAAACTTGAAAATTTTCTTACAATAATGTAATTTTACTGTTGTTACTGGTTGGAAGAATTCATTTTTCATATTTATTTTTGCCTAAAACTCACAATATTTTTCATTTTCGTAAAATTTTTGCTATTTTTTATAGTATTTCATTGCAAAGTTAAAGAGAAATGGTGATTTTTAGCCATGTACTACCCATGACCGTCTGTAGGCAGCTTTCCTCCGTCTTGTAGCGGAGATCACAAATATTAATCAGTGATAAACCTTTGCCATTTTCAGTAAGTTAAAAGTTCCACATTCGAAGAAGCCTTGGAACAAAAAATGTTCCAAAGTTTCGCAAGTCCAGTAGTTTTTAAGAGAGCGAAACAAACGGTAATCTGATGATGTTATGTCAGTACTATAGTATTAAACTTATATCAGTTTCCAATTGAATTCTGTTAATTTTTGGAAGCATATTGAAGAGGTGTGGTGTCTGGGGTTATAATGATGGAGGAGTATAATGGGTTAGTTCAGGGCATATTTTTTTACTTCTTCATTCAAGAAGACATTGGAATAAATAATTTATTTAGCTGGAAGCAACCCAAAGTAGAATATACTTCTGCGATTCTATTACACATAAAGCATAATCACCTTCAAATGACGTAGAGGCGGATCTAGAGATGATTCTTTAGCGATTTTTAAAAGTATCCAGAAACATTTTGTGATCTTCTTTCGTGCGAATACAGCTGAAGTAGAATCGACATAGCGGAGTATTCTATTTCATTCATATTGAAAAAAATAATATATGTAGATCATTTAAATTCATTGCGCGCCATCTGCACTGCGTCTTCCAGAATGTTACTTCAGAATCAGTTCTGAACTTCCCTTCATTCTTCTCAGGAAAGAGCAATTAAAGGTTTTTTTGGACCCGCAATCGATTGATGGACTCATTTTTGTGAACCTATAATCGTTTTTGGACTAAGTTATTCTAAAATAAATTCATTTTTCTTCAACCGTTATAATTTTTTTTTAAATTGGTCATATTGATAACAACTAAGCAAAAAGCCTAAGTATTTTTTAATGTGTTTCGTGAAATAATTTTCTATTAATTCGCATCAAAATTTTGACATGTTAGCCTCTAGCTATGTCTTATGAAATGTCAATTGTCTGACTTTGCATCAGCTTTATAAAACTTAATAAATTAGAATTTTTACCTACTAGTTTGGCTGAGTGATTTGACAAATATAATATATAAATATGGTTATTGGTCATAGCAACCGCACCGTAAGTTCTGCGTTCTCCAGATTAGACAAAGAAGCGAAGCGAATAGGTTTGGTAGTGAACGAGGGCAAGATGAAATATCTCCTGTTATCAAATAAACAGTCATCGCACTCGCAACTTGGCTCCCACGTCACTGTTGACAGTCAAAACTTCGAAATCGTAAATAATTTCGTCTATCTGGGAACCAACATTAACAACACCAACAATGTCAGCCTTGAAATCCAACGCAAAATCACTCTGGCTAACATACGCTACTTTGGACTGAGTAGGTAATTGAAAAGTAAAGTCCTCTCTCGACGAACCAAAACCAAACTCTACAAGTCGCTCATCATTCCCGTCCCGACATATGGCGTAGAAGCCTGGACGATGTCTACATCCGATGAGTCGGCCTTAGGTGTTTCCGAGAGAAAAGTTTTGCGGAAGATTTATGGTCTTTTGCGTGTTAGCAACGGCGAATACCGCAGACGATGTCACGATGAGCTGTATGAGCTATACGACGACATTGACATAGTTCATCGAATCAAAGGACAGCGGCTACGCTGGCTAGGTAATGTCGTGTGAATGGATGGAAGCGCTCCAGCTTTGAAAGTGTTCGAGTACCCGCTGGCGGAAGTGGAAGAAGAGGAAGACCTCCACTCCGTTGGGAGGATCAGGTGGAGAGCGACCTAGTATCACTTGGTATTTCTAACTGGCGAAAAACAGGAAAGAAAAGAAACGAGTGGCGCGCTATTGTTGACGAGGCTGTAATCGTGTAAGCGGTACATACGTCAAAGAAGAAGAAGAAGAATATATTAATATGACAAAAAAAATTTTTTTTGGAAAATAAGAATTTTACACGTATTTCTCAACAAAATCTCCTTTCAGATCTATACATTTAGGCCAACGTTTTTCCAATTTTTGTATTCCTTCCAAATAAAAGGTTTTTTCAAGGCCCTAAAAAAGCGCATTTGTTCCTGTGATGACATCTTGATTAGACCCGAATCCCTTGCCACCCAGCCATTTCTTCAGATTTGTAAACAAGAAATATTCGCAGGGGGCAAATTATAATTTTTTGCCATGATTACTGCACATCAGCATTCCATCACCTGATGGAATAGCATTATTTTCGCCAAATACGATCGTTTCTGCTTCAAATCAATATCGAATTTTTCCAAAAGCTCTAAGTAATATTCACCGTTGTTAGTTTTACCCTTTTCAGATTAATCAAAGAGAATGACACCTTGTGCATCCAAAGAAAACTGTGGCCATGATCTTTTTGGTCGACAGACCCACCTTGCCACTCTTTGGTGCTTGTTCACCCAGTAAAAACCCTCTGTTTTGATTCTTTTTTGATCCTTGGTGCAGTGTGGTAGATCAACGATTCGTCAATGGTAACAAAATGGTGCAAAACTTTGTTTGGATTGCGGTTGAACAGCGATAAACGCTCCATGCTTGGCCACAGCCAACTCAAGCACTTTTATTCTTAAATTGTTCAATATCATCCCATGGATATCATCTTTTGGTCAACATGAAGGTTCAGCGTCACTTATACTGGTACGACCACAACAGAACTCAATTATCCACTTCTTAGCCATTGAAAGTGATGAATGCAGAGTCATCATAATATTTATTAAGTCCTTCCTTGGTTTCGATGATGTTTTTTTTTTTACTCAAAAAATAATGTTTGATCAGAAGCGAAATTCACTTTTTTCCATTTTCCTTAAAATTCACGAGAACGTGTCTGCTTTCAATGACTATCAGAAACATTTTACTCAAATGGATGAGAAATCTACTTGCGAATAGTATGGAGAATAACTAAAATATATTTCATCAGGCTGGTTTTTTACCCTATTAAATTAAGTGAGAATCTATAGGTAACTTTTCAAAATCTGTTTGGGTTTGTTAAAGTAATCTATGTGTAGTAAGATCAGGCTCGATGACGATATTTTCGAGCCCTTAACTCAGCGTTTCTAAACGATAACGTATCAAATAACAAATAAACACCCACCCTCTGTATGGTCTTTCAATCGACAAGTACGCTTTGGATTGATTCCGTCTTTCCTTTCTGAAAAAAATAACTGCAAATCGAAGTGCTCTAAGGGTATGCCGGGAACAGTACCATCTACCAACAACATATTTTTGACTAAAAGCGCGAACGAAAATGCTCATCCGAATGGCTTAGCAAGCTCGAGATGCCTCCAGAGACCCGCGTAATCCCGGCCAATTCAGGTCTGGATATTGTAGTAGGCTAAACTCATACCTATTCAGACTCGACCCTGACGTACCCAACACATGTCCCGCATGCTACGAATCCCAGCACGACACTAACCACCTCTTTGCATGCTCACTCAACCCGACTCATCTAACACCCCTCACCCTATGGTCAGAACCCGTTGAAACAGCACGCGTACATACACTATTCATCATAGTTTAATCACGAAATTTCTCCATGCTACATATAGAAAGTACAAGTATTTATATATCCAGGTCTTTTTTGAGAGTGACACAGGAGGGTAGCCGCCTGGCGGTAACTTCCATGTGGAATATAGTACAATGAACTGGAATTCATAGCTCAAAGGCGCCAATGTCCACCTTTCCTTTGAATATGTTTAACCGTTCGATGTTTCTCTCCTACCTGTTTCTTTCCTCTAGAAAGATCAAGATACTTTGTTTAGAGAAGAAACATGAGACTCATGCTATACAAGACACTTACTGTGAAATCTTTTACTCTTGAAAGAGGTATTCTTTTGTACGACTTACAGCTGTGAAAGTACTGAGCATACACACCACCACCCAAAATTCCGAAACTCACCCAAATACTCAATAACCAATTTATATCCACTCACTTGCAATCCTTTATGAGCTCATAATTACTTTTCACTTTCTTTTTCTCCTTTGTGTTTGACTCTATAAACATGTCGCGTTGTTATTTTTGTTAACCTGCAATCGAATTGAAGTATGTGTGCGTGCAAAAAACAAAATTTCATGGCAATAAATGCAGACAGACACTACGACGACGTCGGTCTAATACTAACATTGCTGGCAATGACTGGCGGCGTCTCGACCCAGTCGCTACGCTCGATACTGCGCTACTCTACTTGGCCACTGCTCGATGTCGGCCATTTGGTGGCTTTGCGTTTGCGTTAGTGCCGCTCTTGTTGTACATTTATATGTGTACATAAGGATATTGGGCACTTTACTCAAGCAACACACACACGCACACACACTCCGTGTCAGATGATGCTATCTATATATAGCTACGCGCCGTTTGCCTTCTAGGCCAAGTCAAAAGATATTAATTCACAGTAAAAATACATATAAAATATACTCAAAAATAGCCATTAAAAGACCATAAGGCTAATAACCTCGTCCGTTCGAATCAATGTAGGTAATAATTACTACATGTGTGTTGTTGTTGTTGTTGTTGTTACAATGAAAGCCCAATGAAAAGAATTCAGTCCAAATCAAACCAATATAGCAGATATTTTTTATAGCAAAACCACACTCTGTCAACCAAGCAACGCAAGCAACTCTGCAGTAAACTGAATTCTAGCTCAGCCCAGCAGTCAGCACTCAGACCGAGACCCTTTAGGTTACACTCATATTGTCGAAAATCGATAAAGCCACAGTGCATGAGTGTACGTATACTCATATGTAATTCTATAGGTATGAATGTACACACACACACTAATACTTGCTTACATGCAGCACGTACTCCAGCTGACTGGTGCATTCGCCAAGCCACTGAAAGTCATTATGTTGGTTGACCGAAATACGATTTACTTGCCATTTCTTCGTATCGGATTACTCGAATATTTCCTATGCAACATGCGACTGACAATTGTGTTGCTGCTGTTGTTGCAGGACTATGTACTTTTCTGTGTAGACTATGTACTCGCACTTCCAGTATATGAGTGGTTAGCGGTGCATTTTACTATAGGTTCGAATCCTGGGCAGACTGACTTCTTAAAGCAAAGAAGAAGAAAACATTCCAATTGAGGTGACCTCTTGACCGGGTATAGCTGATATGTAAAATATCCAGATGTCCAGGAAAAATTGAAGTTGGAACTCGGGCGAAAACAGCTTGTAAGGAGCAGACAGGTCATTCAAAGCTACGGAAAATTAAACAAACGGTCGCCGCTGGGTGTTGCCCTCTCCCCGATGCTATTTAATTTCTATATTTCGAGGCTTCCTCCACCACCAGAGGACGTCTCTTTGATCTCATACACCGATGACTGTTTGATCTTGGCGTCTGGCCAGGATAATGATAGCCTTTGTTCGAAAGTAAACCGCTATCTCGCCGACCTCTCTGCGAAAGTTTTCACCAGTTTGACGAAGGAGTGCCGCCTAGAAGTCAATGCGAAGGTCAATGACGTTAAAATTCTGACCACGAGCAACCCAAAGTTACTGGGAGTCACATTCAACAGCCTGCACTCCTTCACTCCGCATATGACTGCAATTGCCACCGAAGTACAGAGCCGCAACAAAATCCTCAAATCGCTAGCCGGTAGCACATGGGGAAAAGACAAAGAAGCGTTGTTGGCAACGTAAAAGACAATTGGCCGACCGGTCGTAAACTATGCTGCACCGATTTGGACGCAGTGGACTAGCGAGACGTAGTTGAAGAAGCTTCAGACATGTCAGAATACCCCCCTTCGGAGCACCACTTACACAGTGAAATATCTATGCTCCCAGTTAAGGAGCATAATTTTATGCTGTGAAAGCAATATTTTCTGAGATGCTATCATTGGTATCATTCCAACAGACACTTATTGGAAGCTGAACCCCCACCTAGGCACATCAGGAAGGGAGTACTTGACTACCACGACTTCGTACAGCAATACAGACTAGACTCGTTCGACAGGATGGCATACAGATAGGCCATAAACAACATTCACAGCGAGTCCGTTAACACCTTTCTGAACTCTTTTCCCGTGAATGGTGTTCTCAGAGTCTAATCACCACCCATAGCAGAACAAGAGCTCGAGTTGCCTCGAGAGACCCGAGTAACCCTGGCACAATTAAGGTCTGGATATTGTAGCAGGAGCAACTCCTACCTATCCAGACTCGACCCTGACATATCCAACACATGTCCCGCATGCTACGAATCCCAGCACGACACTAACCACCTCTTTGCATGCTCACTCAACCCGACTCATCTAACACCCCTCTCCCTCTGGTCTGAAGCCGTTGAAACAGCACGATTCCTGGGCCTCCCGTTAGTTGACCTCGATGATTAAGACTAGAGCTACCTGACCCTAGACGGAGCTGGCAAAACCGTTACAACAACAACAACAGCAACAGACAGGCCAGTTGATTATGAGACAGTACATTTTTTACAGAAGCTGGAAGCCGTAAAGCTTGATTCACATACAATACAAAAAATTGGTCTGATCTGGAGATCAGAATACACTTTTCGGACGTATATTGATGATATTTTGCTCCTTTTTAAATTTTGAAAAAAAAAATCGACCCCAAAAACCGTCCTATACTAAGTTTCTTAGAAATTAAATAAATTTTCTAATTTTCGATCGCTTTATTAGATCCGCATTTTTAATTTTGAAAACTGTTATCAGCGACCAAGATCCCTAGATATCTATTGTCAAGTGAATTTGTTGACTTTTACAAAAAATTGTATGCTCTACTAAATCCACCATGTTTTTAGAGTTTAGACGACGTGATGGAGTCAAATGAACTTCTGATTCGTATTCAGTGCATCAAAATACATCGGAAAAGTGTATTTTGGTCTATAGGCTAGACCACTTTCTTTTTTTTTTTTGGGGTTGCTGTGTAATTATTGGGTATTAAATCATGGAACAAATCCTTCACAAGAACCTGAAAACCCTTTTCAACAACGTAGAGAAAAGGCGTGTACATACAACGGATGGTTTTTAGTAAGAAAATCTGCACTGTTCTTCAGACTACCAATTATATACAAAAAAGAGGCAATGCTTGTGCATCTTCAAGCGCTTCCTTCATCTAAAAAGGACTTTATTTGAAATAGTTCGGTATTGGATTTCGAAACTGGCATTATTATTCTGGTACTGTTGTTAATCTTACGATAGACAATATAGTCGAAAACATCTTATTCTGATACCGAACGAATCGGAGAGATGCTTTCAAGTGCTCATGGCGCATTTGGCTTTTAAAAAAATTCAGACACAATTACGTAGTCGCAACTCTTACTCCACAAATCGCGATACAGCTCGTTTTCTCTAGAGATTTTATCGTGATGACGGTGAACTTCAATCTTTCACACAATACTCTAAAAAAAAATCTAGTACAAATATGTGTTATTGATAACACTTATACTACGATAACAATTATTTCTTTATAGGTTTCTCATAAGTTACCCTGTGCAAAATGTACTCGCCAGTCTGTAAATAGTATAACTTCTAATTTTTATATAAGAAATCTTCTGTGAAAATATTGTATGGTAAGAATTAAATAGGGAGGGGAGACTTCATTCCGTTTACATATCTCTATCATCAGCATAGGTAGCCGTAGGTTGCCAAAGCATGAACTAAATTATTAAAGGAAGTATAGGGTCGCTCGAACTGGTGTGGTCAAGTATTCCAGATAAAAACCTATGGAATCTAAGATAGGGGTATGAAATAATTTATATTTTATAACCGCTAAGGCAGAGAGGTTAATATTCCCTGCCAAGGAGCGACTGCAATGAGAAAATTTTTATTAATTTTTTTATTTAAATAACTTTCATATAATTTTGGGGGTCAGAACTCAAACCAAACATGTCTTTTTTTTTTAGTTAAGAGTCAGGCATTTATGAGAATGGATTGCTTATGACCCACACAAAGCTCCAAATTTGTTGAAATCGACTAAAAAATGGTGATTCAAACGTTATCACGTTTTGTGCTTTAAGATCAGTCTTCTTCTTCTACTTCTTTGGCGTAGTTTGAAATACCAAGTGACACCAGGTCGCTCTCCACCTGATCCATCCAACGTCCAACGGAGTGGAGGTCTTCCTCTTCCCCTGCTTCTGCCAGCGGGTACGCCATCGAATACTTTCAAAGCTGGAACGATTTCATCCATTCGGACGACATGACCTAACCAGCGTAGCTGCTGTCTCTTGATTCGCTGAACTATGCCAATGCTGTCGTATAGCTCGTACAGCTCATCGTTCCATCGTCTGCGGTATTTGCCGTTGCCAACGCGCAAAGGAACACAAATCTTCCGTAAAATTTTTCTCTCGAAAACTCCTAAAACCGACTCATCGGCTATCCACATCGTCGAGGCTTCTGCACCACACGTCGGGACGGGAATGATGAGCGACTTGTAGAGTTTGGTTTTGGTTCACCGAAAGAGCACTTTACTTTTCAATTGCCTACTCAGTCTCCAAAGTAGCATCTGTTGACTAGAGTGATTCTGCATTGAATTTCAAGGCTGACATTGTTGGTGTTGTTAATGCTGGTTCTCAGATAGACGAAATTATCTATGACTTCAAAGTTATGACTATCTTAAGAACAGGTTATGGTGCACATTATCGTCCAACTACTCAAGTAATTGCTAAAATTTTAAAGAAATTTGAAGAGACTGGATCAATTACAGATATTGTAAGGCCTGTGCATTATCGTTTTGCTCGTTCCAGCTCAAATATCGCTGATGTAAGTGAAAGTGTAGCTGAAGACCCGAAGGTGTCTATTTCTCGACGGACGTTTTCAAGAGCTGGGACTCTCATAGGGCACATTATGGCGGATTTTGCACTTGGTTTTACACCTCCATCCATATAAAGTCCAGCTCACCCAACAACTGAAACCAGCTGACCATTGACTACACCGTAGTTACTTCGATTGGGTGCTTGAACAACAAGCAGTGGATCGTGAGTTTTGTAACAAAATTTTCTTCAGCGACGGGTTGTAACCCGTGGATTCGTAAATAAGCAATAATGCGTAATAAGCAATAATTGAAGAGTGGTTATTAAACCTATAAATAAGTTTACTGTCTGCTGCGTTCTTTGGTCCGGAGATATGATTGGACCTTACTTCCTGGAAAACGATAACTAATTTTGTTTAGCCTGAAATTGAAGAACACGACTTGGACAATATGTGGTTCCAACAAGATGATGCCACATGCCACACAACACGAGTGAATATGGCTTCATTGCGAAAGAAATTTCCCGGCCGGCTTTACAACGAATTAGGAATTTCATGAAAAAAATCATTTCAAATACATTTTATTAACGTTTATTTTGGAAATCTTAAAACGGATAACCCTGTATATAAGCAGTTTGCTATACGCTTTAATGAATACCTTTAAAATACTACAACAAATAGTTACATGCCGTGCAATTAAAGTAATCGCAAAACTATACGATTGAACTTATCTAAAATACCCAAAACCTAATTTTTAAGCTACTAAAAGCTGAAGTAATGAATTACCTTCGTTTCAATGTACGGTCTGTCTATTTCAATTTATCTGCAGTACTTTGCTTTTGTATGTGTGTAGAGATGCTAGCAAAATCAGCAAAATCATCTACTTTCTTGTTTTCGTTGCAGCAGCAACAAAGATAGTTTTTTTTTGTGCCACCAAAGACGTTTGTGTATATGTAAAGGGTGTTTTTTTTATAGAAGTATAGAACTTTAAGTTGGCATTACTTTTCAAGATGGCGACCGATTTAACAGCTGTCGAGTGATTTATTCTCAGTTTGGTTTGGCAATTCATCATGAATAGACTCACGATCGTCAAGTAAGGCGTAGATTCGTCGAATGGGCCCAAAACGAGATTACCGTTGTTCCCGATTTTCATAAGCGAATTTTGTTTAGCGATGAAGCGCACTTCTGGTTGAATGGCTATGTCAACAAACAAAACTGCCGCATTTGGAGTGAAGGCGATCCTCAGGTGTATGTTGAAACACCGTTACATCCAGAAAAACTGACTGTTTGGTGCGCCTTATGGGCTGGTGGAATCATTGGTCCGTACTTTTTCAAAAACGATGGTGGCCAGAACGTTACAATCATCGGTGATCGGTACAGAGCCATGATTACTAACTTTTTCATTCCTGAATTGAATAACCATGATGTCCAGGAGATGTGGTTTCAACAAGATGGCGCAACATGTCACACAGCTCGTGCCACAATAGATTTATTGAAAGACACGTTTGGTGACCGCCTAATTTCACGTTTTGGACCTGTGAATTGGCCTCCAAGATCTTGTGATTTAACACCGCTAGACTACTTTCTGTAGGGCTATGCAAAGTCATTGGTCTATGCGGATAAGCCACAAACGCTTGACCATTTGGAAGACAACATTCGCCGTGTTATTGGTGATATACGGCCACAAATGTTGGAAAAAGTCATCGAAAATTGGACGTCCAGATTGGACTACATCCGCGCCAGCCGTGGCGGTCATATGCCAGAAATCACGTTTAAAATGTAATGCCACAAGATTATCTTTCGGATAAATAAAATTCATGTCAATCGAATAATCCATCGTTGTTTTATTGCAACTTAAAGTTCTATACCTCTATAAAAATCATCCTTTATATACAAGTGTGTTGCTATAAGATTTGAAAAAGCACAAGCACATGAATACACATACATACATATGTATGTGTGAAAGTGTTTCTTAACTATGTCAGTCCCTTATTTGCGAATGTGCAACAACTCCGAAAAGTTGGCGCGCGTGTCCTTGCTCTACTTGCCATATTGCCGGCGACAATAACAATTGCATATATACTTATGTATATACATGCATATATATATATATATATGAAGACAAAGTAGAAGACAAAGTGAAATACGAAAGGAAACAATACTAAAGGATATAAATATAATAATAATAAGGCGTACCAACATCTATACATTTCATATATAGTTATACACATATGTATGTATGTGTGTGTGCAGAGTAATAGACTGAATGAGTTTCCCGTTGATTATTCTTTACTTTAATTTTACATCAGTTTTATTTAAACAAAATTTAGGCCAACATTGCAGTCTCACTGCAGCAGCGTTTGCTTGCCTTCATGTGCTTTCGGCGTTGCTTTTTTACGTCGTAGAAGACGTATGAGTGAGTGCGGTTGAGAGAGAGAGAGAGAGAGAGGAGAATTGTGTTAACAACAAACTGACTTTTTCATTGTTTGCCTTGTTCTTCGGCGAGAGTGATTGTGCAACATGCTGTGTAGAGGAGAGTTATCTTGAAGCTTTGCAGGCAATTTTATGTATTTCTGTTTTCTTTTTTATTTATATCATATGCTGGCGCGGATGTAGTCCAATCTGGACGTCCAATTTTCAATGACTTTTTCCAACATTTGTGGCCATATATCGGCAATAACACGGCGAATGTTGTCTTCCAAATGGTCAAGCGTTTGTGGCTTATCCGAATAGACCAATGACTTTACATAGCACCACAGAAAGTAGTCTAGCGGTGTTAAATCACAAGATCTTGGAGGCCAATCCACAGGTCCAAAACGTGAAATTAGGCGGTCACCAAACGTGTCTTTCAATAAATCTATTGTGGCACGAGCTGTGTGGCATGTTGCGCCGTCTTGTTGAAACCACATCTCCTGGACATCATGGTTATTCAATTCAGGAATGAAAAAGTTAGTAATCATGGCTCTATACCGATCACCATTGACTGTAACGTTCTGGCCACCATCGTTTTTGAAAAAGTACGGACCAATGATTCCACCAACCCATAAAGCGCACCAAACAGTCAGTTTTTCTGGATGTAACGGTGTTTCAACATACACTTGAGGATTATATTCACTCCAAATGCGGCAATTTTGTTTGTTGACGTAGCCGTTCAACCAGAAGTGAGCTTCATCGTTAAACATCGCTAAAATGGACGTAGTGCGAGATACGTTTTCCGCACAGAACCATTATTTTCGAAATAAAATTGCACTATTTGCAAACGTTGTTCAAGCGTGAGTCTATTCATGATGAATTGCCAAACCAAACTGAGAATAAATCACTTGGCAGCTGTTAAATCGGTCGCCATCTTGAAAAGTAATGCCAACTTAAAGTTCTGTACCTCTATAAAAAAAACACCCTTTATGAACATATCAAAGTTTTTGAAAAATGCAAAAAAAAAATGACGAATTTCATTGCCTATATTTTCTAGAATTTACGTGAGTAGCGTACGAAATTTCTCACCATTGGATAATTTTGGCGTATTTTTTACGCATATCTGAACAAATGGGTTGCATGGGGGCTATATGATATATACTTCCGACATTGATGTTTTTCAGTACCAATTTTTTCTTGCGTTTGCGTGGCGTTTTTCAATAATTGCGATATCCTCACATACCGTCATATATAATTGGCGCTTTATAAACGTTGAAGCCAAGCTCCTTCCCCAATTTTTCGCGACACTAACTTTGAGATGATATTTTTTACAAGAAAGTACAAGATGAAAACCATAGAAGTTGAACGAAGTGGATCTAGCAATTTAGGAATACACCATTCGATTTCGAACAGAAAACCATTGAAATGAGTGAAAAAGGTAGACAGTGACTTTTACGCGTCCAAGAAATTGTAAGGCTCTGCATGTAGCCTATAGTGTCAGCGTACACACTGGTGGCCGATCCAAACTTTTTCTATGATGCTTTAATGTGTTTAATTGCGGCCAAAATGTGTCGCACCGAAAGCCGTTGGAAAAGATGCAGCAGTTTGTTGGACTCTGGATAAGCTGAGCACAAATTACTGTAGCAGTAAATATCAAAAATGCTAAAGAATATGAAAAAAAAAATTACGAAGGAGCTGGAATATCCGGATAAGGAAGAGATGAATCAGAGAGTAGCTAAACGGCCAATATAATAGGTTTGGAAAAAATACTGCCCAATTTTTTGATTCCGCAGTCTTAGACACTATGACAGTTCACAACGTACTCTCATGTAAAATGAACATTTAAAAAATTCTTTAGAGTTCTATGCCAATAAAAATAAATGTTCTTCTCCCTTTGGAAAATTTTTGTATTTTTCGAGCATCTTTTAAATATTCAGAATTTAGAGAAAGTCTAGGAAAAATCAGATTTCGTGGACCTGGAATGATATATCCTCTTAGATCTTGGGTACACACAGTGAATCTGCATAAAATTACAGAGACTCCTTTCATTCTTATTCCTCGATGACTAATCTTGTCTACTTTTAAAGGGCCTATAAGGGATAATAATGTAGAGTATCTCAGCTAACCTGTACCACGCAAAAATTTAAGTTATACTATCTTCATAGAATTTAATTTTTTACAAAAGGAAGGACTTTTTTTACTTTATTTATTTTTTAAATATATTACCAACATTCAAACTCGACTTAATGTTTTAAAGCAAAAAAAAAAAAAAAATTACAATAATTGACAATGTAAAAGAGATGAAAACACTTTTTCCGAAATCAACAATAAATATTTTCATATAATTAAGACCTACACGACGAACAACATTTCTGTTTTGCTACAAGTGATCTTACAACAGCCATGAGAAAAAGATGGAATCTCCTTTTGTAAGCCACAAATAGGAACACTCAACTTGAGAAAAAAAAAGTGTACCATGGCATAAAAGCAACATTTAGTTTACGGTGGAAACTGAAAAATAAAACTCATACGACATGGTGAACTTTCTGTGCCTTTCGTCTACATGAAATGGTATATTAATTTTGGTCCGAAGTAAATACCAGAAGGAGACCTTTTAGCCTGCAATTGAGGAGTACCAGAAGGAGAGGTGATAGACCCATCAAAATGTATACCGATTAAAACAGAATCACAAGTTGAATTGATTCTAGCCGTATCATTTACGGCTAATTTTTGAAATATTTGAACAAAACTTGTACATTTCTGACTATATCAAACCGATTTGTTTAAATATATATCACTTTGAGTCATAAATACTTCAATAAAGCATCTAAGAACATGAAGGTCCGTGATGTGGAGGCACAGAACTCAACCTCAAAGGAATTGCACCTACGATGAGTGGTTTAGCCTGTGTGTTAATCCGCCAGTTATTCAGGATAAAGTCTCTTATTAGGTTTATAACTTAAATCGCGCGGCTTGCCAAGAGATTGCGAACTTGGTTACTATACCATCGAATTTGTCATTAATTTGAAGATTAAACAACACTTTCTGAATGAACGCCTCGTGAATTTTTGCAAATTTCGATCCGTTTGAGGTAATTTTCGACCAGTTTTTGTCACATATTTTTCGGTATTTCAGCCATTACTTGACGAAGGATGGTTTTGAAGAGCTCAAAAGTTCAAGGTTTATCCTCATAAACAAGGTCTTTCACGTAGCCTCACAAAAAAAGTCGCCAGGACGAGAGATTACGCTGACGGGAAATTTCTGTCTTAATATAGAGACATATTCGCTCGTATTGTGTGGCATGTGGCATCATCTTGTTGGAACCACATATTGTCCAAGTCGTGTTCTTTAATTGCAGGCCAAAAAAAGAGTCGGCTGTCATACGACCATAACGATCCGAATTGACAGTGACAGTCGCACCATTATCGTTTTCAAAGAAGTAAGGTCCAATCACACCTCCAGACCAAAAAGCGCAGCAGACAGTAAATTTATTTGAATGCGACTATTTTTTTTTTATTTACTTATCCACAGAGTGAAAAATGTGTCAACTGGCTTCAGTTGTTGTATGAGCTGGACTTTATATGGATGTAGTTGTAAGTCCAAGTGAATAATATGCCATAATGGTGCGTAAGAAAGTCCCAGCTTTTGAGAATGTCGTGGAATAGATACATTCGGGTCCTCGGGTACACTTTCACTTACAGCAGCGATATTTGAAGTGGAGCGAACAAAGAAGTTGTGATTTAACACCATTAGACTACTTCTTGTGGGGTTATTTGAAGTCACTGGTCATTAGCAATAAACCAGACTCTCTTCAAGCTTTAAAACTCAATATTGCAAATAGTGCAATTTTATTTCGAAAATAATGATTCTGTGCAGAAAACGTATCGCGCACTACGTTCAAGGATACGGGCCAATGATTCCAGCAGCCCATAAAGCGCACCAAACAGTCAGTTTTTCTGGATGTAACGGTGTCAATATACACTTGAGGATTAGCTTCACTCCAAATGCGGCAGTTTTATTTGTTGACGTAGCCATTCAACCAGAAGTGCGCTTCA
Organism: Neoceratitis asiatica; assembly: GCA_030068015.2. Taxonomy (NCBI): domain Eukaryota; kingdom Metazoa; phylum Arthropoda; class Insecta; order Diptera; family Tephritidae; genus Neoceratitis; species Neoceratitis asiatica. Next base: position 34,719,241 of record CM061524.1, read on the forward strand.
TCGCTAAACATCGCGAAAATGGACGTAGTACGCACAGAAACATTATTTTCAAGCGTTGTTCAGGCGTGAGTCTATTATTAATTGCCAAACCAAACTGAGAATAAATCACTTGACAGCTGTTAAATCGGTCGCCATCTTGAAAAGTGATGCCAACTTAAAGTTCTATACCTCTATAAAAAACACCCTTTACAATTGATTGATTTAGTGGCAAAAGTGCTCAAAATTTTGGTTCAACGAATTCGTTCCTGCGAAAGGAGTAGTGGAGGCTATTTGAATGATGTTATATTCAGAGCTTAATTGTATCGATTTCACTTCACATTAAATAAAAAACATTTTAATTTACTTAAAAATTAGTGTATTTTTTTTTTTTTTTTTTGAAACAAATTATACCACTATTATTGGAAAACTCTGTATATAAAAATTTTTTTTGAACCAGGAAATAATTTCATATTTATGATATTTCAAAAAAAAAAAAGGAAAAATTTTCTGCCAGAACTTTTTGTTCAAAATTACCTTAATTTTTTGTATTTCAAGCAATTTAAGTGGCCCGTTTAAGAAACTTTGACTTAAATTCCAATAAAGCATTAAGAAAATATTATTTCATATTATTTAATTTAAATTTCCAATGAATAAAAATGCTGAATAGCCCGACGGCAGTCATATTTACTGATGCCGCATTTATGAAGAGTTTGCTATTCAATAACTTTGTTTTTTTTTTGCAACCCACAAGAAACAATAGAAAAATTCCATACATATGTACATACAAATACTAATATAACAAATTAACAGAGAGGAAGCAATTCATTAAGTGATTTGCTTAGGATGTGTTATCGAGTAGCGTTAAAACTCCTTAAAACACTTGTTAAATACTTACCGAGCATTCATTTATGGCACGTCCTGCTTACGACACCGACACTCGATACGTGCTTTATCGCCCACGTACGAGTTGTGTGTGTGCTCAAATCCACACACACATGCACACACACAGGCTTGTATAACATATATATATATATATAGATAAATTCAATAATATGCATTAGTAGTACTGCTGCTGCTGCTGCTTCTACTGCTGCTCAATTTTGTTGTAGTTGTTGTTGCTATTGTTTGCTTGCATGCATTGTATTGCATTATTTGTCGCTCGTTTACACTTCCTCGATGCACTCGATCATCAACATCCCACAGCCAGCCAACCATACATCTAGCCAGCTATCAAGTGCTGCACATGCATGCATGCATACATACATATATACTTACATATATACATACATACATACATACAAACATACGAACATGCACTTACGAGCACACATTCGCGTTATGTGGGTGAACAATAAAAATGCAACGACATCAAAGTGCATAGAGGGAAAAATCTGTGATTATTTTTGTTGGTGTTGTTGTTGTTCCTGCTGCTGCTTGTTATATATATTTTTCTATATGGCATTTGCTTCTTTTTACTTTTTCCCCCATTGTTTGCGCGTTTCCTCCATAAAACATGAATTGCCTTCGCCAATAGCGCACACAATAGACCATTGAAATTGCTATTTGCTTTGCATACTATTAGGCGCGCGCGCTCGCGCCTATATACTTGTGTTTATGACATCAATATGCTCACTCTTTCGTGTGTATGTATGTGTTTGTTAATGGATTGCACGTATGCAGGTGCATATATTTGTATTTGTATGGGTGTATCGATGCATGCATTCCTATCTGCCTGCACTTACAATATAATCTATAACATGTAACTTGTGTTGTGTGAGCATTTTAGTAAGGTGGGGCCTGTAGGAAATTTGTAGTTACAAAATAAAAGGAATAAAAATATAAACAATATTTTTTTTTGTTAAAATAATTGTTGATATATCCCTGTTGGAAACTACAGTTTATACTAAGCCTCCTCCTAACGGCCGATGGGTGTTTCTTGAGCAGTTTTTTTTTCAAGACGGTTTTAACATACCCTGAGGAAGCACAACCGCAATTAGAAAAGTTAATTTTTTAAACTAATCGTTAAGTAAGGATTATTTAGTAGTTTCGAAAGTACAGGCCTGTTTTTTTTTTTTGCTTCCGAAGGGGGAATTTTCCAAAAATACTGCCACTGGCAGCATGCACGATTCATACTGTCCGCTAAAGGTACACCTCATTCGGGACCACGCACAGACAGCATTTTCTAGCTATGCCGGACTTTCGAAACAGTACGCCTAAGTACTAAACCGTTAACTGCGTCTGCAATAGCTTATATTTGGATCTACGGGACCGCCGTTAAGTATTACTTTGCAAGCTGGGCCAGAATATTTCTTCACATACTCACTGCAGTGTTATTAATCCGGTCTTATGCCTCTCCGCGTTCCTTTATATAGCGCTATAGCAGCGCACTCCTTCATACCAACTTCGATTGTAACATTTGGCTCACAATGTTGTCAGGCGTCATCCTTTCCTTTATTAACTATTCTGTGGTAGCTCTCTCTATTGCATACCTCAAGCAAGTGAAAAAAATATGCTCTACGTTTTCTTCGACACTACCGTAGAGCGAACATTCCGTCTCGTCAGAATTGCCGAATCTGTGGAGGTACTCTCTGAAACAGTCGTGACCTGACAAAAACTGTGTGAGATAAAAGTCTGTCTCTCCATGATGCCCCTCAATCCATTCTGGTACTCTCTTAATTAGTCTATGTGCCCATTTTCCTTTTTCTGTCGCATCCCACTGCGTTTGCCGCTCGTCGAGGCACGCCTGTCTCTCCTTACTGCGCTCGCCGGCCGTAAGATGCCTATTCAACGCTTTTGATTCGTTATAGAGCCTGCCAAACTTCGAAGCCAATATATCTGGTGACACTAGGCCAGATATGATACCGGCTGCTTCATGTGAAGTGCAGGCCTGTATTTTGACATCTGTCAGAGTTAGCTGTCAAAACAAGAGCTGGAACTTTCTTACACACACATTATAGCTTATTTTGCACACCTACAATCACATAAAATCCAGCTCACACAATCACTGAAGCCAGCTGGCCATTCACAATGCCGTAGTTACGTCGATTCAGTGCTTGAACGACAAGCCATGGGTCGCGAGTTTTGCAAAAAAAAAAAAAATTCTTCAGCGGCGAGGCACATTTCTCACTCGGTGGATACGTAAATAAGCAACATTGTCGCAATTGAGTCTCCGTGAATACTCAAATAAATGAAAAGAGTCCAATACACCCAAAAACAGCTTATTGTATGATGTGCTCCTTGGTCCGGAGGTGTGATTGTACCTTACTTCTTGGAAGACGATAGTGGTGAGACTGTCACTGTCTTTCAAGAAATCGGAAAAACCAGCCGTCGAAGACACTCGATTGATATAACTGAAATTTTGAGCACTCAAAACATCGATTTGATTAGTCATCCACCGTATAGTCCTGGATAAGAACGTAAAAACCCCCGCCACCTTTCTCAATCAACAATATGCAAGCGCAAGATGAAAAATAATGAGTTTTTTCTGAGTTTGAAAATTTTGTTATCTGGAAGCATACCAGAAAGAAAGAAGAAATAGACCCACCAAAATTTATACCGATCGGGTCAGAACGTCGTGCTGAGCTGATTGAACCACGTTCGTCAATCCGTACATTGGAATGAAAACTAGCCTTAAGATTTTGGGATTTTCAACAAAACTTGGTACGCAGATGTGTCTTTTATATTTATACAATCATTAGACGGAACCGAGTAGATCGATTACTACAACATATAGTTTGTTCAGATATAGGTTTTGGTTCAAAAATCTCTCAAAAAATCATCTCGACGCTTGAAATTTGTTATTGTGCACAAGTATATACAAATGAATATTGAAACCGAAAATCATTAAAATAGGAAGGCTATATCGTATAGTCACCCTAAAAGTGATTTTTCAGATATGGGTTAAATTCATCAAAAAAGTATGATATACAGTAAGTAAACTTTTTTACGTTCATGAACGGTATAAAGGCTTCAGCACTATAACATTTCTTTCATGTAACATATCTTTCGAAGTATATTTAAGTCTCTTCAAAGAAAAATGTTAAGATCTGCCTAAAATTTTGGGTTTTTCTGCTCTAAAAGTGAACAGACTGCCCACTTTTTAAACGATATATTAAGGTTTGGCGATTTAATCATATTTTTTCTTTATGGTTCCCTAAACGACATTTGTATGTATTAGTCGGTTTGAAATTTTAAATTTCTTGATTAAAATATTTCCATAAAAAATCAGAAACATTTATAGCCTAATATTCTGCCTAAACACATGCTGGGATGCTCTGCTCTTGGTCTGGTTGGACGCTCATATCGAACCTACAAATTTTATTGGAAAAATTAGTTGTTTTTTTTAATTCAAAATAGTTCCCTTCAAGGGTGATACACTGATTATAGCAACCCCCAACTTTTCGATACCATTTTTATAGTACGATTTGCACTTTGCTTCAAAATAGGCCTCAGTTTCGGCGATCATCTCCATTTCATCCGACGAGCATTCTTTCGAGATCTGAGAATAAGAGATAGTCGCTGGTGACCAGATCTGAAAAAGATGGTGGATTTGGAAGCAATTCGAAGCCAAATTCAAGGATTTTTGCCATTGATTTCACTAACTTGTGACACACTGTATTGCCTTCGTGAAACTACAGTTTCTTTTTCTTCAAATGCGGTCATTTTTCGGCGATTTCGCCTTTTAAGCGATCCAGTAACGCTATGTAATAGTCATGTTGGTGGCTCTTCCTTTTTCGAGATACTCAATGAAAATCATTCCATGCGCATCGCAAAATACAGACGGCATAACCTTGCCAGCCAAAAACTTGGGTTTTTAAGCTTGAGCATCTCCTAACACTGTTCCGAATCATCAACTCGTCGTTGTTTTGGGTCAAAAGTGAGCACGCGCGGCACTCACTTTGCACAGAGCTTTCTCATACACAAATATTCGCGGAAGTTAGATGTATACGTTCAGTTGATAACTTTAGAGTTCCTTCTATTTCATTTAATATCAACTCACGGTAATTCGAAATCATTTTGTGAATTTTTTTGATGTTATCTTCGGTAATAACCTCTTTTGGGAGCCTACTGCGTTCATTGTCTTCGGTGCTCCTTTTACCGGGTCTAAACTTGGCGGCCGCAATATTCGAGTTGTTAGGATTGTGTATTTTAATTCGGAAGGCTTGGGTTCGAGTCCAGGTTCGAGCAACATCGAAAATTATACAAAATTTATTTTTCTAATTGCAGTCGCCCTCGGCAGGGAATGTCAAGCCCTCCAAGCGTATTTCTGGCATGAAATAAAAGGTTTTTCATAAAAATCCAACGGCCATTCGGAGGCGGCTTAGAATAAAAAGTAAGTCTCTCCATTTGTTGGTAAAAACCGCAAATTGGAGGAGGATCTCGACCGAAAATCGCTTCAGCGGTTACAAGGTCTATCAAACAAATCACTATTTGCCTGCAATATCCTATTGGGTGCCTCTAGTACATAGCAAAAGTTTCTACCACTTTTATGTGTTTTACGACATATTGTACGATCGCATACGAAAAACAAAGTTTCGTGAATAGCAAATACATATGTATGTATGTCCATACGCCTGCTCCATAGATAGTCGTTATACCCCTCCGCTTTTTTTTCTTTTATGGTCGTGTTGGGTGCATTCAATATGAAATCAATTATGCTCATCTGCATATAAACTGCTTTGCTGCTCTAACCTCACTTATTTCCGGCCGACACTCACTTGCGCCCCTGCAACCCCTCTAACCATTGTTCAGTGTTTATTGTCGCCTGTGCATCCGGCTCATCGTCTGACTAAATTTGTCAATTGAAGTGCATAAAAGCAATGTGTTTTTAGGCTCTTTAATATGCAACTCCTTGAGGCGTTCCTTCAACAAGCGCTGCCCATCGCCTCTCTCACTATCGGTTAGGCAGTTCCGCTTACTACTGTGTTGACTCGAACGTGTTATTGTGTACGTACCTTGGGTATAATGTGCAGAGACATTGTTGGAGCATTGCATAATATTTGTTGCTGTCGCTCGGTTCACATGTACACCTCGGTAGCACTGTGACGGTGCTGCGTTAACGGTAATATGCAAAAGTTGCACTTAGTCGATTTGGCCTGTTTATAGTTGACTTGACTCGTGAGTGTTTGCACATTCATTGCATTTCATAGTTATGAACTCGATTTGCGTGTAAAGAAAACAAAAACAACAACAACAACAAAAATAAACGTAAACCGTTAGCTATTGAATGGAATGGTAGAAGTGCACTTTGGTTGGAGTGTCGGAGTTTTAGAAAAACGTGTTGCTGTAATAAATGTCTATGTATGTGTATTTATTTTAATAGAAAAAAAGTGTTTTATACGTTTCTGAGGAAATAATATGCTTTCAAAAGATTATTTCGAAAATAAATATGGGCATTTGACAATGTGGGAACTATGGAAGATAAAATTGGGAAATATTTAATATAATATAGTGTTCCAGAACTGATATGTATTATGTTTTAAGACGTGTCTTTATATTACTCACTACAAGAGGTTGGAAAAATAACCGCTAATCAAACAGTTTAATAACCAACCACCAGGAATTTGTCCCTCAAAAATAATCTACAAGGCCTATTTAAAAGAAACCTACAGAAATGTCTATTGGCTGCATAGGTGACGGTCTTTTAAAATCAAAAAAAGGAAATCGAGATGCCAATACCGGCTTTGCCCAAACCAACCCTTTTTTATTTGCTGTTTGAAGCCAGTTGGAGTTATAGAGTAGATCCAAATATCCCTTTACTTGATCTGTCTAGTCAGTAGCGTTTCTTCTCTTCCACTTTCTACGTATAGGTTGAACACTTTTATAAGTGGCTGTATCTTCTCCAAACTGCACTGCAGCTTGCAAGGCTCCTCCCATTTCATACATTGTTTCACAAAAGTTAAACATTTTTGATGTTTGATATGAATACATAAAGGTTTTTCCAATAGGGATGATATCATTTGTTCACTGTATTCAGTAATGTTTACAATTGCATCATGGCAAGATATACGCAAGAACAACTTTGCTGATTTTGCCTTGGAACAATTTGAAAACGATATCGATTTTTTTTTTTTGAGAAAATCATCTTCTCCGATGAGACTCACTTTCATCTGAGTGACGGTGCGGTAAATAAACAAAACTATCGATTCTGGTGCGAAGAAAATCCGCAAATTATTCATGGAAAACCTAAATTGAATGAAGCTGGTAGCACCGTTACTGTCAATGGAGAGCGGTATAAACCAATGATAACCAACTTTTTATGACTAAAATTGGAAAAAATTGATATTAACAACATCTGTTTCCAACAAGACGGGGCTACGTGTCACACAGCACGTGCAACAACCGAATTATTTCGAGAAAGGTTTGGAGATTCGATTATTTCAAGAAATTGTAACATTGAATGGCCTCCAAGAAGTTGTGATTTAACACCATTAGACTACTTGCTGTGGGCTTATTTGAAGTTATTGGTCTTTAGCAAAAAACCAGGCTCTCTTCAAGCTTTAAAAGTCAATATTGAACGTGCTATTCGTGACATACGACTTGATTTAGTGGAAAAAGCGCTCAAAAATTGGGTTAATCGAATTCGTTCCTGCAAAAGAAGTCATGGAGGTCATTTGAATGATGTTCATGATTCAGAACATAATTGTATCGATTTTACTTTAAATAAAAAAACATTTAAATTTCCTTCACAATAAGTGAGTGTTTTTTTTTTAAAGAAATCATATCACTCTTATTGGAAAGCCTTATATATTCCACTTGCTCCCTGGAAGTAACTTTGATGGGATGGTGGTCATCAGACAAAATGAGTCTTACGACCGCTCTGTACAGCCAATAAACAACGAAGGGTCTTAATCGCCAAATTTCGTCGATTGTCGCTTTGCGTTCATACCTTTCCTACTAATTTCTGTGATAATTCGGTATCTGGTGAGTTTACCATCAAGGATTTTATCTGGCTGTTTGTCGTCGGTAGAAAGTGTTATCTCGCTACCTTTAGTAAGTAAGGGCGAGTTAAAAACAGAAGGCTTGTACCAACTTGCGAAGATTTATCATTTTGGTCTTCATTGGACTTATATCCAGCCACCAGCTGCACCAGTTGCTTACTATGTAAAGGACATTTTCGAGGAAATCACTTAGAGGTATTTTCCAGACGCTGCGAGAAAGATATCATTAGCGTATGTACTACAGCAGTGTCGCCCAGCTTTCGAAGCAACTTGTTAACAGTGCGACACCATAAAAGGGGTGAGACACTTGTGGGAGAAAGCTCAGTACATTGTAACATTTTTAACACCGTTATACGTGAAGCAAAATTTAAGACAGAAAATTAACCATAAGGCCACTCTTGAATTTTGGGAAAATGGATTTTTTCCCCTCAAATGATACATTATGACAGATAGAAGTTTCTAAATGCCCCATTTTCGTTCTCTAGTTGAGGGCCGTTCGGTCGGCAGAGAGCCTACTCAAAACTTTAAACGCGTTTATCTCAAAACTGCTTTTTTCAAGTTGGCCGGAAACATAACTCAAACAACCGATTCACTTGAAATTTTAACAACATCTTCAGAAATACATTATCTATAGGAGTAACGTGGGATTTTTTTTTATCTCGCATAGTTTTTTTGTACCAATAAATTAAAAAATAAATTTTGGCCAAATTGTTACCTTTTAATTTAGAGACTCGCCAATTCGTCAAAAGAGTGAAAGGGTAATATTGAAGAAATCCTACGTACTTCCGTAGCAATTGCTATTTACAAGCGGAAACCGTTCAACAACTTATTAAAATAAAAAAATTACAGGAGCTGTGTGCTCGGCCGGAGCTGTATAGCCGTCATTTTTAAATTAATTTTTCTTAAAATATAGTTATAAGCAGTTAATTATATGTATAATAAATGCCTTTTGTAAAAAAATCAGATTTCATAGTTTTCTCGAAAAAAAATCTCAAAAAAGCCTATTTTGTGGTCTTCTAGAGTGGCCTAACCCCTTAACCCAAGCTTTTTCCTATCATCTTTTCACTTATCAACCATAATTATGAAGTTTGAAACTACTTTGGTATTAAAGGATTACCTAGCTGCATTTTGACATCTGTCAAACTTAACTGTCAAATCAAAAATATTTTGTTTTAGTTAAAAGTATGCTATGCTGACTTGCTGAAACTTACTACAGAAATTCAAACCTGACCAAGTTTCGTGCTTTAAGAGGAGATTATGGTGCACATAATCGTCCAACTACTCAAGCAATTGATAAAATTTTAAAGAAATTTGAAGAGACTGGATCGGTTATTGTAAAGCTTGTGCATCATTTGTTTGCTCGTCTCAAATAAAGTATCGCCTGTAAGTGAAAGTGTAACCGAGGACCCGAAGATGTCTATTTCTGTACGTTCTCAAGATCTGGGACTTTCTTACGACATATTATGGCGTATTTTCATTGGGTTTAAACCTACATTCATATAAAATCCAACTCACACATGAGCCGAAATAAGCTGACCATTCACAACGTCGCAGTTACGTCGATTGGGTGCTTGAACAACAAGCAGTGAACAGTGAGTTTTCCAACAAAACTTTATCGAGTGACGAGGCACACTTCTCATTCGGTGGATATGTAAAAAAGAAAAATAGACGCATTTTCAGCTTCGAGAATTCTCAAATAATTGAAGAGAGCCCATTACACCAAAAAAAAAACTTACTGTCTTGTGCGGTTTTTGGTACGGAGGGACGGATTGGACCTTACTTTTTTGAAATCGATAACAGCGAGACTGTCATTTTCAATTTGGAACGTTATGGTCGTATAATAATCGACTTTTTTTGGCCTGCAATTGAAGAGCACGACTTGGACAATATTTGGTTCCAACAAGATGGTTCGGCACGCCACACAACACGGGCGAGAGAAATTTCCCAGCCGCGTAATCTCTCGTATTGGCTACGTCAATTTACCGCCGAGATCGTGCGGTTTGGTACCATCACACTTTTTTTTAGTGAGCCAACGCAAAAGACTGTCTTTATGCGGATAAACCTTTAATTATTGAGCACTTGAAAACCAACATTCGTCAATTTATGGCTGAGGTACTGACCAATATGCGGCAAAAAGTGGTCAAAAATTACCTCAAACCGATCGAACTTTGCAAAAATTCAGGAGGCGGTCATTTGATTGATGTAGTATTTCTCATATACAAGTAATGTCAAGGTTCAAGCTTTGTAATAGAAACAGAATTTAATGAAAAAAAAAATTATTTTAAATGTATTTTATTTTCGTTTATTTTGGAATCCGCAAAACGCATAACTACGTATTTCTTAAACAAAGAATTAGAATTTTGATAATATAAATATCAAGTCAGGCATCACCGAACCAACTTCGTCATATTTACCTCGCTCACTGTAAATATGACGAAGTTGGTTCGGTGATGCCAAAGGTAGTCGTAAACTCTATTCTATAAACCTGTTTTTAAGTGAGTCTAACGAACCTTTCTAATACTATAAAATGGGTTGAGCTAACTTACTTTTTAACCGACGACAAACAACTTAGAATTTATCCGTACGCGATGCCCGTAAATTTTTCATATTTTTTTCTTTTAACAGTAACACCTCAGAGGTATGGCTGATGTCATATAAGTTACCTATCCCATGGGTAGGAAAGCAGATATTTGAGGCCGCATTATTCATTTGATTTGGTTATTTCGATAGTCGAGTGGTTAGCATTATGTACTACAATTCAGAAGGCCTGAACTCAAATTCAGCTTCGAGCAACATCCAAAATTATAGAATATTAATATTTCTAATAGCTGTCGCCGCTCGGCAGGGAATGTCAAGCCCTCCGAGTGTGTTTGTGACATGACATAAAAGGCTTTTCATAAAAGTCCATTGGCTGTTCGGAGACGAGTTAAAATGAACTATAGGTCCCTCCATTTGCTGGTAAAAACATCAAGGCACAAAACCTCAAATTGGAGGAGGAGCTCGGTCAAAAATCGCTACAGCGGTTACAAAGCGCCAAATATATATATATATTTAATAACTTTAAGGTAAAAAAATGGTATATTATTTTTTCATTTGCGGTTTTAGTTTTTGGTTCATTAAAAATGCAAACTTTATAACCTCAATTTTTTTGTTTTTAATAAAATTTTGTAAATTCCATTTCTTAATTGCAAACTATGAATTTTTTTCTTACAGATTTAACTGTGAATATTGCCCGTTAAGTGTTACACCTTCGAAATTGGCTACGATCCCACAACTGAAATCAGATTTCACATAAATATTTACAGCAGCGTCAACACGATACCTCCCATCCGTCGTCTAACTACAATACTAAATAAATATAACTACATAATATAGTGTATATAATTACATAAATACATACATACATACATATATATATGCTGGTTGTTTATTGCACACAACTGGCAGATAAGATATATATATATATATATATATATACATACGTATAAAAAAGGAAGGAAGGAACAACAGCATTTCGTCGTCGCCAAACAAAGTGTGAATATAAAACATCAAATTGGCGTGTGGCGTGTGGTTTCGGTTTGGTATTTTTAAATACATCATAATTTCGCACAAGATCCGGTGATGTGGGACAACCCCCGCAACGGGAAATGCAACAAACCCAACGTTATATACCGTCTGTATCTGATTTATATGGAACGGACGAGATAGAACTCCTACTGGACGAAATACGTGAATTAGAACCGGTCTGCTGTCAGCTGGACGATGAACAGGATTTTGAAATAGCTGGCAGCAGAGCCGGTGAGCTGTCACTATCCTTAGAATCGCCGCTGGGCACGTGCACGTCGTGGGACTCGCACGCCAATTATAAACAGCGCAGCGGCCAAACGCCACTGCCATGGGGTGTAGCCCTACACTGTGATCCGCAACATTTGAAAACGCCTACAGGGATTGTGCGAATTCTTTTGGTGGTTAGTATGATCAAGAGTATATATAGTACGATTATATACGCATACATATTTATAAGCACAGCGAATAAAATAAAATTATTTTCAATTTTTTTCTTTCTATTATTTAACAGTTATCGTCAGCCGCTTGTCTCGCCTGCGAATGTTCCGCCGGCACAGTTCAAGTTGGCCTCTTTTTACTGCCACTCATCGGACGCTTGAGATTAATGGTCTTCTGTGCGATCTTCTCCTTACTAATCACCTGTCTGATGTTATTTCTAGATATTTCACATATAGCACTCATGTTCCCCTTCAATTGGACTAAAGTTGTAAGGAAGTGATTACTACTCATTATTTCAATGAATTTAATTATCAAGACTTATATATATACATACTTATATATAGCTGTATAATATAGTCTTTAATGAAAACAAATTTTATTTCTATTTTTTGCAGAATACATGGATGTACCTGAGCATTGGTTTGATATTAATATTGAGCTCGACACTGGTAATGCATATGGTGCTTTACGCTGAAGAATACATTGCCGTCAACAAACACACCAAGGACACACTGTTTACTTCAGCGGTATTATTATTTGGAAAAAAAACCTTATTTTATACTGTAAAAACAATCTTCTTTTTTTTTTTTTTGAATTCCTAAACTCAAAGCCCCTTACTTCATATGAATCCTGTTAAACTTTATACTAGTATGTATCCTTTCACGTTATAAAACCCATGACCGACTAGATATTTGTGTGAAATTTGTACACTGAGCTTGTAGAAAAGCTTGTGCCGCCAGAACTTCTGACAAGCTTCTTAAGCTGTGATCTCTCTACTTCTGCTCTCAAGGTCTCAGAATGTGTTTTGGTTATATTTCTTTTCACAGGATAATCACGTGAGCTCTCTGAACGCTTAGATAATACTATAAAGTGTGCGAATATGGAAGATTAAAGCTTCTTCTAGCACCCACTAACCAAATCATGCATTCCATCGTCAGTCTGTCTCATATTGCAGAATCTGCATGGCAGATGGCGAGTTGGAGTCGTCGAGAACTTTCTCCTTAACTGTCCTGATAGTGATCGTGAGACTGAGGCTAAAGATCGTTAGCTTTCACATATTTAACATGTCCAAAGAGCTTTCGGCTCTTATTAAATTTTAGGTTAGGCCGTTAGGAAACTAGTAAACACGTCATCATACAAGAGACAACACATACATCTAGCTAAATAGCACCTACTACTCGATTAGCCACATTCAATCTAACATAACTAATACCAAATAGTGGTATCAACTTAAGAGCGATCGTGCCTCAACGAGGCGTGTCAATACCTCCATGTGTATCACTGAAGCGATTTTTGTCGGGCTCCTCCTCTACACTTTTTTCTAAGCCGCCTAGGAACGGCTGAAGGATTTTTTTTGTGGAGTTTTTATTTCAGGGGCTAGCATTGCGTACTATCATTCGAAAGGTCAGGGTCCTAGTCTAGATTCGACTATCATCCAAAATTATAGAAAATTAATTTTTCTAATTGTAATCGCCTCTCGGCAGAGAATGTCAGCCACTCCGAGTGTATTTCTTCTTAAAAGCTTCTCTTAAAAATTCATCAGCTATTCGGAGGCAGCTTAGAATAAACTCTACGTCCCTCCATTTCTTGGTAAAAACATCATGACGCGAAACCCACAAATTGGAGGCAGAGCTCGGCAGAAAAATAATAAATAATTGTATGCCATATATCGTCGGAGGCTGGGGAAAAAGCTTGGCGGAGACACCAAGTTAAGTCAGATCATTCTTCACCTTATTCTTCCAACGGGGTGGAGGTCTTCCTCTTCCTCTACTCTCACCAACGGATACTGCGTCGGCAACAGTCTAAGCTGGAGTGCTGTCGTCCATAGGGACGACGTTACCAGCCAGCGTATATCGTACAGCTTAATGTTCCATCGTCTGCGGTAATGATTATGCGTTGGATTTCAAGACTGGCATTGTTCTTGGCGTGGATGATATTCCTTAGATAAACGGAATGGTCTATTATTTCGAGACTCTAACTATCTACAATGACGTGGAAGCCATACGCGAATGCCATTACTGTTTGACAGTAAATACTTCTTTATCCAGTATACTAACGGCGCGATATTTGAGGCCGATGAAGAGGTCGCGCGAAAAAAAATGTTCCCACAGTTCGATCGGTTAGACCTTATTAGCCTCTTTGTGTGTTCAGGTGATTCAGTTAACCTCGGCTCTATTTACCTACCCAAACCTATGTCTAAAGGAAATATCCAAAACTCAACCCTCCTCAACGGGCTTATCAATGCCTCCGGGTGAATATCGGCGGAAAGCTTCAAGTACTTATTTATATACAACTAGATACGACTATCTAGAACCCTTACATTGGTGTCGAGTCCAGCGCCGACTCATAGAATTGACAAAATAAGTTTCTTACATTACATTGTTAAGTGGCACCTGTGATCTTCATTCCTGGTGAATACCGATCCCAGCAGGTATTTTTCCGATAAAAAAAAATTCTTTTTTTGTTAACTCGTCGACCGTGGGATTCCAAGGAATGTGCCTGGCAACCTATGACCGTTTTATATCTAATGGAGATGATTGGCTTAGAGTTTTCCCACATTTATTTTTACACTTCTACAAATTTAAGTTCAGTTGAGTTTATATTTCTGCTAGGATGTGACTGTTACACTTTCGTTTTTTAGCCTAGTAATGCTGCTATGAGGAGCGTGGCAATCGAAATAGTATTATTCCGAGAAAGTATTGTGTCATTACAGAGAGGTAGGGCCCGTCAGTTCCTCCATATTTCTGAGTTATATGCAAAAGGAACTAATTCATTATTTTGCAATGAGCTTCCATTAAAGAATGTCTTGTTATTATCCAGCAGTGATGCTGAGTTAAAACCGGTCCAGAAGAAGTAAATTTCTTCATCTCTTTGCCTCTAGCGCTGGTGAAATCCAGTTTTAGCATATATTTTGGTGTGGATGGATGTACACCTCCATCTTGGGCAGAGTTCTCATTAGTTGAGACAATTCTTTGTCCCGCACACTCGACCGCCACGCAGTTGCCCCGTATATCTTTATGCATGGGTATCCAGCTGATAGCTTTTGTAACTTAAAAAAACTTTAAACTTTAAAACAAAAAGGCCATACCGCGGAAAACTCGTATCCCCTTGAGGTTCAAGGTTTGGTAATTTGTAGTCATAGCGTCTTGCTAGTTATAATTATTTCATCGCTGCATCGATTAAATATTTTCCCCTCGATAAATGTCAATAATTTTATTATCTCTGAATCATCTTTTTTTAAATTATTTATTTATTTTTTCCCCACTAGATTTTCGGATACTTTTGTGCCATCGAATCATTTATACTATCCGGTATTGCATCCTGGCCATGGACGCAATATTATCGTCGGGTACCCGACGATGGTAGTGAAATGTATATTGAAGATCGTGAAATGACACCAATGAGTCCAATCGAGAGTACGGATGTGCCGAATACACATCATCAAATACAACATAACAATCGAAATAATAGCACTGCACACAGCGAAACAAATCACAATAATCAGCAACAGCAACAAATACAACAACAACAGCAACAACAACAATACAATCGAATATCATCGTCGTCGTCCTATAATCAAAAGCCTTATATACCTGGTAAGAACATTGCAATGTGTTGAACACTTGTTGATTTGAAATAAATTTTAATTTGAGAAAAAAAAATATTTTAAAATAATTAAAAAAACAAAAATCATAAAATTAATTAAATTTAGAATTTAAAATCAGAATTTATATGAGTGTAGTCATATATATATCGCGATCTGGCAACCCTAGTGTTGCCATCTGGCAACTGACAACTTATCGTAAGGTTTGACATTTTTGATGTTAAACACACTCAGAACGTTTTGAAATACCTGCGCTATTTGTGTTGTTTGCAGTAACTAAAAATATTTATCTTGGTCAAAAAATGAAATTAACAGGTCAATTGGAATGTCCCCAGCCTGACACGCCGAAGGCTCTACTAGAATCAATTAATTAATGATTTTTAGTTAGCTTTAACCTTCAAAAGACGCGTGTATAAATTTAACAGCTGCCGGAAGCATTATTTTGTAAATTATAGCATTTCGAGTGAAGCATCTTTTGTTAATGTGGAAAAAATTGATAAAAAGGAATTTCGCGTGTTGAAAAAATATTGCTCTTTGAAGGGAAAAAATACAGTTAAAGCAAGAGATTGGCTTGATGATGAGTTTCCGGACACTGCCCAAGGAAAATCAACCCTCAAGGATTGCTATACTAACTTTCGACGTGGTGAAATGAGCGAAAACGGTGAACCCAGTGAACGCCCAAAAGAGGTTGTTATCGACTAATTTCATTTTCACAAAATCGTTTTGAATGGCCGTAAATTGAAATTGAATGAGGTACTCTAAAGATATCAACTGAACGTGTACATCATATCGTTCACGAATTTTTGGTATGAGAAAGCTCTGTGCAAAGTGGGTGCCATGCGAGCTCACTTTTGACCAAAAACAACGACGAGTTGATGATTCGGATCAGTGTTTGGAGATGTTCAAGAGTAATAAACCCGAACTTTTGCATCGATATATGACAATGGATGAAACATGGCTCCACAATTTCACTCCGAAGTCCAATCGACAAGCAACCGAGTGGACTGCACATGATGAATTCGCTCCAAAAGGTGGAAAAACGCAGCAGTCTGCTGGCAAGGTGATGGCGTCTGTATTTTGGAATTCGCATGGAATAATATTCATTGAAGGACCATCAACAGCGACTATTACATAGTACTTTTGGACCGTTTGAAGGACGAAGTCGCCGAAAAACGACCGCATTTGAAGAAAAATAAAGTGTTGTTCCACCAAGACAAAGTACCGTGCCACAAGTTAGTGAAATCGATGCCAAAAATCTATGAATTGAGCTTCGAATTGCTACCGCATCCACCGTATGCTCCAGATCTGGCCCCAGCGACTATTTCATGTTCTAAGATCTCAAAATAATTGCTGGGAAGAAATTTTCGCGGAATGAAGAGATGATCGCCCAAACTGAGACCTATTTTGAAGCAAAGGACAAATCGTACTACAAAAATGGTATCGAAAATTTGGAGGGTCGCTATAATCAGTATATCACCCTTAAAGGGAACTATGTTGAATAAAATGATGTGGATTTTGCCAAAAAAATGGGTTTTATTTTACTATGGTATGCCGGGGACTTTTCAATTGGCCTGTCAATCCGCTAACATTTTCAGGCCATTATGAACGAACATTATGATAAGCTTATTTCCAGTTTTAGTGAAGAAGCTCTATCAAGGACCAGTGTTTTTCGAGGGTATAATGAATTCAATTGAGGTCGTAAGTCGTGATGGTCGTCCAAAACCAGTTTTTTCTCCGGAAACTATCGATCCTCGGTGCAAACTCATATTGCAAGATCATCATGCCACCTTTCGTGAGATTGAGATAACCACAGGTATAACTGGGACCAACATACATTCAATATGGCATGAACATTTGATTGTAAAAAAATGTGTTCCCGTTAGATCCCATATAATCTATCAATCACTCAAAAAAGACTCGTATCGATTGGTTAAGAGAAATGTTAAAAATATATGATAGCGCTGCTTCGAAACACATCTATGACATCGTGACATTAGTTTGCCAGCATAATGCAAGAAATAAGGAAAACCGAACATCGAAGACGAATCATTCTTCCCCACGACAAAGCGAGCTCTCACAAATCGACTGAAACAACTGCATTTTTGAGCACTCTAAACATCGATTTGATTCGTCATCCACGGTATAGTCCTGACTTGGCACCGAATAACATCTTTTTATCACCGTACTTAAAAAATAAACTGAGAGTTCAACGTTTTTCTACACCTGAAGAGGTGGTTGATGCGTTCAGACGTCATGTTTTGGAGATACCTTAATCAGGGCGGCAAAAGTGCTTTTACAATTGGTTCAAACGCATTCAAGTGTGTATGAATCTTAAAGGGGGATCTTAATCCCGAAATATATAATGCAATTCTCATAAAAATTTTCTGAAATTGCAAAAAAATATTTCAGTTGAAGCTAAAAATATTTTGGAATTGTAAAATTTATAAAAAAAAATCCACTATTTTAATTTAGTTTAATTTTTTTAATACAGTCGTGTCTGGATAGAGAAAACATTACCTGAGAAAACTCTCTGTTCCACGCTATATTCGCACAAATCTCAATCACTAAATCAGAATTCTCAAGATTTTCGCATTTCGCAAGCAAAAATGAACTGAAAAATAGTTTTTTGATTATTTGGTGTTTAATTAATGGAAAGAGTTAAATTCGTTGCCGTAGAAACTCTACTCTATATTAATAATAATTGTTCATAAAAAATAGAACTAAGAAAATCCTTTTTTAATAAATAAATATGTGTGGAATATATTAACCAAAAGTGTTTTGCTGTGTTATTTTACAGAATAAAAAGAATATCTGATAAATTACTCTAAGAATTTTTTAGAAAATTATGAAAGCAAACCTTTCACTAGGATTAAAGATCCCAAAAAAAAATTTTTTTTTTAATTTTTTTGTTCAATTTTTTTTTAGAATTTTATTATAATCCATATATTTATTGGAAACTCTAATTTCACTACCTACTTTCAGCCAAACGACCCAATGAATTGATTAACCAAAGACCAACACTGGGCCATACCAGTCAAACAACCAGGAAACCAAATACTCGTTACCGTGAAGGCTATCATTATCAACCAGTTGCGTCAACGTCCCGCCAGAGTCCCACATTCGTCATAGGCGATGATATTGGGGCCGGTCCATCCACATCCCGATCCAATGATAATTCTAGTGCGTGATAGTTTTTATTCCTCATAATAATGTAATGAAAATTTAAAATACAATAAAAAAAAGCAAAAAATATGTAATAATTATTATTATAAAAAAAAAGAAAGAAATTTTCAACAAAAAAAAATAATAATAAATATAAATAAAAGAAAATGAAATGAAATAAAAATAAATGAAAGAAAGCAAACACGATAAAACATTGTCATTGAATGAAAATTCGTAGAAATCATAATAATTATTATAACGAAGTTGGAGGGAGGAGGGAGAAAGAGTAAGAAAACATAAAATAGTAATAAAAACCAAAAAATTATATATATATATATATCTGCGGGTATGCAAATAAAAAGATTGTAAAAGCTGAATTTTGATTCAGCAACGAATACTGAAGAAAAAAAATCGATTAAAATTAATTTAAAAAAAAAACATTCAAACAAAATGCATTTGGTAATTGTAACGAATTGTTTATAGCTGAATAAAAAAACAAAACAAAACAAATAAATATATATATAATTAAAAAAATAAAAATAAAAACAACACAAAAGAAATCATAAATAAGTGAGAAAGCAAACAACAGCAACAACAATAAATAATAGTTTTAAATGTGTGTGTGTAAAACAGAGTTAAACGAATTAAAAAATGTATAAAAAATGGAAAATGCTAAAAAACAATAACCAAAAAACAAACACTAAGAATTCAATGAATTTAAATACTGCAATAATGGCGAAGCAAGAAATGTGGAGACAAAAAAAAAAGAATAATTAGCAGAAAAAAAAATTAAAAAAATAAAAATGTAGATAACGATCAAACATATGTATTTATGTTAGGTACTATTATTAATAAAATTCAAAGACAAAAATAATAAAAATATGAAAAAATATATCGAATAACCATTTTTGTGTGGTTGCATATGGTGGCAACGCCAAATAAAGCGTCCAGTAGCGTTTAGTGGAATCATTTTGTAGTGGATTCAGATTTTTATGAGTCCCAAAATGTCGTGAAACTACGAAAAACAATTAAAAAAATAAAACTGTTGTCTGCATATTCTCTGAAGCAATTAAAATTTTTGTATATAATAATGTGCGTGTAAAAAAAAGTTAGTTTCTAACAAAAATTTTAATTTCCTTGAAAAAAATTTAATTTTTGTATTGCATAATGTTAATTTTAAATTCTTAATTTTTCATTCAATAAATAGCTAACTAAATTTCTGTTTTTTTTCGCAAAGTATAAATTTTAAGTCGAATTTTTTTAAATAAAGAAATATTATTTCTTAAAGTCATTTTTATATAAATAAAGTGATTTATTACAAACTTTTGTTACAGAAAATATTGAGATTTAATTCGATCTGTTTTTGTTAAAAATGTGTCATGTCTTTTAAGCATTTAAGAATTTATTCATTATAGATATATAGATAAATAAAAAAACGCTTTTCCTATCGTTTTTTATATTTTAATTTCTCATTCATCGTTATAGTGTACATATACATAAATAACTTTTATAATTTTTTAACTTTTTTTAAATTTAATTTATTTTAATTTAGTTTATTTTTTCGTTATTAAAATTAATTTTTTTATAATTTTATTTTATTTTATTACATTTTTTTAGTTTCCTTTTATTTATTCTAGTTTATTTATTATTTATTGAAGTGCAATAGTAGAGAAAATAAATAAAATTAATTTACTTGGTGAAATTTTTAATATTTTTCAATACCTTCTTTTTTATAATATCTTCATTCTAATAGTTCACAAAAAGAAAATGGAAATAAAAAAATTAAGAAATGAGTTTTGGAATTCAATTTCATTTCCTCAATTTTTTTTATTCATTTTAATTTGTTTTATTTTTTTATTACTTTTTTTTTATTATATTATTCAAATTTATTTGCTTATATTAATTTTTTATTTCATTTCGTTTATTTTATTTCATTTTAATCATTAAAATTAAATTTATTTTATTTATATTTATATTTAAAATTAATTATTTAATGACTTCATTCAATTTTTTTTTGTTCTGTTTAATTTACATTTATGTTATTTTATTTTATTTTATTTTATTTTATTTTATTTTATTCAATATTATATTTTATTTTTCATATTAAATTTAATTTTACATAATTTATACTCTATTTTATTATTTTATTTTATTATTTATACCCTATTTATTAATTACATTTTCTTTTCAAAAAAAAATAATTTTTGCCTATTTTTTTTTTTAATTTTTAAAATATATTTCATTTTTTTCATTCTTATTTTATTTAATAAATTTCATTCTAATTTCTCTTTTATTTTATTTTAATTTACTTTAGATTATAAAGGCTGATCCATTTCGAGGTTCTCTACTTTTATAAAGAAAAAAAAAAACAGAAAACTCAAATTAAATGGGAAATGTTTATTATAATTCGAAAGAACATTCTTTGGCATTTATTTTTTGAAGATTATCACTTTCAAATGTTGGCCGCGGCTACTTCTCAGATGATCCGTCCTTTGAGTCCAATTTTTGATGACTCGAGCCTTTCAACTAGTAACTGGCGAATGACACGCCGAATTTCAGGCATCAAATAGTCGGTTATCATGTCGTGATAACGGTCGCCTCTGATGATTACGTTCTCACCGGTATCATTTTTGAAGAAATATGAACCGATAAACCACACCAAACCGTTGTTTTTTCGGGATGAAATGACAGCTTTTGAACCTCTTCAGGTTGTCCTTCGTCCCAAATGCGGCAATTTTGCTTGTTTATATGCCCATAGAACCAGAAATGGGCGCAAAACATATTCTTTACAGAACGTGAATTTTCGTAATAAAGTTGAATGATTTGTAAACGTTGTTCAGGCCTAAGTTGTTCCATGATGAAATGCCAAATAAGACTGAACAAAAATAACATGACAGCTTGACACGACTCACGCGTGATCTGTCAAAAAAAAGCTATTGAAAAAAGTACCCTTTAAATATTTTTACTATTCTCCATTATATTTTAATTTACATAATTTATTTTTTTATATTTTATTTCACTTAACTAATTTTTTTTTTTAATAATTTATTTTGCCTTAATTTAATTAAATGGTTTAATATAATTTTATTTAAATTTATTTACTAATTTTAAGTTGCTTCTTTTTATTGTGTTTTATTGTATTTTTTTCTTTTTTTTTCTGTTTTTAAATATTTATTTCATTTTATTATTCTATTACTATTTTATTCAGATAATTTTATTTTATTTTATTTTGTTTCATTTTATTTTATTTATTTTATCTCTTTAATTTATTTATTTACAATTTATTTATGTTTATTTATTTTATTTTATTTCATTTTATTGTAAATTATTGTACTTTATTTTATTTATTTTAAGTTATTTATTTTATTTTATTTTATTTTTTTCATTTTGTTATAATAGTCCTTTTTTATTTTAATTTTAATTAATTAATTTTTTATTTTTTTAACTTTATTTTTTTATTATTTAATTAAATAATTTTTAATTTATTAATTTTATTTAATTTTTCTGTTTAAGGATTTTTAATTAAATAAATTTTTTTTAAATTTAATACATTTGTTTTTTTTTTATATTAATAAATTTAATATTTAGTTTTTTAATTATATTTTACATTCATTTAGTTTTGAATAATATAATTTAGTTTAGTTTAATTTATTTCAATTTATAAAATTATGAAATTATTTAATTTAAAAAATTTTATTTTATTTTATTACATTTTACTTAATTTTATTTATTTTAAACTATTTTTTTATTATTTTTATTTAATTTTATTTATTAATTTTTTTCATTAACTTTCATTCATTCTCTTTAATTTAGTTTCATTTTATTTTCTGTTATTTTATTTTATTGCACTTTTTTTAATTTAAAAATATATAGATTTTAAAGTTTTTTCAAATGCAACAACAAAAATATGTATATGTATAAATGCAAGTACGAAATCATTCAACAAAACCCTCAACAGCAACATTTGTAGGAACTACGTCGAAATAAAAGCAACAAAAAATATGCTTGTAAGCATATTGAAATGAGGTTTAGGGTTTGAAAAACAAAATAAAAAATATATAGGCACAAAGAAAGAATTCGAAGCAAAATTGTAGGCACATTAAAAGAGATGATCAAATTCGAAAAATAAATTTGCGAAATCATTAAAAACAAATTATCATTTGATCATTAATTTAGCGATCATATAAGAAAAAATCAATTTTGAAAACTATAAGACCATTAATAAATGTATACATTAAAAAAAAAATTTAAAAAAAATTCAAAAAGTATATATATTTTTTTGAAAATATCCTGCAGCCGGTAGTTATAATATTTGATATTAGAAGAACAAATGTAACAATTAAAAATAAATTAAAACTAAAATTAAAACTAAAAAAACAAAACAATGAACAAAAAACACTGCAACAAAAACATATATATTAAAAGAGAGTAAAAAAACATTGCATCATAAATAATGAAAATGAAAAATGAAAATCATAATTACAATGAATTGCTAGCCGATTACACTGATTTTGTGACGTTTTTTTAAGCCAGTGAAAGTAAAACGTTTAAAAAGAAAACACACGAAAAGAGTAGTTGAAATCAGCCTAAACAATAAAAAAAAGAAGAAAAAAAGGTAATAATAATGGTTAAGCATGAAGAAATCATCTTGTTATAATCGTAGTTTTGCTTATTTTTTAATAAAACACTAATATCAAAATCTATGCGTCAACTCAAATTTTACAGCGAATGGGGAACGAAATTTTTTTAAGAAATTTGATTAGACTTTTATTAAAGGGTGATCCAAGTAGAGGTACTTCTATCAATAGCCTTTTTTTGACAGATCACGCGTGAGTCGTGCCAAACTTTCGTGTTATTTTTGTTCAGAATTCTCAGTTTTCAGTACCAATTCTGTAAAGAATGTGTTTTGCGCGCTTCGCTCAAATTATGATCAACACAATGAGCCTACTAAGCGTACTATTCGCAAAACCATCACCCATCTTGAAACCCAGCATTCATTATTGGACAATATTCGACCGAATAGACCATGTCCAGCACGCAGTGTAGAAAATATAGCGGCCGTAGCTGAGAATGTACATGAAGACCGTGGAGAGTGGATTCGGCGCCGTTCGCAGCAACTCGGACTGAGGTATGGAACGACTTGGCGCATTTTACGTCGATAAGAAGTGAAGCCGCTCCACCTTCCCAAGCGACATCGCTTCCCTCTATGGGTTCTTGAAAAGTTCCAAGAAGATATGACGTCTTCGAGCCCAATTTTGCTATGAGGCCCATTTACGGCTCAATGGGTATGTAAAAAAGCAAAATCGTCGCATTTGGGACGAAGAGTAACCTGAAGAGATTCAAGAGCTGCCATTCTACAAAGAAGAAACAACGGTTTGGTGTGGTTTGTGGGCCGAAGGAATAATCGATCCACATTTTTTCAAAAATGATGCCGGTGAGAACGTAACCTTCAATGGCACCCGTTATCGTGCCATGATAACCGACTATTTGATGCCTGAAATTGAAGCTCAAGATCTCAGCGACATTTGGTTTGAACAAGACGGCGCCACTTCCCACACATGGCATCAGTCAATGGATTTATTGAGAGAACACGAGAGAACCGTTAGACTTTTTCCTGTGAGGATATGTAAAATATAAAGTCTATGCGGACAATTCCACTTCGATTCAGGCCTTGAAGCAAGAAATCACGCGTGTCATTCGCCAGTTACCAGTCGAAATGCTCGAACGAGTCATCGAAAATTTGACTCAACGGATGGACCATCTGAGACGTAGATACGGCCAACATTTGAAAAAGATAATCTTCAAAAAAATAAATGCCAAAGAATGTTCCCTCGAATGATAATACACATTCCCTATTTAATTTGAATTTTCTGTTTTTTTTTTCTTTAAAAAAGTAGGAAACCTCGAAAAGGATCACCCTTTAAATACAGAAAGTGGACTGACTTATTCAAACGCTTAGTTTTTTTTCCGTATTTGTTATATAAATGTCTTTAATTCCAATAGGTCTGACTTAATTAGAGGAAGTCAGAGGCTGCGGAGTGGAAAAGGGTCTCCTTTCCTAGATGAAAACTTCATGCAAGAGCAACATTTAAGGAGTGGATGGCGTAGGAACGTACAACTCGTCAACAGGACTTACAACATATAACTGGACAGAAGGCTATCATTCAAGCTTTCGGATTACGGCAATATTTTCAAGGTGGAGGTCTTCGAGGTAAGGAAGATCGCTGATCTCGCTAACATGCCATGGAAAAAAATTACATGAAAAAAATCAATATATATATTTTGTTAATAGCCGGGCTGCAATTAAGGCAATAATCTCACATCCGATTACGTTAGAAAATGCCCTTAGATGCAGAGTGGCAGTGGATAAGTTGCTGCAGGGAGGCAACAGCTAATATACTGTGTTCCAGGCCACAAGAGCATTGTAGGGAACGAAATAGTTAATGAGATTGCAAGAAGTGCCAACCGTCTGGCTACCGAAGCATGAAATATGAAATCCGTTATAGATGCTATAAATTTTTGAGAGTCGTCGGATCAGGTTGAAATGGAATGCTTTAATGGCATGCAATATCACCTAGACACATACAATTCTGTCTTAGGCTATATCGAAAGTACAACAGGAGAGATGTAGGCCTAATGAGAGTCCTTCTCCAATTTGTGGTATGCATTTTGATGTTTATTCAACTAATGAAGGCACCTACAATTTATATAAGCCGCCTCCGAATGGTCGATAGTGTCAGAAAGACACTCGGAAGGCTTGACATTTCCTCTTGAGGGGCGATCGCAATTAGAAAAATTAATTTCCAATAATTTTGAATTTTGGTCTGGCTAGGAATACGCAGTGCAACCACATGGTGAATGCGGCCGGCGACTGCTTTACCTCCATTAGATACTAAAAAAACTGGTCCTTATAAGCCAGTATAACCAGTATAAACTAACATATTTCAGATGGAGAAAACTCATACTCAACTTGTAAGGAGTACCAGAACTTCTCCATCAACTTAGCACCAATATCATCTACCGGATCACTCACGCAACAATTGATTGATATGGCTGAACTACCACTGCGGAAAATCAAAGCACTTTTGACGTTGATATCACTTCCAAAGACACTCTAGCATAAAGGGTGCTTTTTTAACCGACTTCATAGGCCGGGTTGTTAAATTCTATGGTTTCATGAAATTTTGCAGCACCCTGGTTCATGGGTTAAAACAAAATAACTGGGTACAAAATTAAGATATATCATCGAACAAAGCCAAAAGCCTTATGATACCCGTCTTACTATAAATAAAAGTTTTTAAAGTACTCTGAGTATCATCATTGGCGAATATCTCAGACTTCCGAGGGCACCTAACAGAAGTTCCAGGAAGCAAGGTATTTTGACGTATTAAAAGCGTAAGGAGAGGGGTGATAGATGGATAAGTTTATATGGACATGTAAAGACTTGGTTAGTGCATTGCGGACACCTATTGCATGCTGTAGATACTTTGGGTATTTCTGGTCTCCCTTTTTCTACAATTGGTTCCAATAACGCCATTCACAAGAAGACGGTTGTTTTATTGTTGTTACTGCAGCGACTTGCTCATCTCCGTCTAGGAGTAGTCAAAGTCAGTCAGAGCTATTTCGACGGGCTCGTACCAGAGGAAGAGGGGCGTTAAATGAGTGAGTTTTAGTGGGCAGGCATAGAGGTGGTTAGTGCCGTGTAAGTCACATATAAGTTAAATATGTCGCGGGGAAGTCTGGATAGGTAGAAATTGAGACAACTACAGTATCCAGACTGTAATTATGTCAGTATTACTCGTATCTAGAGGGACCGCCAAGCACTCCGTCTGATATGGGTGGTGCTTGAATTTGGAGTACGCCATTCACTTGAAGAGAGTGAATAAAGGTAATGACGTAATCTCTGTGAAAGGCGTTAGGGGGCTGACCGTAGCTCATTCTGTTGCTTCTGTTATGTGATGCTGAATGGAGTCCTTTAGATCGCGTACTCACTTCTTGCTGAGCTTAGATGGTGGTTCTGCTTCCAGCAGATGTCTGCTAGAATAATAGGTAATGTCCTAGCAGAAATTGCTTATGTTTCACTGTGTATACGGTGCCAGGAGTCGGGTTTCCCATTACAGTCCGTAAGGTTTTGGCAGGATTTTAGTTTATTGATCGGTCTCTTATTAGTCCCCGTTGTATAGATCGGTGCAACAATGATTAATTATCTCTCCATCAAGTGATTCCAGCCAGCGATTTGCGCATTTTGTTGCGGTTCTTTACTTCAGTAGCGATCGCAGTCGTAAGCAAAGTGAGGAAGTGCAATCTGTCGAAAGTGACTCCCAGTACAGTCCGGCAATAACTTGGGGGTTATTTATTATGGAAATTTTCATGTTATCGACAGCTGGGAAAGAGGGTAGCCGAGAATTTCACTGGTTGTAATTGTAATCGTCGCGATGAAATGGGAAAGGCTATCTAGTTTACTTACGAACGAAGACTATCAATATCCTTTCCAGACGCTAATATCGAGCAACCATCGGTAGATGACATCAGAAAAATGACCTCTGGTGGTGGAAGGAGCTTAGTGATGTAAAAATTGACAATTGCTGAGAGAGAACGCCACCCTGCATAGGCCTGCGCTTAATTTTTCGGAGCTTTAATTTTAATCTCGAAGCTACCGATGATTGTCGACCAAACAGATAGTACATGATCCATCTCTTCAACATAAGGATCCCTTAATGACCGATAGCAACACTGCATGCTTGACCGTGTCAAAGGCAGATCCAATGCTACAGGACAATTCGCGCGATTTTGGTCATATTTTACCTCAGCAGAATATAAACTTCATTTCGTCTATTAACTTTCGATTCAACAATTTCTTTAATAAAAAAAATTTAATGCATCAAATTAATACATAAAGTCGCTGAAATCATATAAAAATATTTTTGAATTATAAATGCTCATTTCAAGCCCAAATCCTTCTCGATGGTGTGCGCACAAACCGCCATCATTTGATCCTTAACGCGTTGGAAGCTCTCGACTGCGATGGGTTTAGCCTGTGGCCATTGACTCAAATCACGATAAATCGGACGACAGAACTTCATACGGAAGTTCGAGTTGGCAAATGCAATTATTTCATCGATACGTTGCAGCAATCGAGCTCTGATCACCAAACGCATAACACGGAAACGTACTTCAGCATTTTTCGTGCTCTTCAAACTGTAAGTGCTCTCGAGTAGTTCGATTTTCTCCTCATTCAATTCAACAATGTCTTTGCATTCAATCAGTCTGCCAAGGAAATCAATAAGTTGATGTGAGGAAATCGGTTTGCTAATATCAGTATCGCTGCGCAACTCAGCGGTGGATTTAGTGCTCCACAGTTTGGCCAACTGTTTCGAGACGTCGGCGAGTGTTTCATCGAATCTGTATTTTAAAAAAATGAATTGAAAATTGGATTTCAGTTAAGAAATTTTTGTTTTTAGGCTTACTTTGGTATTATTGGCGGTAGTCCTTCATGATAAAGCCACAAATCCCAATCGATTTCGGTCAATTTATCCTTTTTGTCGGTTTTATTGAAGTAATCGTATAAGGCACCTTTAAAATCATCCGTTATAACGGATTTGTAGGCGAACTTCTGCAGGTAACTGCGTAGGAATGGCTCGAATACTTCAGGTCCTCCAAACAAATCCTCAATGTAACGCAGGAACGTGGAACCTTTGATGTAGGGCACGCTGGAGAATGCATCATCTGGACCACAATTCGATAAATCAACAACCAATTTGGTCAGTTCAGGACTATTGGCCAATTGCGTACGTATCTATAATGGAGAAAGAAATCATACATTGAGTGCACATCACAAAGAAATTTCCAACTAAGAGTTTCTCTACTTACGCACTCTTGCAAATCGGTCAAGTTGCGCAGCATATGGAAATCACGCTCCTTATTACCTTGCATGCGTCCCACAATTTTCGTCTCCACGAACACAGTGAAACCTTCATTCAACCAGAAATGTTCGAAATTCTTATTTGTAACTAAATTACCCGTCCAGCTGTGAGCAATCTCATGTGCCACCACATCGGCTAAAGACTTATCGCCAGCCAGCAGTGTTGGTGTTACAAATGTAAGGCATGGATTTTCCATGCCACCAAAGGGGAATGACGGCGGCATAACAAGCAAATCATATTGTTTCCACACATATGGTCCACAGATGTCCGATGCTGTTTGTAGCATTTGGGAAGTTTGTGAGAACTCTTCAGCGCAGGCGTCCACAATGCCCGCCTCTGCCCAGACATTCGAATTAGGTCCTAAAGGACGAGAGACGAGATCACCAATGGCAATAGCTAGCAAATAGGCTGGTATGGGCACTTCTTGCTTGAAAGTGGTTGCACCGGTTTCTTTTTTCTCAACTAATGCACTCATGAGCGCAGTTAATTCTTTGGGATGCTCTACAGTTGCCTCATAGGTGAATTTAACGGCTGGCGTATCTTGGCAAGGTAATACGGAACGTGCATGAATCGCTTGGCATTGACTGAAGAGATATGGATGTTGTTTGCCAAGTGTTTGCTCTGGTGTGAGCCATTGCAGACCACTAGCACGATTCGATGTCTCATAGTCGAGGCGTACGCGCAGGCTGAAGAGAAAAGAAAGAGTGTTTCGTGGGATAAGGAAATATTTTGTTGATTTTCAAAATTGATATCATACAGTTTTCAATCTGCGCGAAATTATCATATTTTTACATGCTATTTATACCGATAAGGCCGTTTGATTTACGATTTTCTACGTAAAATTATGGATGTGTATGCCTACTCGGTTATAAAGATAAGTTCAGCTTGGCAACAGATTCCAAACCATGAAAAGCAAACAATTTTTTTACTCACTCTCCCTTGGCAGTACCTTCCGGCAACTCCAGCGTCAACTTAGCACCAATATCATCTACCGGATCACTTACGAAGTAGTTGATTGGTATGGCTGAGCCACCACTGCAGAGAATCGAAGCACTTTTGACATTGATATCACGTACATCCAACAGCTACGCGCAATTATAAAAAAGTACACAACAATTCAACAAAAGAAACAAAAAAAATTCCATTAACTTACAATGGCTGGCAAATTGGCCTCCAACACATTGAAGTGATGTGTAACACTGCCCAATAACTTGGTTTTTGAAAAATCAACTGTCCACTTAAGCGCACTATGTTTGGTAGTGATACGTTCAGGCTCCGAGTAGGAGCTGGGATCTACTTTACTTAAACGACCCATATTACGATATTGTAGTGCGAAATTATAGGAAGAGCTAATATGTGCTTGCAAGAGACGTCGTCGATGAGTGCTTACTGAACGTGTGCTAGCTGCTGAAAGTATAGTAAATATAGGTTGCACTCTTAAATGGGCTACTTCAAATTTTAATCTCGTTGTAATAAATATTGTTAATCTTATCGCTTTGCGGTTCTGGAGTTGGTGGAGACAACCGCTTTGTGCCCGGCCCACCGCACTGATAAATTATGATATGAATATGCGTGATATTTTGACAATTTCTTTGTTATTTTGTAAAAATGTATACCTTTAAATTTTGGGAATCACGATTATATGCAATTATACTGAACCAATCGGCAAAATTACACACTCAAAAAAATCACGTAGGATGTTTAATATGTCATCACGAATGATGGTAAAAGCGTAAAGCGGTAATAAAAACAAAACAAATATTTGTAGAAAAGAAAGAAGCGATTGATTGGACAATGCATCAGAGTGACCAGATAAGATTAATAGGCAGAAATGTAGATGAAAATGAACTTTTAAATTAAAATTAAATTTTAAAATTTTAAATTTACATCATTACTTAAACACAATTTGAGTTTCTCTGGAAGCGAAGTGGCTTTAAAAACGGATTATTCAAACATTTTTATCCATATTTAGCATTAAAAGTTCAGGAATAATCTACTGCTAAGCCTCCTACCGTAAAAACCGGAAGTTCTCAAGAAGATCGGTTCATTAATCATAACAAATTAAAAAATATACGTTCTTAGAGTTGAGGCTTAGTCAATTTGACAATTTGAATATTATTAACCTCAATGTTGCACCTCGAATAAATCAATAAACTACAATAATGTTATATAAATAAGATTTATCTATTATTTTTGTTTTTATACTTTAATTGTAAACATTACAAAATGATAACAGTTTTACAATGTATATGTATATAGCATCTTTGTTGTTATTCCGCTAGCACCACAACAGACGCTCAACGCATTAACGCAAGATATAATCTTTCGGATAGTCCATAATAGATGGGAAATTTTCCAGTGTCTCCTTGTCAATGTGATCCAATCGCGTTGGCACTTCACGTGGTGCCCTTATTTGACTTGTTACATTTGATAATATCTCTTCAGGTATTTGATCATCAGCAAATAAATGTAATCGTTGCATAGTATATCTACGCTGTAAATTACCACGCATAGCATTGTATACGGCTTTCTTTATAACCATTGTGGGATCTTTTTCATGCAATTGCCACGCCAGTGTCCATGTAGCACCCCCGGGATAGCCAGTATGATGGAAGTAAACACGTTTGATCCATTCATCACCGGGCAGAGCAATTTCTTTGGTATTGATGCAAACCACATGGTCACCACAGTCATCTGGAAGTTGAGAAAAATTGCTAGCTTGAGTACCGGTATGAAATTTATGTAGAAATGATGAAAGTCAGTAACGCCTAAAAGTAAAAGTCCATTAATTGGTATGTGTATGATTGATAGGTGTAGGGTATTTACCAGCAAAGACAGTTAAATATATAACTAATGCACGGAGTCTAGCATTTTAAAATTATTTTCTATTTAGATTAATAAACAAATTCAGCAGCAGAATTACACATTAAAAACCCGGTGTCAGTCAAAAAAACACTATAGTACGATTAACATTCACCGGCATATATATGTATGTATGTACATAAGTACGTCCGAACTCACAGGAAATATCATTTACTCTTAACTTCTAAGCAATACTCACTCATTGGATGATAGATCGGCTTGTGCAATCCCATTAAATGCGTTTTTATTAAATGTGCTGAATCAAAAGGATTTTGCCAAGTGCAGTCGTAGATGTGCCATGTTCGCGCAAATGTAGCCCATTGCTGTAAAACAAATACATTTGCAACTGTATCTTTATTTAAATACCAAAATAATCACTTACTTGCACACGCTTAAGTATTGACATCTTAATGGACTTTTAATTTACAATTTTCGCGTTATTTGTGTTATTAAATAACAATTTTTCCAATAAATTGCACCGCTCAGCTGATAAATGGTGTGCTCGGCACTTGCCGATGCTGCCTGATGTAAATATTTTGCTACTGATCAAAAAACATTGTTGAGTTTTTTGTTAAAATCTAGTATAAAATTCATTTATAAAGTGTTCGCAAGGCTTATAAATTTTCATTTAACTTTTAATTGTTTTTTTCCTACGTAGATGAGATTCGTGAGCATGCAAGATGAAATGTAAACAAAGGCCTTTTATGCTAATGTTTAATGTTGGCAGCACTATGAAACGTAACAGCTGATAAGCTAATGGAAATTGAAACACTGTGAGTATAGAACGATAACAAAAGTAATCGATAGTTTGTCAAACAATTAAATGAAAATTTTACATTTCTGTTGTATGAAAATTTTAACGAACCTTTGTGCTTTTATTAATCTTTAATAAGAAATATACAGAAAATAAAATTTAGGCAATGCTAAGAGTCTATATGTTTATTATGCATGTATGATGCCTGCGTCTCGTTATTCCATTGATGAGATTCCGTTGACGTGCGAATCATTCAAATTGTGTGTGAAGAAAGTATTTTCGGGTTGTTTGTTCCATGAAAGTCATCGCAATTCTACTGACATCTTGTAGTTAAATTAAGTTTTAAGTTAACCACTTTCAAACCAAGAATAAAAACACATATCCCTTTCAATATCGTAATAATATTTTTCTTTTATTATTTTTTAAATTTATTTTTATAATTTTCAAACATTTTCTATGAATACTAAAATTAATTACAATGTTCTTTTTTTCAAATTTTATTAATTTATTTTATTTGCATAAGTTTGTTGTTTTTAATATAGAAATGAAAAATATTGTTGAGTTATTTCGCCGCTGCTTGTGTGCTCTCTTAATATTGGCAGCTTTTATAGGCAACTCGCTGTTCTCAGCAGAATTTTCCATTGTTCTATATTTCTCTTGCCAATGTTTATTTATTTATTTATTATTTTATTATTTTCACAATGCCATAATACAACTGTTTCACATACTGAAATAACTAAAAACTAACAATTTATGTTATATATTTACATAATTTTAATTTTTATAATTTGCTGTTAGAAACAATTTTTGTTAAGTATCAATTTATTTATTACTATATACAATATATATATTTTTTATTTACGTAGATCTGCTTATATTTCTCTATATACATTTTTGCTGTTTCATAGAATATTTATTTATGGGTTTTTTTAAATTTAAATTTTTTTTAACTTTTTTCCTTACCTTCTCTAGTTATAGTTAACATTGGGGTGGCGCATTTTGTTCGGCGATTTTTTTTTTGGCCAAAAAGTAGTAGATGCATTTTCGCATGCTAGTTTGTAACTGTATAGTTATCTAAATAATATTTACTCGTACTGTTAAGTAATCCGAAACATGTTAAAATACAAAATTTGATTTTTTCTAATTTACGCTGCTAAACTCTTTCTCTCGCTGCTTTTTTTATTGTTGCTTTGTTTGCTTTAAATGATTGAAAATAATTTTAACTCCTCAAATTTATTGAAAATTTTTAAAAATTGTTTGAATATTTTAAAACGTTGATTTTTTTCAACAGATAATATTTTGAATATATGGCCAAACATTTATGTAAATGTTTTTGGCCCTAAAAAGTTAAAAAATAAAAATAAATTTAAAAAATTTACACAAATTAAAATTAAATAAAGTAAAAGAAACAAAAAACAAAAATTAAAAATAAAATTATAAATAAATAAAATAAATAAAATAAAATAATATAAATATATTATAATATTGTAAATAAATAAAACTT
Source organism: Neoceratitis asiatica (assembly GCA_030068015.2). Classification (NCBI taxonomy): domain Eukaryota; kingdom Metazoa; phylum Arthropoda; class Insecta; order Diptera; family Tephritidae; genus Neoceratitis; species Neoceratitis asiatica. Next base: position 34,752,974 of record CM061524.1, read on the forward strand.
TAAAAATAATATTTAATAAAATAAAATAAAATATACAAGTAATATAAAATCAAATATAAGTATTTATAAAAAATATTATTAATAAATTATTAATATTTATAAAAAAATGAATTAAATTAAAATAAAACGAAATAAAATAGTTTAAGGTAAAATAATATAAGATAAAGGAAAATCAAAATAACTAAATAATATAAAAATTAAACAAAATTAAAAAGAAAATAAAATAAAATTGCATAAAATGAGATTAAAATAAAAAATTAATTTCATATAAAAAAAAATTTAATTAAATAAAATAATGTAAAGCAAAAAAATAAAAAAATAAAAATAAAAAAATAAGAAAAACAAAATCAAATAATTTAATATAACATGGAATAAATTTTATTAAAATAAAACAATAAACTAAAAACTAAAAAAAATTTTAATAACGTAAAATTAATTAAAATAAATCAATCAAATCAAATAAAATTAAAATATAGTAAACTATAAACAAAAATTAAATGCAGTAAATAAATTAAAACAAATTAAAAATTTTCAATAAATTAAAAAAAAAATTATAAATTACAAATAAAAAACAAAACAAAAATAAAGTAAAATAAAAATAAAAAATTAAAATTTTTTACAAAATTTCAATAAAATAAAAATATGAAAAAATTAAATTATAAAATATAAAAAATAAATATATAAAAAAGTGAAAAAAAAAATAATAAGATAAATTAAAATAACATAAAATAATATAAAATACAATAAATTAAAAGAAATTAAAATGTTTCTACTAAAAAATGAAAATGTAAAAAGAATTATAAAATATAAATAAAACAATATAAAAAATTTAAATAAAATTAAGAAATAAAATATATTAAAATAAAATAAAACAAAATAAAATAAAATAAAGTAAAATGAAAAAATAAAATAAATAAAATAAAATAAAACAAATTAAAATAAATTAAATTAAAATAAAGTGCAGTAAAATAAAATAAGTGAATAAATGAAAATAAAACAAAACAAAATAAAATGAAAGAAGAAAAAAATAAAATAAAAAATAAAATAAAATAATTAATATAAAATAATAAAATAAATTGAAGTAAAATAAACTAAAATAAAATAAAATTGAAGAAAATCAAACAAAATAAAGTAAAATTTAATGAAATAAAATAAAATAAAATAATTTAAATAAAGAATAAAATAAAATAAATTAAAGTAAAGTAAAAAAATAAAATAAAAAAAATAAAATAAATAATTAAAATAAAAAATAAAATAAAATAAAATAAATTAAAGTAAAATAAAATAAATTAAAATAAAATTGAAGAAAATAAAGTAAAATTTAATGAAATAAAATAAATAAAACAAAGTAAAATAAATTGAAATAACATAAAATAAAATAAAATAGAAAAAATAGAATAAAATAAAATAATTCAAATAAAAAATAAAATAAAATAATATAAAATAAAATTAAGTAAAATATAATGAAAAAAATAAAATAAAATGAAATAAAATAAAAATAAAAATAAAATCAAATAAAATGAAATAAAATAAAATAATATAAATTAATATAAATTAAAATAAATTAAAAAATTTCAAATATATAAAAATATTGAAAAAAAAAAAAACAAATTATAAAATATCAAACGAAATATAATCAGATAAAATAAAGGAAAGTGATGTTTAATAAAAAAAATAAATTAAAATGAAATGAAAGATAAAAAATTAAAAGTTTTTTCTTTACTAAACAAAATAAAAGTATAAAAAATAAAAGAAATAAAATAATGGTTAAGCCAGTCAAAAAATATTTAACATTATGTTTTCAAAAATTTTATAAAAATTTTTTATGCGAGTTTAAAAATGTATTGCATCATTTATTGCTAGCGTCGAAAATTTTTACGGTTGAATAGTTTATTTTTATTTTTATTTTTATTTTTATTTTTATTTTTTATTTTAATTTTAAAAACATCGCAAATTCTACTACTTTTTGGGCGTTTTTATGATCTGTTAAAATTTCATTTTTAATTAATAACTTTTATTTTATTTGTTAATATTTTTTTGAGATTTTTTTTTTAGTTTAGTTTAACTACAGTTTTAATTGCTATTACTATTTTATTAATTTACTTTCTCTTCACTTAATTACAAATATTAAATTTATGCATGAAATATGTATGTATACAGTATTTCAGGATATATTTCATATTCTATATTTTTTTTTACAAACTTGATATTCCCTATGTGTATTAATTAGTTTTCCATTTGGTTTTAGTTGCAATTTTTATTGAAATAATTATAATTTTGCTTTATATATTTTTATTTATAGTATTTTTCTTTAAGTAATGAACTTTTAAAGTGAGTGAGCATTTATGTTTTAATTAGCCATTTGCCATTTAAGAATGCCATTAAGCAAATATTCTTACTTTAAAAAAGATAATTTTTGAAAAATGCAAAAATATTTTTTTTAATAATTTGAAAGTATTTGAAAGAAAAAAACAAACAGTTAATGAGTGAAATTAACAATACTTATTTGAAAAAGTTTGCTGTTTTGAAAAATACTTTGCAAAAATGTTTTTATTTTGCTTTTTATATCCTTTTCTTAACGCCAAGTATTTATTCTTAGTTCAACTTCTCTGATTTTGAAATAAAGTTTCAGCTAAGTATTTTTCAAATTCCCAAAACCTTAGTTGTTCGCCTCTGTGTACGGTTGAGACACGCTAATTAATTTTCCTCCTCCTTCGCTCCTTCCGAAAATTGCACATATGTCCCTTCTGCGCATCACTGAGTTCCAGCTCGACGTCAGAACTCCTCATACATCCTTCACAGTACCGCATGCGATGGCGACGCCGTCACCTTTTGCAACATTTGCATCAATTGCTCCGTAGCGGATTGTGTTTGACCGCAGCCAGCACCGACGCCACCACCGCCCATACCAATACCTGCCAGGCCGAGACCAGAGTTTAGAGCACAAGCTGACGCACCACTGACACCCCCCATACCACCAAGAGTTCCAGTTGCAGCATTACACATTCCCACGATGCCAGTGTTGGAGGCTGATGGTGGTGAAGCAATTGATGTGGCCGCAGATGCCGAGGAGGAGGATAATGATGATGATGACGACATTGATAGGGACATTGACGATGTTGGTGTCAAAGCTAGTTTGGACTCTGTATTGTTATTGTTTTTTTTTTGGATCGACAAGAACGAGAAGAAGAAGAAGAGCAAATTAGATTCGTTTGCACATGCTTTTTTTCTACGGACTGCCTTGCATACTGTCATCGCTCTCCAGATAGGTCACATATGAGTCAGTACTGTCCGGATGATGATGTGACGTTATGCCCGAATCCATGCTGCCAATAGGTGGTCCATTCATTTGTTGACCGGGCGGTGGCGGATGTGGTCCATGTAATTGATGTGGCGGCAATGGTGGCATACCATTCAGATCGTAACCATGCATCTGCACAATAACAACAACAAAAAGAACTCATATTAGTCTCAGTAATAATTCGAGCCACTACGATATACTCACCTGATTCACTAGCTGTTGAAACGCGGGCGTATGCGTATTTATCGCACCGTTACTGTCCAAATCCGCATGCAAAGCGAAATCGGATAAGGCTTTCCATGGCGGCTGATATGTCTGCACATCGATGCCTTGCAAATTCAATGGCGAATCGTGTCGCACCGGCGAACTCGCTATCATCGGTATGCCCTGCATGGCGCCATAACCGAGTTTTCGTCCCTCCTATAAGTGCCAGGCAAAGAGAAACTTTCATTAATTATGCTCAAATTAGTGTTCTTTGAAGTGTGTCAAATTATTGCGGGCAATTTGGGTTTGTGCGTGTTGGGAACATACCTTCTCCTGTTGCATTTGCAGTTTCATTTGTATCGTCTTCTTCTTGTCTTTACAGCGTTTATTCTGAAACCAGACTCGTATGACGCGTGGTGATAGACTAGTCATCTCCACCAGTTGCTCCTTCATGAGCGCATCAGGTCGCGGATTAGCATTGTAGCAGGTTCTGTAATTGGAATAAGTGGTGATTTAGTAGTGGAAATATGTGGGAGTTTTGATGAATCTGTATGAGGGTTAAATGGTTAAATTTAGGTTATAATAGAGGGTTTCTCACAAAGAATTTGAAACAGTATCATGGTGGCAAACCTCTAAAGTCTCTATCGTTTCATCATATCCTCACCCGAGGCTTTTTTATTGTTTTCTTTTCTTCTCTCATTCTCTATATGGCGAATATAAGTGCTCTTTTCTTTAAAAAAAACTTCTCTACCTTTTTCCCAAGCAGTTAACAAGAAAATTATGAGAAGAACATACTCTAATAGAGACGGTTCCTTCACTGAAAAGTTAACAAATAAGCTAATATTAGGTCAATTGGAAAGTCACTGGCCTGACATATAGATGGTGCTACTAGAATTAAATCCATATAATTTTTAGTTAGTCCTAACCTTCAGAAGACGCGTGTATAAATTTGACAGCTGCTGGATAATGAGTTTGTGAATTACAGCATTTTGAGTGAAGCAACTTTTGTTGTGAAAAAATGGATAAAATGGAATTTTGCGTGTTGATTAAATATTGCTTTTTGAAGGGAAAAAATACAGTTGAAGCAAGAGCTTGGCTTGATGACGAGTTTCCAGACACAGCTCCGGGAAAATCAACCATCAAGGAACGGTGTGCTAAGTTTAGACGTAGTGAACTGAGCACCGAAGTCGGTGACCGCAATGAACGCCTAAAAGAGGTTTTCACCTACGTAAATATCAAAAAAGTCCACAAAATGATTTTGAATAACCGTAAATTGAAATTGAGTGAAATAGCAGGCACTCTAAAGATATCAACTGAATATGTACATCATATCTTTCACGAATATTTGGGTATGAGAAAGCTCTGTGCAAAGTGGGTGCCGCGCGAGCTCACTTTTGACCAAAAATAACGACGAGTTGATGATTCGGAGCAGTGTTTGGAGATCTTCAAGCGTAATAAATCCGAGTTTTTGCATCGCTATCTGAGAATGGATGAAACAGGGCTGCATTATTTCACTCCAAAGCGTAAAAAAAAGCAAAAGTCGGCTGTCAAGGTTAAAGCGTCAATATTTGGGGTTGCATATGTAGTAATTTTCATTGACTACCTTGAAAAAAGAAGTACCATCAACAGCGACTATTACATTACATTATTGGATCGTTTGAAGGGCGAAATCGTTGAAAAACGCGTTTGAATAAAAGAAAATATTTCACCAAGGCAATGCATCATATCACAAGTCAGTGAAATCGATGGCAAAAATCCATGAATTGGGCCTTGAATCGCTTTCGCATCCACCGTTTTCTCCAGATTTGGCCCCCAGCTACTATTTCGTGTTCTCAGATCTCAAAAGAATGCTCGCTGGGAAGAAATTTGCGCTGAATGAAGAGGTGATCGCCGAAACTCAGGCTTATTTTGAAGCAAAGGGCAAGTCATACCTCAAAAATGGTATCGAAAAGTTTTAGGGTCACTATAAAGAGTGTATCACCTTTAAAGAGAACTATGTTGAATAAAAAAAATGAATTTTACCAAAAAATATGTTTTACTATGGTAGGCCGGTACTTTCGATTGACCAATTAAAATTTTTCTCACTGTAAATATCATCGTGGGTAATAAAACTTAGAAGAGCTGGACCTCCAACAAAAAAAAAAAAACAGAAAATTCTCGTCTTCTAAACATGTAACATAATTTCTAGATACACTCGACGTATGACCTATCTGCACAGATTTCCTTCCTTCATATGCGGTAACAAAGTATTTATCCACTTCTGAGCTCGACTGTGCCGAAATTCCAACTCCTTACGCTAACGGTATTGCTACAAAATATGTAATAGAATTAAAACTAAATATTTACCTTAACGTGTGCAGTTGCTTCTCATTTAAGACCGTTCGCACCCGTGTCGGTTTACCGTCCGATGGGCCCGAAGGCCTTTTTTCCCTAATACTTTTATGTGAGCCCGATTCGCTACCAGAATCTGAAAGTAGTGAAAATGTACATGAAAAAATTTGATTAAAATATTAGAAAAAAAATCATAATTTTAAGTTTAAAAGACATCTTTAAAGACTAAACTTAGAATAGTATTTAATGAAATCTCACGCCGGGCTTTTGAGATTAGTCCCGCTTATTTTTTAAATTTGTACTCTTAGTCTCTTAGGAATGACACCAAGATGTTTGGTGGAGATTGCGCAGATCAAAGATAGGAAGCAAAAATGGAAAATGAAAGGTTTCTACAAAATGGAAAAATGAAAGGCTTTTGTCACTTTTTCGAACTTTCATGATACTTTCGGCTTTGGAGAAGAACGATAAAAATGTGTTAAAGTGAAAAAATTTAAATTTTTTCACAACTCTCTAAAGATTAAGTGAAATCAATAATTTACTCGCTACTCGTTATGACATTCTTTTATTTCTTTGTTTATTGAGCTGCGAAATGATGATTTGATGATGATTTTTTACTTTTTCACCTTTTCACTTTTTTATGATACCTTCGAAAATCACAGCATTTTTTAAATATTTTTTTACTTTTTCATACAGTCATAAAGATAAGAAAATGTGAAAAAAAACTTTTCATTTCACCGTTTTACCGAAAAATAAACAAAAAATAGTTGCTTAACAATTCACTTCACTGACTCAGTATTATGAAGATTGTTAGAAAAGTAAAGCTTTCACTACATATTTTTCGTGAATATTTTCGAATTCCATTTAATATTTTCCTCAAGCGAAATTTATAAGAAGAAAAACGAGAATTGACTGCCAGAACATTATAGCATGCAAGATATGGATAATGGAAATTACATTGATATATATGTAATATAAGCCTGATCTTAAATGGAAAGCGCATTTGATTTACTTTAAAATTTTATAGAAGAACAGATTTGTAGTCATAAATATCTACAAATCTGTTCATCTACAAAATATTAAAGTAAATCAAATGCGCTTTCCATACAAATTCAATTTCTCTTTTAATAAATAAAATTACTTTATGTTTGCCTTACTCTCCAATTTATATTTGAGCATTGCTTTGTGCAAAAAAAAAATGATTTCTGTAGTTGATTTTATATATCTGTGTGTGTGTGTGTCGAACTATAAATAGTTTTCTCCAACGAATGCGCTGAAATATTGCATAAGAAATACAATTCACTTTCCGGTGCGTTTCGGCAAGTACAAAGCGAAATATTTGTATATGCAGTGTCGGGCCAGCTTCGAGATCAATTGTTGAAAATCGATGGAATTTTTGAAATTTCGCTAATTTTTAAATGATCTTTAAAGGGATGCATTTTGTTTAATTTTTTAATTTTTTATTTTTTGAAGAATTTTTTCTTTACAAAAAACAGTGTGCGTTTTCTGATCGTTTTCGTTGTAAGAGAGAACGAAATATTGGACAACGAAATTATGGAGAGCTTGAAGACTAAATATTTGTTTAAATAAAAAAAATTAAATATAACGGAATGAAGTAAAAAAAAAAATAAAAAATTATTATATTAGATTAATTAAAATAAAATAAATAGCACTAAAATAAAATAAAATGTATATAAACTCAATAAAAGAATAAATAACAAAAAAAAAAAAATAAATAAAAAATAAAATAAAATAAAAAATAATAATATAAAAAATAAAGTAAAAAAAAATTACAAAAAATTGAATGAAATAAATGAAAAAAAGTAACATAAAGTAAAATAAAAAATATAAAAATAAAAAATAGAATAATTTAAAATAATATAAAATAAAATAAAGAAATAAAAATAAAAATAAAAAAATAAAATTAAATAAAATGAAGTAATATAAAGTAAAATAAAACAAAGAAAATAAAATAAAATAAAATTAAATAAAATGGAATAAATTAATTTAAAATATTATTAAAAAAAAAATATAAAAATTTAAATAAAATGCAATTTAAAAAAATAAAGTAAAATAAAATAAAATAAAATGAAATAATTTAAAATAATATAAAATAAAATAAAATAGAAAAATTTAATTAAGAAAATGGAATAATAGTAAAATAAAGTAAAATAAAAATAAATAAATAAAAAATAATAAAAAAAAAATTAATTGAAATAAATTAAAGTAAATGAAAATAAAAACTATTCAGATGAGGACTTCCAAAGATAGAAACGCCGGTACGGGCCCGCAATCCAAATTCAAAAGAAAATAAAAGTAAAAAACTTCACGTTTTTTTGTATTTATGATGAAAATCACTGCCTTTAAAAAAGGCCGCAAAAACGTAAAAAACTGTATAAATGTGTGCAAACGAAACTTAAGGGGTTAGGTGGGTTTGAAATTAAGAAAAAAAAACATTTTTTTTTTCAAAATATTCACCTAAAATTTCAAATCGATCGGAGTAAAATTCTAAGAGATATACCCTTTTGGAAGTTCCGCCCATCAGGTCATGTCTGTGTTAATTTGAAACGCTAAACGCGTTTATCTCAAAACTCCAATTTTTAAGTCGGTGGACACGATTTCTCGAAAAGTTATAAAGCGATTTTTTTTTATTACAACTAATTTTTTCGAACCAATGCATTTCGAAAATTTGATCAAATATGTGATTTTTTGTTCAGTCTGTCAAAAACTCAAATTTAGATTTTTTTGTTTTTTTTTTCCTTCGAGATTTATCCATGTGCTAACGAAATATTTTTTGGTTTTTTGATTTTAGATTAACCAATAATGAGTTATGCTGTCTACGGCGAGAGCATTTCCTTTTGAGAAGTCAAAGGAAGATGAGCTACCAACGGCTGAGTTTTCGGAATTTTTGAATAAAATTTTTACAAAATACTGTTTAAATATTTATCTTTGATATCGTAAATTGTTTGAATAAAATATATGATATATTCAATTTGGCAGTTCGGACAATCACACAGTGGCTTTTAAACTACGAAAGCTTTTGGCTTCAACAAAAAACAATAAAAAAGAACAAAAAACAAGAAAGAAAGAAAAAACTTTCATGAAAATATCAAATTTCTTACAAATAATAATATAAAATGAGATAATTTTCAGTGTCAATATGAACTTGAATTCACGTCTGTAGAATAACAAAATTCACGCGCTTTTTGGATGAATTTTCGACTCAAAACCTCATATCTGAACAAATCAGTTGTATGGGTGCTATATGATATAGTATGCCGATTGTGATGATTTTCACTACTAATATGCATTTCATAATTTCATGCTCCTAAATGCTTTTTTGACTTAGTTTTGACCAAAACCTCACATCTGAAAATATCGGTGTATGGGAGCTATATGATATAGCAGACCGATTTGGATAATTTTCAGAAACAAATTTCACGATCGTATGTACTTTTTACCGGATTTATGACCGAACATTTTCCAACCTGAAAAATGGGTCGTATATATGCTATAGTGGACCGATGTGGCTTCGACAAATTAACGTTTAAACGTATAGCTGCATCTTCCTACCAAATGTGGTTGAAATGTCTCAAAAATTGAGAGACTAGTTTGCGTTCAAACAGACAGACGGACAGACGGACATGGCTTAATCAATTCAGCTCGCGATTCCGATACGATCGGTATTAATTTTGATGGGTCTATCTCTTCCTCATATACAATTTCGTGTACATGAAAAGTATACAAATAAAAATGATTTTATTTTATTTATATGTAAATGCAATTTTTATATATTTATACACTAAACATTTACAGCATAGTAATGAGAGACCTTCATAAACTGCTGCAAACTCTTTTTATCTCCGTTACAATCTCAGTATTTACGATAATTAAAGCATTTAAGTCGCGGCAAGAAGTTAGTAAATTTAATACATACATACACGTAAAGCGTAAATGAATGCCAATTGCTATTTAAGTGAGCGAAAAAAAGAACATATGGTAACCGTACATACATACACCTATATGCCATACACATATCGTATCAATGTTGACACCAATACAAATGATATCTAATAAAGTTAAGGAATTATGAGCGATTAAGCCTAGAAAAGCTGCATAGAAATGCACGTGAAAAATAAATATGTATATATATGCATATGTGTGTATTTACAAACAATCGAACAGAATATATACAATATGAGAAACGAAAACGAAGGACAAATTGTAATTTGCAGAATGGCAATGGAAGCAGTAACATAAAATATGAGTTACAGAAAATACAAGGTGCCTCAATTGGTTCCTTTGAGCAGTACTATCGCTACGAATTATTTTCGAAAAGAATTGCTTGCTTTATGTGATTCAAGCTAGCTAGTCCCAACAGATGTCTTATTCTAACAATTTCTGCACTCTTCCTGACAAACAACACTTGAGAAAATAACAGCAAAAGGCAACGGAGGTCTGCATACCTGTCAACTGTATGATGGGGAACTCTTTCAATATGAGTTGCTTCAGACAACTTGGTAGTGGTCTTTAATCCAAATTAAATCTCGGATGAGCGGAGAGAAAAATAGAACTCTTACTTACCTTGGGTGTTTTGGTGGATGCCATTATAAAGGATGATCCAAGTAGAGGTACTTTTTTCAATAGCCTTATTTGCCTATTTTAGCCTGAACAACGTTTACAAATCATTCGACTTCATTACGAAAATTCACGTTCTGTAAATAATGTGTTTCGCGCGCTTCGCTCAAATTATGGTCAACATAATCGGGCTACTGAGCGTACTCTTCGCAACACCGTCACCCATCTCGAGACAAAGCATTCAATATTGGATAAAATTCGACCAAATAGACTACGTCCAGCACGCAGTGAAGAAAATATAGCGGCCGTAGCTGAGAGTGTACACGAAGACCGTGGAGAGTCGATTCGGCGCCGTTCGCAGCAACTCGGACTGACGTATGGAACGACTTGGCGCATTTTTCGTCAAATTACAAAATACAGCTTGTGCAAGAACTGAAGCCGCTCGACCTTCCCAAACGACATAGCTTCGCTCTATGGGCACTTGAAAAGTTCCAAGAAGATCCGACATTTTCGAGACAAATTTTGTTTAGCTATGAGGCTCATTTATCGCTCAATGGGTATGTAAACAAGCAAAATTGCCACATTTGGGACGAAGAGCAACCTGAAGAGATTCAAGAGCTGCCATTTCATCCAAAAATAAAAAACGGTTTGGTGTGGTGTGTGGGCCGGTGGAATCATCGGTTCATATTTCTTCTAAAATGATGCCGGTGAGAACGTAACCGTCAATGGCGACCGCTATCGCGTCATGATAACTAACTATTTGATTGCTGAAATTGAAGCTCGTGATATTCGCGACATTTGGTTTGAACAAGACGGCGCCATTTCCCACATATCGCATCAATCAACGGATTTATTGAGAGAACACTTCGGGGAGCAGACAATTTCACGTTTTGGGTCGGTTGATTGGCCACCAAGATAGTGTGATATAACACCGTTAGACTGTTTCCTGTGGGGATGTGCAAAGTCTATGCGGACAGTCCCACTTCGATTCAGGCCTTGGAGCAAAACATCACGCATGTCATTTGCCAGTTGCCAGTCGAAATGCTCGAACGAGTCATCGAAAATTGCACTCAACGGATGGACCACCTGAGACGTAGCCTTTCTTTCGAATGATAATAAACATTCACCATTAAATTTGAAGTTTCTAGGGTTTTGTTCTCTAAAAAGTAGGGAAACGGATCACCCTAAAATTAGGTTCGTGGGATGAAGTTTTCTGTGGAGATTGTGGAGGTTAAGAAACTAACTTCTTTCAACCCAAGCGGTTCCTAACATTCACTAGCAGATTTCAACATTCACGAGCATCAAATGAAAGCCCCTTTATGTGCAAAGCAGTAGGATGCATTCGTGCTTCTACATAAATATCACCATCTGCTGCTCGCTGAGGGCCTGGAATTTTCATATTTGCGAAACCGAAAAATTACAAACACAAAAACAACAAGTTCAATTGAACAAACTCAAAGTGCCGCCGCCACAGCATCAACTGAAGAAATACAAATAAAAAGCAACGGAGCGCTCAAGCGCATTCCAGTCAGTCACCCAGTCAACCAGCTTACAAGTCAGACTTTTTTATATTTATTTTGCATACAAGCAGTGGACGGTGAAGACCAAAAGGCTGTTACAGGAGACGACTAGACTCTACTTGCCATGGTTACATGTGTGAATGAGTAAGTAAGTGAGTGTGTGAAAGACTGAACGACGGACTGACTGTATCATGGTTACATGCTTGCCTCAGCTGCTTTGTTAGTTGGTTGACTGAGAGCGACGAGGCATTTCGTCTTTGTATGCTTTGCAGCTGATTGCGTTAGTATTTTTTGGTTGACAACTTCTTGAGAAATGCAGACATTCACACGCACACGAACACACACTATTTTTCTTCAACAAAACAGTGTCACCAGCTTGCTAGCTCCGTTTGTAGACCGCCCACAACAACACAACACAACACGTACATACATATGTATGTATTATGAGTACATACGCTTGGTCGCGATTGTGATCGTGTTGTTTGGTGTTTATCATAGCCGATCACTGTTTTGATTTTGTCGTCGTTCTTCACTTCATGCTATTGATTTTTATTTGATTTCCAATCGTTGGCAATTGTTTGATGAACTATCGAAAATGTGTTGTTGTACCATTTGTCATTGTGGTGTAGTCATGTAGTATAGTTGTTTGTTTGCTTTTGGCGGCACTTTCATGTTAGCTGTCGGCATAATACAGGGGAGTTTTGCGAAGAGAGCGCGGAGAGAGAGAGTCAAACATTTTTTGCAAACTTAAGAGAAGCTCCGAGTCGGATGTGCCTCTTTGAAGTCAAATTAGGATTGCTGAAGTGATATATTGTTTTTAATGGATTTCCAGAGGTGAGCTAGCAATTGAGGGATTATCATCATCAGTGTTTCCTTCGATGAAAATTAATTTAATTCCTCCCGATACGAATAGAGAAAAATTAAAGTCTAAGACAAGCAGAATTAAAAATTTAGATTTCACAAAACATGCGGAATTACAATATCTCATCGCAATTGGAAACCTCTACTACACACCAAACATAGTAATAAACTAGACCCAGAACTTAGACTGACTGAGCTGTTCCGTCTGAGTTCAGCATATTAGCTAGGACTAAGAAGCATATCGGATAAGAACGCCACCTGCGGTTAAGTTCTCAACTTACCATTTCAACCAACCACTCAGCGCAGTAGATCCTAAACTATTTACTTTGTAAGGATGATGGAAGATACTTAAAGGCTGTAAGTGAGCAGTTCTGGATATCAGTAGCCTTATGAGAATATTACGGTAATAATTAAGGTCATATACATTGAGTAAGAGTCTCATTAGAGGTTAACTTCTATTGGATTGACACGCAAATATAATGGCCAAACTATCAAGTGACTTCTAGCGGAGTTGCAAAGATCCAAGAGCAATCTCAAGCTTCGGGGATTTTTGCTCTGTAAAAATTATGAAATTCATAGAAGTAGTCTAACATTTCTAGGAGCCGTAACTTTCAGAGACCTGTGTGTCCTAGCTGGAGCTGCAGTACTCACGGATATAATTTCATTTTATATTATTTAAGATCGTGTGGAAGCGAATGGTTCTGGTAGAGAAGGAGTACTAGACAAAATAGCTGCAGTCATCAAGGGAATACTTAGCGCAATTGGTTCCCACATCAATCTTGGCAGTCATAACTTTGAAGTGTTAAATAATTTTGTCTAACTTGGAACCAGCTTTAAACATCAACATCAGACTTGAAATGGAACGCAGAAGCACACTTGCCAACAGGTGCTACATTAAATTGAGCAGATAATAGAGAAGTAAAGTCCTCTCTCGATGAACAAAGACCAAAGTCTACAAAGCTCTCATCATTCCCGCACTATTACAAGGTGCAGACGCATGGCGGATGACAACATCTGTTCAGAGAAAGCTTTTGTGGAAGAAAGGTGAAGGCAGAGGAAGAAAAAGGCCTCCACTCCGTCGGAAAGATCAGGGGGAAGAGACCTGGCTTCTAGAGATCTGTATATGATAGCTGGTGCTGCAGTATTCATGGATACAATTTTATTTAAAGTAAGATCGTGTGGAAACGAATGTTTCCAAATAGCTGCTGTCATCAAAGAAATGCTTTAGAGACTCGGCTCTTTGAAATCGAACGCAGAATCACACTTGCCACAGGTGCTATTTCAAACCGAGCAGATAATTGAAAAGTAAAGTACGCTCTCGACGAACAAACACCAAAGTCTACAAGTCTTTCATCATGCCCACCCTACCATAAGGTTCGGAGACCTGGCGGATGACAACATCTGTTGAGAGAAAGTTTTTGTGGAAGAAGTGCGAAAGCAGAGGAAGAAAAAGACTTCCATTCCGTTGGAAAGATCAGGTGGAAGAGAACCTGGCTTTATTTAAAACCGAACGGTTAATAGAAAAAACGACTGGTAATCGACTATAATAGAAGATGTTGTTTTATAACCGCAGAAAAACTCCCCAACTTGGGCACCAGAGAATATTGCGGGTGTGAAGTCTTTGGCCGATTAAAAAATCCGGGTCGTTCCGGTATAAGGACCGAATTTCGCGGTAACTATTGGATTTTAGTCGCCTCTTACGACAGGCATGCCTTACCGCGGGCAAATTCTTGAACCCCGCAGGGGGTATAATACTAATATTATAATAGAAGAAGATCGTTCGGTTCGGTGGCATAATTGATTGGTTGGTTGTTTAGAAGATTCACGCCGAGACCAACTTCCCGACGCACTTTCATCATTTTCTGTCGTAAACACTTTTAATCCTAGCAGTGTGTTCAAATCAGTTCTCTACACGCCAACAACGAAATTTTTGTGATTTGTTTACTAGGTCTTTTAGGTCCAAATTAAATGGATTTTCTTACTGGCTAAAGCGGAATTTCAGCTCTTTTGAACTATTGGCTCAAATGAGGAGTGGAATTCTCCCCTAACTTTTTCTGTTAATATGTGCGGGACTTTTTGGACGAGGCATTTCCGTTTGAATAAAGCGGGAGGGGGCGTGAGAGCGACAGTGCGATCTGTACCCAGACCCTGCAATGCTTTCCCAAAGGTGTCTACTTAATTTTGTTTTCGATTGTGATCCACGTAAGACAATCAAAAGCTCGTAGAGTTGCATTTGGTAGACAAGTGATAAGAAATGACCTTGTAATTTGCAAGAACTCTCTTTTTAATGTCAAGCAAAACTTTTTTCTTATAAATTTTATCTGTGCGTGTCTGTTAACATCCATATAATTTGTCGTAACATAAAAAAGAAAAAATAAATACAAAAAGATAACAACGAAACGCTTATAAAACATGATCAACGTACTTTTGTGAGCGTACTTTTGTGAGCGATAACAGTATACTAACTCTTTTTCTGCATTTTTTATTATTATTTATTTTATTAATTTTTTCTCATTTTGTTCGACTAGTAGTATTTTGTTCAAAAAAAATTACCAACGCAAACGACTGAGTTCGATTGTAATCTTTCGGCGATTGTCACACATGCAAACTCGTACACACAGCCATACACGCGTAGGTACATATATATCGATTGTCGGAAATAGTTTATGCACAGAAGACGTTATAGAGCTACATAATAGGTCTGCGGTGGAGGTGTCTGCACAACAAAGAACGACCGCAATTAGATAACAACTTGTAATTGTGTTGTGAAACACGACGTAATTACGAATGTTTTCTCAATTGCCGCTACAAGACGATACAAAGAGATTCGTGTGTAGATTAGAAAACTGTTTAGTTTCACGGCGTAGGGAAATTGAAGATGCAAATGATGATGTTGATGAAGATGATGACAATCGATAGCGGTATTTACATATTGATAATTATGTATTTAACTAATTTATTTAAACAGTCTGAGTTAATCATTTGTAAGGGGATAAATTAAAAAAGAATTAAACAGCAGTAGAAGACGTTTAATAATAATAATAATAATAAATCAAAAAAAAAAAATTAAAAATAAAAAAAAAAATAAAAAAAATAAAAATAAAAATAAAAAATAATTAAAAAATATAAAAAATTAAAAAATATAAAAATATATAAACAAAAATAAAATAAAATAAAATTAACTTAAAAAAATTAAAGTAAATAAAATAAAATTAAAAAAAATAAAATAAAAATAAAATAAAATAAAATAAAATAAAATAAAATAAAATAAAACAAAAAACTATTCGGTGTACAAATCAATTCCGTCCGTTCTCAATAAATGGCTTCACCTGCAAATTTTGGCCGAACTTGGAAGTGATTTCATTGAAGGTTTCATTTTGAAGGTTTTACATCTGTCAACAATATTTAATGTAAATCAGCGCTTGTTTCTGACAACAGCGTTGTTTTTTCTTTACGATAATGTCCGGCTTTGTGTTAATAAAGCACATTTGCGGAAAGTTTTGATTTTTTATTTTAATTGGAAGAAAAGTACAGCTGAATCGAATCATTGTTGAAGTTTAACTCCTCGAGTGTTAGTGGAAGTTTATGGTGAACCTACGCCGACCGATAAGTCATGGAGAGTGTCAAATGTGGCGATTTCAGCGTCGAAGACAAAGAGCTTCCTGATTAACCCAAAAAGTTTATATATATATATATATATATATATATATATATATATATGTGGCAACCACTACTCAACAGCTGATAGCATAACTGACAGTTGTCAAAAATGTAAAATAAGAATAATGAATTTCACTTTTCCTTTTTTCTTTCCGCCTTTTGTAAGAAGCACACGTCTTCATCAGCAATTTCATTTTTTAATTATACCGATTATAATTGTAAGTAGTTGTAAGGCTTTTCATAAATAAAGTAACTACAATTGGTGACCCCGACGTGATCCGGAATGGCAAACGTAGATGGTAGCCTACACTCAATATCGCTGCCCAGATTGCCTCTACCCACATTGACAGAAAGCAACATCGAGGCGTACTTCTACTCCTTGGAGTTCTGGTTCGAGGCGTGTATGGTTATTGGTGATACACGCAAGTACAACATCGTATTGGCAAGCGTTCCGCCACACAAATTAATTGAGCTACGACCTTCGATCGATACAACACCTGTTACCGGGAAATATGAGTACATTAAGCAGAATGTGATTGATCATTTTGCCGACAGCGAGCAGCGGCGCTTGCAAAGAGTCCTATCGGAGATGCCTCTCGCTAACAAAAAACCAAGCGAACTTTACAACGAAATGAAGCGCGTAGCGGGCACTTCGCTTAGTGACAATGTGTTGCTAAATCTTTGGATCGGCCGCCTACCTCCGCACGCACGCGCTGCGATCATAGCGGCAGAAGTTCAGATAGCGCAGAGATTACGCATTGCAGACTCAATAATAGAATCTTTGAATGCTTCTGCTACCGAAGTCGCAGCAGTATCATCAACTTTAAACTAAATGAAGCAAATGCAAGAGGAAATATCAGCAATATCACGTGATGTTCGTACACTTTTAGACAATCGCCAACGACGTTCGCCATCTCGTTTGCCATCTCGCTCACACTCACGTTCCCGATCTAAAGATCGTCATTCCGCTGACGATGTGTGCTGGTATCACGCCACATATAAAAACAAAGCACAGAATTGCCGAGAACCATGTGCTTTCAGTAAAAAGGCAACTTCTAACCAAAAGTCACAATAGGTAAGCTCAGCTGAAGTATCGGAGTTAGGCGAATGCTCCGTAAATCTGAATACATCGCGCCTATGCGTTCGTGATGTAACAACCCACATTAACTTTTTAATAGATACGGGCGCTGATGTGTCAGTCGTTCCAAAAAGTCAGCACTCAGCTCGAGCTACACCTACATCAACAAAATTGTTCGCCGCTAATAGCACCGCCATAAACGTTTATGGCCAAGTTCTGCTAAAACTTAGTTTAGGTCTGCGCCGTGAATTTATTTGAAACTTTTTAATTGCAGACGTGAGTCATGCAATCATAGGTGCGGATTTCTTGGCAAATTTTAGCCTAATAGTCGATATAAAAAATAAATGTTTACATGACGAATTAACATCGCTTAAAACTGTTTGTAAAACGCGGGCGCATAACATATCATCAGTGAAAACTATTGATGCCGACGCGCCATTCTCGAATATTTTAAAGCAGTACCCCGAAATAACACGTACTGCGAATCCTGAAATAAAATCGAAGGCGATGGTTACTCATCGCATTGAAACTACAGGGCAGCCTGTATTCGCTAAACCACGTCGACTCTCGCCAGAGAAACTAAGCGCGGCTCGCGCAGAATTCGAGACACTTATGAAGCTGGGCATTTGTCGTCCGTCATGCAGCAACTGGGCCAGCCCACTTCATATGGTAAGAAAAGCAGACGGATCTTGGAGACCTTGTGGCGACTACCGCGCCTTAAACGCCAACACGGTCCCGGATCGTTACCCACTACCGTATTTGCAAGATTTTTCCGCCGCTCTCTTCGGAAAAACAGTTTTCTCCAAGATCGATCTCCAGAAAGCATTTCACCAGGTGCCATACATCCAGACGACGTGGCCAAGACGGCGATAACTACGCCGTTTGGGCTCTACGAATTTAATTACCGATCATAATTGTAAGTAGTTGTAAGGCTTTTCATAAATAAAGTAACTACATATATATATATATATATATATATATATATATATATATGCCACTTTGTAACCGCTGAAGCGATTTTCATGTCAGAAATACACTCGGAGGGATTGTCATTACCTGCCGAGGGGCGACCGCAATTAGAAAAATTTATTTACTATAATTTTGGATGTTGCTCGAATCTGGGCTCGAACCCAAGCCTTCCGAACGGCGGTACGCAGTGCTAACCACTCGGCTATCGCGGCCGCCAAAAAGTTTGAAGATAAGAAATTGGTGGCTATACTGGATCAAGATCCGTGCCAAATGCACACTGAACTCACAGAATCGTTGGGACTAACTCAGCAAACAATTTACTTCGGCTTAAAGCAATTTGGATATATTCAAAATCCAGAAAAATTGGTGCCGTACGAGTTGAAGTCGAGAGAAGTCGAAAGGCGATTTTTCAACTCGGAACTGCTTCTTGGAAAAACATCAAAGGAAAAGATTTTGGCACTGGGTCGGTCCCTGGAAGTGAAAATACTGCGATAGCCCTAAGAAGTAAAAATACTATGCCGAGTAAATGATAATGGAACGGGTTCACCAGGCCCGGGTTCACCAGGCCCGTTCCATTCTCGTTTACATCGACACCAAAGATAAACATTCATGGTCCAAAGGCCATGCTCTGCATATGGTGGGATCAGACGGGTGTGGTAAGAGCTGCTAAAACCGAGAGAAACCATTAATGTGAAACGTTATCAACTACAAATAATGCGTTTGAGCCATGCATTGCGCAAAAAAAGGCCAGAAACGGCTGAAAGGCATGGCAAAGTAATTTTGGGGAGACTTTACCCCACCCGCTGTATTCTCCAGACCTTGCTCCTTCTGACTACTGGCTTCTTCGGCGGAGTCAAAACGATTTTGGGCGTCATCAGTTCGAGTCTTTTGAAAAATTCTAAAGTGGGCTCAATTAGATTGGATCGAGGACAGAGAGAACTAAATTTTTAAAGATATATTCGAATATATTCAGAGAGATGGGAAAGAGTAGTCGCTTCCGATAGACAATATTTTGAACGATGTACTTTTTTTTATACTTTTTTTGTTTAATAAAAAATACTTTCTTGAACACAAAAAACGTACCGAATTTATTTGTACACCATAAAATAACAGATTATAAAATATAGTAAAACAAATATTTAAATAAAATAAAATAATAACAAAATATCAATTAAAGTCAAATAAAATCAAATAAAAATAAATAAATATAAAACAAAATAAAATAAAGTAAAATATAATAAATAATAAAAAGTTAAATTAATTATTATAAAATAAAATATTTTTTATTTTAATTAAAAATGTATATAAAAATAAGATAGTATAAAATAAATAAATAAAATAACATGGAATAAAATTTAAAAAAAATAATAATAATAATAAATAATAATAATAAAATAAAATAAAATTTAAAAAATGGAATAAAATTAAATTAAATTTTAAAAAATTAAAGAAATATAAAAAAAAAAAAAATGAAAAAAAAAATTAAACTAAAAAAAATAAAATATAATAAAATAAAATAAAATAAAATTAAAAAAATAAAATAAATAAATAAAATAAAATAAAATAAAATAAAAAATAAAATTTAAAAAATGGAATAAAATTAAATTAAATTTTAAAAAATTAAAGAAATATATAAAAAAAAATGAAAAAAAAAATTTAACTAAAAAAAATAAAATAGAATAAAATAAAATAAAATAAAATTAAAAAAATAAAAATAAATAAAATAAATAAAATAAAATAAATTAAATTGAAAAAAACAAAATAAAGTAAAATAAAATAAAATGAAATCAAATAAAATAAAAAATTAAAAAATTAAAAAATACAAAATTGATTAAATAAAAATTAAAAATAAACAAATCAAAAAATATATAAAATGCATAAAAAACTAAAAAAAGAAAAGTAAAAAAAAAAAAATAAATAAAAATAAAAATAAAAAAGTAAAAAAAAATTAAAATAAAATAAAATTATATCAAATACCTCAATATAAAATTAAGAAAAGTAAATAAACGAAAAAAAACGCGAAATAAAATTGAATAAAACAGAATAAAATAATAAGAAAATAAAGAGTATAGAAAAAACAGAAATGAATTGAAATAAAATAAATTAAAATAAAACAAAATAAAATAATACAAAAATAATAATATATATAATAATCATACTAACCATCATAAAAAAGCTTAATTATACTTAGTAATACCTTTTAAAACATTAACCTTGAGCTTAGAATTAAATTTTAGATACCATTAATTTCTATATTAAATTAAAAATATAATTTTATATCAAAACTTAAAATATTCAAAAAAATTATACATATATACAATATTTCTAAACGCAACTCACCTGACATTGAACCCAACTCGCTGGAATGATTATTATTACTAAGACTTGTATTATTATTATTATTACTACTATTATTGTTGTTGCTCTCTATTGATGATGACGTTAGACTACTTTGTGAGGATTTCTCTAGAACATCATGATCTTCTTTACAATATAAAATACCACCATCTCGTAACGCAAACTCATCGCCTATATATATATATAAGAGAAAAAAAACCGAAAAAAATATAAAATAAATTTCAATAGGGAATTGGGAATTGAAATATTTTTATAACAAACAAAATACATTTGCACAATTGTATATATGTGTGTGTGCGTGTATTTTAATTTGTATAATATTTACCTGGCAGCAGCTGCTTCGCACACGCCGAACAACGAAAGCATTCAATATGAAATATTTTCGTTTTTGCGCGCATCACAAAGTCATTTTTACTAAATGAGCTACCGCATTTATCACATTTTGTACCAAATAACCTGAAAAAAATATGAGATTTAATAAAAAATAAATAAATATATATATTTAATAACAATATAAATGTTTGTTAATTTTTCTTAATGAAAAAATTGTGTAAAAATCAAAAACGAAAAAAAAAAATTTATTTATCATAACAAAAAGCTCTTGAATAGGTGCATAACCTTGCAAAGGTGCAAAGTTACTGAAGTAGAAAATATTTTTTCCTTACAACTACATACATATATTACAATTGAAATGTTTTTTTTTGACAATTTTCTTTAAATTAATAAATCCTTGTAGATTTATTATCATTTTCTAACAGGTCAATTGGAAAGTCCTCGGCCTGACACATAGATGGCGCTACGTGTGAGGAGCTTGAGAAACTGGCCGAGAAAGGTAATGCTCAAAAATTCTATGAGAAGATGCGGCGACTTACAGAATGTTTCAAGAGCGGAGCAAAATCGTGAAGGTACCATGGAAGTAATCTGGTGACAGATGCTCAGAGCATACTTGGTGTATTGAGGGAACACTTCTCCAACCTGCTCAATGGTAGTGAAAGTGAAAATACCGGAGATGGCGAACAAGAAATCCCAATCAAAGACGACGGTATAGAAGTGCCATCAAACGACTATGAAGAAGTTCGAATAGCGATTGCCCGCTTAAAAAATAACAAAGCGGCGGAAGACGATGGCTTACCGGCAGAACTATTCACATACGGCGCCGAAGAATTGACAAGGAGCATGCATCACCTTCCTTGCTGAATATGGTCGGACGAAACCATGCCTGACGAATGGAACCTACGGTCTGTCGTGGGATAAGTCTCCTTGATATCGCATATAAGGTCCTATCTAGCGTATTGTGTGAAAAACTAAGCCCCACCGTCTACAAACTGATCGGACCTTTTCAGTGTGGCTTTAGACCTGGCAAATCCACCATTGATCAGATATTCACCATGCGAAAAATCTTTATGGAGACGAGAAAGAAAATAATCGGTACACACTACTTTTTTATCGACTTTAGAGCTGCCTCTGCGCGGCTATGTCTGAATTTGATATCCCCACAAAAATTCATAAGGCCATGTAAACTGACCCTGGATAATAACAGAAGCACAGTCAGAATTGGGACCTCTCCGAGCCGTTCGATACCAAACGAGGTTTCAAACAAGGAGACTCTTTATCGTGTGATTTTTTTCAATTTTATGCTGGGGAAAATAATACGTGCTGTAGAGCCAAATAGACCAGGCACAATCTTCCACAAGAGTATACAATTGTTGGCGTATGCCGAAGATATTGATATAATTGGTCACAACAACCGCGCCGTAAGTTCTGCTTTCTCCAGGTGAGACAAAGAAGTGAAGCGAATGGGTTCGGTAGTGAACGAGGGCAAGACAAAATATCTCAATCTCATCAAATAAACAGTCATCGCATTCGCGACTTCGCTCCCACGTCACTGTCGACAGTCACAACTTCGAAGTCGTAAATAATTTCGTCCACTCTGGAACCAGCATCAACAACACCAAAAATGTCAGCCTTGAAGTCCAAAGCAGAATCATTCGTGCCAACAGTTGCTACTTTAGACTGAGCAGGTCATTGAAAAGTGAAGTCCTCTCTCGACGAAACAAAACCAAACTCTACAAGTCGCTCGTCATTCCCGGCCTGACATATGGTGCAGAAGCCTGGACGATGTCGACAGCCGATGAGTCGGCTTTAAGAGTTTTCGAGAGAAAATTTTGCGGAAGATTTATGATTTATTGTCCATTGGCAACGACGAATACCACAGACAGATGTATGAGAAGAAGAAGAGTGAAGCAACTTTTATTATTGTTAAAAAAAATGGATAAAAAGGAATTTCGCGTGTTGATAAGATATTGCTTTTTGAAGGGAAAACGTCCAGTTGAAGCAAAAACTTGGCTTGATGACGAGTTTCCGGACACTACCCTAGGAAAATCAACCATCAAAGATTGGTGTTCAAAGTTTAGACCGTAGACGGTGAATGCAGTGGACGCCCAGAAGAGGTTGCTACTGACGAGAACATCAAAAAAGTCCACAAAATGATTTTGAATGACCTTAAATTGAAATTTAATGAAATAGTAGATACTGTAGAGATATCAACTGATCATGTACATCATATTATTCACGAATATTTTGGTATGAGAAAGCTCTGTGGAAAGTGGCTGACGCGCGTGCTCACTTTTGACCAGAAACAACGACAAGTTGATGATTCAGAGCAGTGTTTGGAGATGTTCAAGCGTAACAAACCAGAGATTTTGCATCCATATGTGCCAATGGATGAAATATGGCTCCATCATTTCACTCCGAACGACAATCTCCAGCCATCCGAGTGGACTGGACACGATGAACCCGTTCCAAAGAGTGGAAAAACGCAACAGTCGGCTGGCAAGGTTATGGTGTCTGTATTTTGTGTTGCGCAGGGAAAAAAATGCTCATTGGCTACCTTGACAAAGTAAGGACCATCAACTGCGATTATTATATAGCATAATTGGACCGTTTGAAGTAGGAACTCGTCGAAAATCGGTCGCCTTTGCAGAAAAAGAAAGTGCTTTTTCATCAAGACAATGCATCGCGTCACTAGTCACGGTGAAATCGTTGCCAATAAACCATGAATTGTGCTTTTTTCCCCATCCCCCGTATTCTCCAGATCTGACTCCCAGCGACCACTTCCAGTTCTCAGTTCTCAACAGAATGCTCGCTGGGAAGAAATTTTCGTCTAACGAAGAGGTAATCGGCGAAACTGTCGCCTTTTCTGAAGCAAAGGACAAATCGTACTATAAAAATGGTATCGAAAAGTTGAAGGGTCGCTATAATCAGTATATAACCCTTGAAGGGAACTATGTTGAATAGAAAAATTAGTTTTGCCAAAAAAACTGTGTTTTCTATGCTAGGCCGTGGACTTTTCAATCGACCTGTTAAATGTAGTGTGTATTTACTTTGGATGTGTAAAATTTTCGCTTTTCATGAATTTTCATAACATCGAGCGTTTATAGTGTAAGTACAACATAAATATAGTATGAAATGATTTTATAAAAGAAAAAACTTTCAAATTCGAATAAAACCCGGCATTTTAACTTTGTTGCCTATAATTTTTGTTGTTGTTATTATTTTATATTTATTTCTATTATTTTCTTTATTTATTTCTGAGGTGAAAATTGTGCTAATTTATTATCGATTGCTCGGCGCGTGTTAATGAATTATTTAAATATTTATGTAACGACATTGTTCACACTGCAATAGCAGCCAATGCGTACATACCTATGCACATATATATGTACCAAATACATAAACGATAACATTCATTCCACTCGCAAAGTTTATTTTTAACTATTAACAGCTTTTATTGGGGTACAACCAACCATTGGTGTGGTTAAACAAATTGAGGCATTTTCGTACACGGCAACATCGCGTATGAATTTTTTTCCACAAAATTATTCTCAATTTTTGACAGCTTGTGTTGTGTGGTAGTGGCTTGTGCGTGCTTTATTTTTGTAGAAAAAAAAAAATTATTTAACAAATATTTGCTATAATATTTATACCTTTAAATAAATAAAATATAAAATAGTTACAAACAAATATACATTTGAAAATTTTCTATACGTCCGTGTTGATTGTTTGCTTGCATTTTGACTGCCACTGTTGTTAAATTGGTTAAATACCCACCAATTGTTATTTAAACTGTATTGTTGTCATATTAGTTATCAAAGATTTGCTAAATGCCATTGTGTAAAATACAAATTTTAAGTTGGGAGATTTTAATTTGTACAATTCATTTGCATATTAGCGGTATTTTCAAGCGTACTATGTACATATTTGTATTTATGTGTAGTGAAAAAAAAAAAATAATAATAAAAACACAAAATAAAAAAATAAAAAGTGAGGTAGGCATTGATTGGTTGGAAAATATATTTAATTTATATTCAAAATCTATTCATTGGTTTAAAGATGATTTATATGTATATTTTTTAAACTTAATATTTTTTTATCAATATCCCGGCGGCAAAGATAACTGTTATAATCTTAAAATTAAATCTAAAACAAACATTTTCACTTTTTATTTACTCGTTAGCACGCTTTCACATTTACAAAAACAATAATAATAGGAATTCGATAATTTCTATGAAATATTTGTCGCTGAATGTGAAAATCATTTTTTATTTTTTTTTTTTTTATTTTTTTTTTTTTTTTTTCAATTTAAAAATCAACACAAAAAATATTGTTGATGATAAAAATAAGTCGTTTATTGAGGAAATTATTAAAAAAATTTTTTTTTTTTGGAAAATGGTTTTACCAAATTTAAAAAAAATTTTTTTTTTTGAATATGACACTAATGATTTTTAAAATAATTGTGAACTTAATTTTTTTCACCAGTGCACTCAATATTTCAAAAAGTTAAAAATCAACATAGCTGAATTTTTTAATTTGAATTTATTTTCTCAGAGCAAAGATAATTAAAATATTTTCCAAAATTTCCTTTATGTATTTACATCTCAGGAAAAGGTTTATATAATTTAATTGAATAATGCTTTAAAAATCAAATCCGTGCAGATGGCAGCGGCGCTGCAATGACTATGTTGCTCTTCCAGAAGATTACGTGGATAAATATAGCCAATTTTGAAAAAAAAAATTTCATTATTAGGCCCGGAATTTTTCAGCCCATCTAAAGGGTTATCAATTTAGTCATTTCGAAAGTGCAGGGCTGTATTTTGACTTCTGTCAAACTTAACTGTCAAAGCAAATATGTTTTGCTTTAGGTAAAAGTTAGGCTTTTATGAAAATATCTTTAATGATCGCTCAACGACCGCACAATGCGAAAATATTGTTCAAACCTACTACGTGTGGCCACGTTTCGTGCTCAGTTACAGATATTGTAAGGCTTGTGCATCATTGGTTTGCTATTTTCAGCTCAAATATCGCTGCTGTGTAAGTGAAAGTTTAGCCGAAGACTAGAATGTGTCTATTTCTCGACGTTCTCAAGAGCTGGCATTTTCTTACGGCACATTAAGGCGTATTTTGCACTTGGACTTATAGCTAAATCCATATAAAGTCTAACTCATATAAGAACTGAAGTCAGTTCACCATTCAAAACGTCGAAATTACGTCGATTGGGTCCAGCAAGAAATGGAACACGATTTTTCCAACAAAATTTTCTTCCGCGACGAGCCAAATTTCTCACTCGGGGTATACATAAATAAGCAAAATTGTCAGTTTTGAGGCTCCGAGCATCCTCAATCCATACACCAAATTAAAAAAAAAAATGCTTACTGTCCGGGGATGTGATTGGACCTTACTTCGTTGAAAACGATAAGGGCAAGACTGTCACTGTCACTTCGGAGCCTTGTAGTCGCATGATAACCGACTTTTTTGGCTTGCAATTGAAGAACATGACTTGGACAATATGTGATTCGAACAAGATGGTATCACATGCCACCCAACACGAGCGATTATGGCTTTATTATGAGAGAAGTTTCCCGTCCGCATAATCTCTCCTCTTGGTGAAGCCGATTGGCTACCGACATCGTACGATTTGACACCATTCGATTCTTTTTTAACTCTTGAACACTTGCAAGCCAGCATTCGCCAAGTTTTGACTGAGATGCCGCCCAATATGTGCCAAAAAGTGGTCGAAAATTACCTCTAAATGGATCAAAGTTTGCAAAAACTCACGAGGCGGTCATTTGAATGATGTAGTGTTTCACATGACTATAATACCAAGGTTCAAACTTTATAATAAAAAAGAAATTTCATGAAAAAAATTATTTTAAGTGCAATTTATATACGTTTATTTTGGAAACCTCAAAATGGATAAACCTGTATTATATTATTTGCGTGCCGAAAACCTTTATGTTTCAAATTGAAAGTTTTTATTCAATATGCCTATGCGAATATCAATAAAAAATAGTAATTTTATGTTAGTTAGTCATCAAAAGATTAAACATGTCTTGGAACAATTTATTAAAATTTTAAATTTTTGAGATTTTAAATATTAAAAAAAATTAGTACAAGTATTTGTATGGATTTAATTTTATATTAATTTTTTAAATTAAAAACAAAAGTATTTTTAAATTAAAAATAATTATTTTTTATAATATTTATTAACATTTTTTTAAATTTATTTTATGTATTTACAAAAAAACATGAAAATACGTTTCATATCACTTTCAAAAATCAACATAATAATTAGTGACGAAAGCGTTATGTAAAAATATAACAAATTTATAAAAAAAAAATTATTTATGTATTAAACTGATCCTCTAGTTAATTATAATGGTAATATTTTTGCTGTATTGTTTACCCAAAAAGTACTTGAGAGAAGATTTTTTAACTACATATTTTAGATAGCATGGCAAATTATTGATTTTCTCTTTCTCAAAGGTTTAAACTGAAGGAGAAATAAAAGCTGAGCTCATAATATCAAAAAAGCTTGTTTTACTTTTATCAAATTTATCAAAATAATTTCAAGCATATGATCGATCACATGACACAAGCAAAGAAAATCAAAAAAGGAGAATCAAATTAATTTTTCAATATATTGACTGTACTTTTCTGTTCATTCTTCTTCTACTTCTTCTTCTTCTTTCTAATTATAACAGTAATTGTGAAAACTTTATCATCTCTTTTCGTTTGGCAATGAGGTCAAATAATCAAATTAACATGTCAATATTATTTTATAGCCTGAATGCCAATTATCGAATAATATAAAGACACAAATATACAGATAAATATATACAGATATATGCGCAAGATTTTTTTTAACTGGAGGTGTATTTCAACGTATTTCTTTTAATTGGCAAGTCTATAAACATATCTAATACACGTGTTTATATATAGTATATAAGAAAAAATTAATACAAACTAAAATAAAATGAGAACAATAAAATGCGAAAAATTTTATGAAAATAAATAAAAATAAAAAAGAATATAATATAAAATAAAATTAAATAAAAAAGTTAAATAGAAAAAAATTAAATAAAAGTAAAAATAAAAAAGAAATGAAATACAGAATTTAAAATAAATTAAAATAAAACAAAGTAAAATAAACTAATATAAAACAAAACAAAGAAATACAGTTAATCAGAAATAAATAAAATAAAATAAAATAAAATTATTTAAAATTAAAATACAAACAATATAAGTAAAATCAATGAATGAAAAAAATATTAAATTAAATTAATAAAATAAAATAAATAATATAAAACAAATAAAATAAAACGAAATAAAATAAAATATAATCAAATAAAATAAATTAAAATTGAATATAAAAATAAAATAAAACAATTTGAAGTAAAATAAAATAAAATAAAATAATATAAATATATATAAAACATAAAATAATGTTAAATTAAATTAAATTAAATACCAAATATTATAAAAAACATTATAAAACAAACCAAAGTGAAATAGAATACATAAATATAAAATAAAGCAAATAAAATAAGCTAAAATAAAATAAAATAAAATAAAGCACGCTCACCGTTTTATTGACCTGAGGATCACTGCGGACCCTAAATTGAACTTCACACATCACATTGATGTGATAATCAATAAAGCCAAAGGCATCTTGGCTTCTGTAAAACGGTAGTCAAAGGAGTTTAATGAACCTTATGTTACTGAAGCTTTATATACAACATTAGTAAGGTGTATTCTAGAATACGGCTCGGTAATTTGGTATCAAATCTACTCCGACAAGATAGAGTCTATTCAAAAACAATTCCTCCTATTTGCATTAAGGTCGGTTTGCAGCTCTTACGAAAACCAAAAACTCGATATAAATAAAGTGCAAAAAAACGATGCGAGAAAATTTTATTTACGAAGCAGTACGCACCTCGAACGAAAAAAACTGCATTTTCTACTGCCTATTTCTAAAATTTTTAAACAAATACGAATGCAATGAATAGTCTCGCATATATTTCGCGAGAAACAAGAGGACGACTAATTTTCAAACGTATTAAAGTAAGTTTATAAAGCCAATTGTGTAATATTTTTTAGTTTTTTTCATCAATTTCTACACCTTTTATTTATTTTTAGCCCTGGAAAACGTTAGTATACATAATCAGTGACAAATATTTATCGCACTCTAGTCTTGTTTTTCATTTTGTTTATTTACGTTTGCATATCTTCTTCCTATGTAAAGAAATAGAAAATCATCTGTCAAGTTTCCGTGCCTACTACATTTTTCCATACACGAAATATATGAGTTTGTTTTTTCGTAAAAGCTGCATACCGACCTTTAAGAAACTGCCATTGAAAGTATCAGTACAATCTTCTTCCTTATACTAGTCGTCAGAAAATCTGAAAAAATCAATTTCCCTACTCTTGTTCAGTGGCCGTGAAATGCTTGGTGTAATTTTCATGGTTAAAATAACAGGCTCAATTTCTAGCCCCCTCATTCTCTGTGAAATAAAATTTAAAATTCCACTAAGAATGTCCAGACTTTTACATCCCATGTTTTTGAAAACTTGTAAAACGAATTTTGAATTTCACCAGCCTTTGCATTGTTTGTGTCTTGATTTCAACTCTCATTCAAGCACATTTGACATTTCTGACTCGCTTTTTCATATTAAGAAAACTATTTTCTCGACTCTCAACTAATCATTACATAACATTTTGTATTTGAATAAATTTATTTTTATTTATTGTTCTGTAGCTGAACTTTTTTAGTTTTCGGCACTAAACAAACCTCTGCTCATCGTTACTTAATATTAATGAAAAACAAAACAAGTTTATTCGTCATGCGCCTCGTGCGGATGGGCGGGAAGTGGGTAAACCGAATTATAATAATAATAATAAAAAAATAATAATAATAAAAATAAAATAAAATAAGAATAAGTTGTTCTGAAATATTTAAAAGTCTTTAATATGAAAGCAAAAATTACAATTTATTTTTTGTTTCTGGATTAGAACAATTTTCATATAAACCAATCTGTGCAGTATTGAAAACAAACTGGTTTAGTTATTTAAAATCATTAATGTAAACTTTTCTTCTAGCTCATATGAGTTTTCACAATTTCTCAGTTTAAACACCAAGGAAAATCCACAGCACATGATTAATAAAATGACCAGTCGCATACATATACTTGGCTTTAATTGTCTGTCACTATCATAAAATTTAGCTAAGTACCACATGACTTTCCAATAAACGTTGTCAATAAATAGTACAACTCTGAAGGTTATAATACATAACCACTTGAAGCGTGGCATTGCGAAAATAAAATATATATAAAATATTTTCAAGCGCGTGTCTCAACCTCACCTGATTTGAAGTTAATTTTCATAGAGCAACCATTTAGTTGTCTGACGTCATTACAAGCTGCCTAAGCAAAAAATTAAATTCCAAAAAACTGCGAACTATATTAATGTGTGTAAATATGGCATCTAGACACGAATTTTAACTAACGTGGAAGATAAGTAGGCTTGAAAAGCACGAAGTGTGCTGCTGTGAGTAGTAAAAATAAACTCGATTTAGCATAATTTCACACTAATGTGCATATTTGTTAATTAACAGAAAATCTGTAGTGTATTTATATTTATTAAATAAATATTTTTACTACATTGCATGTTAATGTGCAGTTTAAATAATAGTTTAATTTTAATTTTTATAATTTTTTTTTTGTAAATTTTTTTTTGCAAAATTTTTGTTTCATTTATTTCTTTTATATTTTTTTTTCATATTATTTAAATTTACTTTTTAGGTTTTTTTTGTATAATTTTTGCCAAATTTTTGTTTTGTTAAATTTTATTTTAAATTAAATTTTTCATTTTTCTAATATTTAATTTTTGGTTTTTTTGTATATTTTTTGCCAAATTTTTGTATTGTTTAATACTTTTAAATTAAATTTTTCATAATTTCTTTTATTTAGTTTTTAGTTTTTTTTTTTGTATAATTTTTGCCAAATTTTTGTTTTGTTAAATTTTATTTTAAATTAAATTTTTCATTTTTCTAACATTTAATTTTTGGTTTTTTTTGTATATTTTTTGCCAAATTTTTGTATTGTTTAATTTAAAAAAATTAAATTTTTCATAATTTCTTTTATTTAATTTTTAGTTTTTTTTTAAATAAGTTTTTTACCAAATTTTTGTATCGTTAAATTTTTTAATTATATTTTTTTCAAAATTTTTTATATATTTTTTGAGTATTATTTTTCTATTTATTTTTATTTTTATAATTTTTTTATATATAAAAAACTCACCTAACATAATCACGCTTACAATACGTCTTGCCGTCACGCACAAAACACGTACAGCTTTCGTCCAGAAATTGTCGGCATTCCTGACACTTGAGGCATGCCGCATGCCATTCCAGATCGGGTGCCACGCGCAGGATGTATTGATCGTGAATTTGACCGCCACAGCCCACACAAAGTGATAAACGTTGTTTTTCTGCAAATAAGTGAACAGATGTTGTTTATTTTTGTTTAGTTTTTAAATTAATTTTCAAAGAAAAGCATGCTTAATAAAAAAAATAGGAAAAAAATTATTGAAGAAATTTAAAAAAAATAAAAAATAAATAAAAACAACTTTTTCAGGTCATTTCTTATTCACATTAATAAAAAAAATGATTTATTAGAAAATTCAATAAATTTTTAAACAATTTCAATTGCTCGAAGTTAAACTGTTGCAGATGCTGTCTGCTAAATGAGTTCAATTAAAAGATCTGGATTTTTTCATTTTTCTTTTAACATCTTTCGAGACAGCTTTTAAAAAACATGAAAAATATTTTTACAAAAAAATCCAACTTAAATTTATGTTTCATAGAAATATAGACGAACAAAAAAAAATATTTTAAATTGTGGTAGAAATTTTTTGAAAATATTGTTTGAAATATTTTGTGCATCAAATTATATTTTTTAAACATTTTTAGGTTACATTCAACTTTTTTTGAAAAATGTACATACATACATACTTAAATATACAAGGGGTGATTCAAGTAGAGGTACTTTGTTTTTGACAGATCACGCATGAGTCGTGTCAAGCTATCATGTTATTTTTGTTCAGTATTGTTTGACATTTCATCATGAAAAAACTTACGCCTGAACAACGTTTACAAATCATTCAACTTTATTACGCGAAAATTCACGTTCTGTAAAGAATGCGTTTCGCGCGTTTCGCTCAACTTATGGTCAACATAATCGGCCTACTGAGCGTACTATTCGCAACACCATCGTCCATCTTGAGACCCAGCATTCATTATTGGATAATATTCGACCGAAAAGACCACATCCAGTACGCAGTGAAGAAAATATAGCGGCCGTAACTGAGAGCGTACACGAAGGCCGTGGAGAGTCGATTCGGCGACGTCCGCAGTAACTCGGACAAATTTATGGAACTACTTTGCGCATTTTACGTCGATATCTTAAATTGAAAGCGTACAATATACTTATACAGCTTGCGCAAACGCTGAAGCCGCACGATCCTCCCAAGTGACATCGCTTCGCTCTATGGGTTCTTGAACAGTTCCAAGAAGATCCGACGTTTTCGAGCCAAATTTTGTTCAGCGATTAGGCCCATTTATGGCTCAATGGGTACGTAAACAAGCATAATTGCCGCATTTGGGACGAAAAGCAACCTGAAGAGATTCAAGAGCTGCCATTTCATCCAGAATAAACAACAGTTTGGTGTGGTTTGTGGGCCGGTGGAATCATCGGTCCATATTTCTTCAAAAATGATGCCGGTGAGAACGTAACCGTCAATGGCGACCATTATCGTGCCATGATAACCGACTATTTGATGCCTGAAGTTGAAGCTCGTGATCTCCGCGACATTTGATTTCATTAAGACGGCGTCATTTCTCACACATCGCATCAATCAATTTATTTATTGAGAGAACACTTCGGTGAGCAGATAATTTCACGTTTTTGGCTGGTCGATTGGCCACCAAGGTCGTGTGATATCACACCGTTAGTCTTTTTCCTGTGGGGATATGTAAAGTCTTAAGTCTATGCGGACAATTCGGCTTAGATTCAGACCTTGGAGCAAAACATCACGCATGTCATTTGCCAGTTACCAGTCGAAATGCTCGAACGAGTCATCGAAAACTGGACTCAACGGATGGACCATCTGAGTCGCAGCCGCGGCCAATATTTGAAATAGATAATCTTCAAAGAATTAATGCCAAAGAATGTTCTTTCGAATGATAATAAACATTCCCCATTAAATTTGAATTTTCCGTATTTTTTCTCTAAAAAAGTAGGGAAACTCGAAATGGATCGCCCTATATTTATCGATATTTGCTCATGTTTTATTGCTCTACATTTAATTTAATATTGCACATACACAAATTCATAAAACATCCAAAAATATATACTTGTATCATTACACCAAGTTTATGTTATTTTGCGGCTTCTCATAAATTATTGCAGGTAAACCTATTTAATAAAAAATAAAAATTATATTTTAATCTCTCTATCATTTTTTTTTCTGTTTTTAAGTAATTTATGGGATTTTAATTTTTCGCTTTTTTAATTTGTGTTATTTTTATTTTTATTTTTTTTAACAAAAACTTCACTTTTGGATATTGCCAGAAGCGCTTGACGAATTTAAATATTTATAAAAATTGTAAATTTCTGCTGTCGATATATTCAAACAAGTTTATTTGATTTGAATTTTTATGTCAGTTTTATCAAAGAGTTATGTGCTGACATCAAACAAATTGTGGTTTAGCAAAAAAAAAAAAAAAAAAAATTATAATACATAAAAGAATAATATTAAAATATGTATGAGTGAAGTTGGGGAAAAAGTAAAATTTAGAATAACATAAGTTTCATTGAGCAATGGAAACAAAATTCATTTTTCGTTTACATAATTTTAAATATTAAAAAAAAGTTTTGTGATGCTTATAACTTACAACTGTACAGAATATTCTATGGAAAGTATATATTTCTACAATTTAATTAAATTTTTTTGTATAAAAAAGCAATTTTGTATATTTTTTAATATCTGTTTTCCCAAAGGGCACTAAAAATCAAATTTTATTTCAAAATTATACATATGTGATAAGAAAAATTATAGCTGAAAAAATATA
Source organism: Neoceratitis asiatica (assembly GCA_030068015.2). Classification (NCBI taxonomy): domain Eukaryota; kingdom Metazoa; phylum Arthropoda; class Insecta; order Diptera; family Tephritidae; genus Neoceratitis; species Neoceratitis asiatica. The sequence continues at coordinate 34,787,299 of CM061524.1, forward strand.
ACCTAAAACTTTTATCCATTTTTAAGGCAAACGATTACGATTTTAAGAAAGAAATAAAATTATTTGCCATTTTGCGATTTTCAATCAATTTGCTCATGGCAGAAATATAAATAATAATACTGATCACCCCAATACTATTTTTCTAAGCTCTACTAAAATATAATTTTCTGCTATGAAGGTCTACTAGCGCCGCAGCCAACACCACTTGGCTGCTGACAATATACGAACAATGAATGCTCCCCGCATTGAAGAGAGTTGAGGATTGTACGGTGTTATCCATTTTGCGTTATCCAAAATAAACGTAAATAAAATACATTTGAGATGATTTTTTCCATGAAATTCCTTTTTTTTTATTATAATGTTTGAACCTCGACATTATATGTGAAAGACTACATTATTCAAATGCCCATCTCGTGATTTTTTGCAAACTCCGATCTCCGAGATAATTTTCGACCACTTTTTAGCAAATATTGAGCGCTATATCAGCCATAACTTGACGAATGTTGGTTTTCAAATGCTCAAGAGTTAAAGATTTATCCTTATAAACACGGTCTTTCGCATGACCCCACAAAAATAATCCAACGGTGTCAAATCGCACGATCTCAGTGGCCGATTGACCTTGACAAGACGAGAGATTACACGATTGGGAAATTTCTCTCGTAATGAAGCCATATTCGCTCGTGTTGTGTGGCATGTGACACCATCTTGTTGGAACCACATATTTTCCAAGTCGTACTCTTCAATTGAAGTCCAAAAGAAGTAAGGTCCAATCACATCTCCGGACCAAAGAGCGCAGCGGCTAGTAAGTTTTTTCTTGGTGTAATGGTCTCTCTTTAATTATTTGAGGATTTTCGGAACCCCAAATGCGACAGTTTTGCTTATTTACATATCCACCAATTGAAAAATGTGCCTCGTAGCTGAAGAAAATTTTTGTTGGAAAAACCGTGGTCCACTGCTTGTTGTTCAAGCACTCAATCGGCGTAACTACGACGTTGGGAGTGGTGCCAACAACTGGCTTTAATTGTTATTTCAGCTGGACTTTATATGGATTTAGGTGTAAGTCAAAGTACAAAATACGCCGCAATGTGTCATACGAAAGTCCCAGCTGTAGAGGACTTCAGAAATAGACACATTCGGGTCTTCGCTGGAAAAATCACAGCAAAATTTCCTGTGAAATCGGCGGCCTTATGTGAATTCTTCAGCATAAGCTCAATTGGTAAGAAAAGAATAAACGGAATAGGCTATAAACACCCACATTTTATCAGTGAAGAACAGCGCTGGAAGCTATTAGAGCAAAGGCAAAGTTGCAACTATAAAATTGCCGTGTATTCCAAGCTGAGGTTTTCGTAGTAAAGATAGCTAGCCAACATCACGAAAAAAAAAACAACAACATTAAATGGCATTAGACATTGTAGGGCACGATTTGCTGGTGAAATTCCAAAAGACATCATTCAACTGGCGACTGACCAGTTAAGGTATTCCACAGATTATAAGCGCGCCGTACACTGAAATTGGCCAGAAGGTTGAAAAACGCCCCAGCGCTAGATGGCATGGCTTAATGGCCAGCAAGTCCTCTAACATCATATGTAAAAACAGCAAAAGAGGAGTTCTCCACTGTATTTTGAACTGAATTATAAAGATCGAGCACCATAAAGGACCAACAGCTCCATATACGGCGTAGCAGCTGGCGAGCGTAATCTGAACTAACCTAAAAAATTTAACTGAAAATATGTTTACAAAATTTCACACAAATTTTTTTGCTTCTTTTATGACTTTTCCTTTAGTTTCATTTAGAATAACTCAACAAAAATGCGACGTTTAAATTTTTTACTACATCTTAGGTTACCTAGAAAGGGTATTAGGAAAGAAAAATTCAACTCACTTTTACGCCTTTATTGCTCTTACGTGCTGCGTACACCTACAGTTTTCCCCAGTTTGCCATAAAAAGTTTCATTTTCCCGAAAACTTAAATTTCTTTTAAAGCGGAAGTTGCAAAAAACCCACCCACACATAAGCACACACAAACAACAAATAGTTGCAAGCAAAAGCAAGTTGAGTTGAGGACGACATGGAGCCTGCCTAGGGAGGAGGAGGAATTTGGCAACGTGGAATGTGCCATCCCTCATAATAAACGAAATGAAAACTTCAGCGCACATTACGCATATTTAACGTTCTTTTAACTGTGTTTTTTTTTGCATTTCTCTTACACATACTGAAGCTTGGTGTTTTACTTACCATTTTTTGTAAGTAAAACAAAAATAATAACAACAACAACAACGAGAACAACTTAGCAGAAACTAAACGAAGATAAAATAGCAAAACTTGAGCACATACACATACATAGATATATGTATAAGGAGAAAAATTTGCAAGTTTGAGTGAAAACGCACACCTTTCACCATTGAGTGCCGGTACTTATGCATGTATGTATGTATATATATATAAAAAAAAGTAGCAAAATGCGAAGCAGTTACTATTTTATCGAGGAAATGAAATAATGTTAAGTATACGTCCCGGTGGACAGGTGGCAAAATTACGAAAGAGGGAATTGAAGGAAGTAAATAGCAAGATAATGACAGTAAGCGAGAAAAAGTGGGTGAATGAGACTCGAAAAGGAATTAAAGTGAAAAAAATTAATGCAATTACAAAAGCATATAGTTTTGTCAGTATATATATACATATATATATATATATATATATATATACATATATAAAAGGTGATCCAAGTAGAGGTACATTTTCCTTTAGCCCTTTTTTGACAGATCACGCGTGAGTCGTGTCAAGTTGCCTTGTTATTCAGTATTGTTTGCCATCTCATCATGCAAAGACTTACGCCTGAACAACGTTTACAAAACGTTCAACTTTATTACGAGAATTCACGTTCTGTAAAGAATGTGTTTCGCGCGCTTCAATATTGGATAATATTCGATCGAATACACCACGTCCAGGACGTAGTGAAGAAAATATAGCGCCCGCAGCTCAGAGTGTACACGAATACCGTAGAGAGTCGATTCGGCGCCGTTCGCAGCAACTCGGACTGACGTATGGAACGACGTGACGCATTTAACGTCGAGATCTTAAATAGAAAGAGTACAAAACTCAGCTTGTGCAATAACTGAAGTTGCTCGACCTTCCCAAGCAACATTGCTTCGCTCTATGGGCTGTTGAAAAGTTCCACGAAGATCTGACGTTATCGATCCAAATTTTGTTCTGCGATGAGGTCCACTTCTGGCTCAAAGGATATGTAAATATGCAAAATTTCTGCACTTGGGACGAAGAGCAGCCTAAAGAGATTCAAGATCAGCCATTAATCCAGAAAAAATAACGATTTGGTGTGGCTTGTGGGCCGGTGGAATAATCGGTCCATATTTCTTCAAAGATGATGTCGGTGAGAACGTAACCGTTAATGGCAACCATTAGCGCGCCATGATAACTGACTATTTGATGTCTGAAATTGAAGCTCGTGACCTCCGCGACATTTGGTTTCAACAAGACGGTGCTACTTTACAGACATCGCATCAATCAATGGATGTCTTGAGAGAACACTTCGGAGGGCAGATAATTTCACGTTTTGGGCCGATCGATTGGCCACCAAGATCGTGTGATATCACACCGTTAGACTTTTTCCTGTGGGGTTATATAAAGTCTAAGGTCTATGCGGACAATTCCGCTTCGATTCAGTACTTGGAGAAAAAAATCACGCCTGTCATTCGCCAGTTACCAGTCGAAATGTTCCAACGAGTAATCGAAAAATAGACTCAACGGATGGACCATCTGAGATGGCCAACATTTGAAAAAGATAATCTTCAAAAAATAAATGCCAAAGACTATTCTTTCGAATGATAATAAATATTCGAAATTAAAGTAAAATTTTCTGTGTTTTTTTTTCATTAAAAAGTAGGGAACCTCGAAATGGATCACCCGTTATATATATATATAAGAATATACTCTATTTCTATGTACACACACCGGCGTATTTACGCAAAATGGCGGAAAATATATAAAAGGACTTATCGAGGAAAACTCTAGATTTGTATAAAGGTGCATAAAAGAGAAATAAAGAAAGCAAGCAGTGGAAGAAGAAGAAGAAGAAGAATGGGAAGGGTGTATTAACAGCAAAGTTGGCGAACGCTCTGAAGCTTAAACTCACTAGCATTTTATGTATGCTCTGCTATAAATATATAAAATACACACATATATATAAGCGCCTTTGTGCATATTTTTTTCAGCACTCAACACTCTTGGCTCTTGCAGTGTAAATCACTTTTTTTCGTGCCAAAATATTTGAGTGTGCGTTTTTTTTTTTGTGAGAAGGCACAGAAAACTTTGGCTTGTCATTTGTTTGAAACTTTTTTTTTTTGGCACTTTAGTTTGTGTGTTTGTTTGCGTCTTAAATGATTTTAAATGCCGTTTTATACGGCCGAATTGCCATTGCCATACATATGTATATAAGCTAATACCTCTTTTTTTTACACATTTGCAATTTTTGTAGATCTCTTGATATTCCACGAGTTTTCAGCATTTATTTTCTAGTCCTTTTTGGGAGATGAGAAAAAAATACACACACGCATACAGATGTATTTAGACTTTGTTAGTCCTTTGCTTTCGAAGTACATGCTTGAATGTTTGTAAATATAAAAAAATGCCAAAAAAAAATAAGAAAAAATCATTAAAGTTCTGTAGTTTCTACTAAGTTTGGCTTTTCATATTATGTAGGATAATTTAAGAAAATTTTGGTAGTAAAATATTTAAGAAATGAGCAAAGCAAAGAATTAATAGAAAATGAGATCACACTCTCTCTCTCTAAATGCTTTTTTTGTCTACCTCTCTCTTTAACTTGCTTTCAAAACTCTCTTTTATATTTTCATAAAAATTATTATTTATTATTTATTAAATATACGAGGTATGTTCAAAGGAAAAGGTGGAGATTTTGCTCACTATTTTCTTTGATAACAATGGTGTGGTACATCATGAGTTCCTCCCCAAAAAGGACGTACCCTTAATAAGGAATATTACAAGGAAGCTATGCAACATTTGTGTGAATCAATACAGCTCAAACGATCGGAATTGTGGAAAAATTAATCGTGGATTATGCATCGCGATAATGCACCAGCTCACACGATTGCGATTTTTTTTATTTAAATAAAACTAGATTTTGCTCCCTGTGACTTTTTTCCTATTCTCAAAACTAAAGAAACCAAGGAAAGGAATGCCTTTTGCCACAATTGATGAGATCAAGTCAGAATTGAATAAAGAGCTGATGGCCATACCGAAAAGCGCATTTCAGAAGTGCTTCGAGGATTGGAAAAAGCGTTGGCACAAAATGTATTATATTCGAGGGGAATTACTTCGAAGGGGCCAAATAGATATTGAGACATAAATAAGTACTTTTCAAAAAAAAAAAAAAAAAAAATTCGCCTTTTACTTTGAACACACCTCGTATACTTTGAATATTCTACTTTTAAAAAACTTTCTTTCAATCTAGAAAGGTAGAAACTTTTATTTTCTCTCGAACAAAATTTTTCATTCGCATTGTACAAAGCCACTGACCATCTTAAAGTTAATGACAGATAGGACTTAACTACGTTGCGTGACATTTCGAACATTGCTAGCAGAGCGAAAAACTCCCATGTTATGACACAATCAACACTTTTCCATTCAATTATTTTTCTTTCAAAAACCTAAAAATTTCTCATATTAAGTAATTATTGAACATGTTCAAGAGTTTTCCATCTTAACTGTATGAAATTCGCTTTAAAATAAAGCAAATAAATTGAAATTTAAATCAGGAAAAGGTCAACGAGCGCACAAAAGATTAGAGATGACCATCTTTTGGTGTTGCGTTGGCGCCAGCGTTGCCTTTGAGGGTAATTTCGTATAGTTGCAAGTATTAATTTTAGACGTCAAAATCAATCTGTCACGCAACGTTGCATATAAGTCCTATCTGCTAGTGGCTTAATGTTTTCTTATTAAAGAACAAATAACAAATTTAGGGAATAAACTAAAAATGTAGATGTTTTTGGAGAATATTTAGGTTCTTTTCCTAGGGAATTCGTAGTTCTCCGTACAAAGTTTTCATTTAAGATAATCACTATTTTTTCTAGATTTTCTAGAACATTTCATCCCTGTTATGCCTCGGAGTGCTTTTTAAACAGATTTCTGAATTCTGTCAAAAAAAAACTCTTTTAATTGAGTTACAATATTCTACAAAGTTATTTTTCGGATTATTTTTTGGAATTCTCATTACTTTTTATTACACTCAGATATGTGTTTTAACCATTTTGACACTTTTTTGTTGGAAACAACTTACATGAAGACATGGAAGCTTTAAAAGGCCCTTGAAAATTCAATCCAACTCTTGAAAATCTATTGTGAGTTTTTTTTACCGGTTTTTCATAGTTTTAGAAAAATATTAACAAAGTCTGGGTTGATTTGAGATGATCTAAATTTTGCACAGGTTAGGTAGTTTGTATTGGGAAAGACACTTCAGCATTACGGTTTTCATAGCAGTTCCCACCGGTGGAAGCAGAAGAAGAGGGAGACCTCAGCTTTGTTGAAAAAACCAGATGGAGAATTTTCAAACTTCACTTTGGGCTTCCAACCAGCTTAGCGAATAAACAAATGGCATGCTGTTGTTCACTCGGCTATAATCGCGTAGGCGGTGTCTGGCCAATTCAGAAGAAGAAGGAGTTTTATTAGAGCAAACGCGATTATCATAGGCTTAAACTTGTGTTCCTAACAGCTGTTTTCTAATATGTTAAACTGAAAGTCAGGGTTATCATGGTCTTTATTATGTCTCAAAACTATAAGTATCCCACGAGGCAGCTCGTGGTCTTCTGTAAGTGGGTTAGTTTTTATTCTTCCACAACGCCATTCTTAGGACTTTTCACAATAAGAGGTGAATGCTTTGGGAGAAAGGAACCAGATATATTAGCATCAGATCACAGCGGCGAAAACAGTAATGAAATCGGGTTTGAGTGTTTTAATGGTAGTTAAGTTGACTTGAGATATTGTAGTTCTGTCACTTAGTCCTTCTGGTCTCTTTCATCTTTCCAAAATTCATTTAATATGTTTTATGAAATGTACACAATTGTTAATTGCTAAAGAGCCAAAGGCCAAGATATAAACTTCCAAGGAAATGACGTCGAATAACATTAAAGGCGGAACAACGGCACAGGTTGTATTCTACCGACTCCTTTTGTAGGACTCTATGAGTACCCACATGCCGGCAGTATTACTAATAGACGATATGTTTCAATGGAATACAAATCTAGTTATTTTCTCCTTATGTCAACTGCTATTGGTCTTACTGGTGCAAGCAGATCTCGACTTTACAGAGTAAAGATGTACTCGTATGCCCATGCCGATTGCAGAATTTTATATTATTGGGATGGTTCCTCTTTGAGCTAGCTCATCTACCACATGCATTTTGCATCTGATTGAGAACTTTTTTTTAAAGGTTTCATGCGCCTTATTGCCACTTTAGACGTTAAGTAAGAGACTTAATGAGATCTTGAATGTCAAAGTAGATTGCGATGAATTGTATTGACTCCACAGAATTGTGTAACTACGAAGCGGATGCTGTTAGTGCCATTAATTCTACTTGAAATACGCTGCAGTGGTCGGGAAGGCTCTCTCTCTCTCTCTCTCTCTCTTGCTTATGCCAATTGCGTAACCTGTTAATATCGGACAAAATGTCTATGGAGCGTCGATACAAGGCTATAACATTTTCTTATTCGTTACTTTGTAGTCCTACAAAATTGGAAAAAAATGAAATCTCGAACTTGAGTAGGAGCTCAGGGATGAATTACTTTACAGATTTTACCTGCTTACAAGATCTAAAGGGATATTGATGATCCTATGGGAAATAAACGCCAGGTTCTTCCTAACACAAGCTCCATTAAAACAAGAAAGGAGCGCTGTCAATTCCGATGGTTTCAGTCTCGAATGGTTTTTTTGAAATTGTGTGAGTGGCATATCAAATTTCAAACCATTTGATGCTTTTTTGATCAAAACCTCATTTTCCAATGGTTGTATGGCATCTATACTATACTATATATGCTAGTAGTCCGATTTCGATGATTTTTGTTCTTTAAATGTGCGTAGAAAGAATACAGAATTTAATGTTATTACTTGCTTTGTTGAAATATTTTTGATCCAAATATATATATTTGATCCCACATATTTTAAGAACTATGTTATAGGGGAGTCAACCGCTATGGCCACTTCCGAAAAATGAGCGATATATTACCAAAGTACACTCGCATACTAAGTTTTGACTCGAATATCTCAAAAAACAGAGACGCACCATGTCTTTACCGTCTTTCTGTAGTGGCATAAATTCTCTCTTCCACTTCTTCCAAAGCCAAGCCAAAAAACAAGTTTTTCATCTTTAAATGTCTGAATTTGCCACCATTTTTAGTCTACTCAAATTCTTTAGTTCCATAAGTGATTCCTCTAAGGCAAAAAAAAAAAAATAATAAATAAATAAACCTTACAAAAACTATTAATTCTAATTCTTTCATTTCCACCTTTTTTTTCTGTTGACGCATATACATTTTTTATAATTTCATTTTTAGTAGATAATAAATCAGATATTTCTTGCGCTTATCGTTTAGCTACCACTACTGTTTGGTTTGTTGTTGCTATTGTGTTTTTTTTAGTTTTTGTTTTTGTTGTTGTTTTTTTTGCCCTTATATCAAAACGCACATTTGCCAATCTGCCAAAGCTCCACTACCAACCACAAGCCAGAGGCGCTATGTAGCCAAAGCAAAAGCAACGCGTGTGGAGTACGCGCATGCATGTGTGTGTGTATGTTTGTGTGTGTAAAACTAAATGGATACCTTCATGAGTATCTCTAAAACTGGCATTCGCTACTTTTGTTGTTGTATTTTTTTTGCTTTTTATTTTATGTTTTTCTTTTTTTTTCTTCTGTTCTGTTTCACCGCGCAGTTTTTCTCTGTTTTGCCATGAATTATTTATGAAGGCGGAGCAGACAAGATTTTTTCCCTCACAAAAGCAAAAAAAAAAAAAACAGAAAAAACAACAAAGATGAGTAGGCAAGTATTATGGTGCGCAAAGAGTCGTGGCACAGAGAAGGAGAAGAAGAAGAAGAAGGAGGAGGAGGAATAAAGGGGAGCAAAAGCTGATTGTACTCGTATGAGTATATGTGCATGTGGCTCTGAGTATGTGTATGCAGCCCAGCGCTGCGTGAATGGATGCATATCTGTGGCGTTGGGTGTACTAGAGTATGTACATATATAGAATTCGATTTGATTTTTTATTATTTGCTATTATTATATATATGTGTGTGTGCGTGTCTGTGTGCATCCTCTAGTGTTCTCTAAGTATTTTATTCTTAAGATGCCGTCAGACGTGGCAATTATTTACTTTCAAATTGCATGTCAAAATCGTAAAATTTCGAGATTTAATTTCAAGAGCAGTCAGACGTAGCATAAAAAAAAACTTATGAAAATAATTTCATGAAACTAATTTCATGAAATTTAATTTCACTTATTGGAAAGTAGGATGAATAGCCATATTGTGGAAATAAATTTCCCCGAGAATACTCAAATCATTTGACAGCACTTTCAAGTGAAATAAAAATTTCCAGAGCAGCGTTAACAATTAAAAATTTAATTTCAGAAATTAAATTGCAGATAAATGCAATTTTTATTTCTACAATTATGTGAAATTAAATTGCAGAAATTAGTTTCAGGGTGGTCTAACTTCGATATTGAAATTTTTTTAAGCCAGCAAAATGCATTAAAGAAAGAAAAATTTCAAGAGCAGTCACAAAGAGGAAAAAGAAAATTTCATGAAAAAAATTTCATGAAACAAATTTCATAAAATTTTATTTATATTATTGAAAAGTTAGCTAAATTTTCCGGAAATAAATACTCAAATCATTTGACAACACTTTCATAAAAAATAAAAATTTCTAATGCAGCATTAGCAATTGAAAATTTAATTTCGGAAATTAAATTGCAGACAAATTAAATTTTTATTTCTTCAGTTATGTGAATTTAAATTGGAGAAATTAGTTTCAGGGTGGCCTCACTTCGATATTGAAATCTTTTTTTGCCAGCAAAATGCGTGAACGAAAGAAAAATTTCATGAATATTTCTCCGTCTAACGACGCCTTTATTGTTGTTGTTGTTAAAATGTGCGCAAGAGTTGCGAGCCTCCATTACGTTTTCTGTGCACTTTGTAAATATATTTATATAAACGTAAGTATTTGTCAGTATGCACGTATGGCCGTATGTATTTTTTTACGCGATTATTGCCGCATGGGTATTGGACTTTTGATATTGTTGTTGTTTACGTTTTGTATTTGCTTTTTGTTTTGCTTAATCGCAATAGTGACTGTTGTTCTTTGATATTTCTTGCTTGTATATACGAGGAATATCCAGAAAGTAAGTGGCCGGAGGGATTTTATTTTTGTATAACTGGGAAACACGATAGTATAGCCAGAAGAGATCCTTTGCAAAGAGACCGGTTCGAGGACAGTACGTTGAGAACTGTCGAAGCAACAGCATGTTTCGTGAACAATGTCAATCCCATGCTCCGAAAAGTACGAAATACGCGGCGTCAACTGTTATCTCGGTTGGAAAGGGAAAATCTCCTCTTTGAGATTTTTAATAAGGTGAAAACTGTATATGTTGATTTAGCTTTGAATCGTACGAATGTGTATAAGTGGTGTCCGTAGATTCAAAACGGTTGTACGTCTGTGCATGATGAACAACGGAGCGGAAGACCTTCAATTTTAACCGAATGTTTGGAAAAAAACCAAAAATGCGCTCCGTGACAATCGCAGATTGACTGTGGCTGAACCTTTTGTGATATTTCCGCAAAAATACAGATCTCTACTACACGACAAAATCACAGAAACCCTGGGATATCGTAAACTCGGGGGGTAGTGTTGGCGATAAACTACTTCGAGGAAGGTAGCAAAAAATTGATACCACGACTCACCGAACTAAATACTTCCATGCTGTTCCAATGCAGTAAATATACAAATTTTCTCAGTTTAGGATCATTTCCAATGCACTCAATTTAGGAACATTTTTAGAGCCACTTTTGGTTCAAGTCTTATAAGGCAAAGTTTGTGTTCGCTAAATTGATTTTCTCAATCTCTGTCTTATCCAATACATTTCTAATGGATATTTAAACACTAGATAAGGTGAAATACGAATACAAGGTGTATTCGATACCGTAATAGGTAATTTCTAGATTTTATAGGATGCTCTCTTCCATGATTTTCTCTCTCCATGGACATCAACCCAGCTAAAACTGAAACGGTACTCATCAACATGAGTTATCAGCCATCAATAAAAGGCAGAGAGGGTGACATGACTTTGCTAAGGTTAAACACTTCACGTTAGGCTAGGGCAGCATACAAAGCTGGAACAAAATCGCAGAAGAAAGAACAAGGGAAGCTTTAATTGCTCTATATGCTTGTCGAGCAGGCATTGAAAAAATATCAGATTTATGCCAGCATATCGCCCGCTGGAAATACACGGCGGTATTCAGGGCCATCCTTCCTTACAGTGTCAGCCTTTGCTGGTGGGCTCTCGATAAAATCACTTTTAGAAACAAACTGGACAGAGCTCAGCGGTCCGCAGCTTTTTTTATAACGCGAGATCCTGTCGGAGCCTCCATTAACGTCCAAGTAGGGACTAGAAACTCTTCCAAATACTCTTCTACTAGAAACTCTTCTAAATATTCTTCTGCTAGAACTCGGCGGCAAAGTTTAAGCGAGCTGTAACGCAATCAGACTTAACGCAGTTCTGCACTGGATGGTATAGTTCACGCCCGAATACTATCTCTCCAAAAAAATTACGCAAGAGGTAGACTAGACATCCTCTAAATTTTGCTTTGATAATCGCTTTTAGACAAGTATCACTGAGAGAACCAAATGTCCTAGATAAAAGAGATACGAGATACTCTCCACTCTCAGTTTTACTCAACTCCTTCCAAGCAGAACTTATTGGAGTCAAGGAGGCCACCGAATGCTGGAAATGGAAATCTACGATCACGAAGAAAGCTATTACTACTTTAGCAGCTTGGCTGTCATAAGATTCCTTCAATGCAACTTTACCACGTTAAATGTGGCAATAAAATGTTGAAGTATTCTCAATAGGCTCTCAATAATCATAGAAATAATCCGGCCAACTGTGCAGCGGACGAGCTTGTGAGAGCAGAAACTATCTTAATTAAATCGAACTCGGCATGAGCTAAAATTAATTAATTTTTCTTAAGCCCCACCAGAGCGGCTGATGAGCTTTTATGAGGGGTGGTCGAAATTCGAGCCTCAAGGTTCAAGTAATATCTCTACAGCGGCTGTCCCCATGTCAGCATAGTAAGACAGAATTTTGTTCTCAATTTTACCGATGGATGATTATGAGATGAATTCACAAAGAACTTGCTACAGATGTTCTCCGCCTTCGCCGTGTAAACAATCACTTGAATATACGAAATGAAAATAAATATTTCTTCTCACAATTACTAAATTCCGGAATTGAGAAGCTTTGAATTCATCACATGGCTGTGATACAACCTTACAACAGTGCACATCCTTAGCAATTAACTTTTTAAATTAAAACCAAAACACTTCCGAGGATTCAAATTTTCTACCAGACCAGCTTATTTCTTTACCTAAAGGACTCTAATATTCGAACTCTTAGCTCTAAGTACAGCGGTCATTCGCACGGCAGTTGCATTATCTTCTCAACATCTGATACTCGTGAGGAGTGCCGTTAGTTCTTACTATACGACTAGAAAAATTATCTTATGCTTTACTACGGAAGAAAATATAGCGGTCGTAGCTGAGAGTGTACACGAAGACCGTAGAGAGTCGATTCGGCGCCGGTCGCAGCAACTCGGACTGACGTATGAAACGACTTGGCGCAATTTACGCCGAGATCTTAAATTGAAAGCATACAAAATATAGCTGGTGCAAAAACTGAAGTTGCTCGACCATCCCAAACGACATCGATTCGCTCTATGGGCTCTTGGAAAGTTCAAGAGCATTCGACGTTTTCGAGCTAAAAATTGCCGCACTTGGGACGAAGAGCAACCTGAAGCGATTCAAGAGCTGCCATTTCATTCAACAAAAAAAAAAAACAAAAAAAAAAACAGTAGTTTTGGTGTGGTTTGTAGGCCGGTAGAATCATCGATACCGTCAATGGCGAGCGTTATCGTGCCATGATAACCGACTATTTGATGCCTGAAATCGAAGCTCGTGATCTCCGCGACATTTGGTTTAAACAAGATGGCGGCACTTCACACACATCGTGAGCAGATAATTTCACCTTTTGGGCCGGTCGAAAGGCCACCAAGATCGTGTGTTATCACACCGTCAAACATTTTTCTTTGGGAATGTGTAAAGTCTAAAGTCTATGGGGATAATCCCGCTTCGATTCAGGTCTTGGGGCAAAACATCACGCATCTCATACGCCCGTTACCAGTCGAAATGCTCGGACGAATCATGGAAAATAGGACTCAACGGATGGACAATCTGAGACGTAGCCGCAGACAACATTTGAAAGAGATAATCTTCAAAAAAATGAACGCCAAAGAACGTTCTTTCGAATGATAATACACATTTCCCATTAAATTTGAATTTTTTTTTTTTTCTTTACCCTGGCGCTATGTAACCGATTATGTAAGCCTCTTAATGCTTCGTATAAATTTTGCCTCTTTTTTGCACTTTTTTTTGCCTATTTGAATAATTATATTTGTGTCTGTATCACAATTATCACCAAAAATTAAGTTAATTTTCTTTACTCTATTTTAAATTGACTAACTTACATATTTACATATTTCAACATGCAATTTGAAAAAGACCCATTCCTTCGCCTTCGCTTTTTTACGTTGCGTAAGTTTTTCTTCTTCTGTCTAACAGACAGACACTCCTTTATAACGGCATCGCTTCATGCTTTATTCCTACTTCCTTTCAATCGTTTTTTTTTTGTCTTTGTCGCTTCAGAAAAATGCACAGATTTTAAATTTCCTTTCAATTGCTGCCATAATATAGTTACAATACAATATCCTCGTACTGCAAGTAACTGTATCTAGCGAAAACACGACCCGAATAACAACTATGCGTGACTGCACGTCGGCAAGACTCGTCGTCGTCATCGTCACCATCGCGTCATATTCTGTGCGACTTTTCCATGTCGTTGACACTTCGGTACATTTGGGACATATGTATATATGTACATGTAAATATATATACTTATATATATTTATATATATATATATATATATATATATATATATATATATATATATATATAAAGCATCGTATATCCACTAAATCGCTTGGTTGCTTACGTGTTTATAAGAAACAACAACACACAAAAAGCCCTAACCAATAATGGATTCTGCGCAATACTGCCAACAACACAACACTCGAATGGATACCGAAAGGATATGGGTGTACGAATACATACAAAAATGCATACTTACACACACATACATATTGAAAATGTTTTAGTAAAAGTGTTTGTTATTATTGTTGTTGGCAACTAGAGCGCTCAAATGGCCGTTATTACTACCTTTACTTGCACTTTGTTGTTGTTGTTGTTGTTGTTGTTGTTGTTATTGTTGTTATTATTATTATTGTTATTGTTGTTGTTGTTAGTGTTAGTGTTGTTGTTACATACATACAGAAAAGCTTGGTGTAGCACCCATTCTGCCGCCCCACCTCAAAGTATGTCGACCCCATTTGTTCACATATGTTGAACAGACTGACTGACTGACTGCCTAGCTGACTAGGCAAACGGCGCTGTCAACCCTTGGCACTTGCTGTACAACAATGAATGAAAAAAAATACAAATGTACAACAGCAACAACGAGCTCGTAAATACCGCAGCCGCAACAGTTGCCCGCCATTTTTTCCGTTTATATTTTAAGGATTTTTTGTTATTGTTGTTGCAATTTTTTTTTTGCATTTTTGCAACGCTAACACGTCAGCCATGCTGAAGGTTTTCACTCCCCCAATATTTGTCAGAGGGTGGTGGAGAATTCGGATACTGAAGAGTTGCTGCAGTGAAATTGTGGAAAATATATGTGTGTATGTATATCTATGGTTATATATGTATGTGGGGGTTGTCAGGAAGGGAGTACTTGTATTTCCGGTGGTGGCTGTGGCGTCCACTAGTGCGGAATATCCATCCACCAATACTGCCATTGTGGTCATAATGGGAATTTGAACGTATGATGCAGGGTACTTTGCTTGTATCCACAACTTACGTGAGCACTTCGCGAAATTTTTTTTTAATCTTTTTTTTTTTTTTTTGAAAATTTTTAGGTTTAGTTAAACCGAAGATGTTTTATGGTGACTAGAAAAAATGCGTAAAAATAAAATGAAATTAAATTGAAACTTTTGTTTTAGAAACAGATTTTGTTTCACCTTCAGTTTTGTTATGACCATAACTGTAAAAAAAATCGTTTTCGCTCTAGATACCCAGTTATCGAGCAGTGCGAGCAGCTCGTTGCTTGCTCGATACTCGCTCATTGCTCAACTAATCAGCAAAACAAAAAATTTCAATTTTGTTTGTCAAAATTCCTTCGGCCTTTCAACATATTTTAAACATTGCATATATAAATTTAAAATTATTAATACAAATTCTGGAAAAAAATTCAAATTTTTATCAAAATACTCGGAATGCTCGTACTCGTGCTCGAAAATTTTCGAGTAGTGAACAACGAGCGAGCAAGTGTGCGAGTACTCGCTGCTCAAATGCTCGCACTGCTCGCACATGTTTGAGCAAAATCTTGAGCTCTAGCTGAGATAATAGTCATGACGAATGCGGCAGTTTGCCTAAAATCGGAGGCGGGCCGAACAAGTTAGTCTTCACTCAACGCACGATTCCATCTCATCATGGCAATGCCAACAGTAAGGATAGACTGCGTTCGTATACTTATGTAAGTATTGTCGGATGCAGCCGGGCCCGGTGAGGAACTAAGTGAGGTAATAGTTGGTTTTCCATGATCTCTTTCTATCCATTTGTGTAAACTGGGAATCAGAATCTTCGTCCATTTTCCTTTCGGTGACGAATACCACCATTTCTTTATGATTACTTGGATTGCGTCTAGCTTCTGCTGCCATTTTGGCTGCTATATCTACTGGAAATCTTCCAACTAAGAGATTTATTCGTGTGATACTGTCTGGAACGCACAACATACCCTTAGTGACGTCAATCTGTGTACCGAAGCTGGTGCTCTCAAGTACGCGGGTATCAATGTGATTTTAGCACAGATGGGTGCGGCATATATCAAGATGGACGAACTGACACTCGCAAGAAGTTTCCTTCTTTGTTGCCTTGGGCCTCCCATATTTGGCTTGAACCTTGCGATAATGGTACCGACTTTACTTGCCTTCTCGCTGGAGTATTTCAGTTTCTTGAAGTTCAGTCGACGATGAGGAATAATTCCGAGATATTTAATGGCTGGGCCCGAGTCCTTCGTGCAGCCACCTACTCTTACTTGTATTCCCTCTGCCTGTTTCCGGCTAAACATTAACAACACCTCCGTTTTGTGGTCTGCTAACTCCAGACCTGCTGTTATAAGCCTATTTTCACGGGCACTATGGTTTCATTGCATATGCGTGATACGTCAGTCAAAGTTTTTGCTGCCTCTACAATAGCTACGAAGTGTGCAAAGGAAAAGGTGAATTTTGGATTTATTTTGAAAGGTAATTATTTATTCATCAATATCTATTTTTTTGCCCTCGAATATAATACACTTTTACCAACGCTTTTTCCAATCCTCGAATCACTTCTGAAACGAGATTTTCGGTATGGCCATCAGCTCTTTCTTCAATTCTGACTTGATTGACTTCGATTGATGACTTGACGCGGCTAGGTCTCAGATGGTCCATCCGTTGAGTCGAATTTTCGATTACTCATTCGAGCAATTCGATTGGTAGCTGGCGAATGACACGCGTAATATTTTACTCCAAGGCCTGAATCGAAGCGGGATTGTCCGCATAGACTTTAGATTTTACATATTCCCACAGAAAAGAGTGTGATATCACTCGATCTTGGTGGCCAATAGACCGACCCAAAATTCAATAAATCCAATGATTGATGCGATGTGTGGGAAGTGGCGCCGTCTTGTTGAAACAAAATGTCGCGGATCTCACGAGCTTCAATTTCAGATATCAAATAGTCAATAGTCGGTTACGTTCTCACCGGTATTATTTTTGAAGAATTTTGGACCGATGATTCCACCGGGACGCAAACCACACCAAACCGTTGTTTTTTAGGATGAAATGGCAACCCTTGAATCTCTTCAGTTTGCTCTTCGTCCCAAATGCGGAAATTTTGCTTGTTAACATACCTAGTGAGCCAGAAATGGGCCTCATTGCTGCACAAAATTTGGCTCGAAAGCGTCGGTTCTTCTTGGAACTTCTCAAAAGCCCATAGAGCGAAGCAATGTCGCTTGGGAACGTCGAGTGGCTTCACTTCTTGCACAAGCTGTATTTTGTACGCTTTCAATATAAGATCTAGACGTAAAATGCACCAAGTCGTTCCAAACGTCAGTCCGAGTTGCTGCGAACGGCGCCGAATCGACTCTCCAGGGTCTTCGTGTACACTCTCAGCTACGGTCGCTACATTTTCTTCACTGCGTGCTGGACGTAGTTTATTTGGCCGAATATTATCCAATAATGAATGCTGGGCCACAAGATGGGTGATGGTGTTGCGAATAGTACGCTCAGTAGGCCGGTTATGTTGACCATAAGTTGAGCGAAGCACGCGAAATACATTCTTTACAGAACGTGAATTTTCGTATTAAAGTTAAATGATTTGAAAACGTTGTTCAAGCGTAAGTCTTTCCATGATGAAATGCCAAACAACACTGAACAGAATAACATGACAGCTTCACACGACTCACGCGTGATCTTTCAAAAAATGGCTATAGAAAATAGTACCTCACATAAAAAAGTCTAAGCTTTATTAAACCAGGAAAAGCGACACAGCAGACATCGAAGTGATTTTTTATCTCAAGCCTTCAAAACGCATTTTGCGTTCGTACGAAAAACAATCACTTTTTGTGAAATCTGTTACAAGTTTCCTGGGTTTTTTGACTTTTGTATCATTGAAACAACTTCTTCGCGATACTCATAGGACTTGAAACCGTGATCTTGAAGATACTAATTACAACAAATTTAAAAAACATAGGGTTGCCACAGATTAACATTGAGGGTTTGAAAATTGATTAGCGAAATTTTGAATTATTTTTATGTGTCTTATTCAATGGTTACATTTGCATTAGCCAGCGCAATCTAATTTTTTCTCCAGAACGCCAAGCGCTATTCGCCAGCAGAAGGGTCATTTTAAGCTTACCCAACTTGATCTTGTCCCTTTAAAAAGTCATTGTTGTATTTTATTTTATTTTTTATTTTTGATAAATTTCATGCGTCAAAATATATCAAATGAACGCGCCTGCCAAGACAGTACGTACGCATTCATCATTTTGTGTCAAACAACTGCAGCAACAACTTGCCTAACACACAGAGAGACAAAACAAGGAAAAATCACAAAATTAAATGAAGAAAAAAAAACTTGCAACAAGCCGACGAGGCGAAAAAACAGGCCGGCAGTTGCTGCAAGTACTTACAAAATGTTTAAGAAAAATGGACAAAAAGCAAGTTGAAGGCAACTGGCTTCATACGTACACACACATCCATCTATACATACATCCAAACATAGTATATGCATACATTGTAATATAGCCAAAGGTGGGCGAAAACATTCATATGCATGCATACTCGTATGTAGGTGTTTGTATGTGTGACTCTCTGGGTGTTGGTGTTGGCCAACAAGACGTATTGGTGTATGTATTCAAGAAAAACACGACAAAATGCGTGTAATTAGATAAAATAAAATGTAAACTTTGTAAGATACGCTTTGACGCGTCACGAGCAGACCTCGCGCTGCCAGCACAATGCGAATTGGCAGTGGCGTGAGGTAGCATTGGACAAAGCGTTGGATAGTGAGTGTAACGAATGAGTAGTACATAATTGTACAAACGTTTGTACATGCAATATATATATATACGAGTATATATGAGTACAAGAACACGCCTTCGCAACAACGCGGAGACAAATGTACTACAAATACTTGTACATAGGTATATAGGTATATACATTTGTATGTATATATGTCATTGATGCAAAAAATATTTGCAAATGTATATGTGCTCGTATTGATTAATATAAGGGTTACCCATTTTGCAGTTTCCAAAATGAACGTTAATCAAATGCGTTTAAAAAAATTTTTCTTTCATAAAAGATTGAACCCGATGAAATCGTGAGATGTGAAAAACACTACATCATTCAAATGAACACCTCGTGAATTTTTGCACACTTCGATCCTTTTGAGGTAATTTTCGACCACATTTTGGCACATATCGTGCGGCATCTCAGCCATAATCTGACGAAAACTGCTCAAGAGTTAAATGTTTATACGCATTAACACGGGTTTTCGCACAACCCCACAAAAAAAAAAAAAAAACGACGGTGTGAAATCGCACGATCTCTCACGACACGGGTGTACAATTGATATCTCCAAGGCGAAAATTTACACGGCCGGGAAATTTTTCTCGCAATAAAGCCATATTCACTCGTTTTGTGTGGCATGCGGCACCACTTTTTTGTAACCACATATTGTACATTAGGTGTTCTTCAAATGTACGGCCAACAAAAGTCGGTTATCATACCACTAAGAGGCTCCGAATTTCCAGTGACAGTCTCGTCATAATCTTTTTCAAAGAAGTAAGGTCCAATTTTCGGAGACCCAAATGCGACAATTTCGCTTATTTATGTATCCACCGAGTAAGAAATGTCCTTCGTCGCTAAAGTAATTTTTTTTTGGAAAATCGACGTAATTACGGCGTTGTGAGGGATCAGCTGGCTTCAGTTGTTCAAGTGCATACATCATAATGTACCGTAAGAAAGTTCTAGCTCTCGAGAGCATCGAGAAATAAACACATTCAGGTCTTCGGCTATACTTCCTTCACTTACACAGCAGCGATATTTGAAGTGGAACGAGCAAAACGATGATGCACTGGCCTTAAAATATCTGTAACCGATCCAGTCTCTTCAAATTTCTTTAAAATTTCTTCACTTGCTTGAGTATTTGGACGATTATGTGCTCTATAATCTCCTCTTAAAGCACGAAATGTATCCACGTTTGAACCACCTCATTTTTGTTGTGCGGTTATTAAGAAGAGATGGTGGTCTAGAATTTTAGAAAGTATGGTATTTTAAGAATATACTGTTTAAATTTAATAATGATAGCTACAGTATTTTCGGTTCTACGGGTCTTTGAGCAGATAGCGGCCGACCGCTCGGCCTCATACACTTCAAAGTTTAAAATCGTTTTTCTCAGAACAGCTTTTTACTCACGCGCAGGTAAAAGCTAAAAAAGTGTTTATCTGAAAGATCTAAAATTTGAATATGTTATTCAGTACATTAATAGCTATGTCTCGTTGCATAAATATTTTATTACCTTGATAAATTTTTAATTTTTTACGTACCTACATTTATGCTAATTAATAATCTTCTTGGTTTTTGGGTTTCAGATAAGTAAAGCGTGTTTTTCATAGAGGTATAGAACTTTAAGTTGGCATTACTTTTCAAGATGGCGACCGATTTAACAGCTGTCAAGTGATTTATTCTCAGTTTGGTTTGGTAATTCATCATGAATAGACTCACGCCTGAACAACGCTTGCAAATAGTGCAATTTTATTTCGAAAATAATGGTTCTGTGGGGAAAACGTATCGCGCACTACATCCATTTTAACGTCGACAAAATCGTCCACCACTTCTGGTTGAATGGCTACGTCAACAAACAAAACTGCCGCATTTGGAGTGAAGGTAATACTCAAGTGTATGTTGAAACACCGTTACATCCAGAAAAACTGGCTATTTGGTGCGCTTTATGGGCTGGTGGAATCATTGGTCCGTACTTTTTCAAAAACGATGGTGGCCAGAACGTTACAGTCAATGGTGATCGGTATAGAGCCATGATTACTAACTTTTTCATTCCTGAATTGAATAACCATGATCTCCAGGAGATGTGGTTTCAACAAGACGGCGCAACATGTCACACAGCTCGTGCCACAATAGATTTATTGAAAGACACGTTTGGTGACCGCCTAATTTCACGTTTTGGACCTGTGAATTGGCCTCCAAGATCTTGTGATTTAACTCCGCTAGACTACTTTCTGTGGGGCTATGTAAAGTCATTGGTCTATGCGGATAAGCCACAAACGCTTGACCATTTGGAAGACAACATTCGCCGTGTTATTGCCGATATACGGCCACAAATGTTGGAAAAGTCATCGAAAATTGGACGTCCAGATTGGACTACATCCGCGCCAGCCGTGGCGGTCATATGCCAGAAATCACGTTTAAAATGTAATGCCACAAGATTATCTTTCGGATAAATAAAATTCATGTCAATCGGATAATCCATCGTTGTTTTATTGCAACTTAAAGTTCTATACCTCTGTAAAAAACACACTTTACAATAGCCAAAATTTACTGCGCCACTCACATCCAATTTTTTGAGAAGGTCAACTTCAGGACCAAATTTAAAATATTTAAAATTATTATTATTTTTTTATGTAAAAGCTTTTGTAGTCAATGTAAGTTTCAAAATATACAAACATAGTTTAAACCTCTTTGGTTTGACAGATGACAAAATATAGCTCTTCACTTTCGAAGCCACTAAATGGATAACCGTTTATTTTATTTTATTTTATTTGTTTATATATTTTCTTTTTTTCCCAATGAACATCCCTAATGCCCATCCAATTTTGTACATTTTGCAATTTGAATTTATGCGAAGTCTTATCAGTGGAATAGCGAAAATGAACAAGCGGTAAAAACCGAAACAGCAAAAGCTAATAGGTAGGCGATATGGTAGAAATGGTAATAAAAGAAACACAAAAGCTATTAATATCTCAGTTGGCCAAACAGGAGGTCCACCCATAGCAATCTGAATATATACTTATAAATACATAGATATGTATGCACTTATTTAAAGCTTTAAGTAAAACTGGTTATTTGGAGTGATTTAATTTTTTCCTTAAAAAATGAGAAAATAACACTGGAGAAATATTTTTAGTCAAACAAATTAATCAATTAATTAATAATTATTTTGATATTTTAACCGTTTCTTATTTATTACTTTATATGAGATTGAAAATTAAAAAAGACATACAAATCCTTCAATATTTGCAAAACAAAGCCGTCTTCCGCATTTGTCTATCTGTCTGTTCGCGATAAACTCAAAAACTACTGAGCGGATTTTCATGCAGTTTTCAGCCAAATATAGAGTGATTCTTCAAGTTGGTCAAGTTGTGTGTACGTTTCTATATAGAACTGC
Organism: Neoceratitis asiatica; assembly: GCA_030068015.2. NCBI lineage: Eukaryota > Metazoa > Arthropoda > Insecta > Diptera > Tephritidae > Neoceratitis > Neoceratitis asiatica. The sequence goes on from CM061524.1 coordinate 34,809,705, forward strand.
TATAAGGGGTCATCCATTTCGAGGTTCCCTACTGTTTTAAGAAAACCAAACAGAGAAAATTCAAATTTAATGGGGAATGTTTATTATCATTCGAGAGAGCATTCTTTGGCATTTATTTTTTGAAGATTATCTCTTTCAAATGTTGGCCGCGGCTATTTCTCAAATGGTCCGTTCGTTGAGTTCAGTTTTCGATGACTCGTTCGAGCATTTCGACTGGTAACTGGTGAATAGCACGCGTGATGTTTTGCTCAAAGGCCTGAATCGAAGCGGGATTGTCCACATAGACTTTAGACTTTACATATACCCACAGGAAATAGTCTAACGGTGTGATATCACACGACGTTGGTGGCCAATCAACCGGCCAATAACGTGAAATTATCTGCTCACCGAAGTTTTCTCTCAATAAATTCATTGATTGATGCGATGTGCGGGAAGTGACGCCGTCTTGTTGAAACCAAACGTCGCGGAGATCATGAGCTTCAATTTCAGTCATCAAATAGTCGGTTAGCATTGCGCGATAATGGACGCCATTGCCGGTTACGTTCTCACTGGCATCATTTTTGAAGAAATATGGACCGAGGATTCCTCCGGCCCACAAACCACACCAAACCTTTGTTTTTTTTCTGGAAGAAATGGCAGCTCATGAAATTCTTCAAGTTGCTCTTCGTCTCGATAAAGATAAAATAATGTATACATATGTGTGTAAAAATGAGCATAGGACAGTACCGCATTAAATCTCTGGAACAGTTGCAACGACCCTGACTATTTGGTATAGCATGCGCTATGAGAACTATATCAGTAAAGATGCTCAAAATCATCCGCGAGAACAGATCAATCAAATTAAAAGTAACGCAAAAAGCTGCGCTAACAGCTGGAAGCGTAAAAGTTCTACAGCACATCAGTCCAGTCTCCTAACTGTGATGAGTATGGTGGCATACAAAAAAATATATTAGAACTCGAGATTTTCTACTGAGTGAACGTCACCTACTCCTTTCCTAACAGGAAGAGGTGTTCGGTAGGCAAGGCTAGCAGTAATCGTGATGATATTTACATACGTCTATATTGATGGTTCTAAATACGAGACAGGTACAAAACCAAGATGCTTGCGTAACCTACCCCAAGCAAGAAAAATAGCTTTGAACTCAATAAATACTCATGCAGTCAGATTTCTTGTTGACAGCCAAGTAGTAATTAAAGCAACGTAAGCATAAGTAGTCAATTAACAGGCTATCACCGAAAGAGCTGGCTCACTTGCGAGCCTGATCGACTGCTTCAAACATTGCAACCCCTTGAAATGCTGTCTAAAGATGCGGACTCTTCAGAAACAGTTAAGGTTCTGGTGGATTTCCAACATAGAACGTACCACAAAACTTCGGTAGGGTAGCGTAGATTACAGATAGACCAAACTCTTACTTACATTAAGCAGAAGGGAACTTGATATGCTTTTAGGTGTAGTGACAGGGTGTCTACCTCTGAAAATTATTGTAAATTTATTGACGTGGCATACACTAAAGAGTTATCATCTTAGAATATTCAATGACTGAGTGCCGAGCCTGCACAGTAGTAAACTTAACGCTGGAGCCCTACTTTTACTAGTGCCCGGCTTTCAGCTGTTTGAGATGTTTTAAGGTACTCCAAGCTTTAGTCTTGCGAATATGGACAAGCTTGTGCGGAAGCCTTTTCCTAACGCATAGTTGGGTTATCCATGGAAGTAGTAGGCTCATAGTGCTCCATGGCATAACTGTGGTTGCCTTTGGTCAGGTCTTTACGGTCCACCTTTTAACCAACTAACCAACCAACCACATGTTTGTATACCTTTCATGAACATTAAATGGTATAAATATTACATTTAGAGATTCATTTATCGGAATCGTCTGGATCGGACCACTATAGCACCCTTCCAACTGATTTCTTCAGATATGAGGGTCTTGAATCCGTTAAAAACTCCTCTAAGAGCATGAAATTTGGTATTCTATAAACACAAAACTTCCAATAAATATTTCTACTGAAAATCATCGAAATCGGAGACCCCCAAAAATCGATTTTTCAGATTTGAAATTTAATATTTAATCCTAAAGAGCAATGCAATAAATTTAGCTTGTTCGTGAAAGGTATAAAGACTACGGCAAGACCATTACCACCATTACTACCATTTTTGTTAAAAATTTCAATGTTTTTAATTTAAATTTTTTTCTTTTTATTTGGAATTATTTTTATTTTATTTTATTTTTTTTATTTTTATGCTTAAGTAATTTCAAGCCATTTTTATTTTAATTTCAAATAACTTTTATTTCATTCGTGCTGTGATGTGCTGTTGATATGCCCTTATTGAACGCGATCGCTAGCGATCACAGACGATCATGAATTTGCTTATCAAGTCGGAAATCTCTCAAAGCGAACAGGCGAACAGGCGTACAACGCGCTAAACAAGGCAAACTGGGTACATGAAGAAAATGCTCAAAGAAATATACAAACGAGAGAAATAAAAAATGAAATAAAATGAAAGAAATTAAAATGAAGTGAAAAAGTAGGAAAAAAGTAAAAAAGAATTAAAAATAGAAATAAAAATAAATAAATAAAAGAAGTAGGTAAGTCAGCGCTGAATTGTTGGCGGCATAGTTTTGGTAGGCCAACAACCGTACACATCCTGCCTGTGAGTCGAGCAATAAATGTGAATTTTTTTATATTTTTTATTTTTTGTATTATTTTTTTGTATTTTATATACATATTTTTTTGTAGTTTTTGTTATTTTTTTATTCATTCACATTTCTACCGCTGCACAATCGGCAACAAATGAAAATGAATTGAAGGAGTTGCCTGCCTGCTGCATGCTGGCCAAACAAACAGTCTGCACAGCGCAACACAAATCTCTTGCACAACACGCAAAAGCGGCGGCCACTGATAAGATACCGCCAGATACCCTTTTGAACAACAACAACACCAAAAAGGCTGTTGGTTTCAAAGTGGCAGTAGTGCAACAGCAAATCATGGAAGCTGCAGGCAAACGCAAATCCGTTGCAACTACTGTGCAACAAAACCCGCGCTGATCGACAACAAAACAACAACAACAGTTTTGTGTGCGCAATGAAAAGAGATGATTCGCGATCGGTGATCAACGATCGACGACGGCACGGTGTGATCAATGTGTGCCCCTGTTGGAGGATGTGCCATGCGCATGCACTTGGTTCAAAAAACCCTGCTTTCATTCTTCATTGACTTCTACTTAGGCACGTTTCAGATGATTGCCATGTATTGTTTTGGGATGCTTAACAGTTTTGGAGTGTAAAGAGACCTATAATGCTCTAGTGACAACATAACTATTAAGCCTTTGGCCATGATTATTATAATTTTTTATAATTTTTTGTTTGTTTCTAACGCACATTGTTGTTTATCCCCGTTTCGATTAGTGTTCGAAGTAAAAGTTATGACTCATAACCTGAAAACACAAAGCCAGTGTGGAACGACAAAGTAGCTCTAAGCATTGTTGTTGTAAGCGTTGTTGCGTCGTTGTGTAATTTTGTTGTAAATCGGATTAAAAACATATCGTAAATGTTTAGGGAACAGCAACAAAGTCAACCAAAATCCATACGAAAACATTCATAAAATCATAAAAGTTTTGTTTTTTTCAAATTTTATTTCTTCATTTTTTTTGTTCAATGAAAACATTGATTTTCTCCTTCCTTACCTTGTTTGGCGAAGACAAATCGCAGTAGACTAAGGAATTTCACATGGTCATAAAAGCACAAACACACAAACATACATATATACATACATACACGCATAAAATATTTCTATAGAGTCAGCGATCTTGTAATTGCTGATCAGAGTCAAGCGTGACCAGGCACAAAAAAGCTAAGCTGCTGCGGTTCGAAGATGAACGGATGTAAGTATGTATATATGTATGTACAAGCATGTTTGGTGTCTTCACACATTTCTAATAGTCATAAAGTTGAAATTGAAGTTTTTGTGACACGATCTTAGTGAACGGTTAGCAGTAAACGGTTGTTTTTGAAATTGTTAGCTCGCTGTAGCGGGAGTAGTTGGAAGTGAAGGGCTTAATGAAAGTTTTGTCATGAATAATAATCAAAAATTGTCCAGTATGAACTATAAACGACTACACTTAGTGAATGTGCATGATAATTAATATATTGCTTATTGAAAATATTAAAAAAATATAACGATCCAAAATCTAAGCGCTTCTGTACTGCTTTCCAATGGAGTCTAACGCATCTCTTCGACCTCTGTAAATAAAGAGCACTCGAAGTAGAGGTACTTTTTATAATAAACTTTTTTAGACAGATCACAGTAAGCAATGTGTTTCACGCGCTTCGCTCAACTTATGGTCAACATAACCGGCCTATTGAGCGTACTATTCACATAAACATCACCTATCTTGAGACCCAGCATTCATTATTGGATAATATTCGACCGAATAGACCACGTCCAGCACGCAGTGAAGAAAATATAGCGACCGCAGGTGAGAGTGTATACGGAGACCGTGGAGAGTCGATTCGGCGCCGTTCGCAGCAACTCAGACTGACTCATGGAACGAATTGACGCATTTAACGTCGATATCTTAATTTGAAAGCGTTCAAAATACGGCTTGTGCAAGAACTGAAGTTGCTCGACTTTCACAAGCGACCTCGCTTCGCTCTATGGGCTCTTGAAAAGTTCCACGAAGATCCGACGTTTCTGAGCAAAATTTTGCCCAGAGATGAAGCCCATTTCTGGCTCAATAGTTATGTAAACAAGCAAAATTTCCGTATTTGGGACGAAGAGGAAACTGAAGAGATTCAAGGGTTGCCATTTCATCCAGAAAAAACAACGGTTCGGTGTGGTTTGTGGGCCGGTGGAATCATCGGTTCATATTTCTTCAAAAATGATGGCGGTGAGAACGTAACCGTCAATGGCGACCGTTATCGCGCCATGATAACCGACTATTTGATGTCTGAAATTCAAGCTCGTGATCTCCGCGACATTTGGTTTCAACAAGACGGCGTCACTTCTCACACATCGCATCAATCAATTGCTTTATTGAGAGAATACTTTGATAAGCACATAATTTAACGTTTTGGGCCTATCAGTTGGCCACCACGATCATGTGATATCACACCGTTAGACTGTTTCCTGTGGGAATATGTAAAGTCTAAACTCTATGCGGACAATCTCACTTCGTTACAGGCCTTGGAGCAAAACATCACGCGTGTTATTTGCCAGTTACCAGTCGAAATGACCAAACGAGTAATCAAAAATTGGACTCAACGGATAGAACATCTGAGACGTAGCCGTGGCCAACATTTGAAAGAGATAATCTTCAAAAATTAAATACCAAAGAATATTCTTTCAGATAATAATAAACATTTTCCCATTAAATTTGAATTTTCTGTGTTTTTTCTTTAAAAAGTAGGGAACTTCGAAATGGATCGCCTGTTACAAATTCTTCAGTAGTATTGATGGAAAACAACTCTAAAGGTCCCACATCATTTCCGGCACTCATATTTTTCAACATATTTCATTGTTGAATTAAAGCCCTAGTTCCCTTGCGCTGCTGGGCACGCAAAGGCCTATCATGCACGGCCCAAGTGTAGCTATCCTCCCGATTTAATCGACACAATTGCCATGTGGACAGATAATTGTATTATTGGTTATTGGTGGTCTCGTCTGCGTGTGGAAGATTACGCGTCTAAGGACTATTTACGACGACCATACGGCTTTGTTCTTCTTAGTTTGCGTTGTGACTGCCAAAATGGGCATCTTTTCGTCTACTGTTTCATTGTCGATCTCGTATTTCGTCGTGGGATGAGCGAAAATAACGTGTTTCCGCACCATATTGTTGAACGTAGCGATGTATAGATTAAGAAGGGTGGAGTATCGTAAAGATCTGAGCTTATCATTCGTAAGACAAGTCTTCACTTGCTGCAGTCGTGGTTAAAAAGACGGAGTTCCCTACTACCGTCGCCTGATAACGGGCTTGTCGCTTCTTTTCTCCTTTTTCTTCTTCCTTCTCTACTAGATACGTAAATATATGTGACGATCAGTGATATCAATTGGCAGTGCACTGCCGCTACTTCATAGAAAGCATCAATTGAGGTTGGCTTTGGAGTTTCCTCTGGCATGACCAGTGAGATATGGTGATTTTCGTCGTACCACTGGCTCCGGTCTTTGACCTTACAAATTTAAATTTTGCCTAATGGACTTGGGTAGTTGGTGCACCACTTGTGAATTAATAAGGTTTGCAGTCTTTCCTCTTCCGATTTTTGTCCAGTATACGAAGCTGAGTCGAAGCCATTAGGTTTTGTGTCGTTACTTTGAAAGCAAGTGAGACCTTATAGAAGCTTTAGGGATCTTTTAGAAATTAAGAAGAAGAAGATTACTATCTTAAAAAATCTGAGGCAAGAGCTGGCTTCAAAAACCTCGAGTTTCGCATTTGTCCGCTAGCATAGATTAAACATCTTAAATCCTTTATGACGCTCTTTACTGGCAGTTGGTCTTCGCCGCTTGATTGAAACAGTTTCTACGACAGTTAAAGAGAGTTTCAACATGTCTTGATCTTAAAGCGCCAAATAAGTTCCGAAGCAAACTAAGTGCGCTAGGCAACGAAAAGATTTTTTTTAAAGAATTAGAGAAGAGTGATCATGTTGGATGTCTGGGTCTAACAAATCGCTAGTGGATTCTAAAAATCTAGATGAAAAAAGAAATAGTTGAAAAATCTGCTACTGAATTAAATTAAAAAAAAAAAAACCAAAAACTATCCGTAAACACAACAACTACTTAGTCACAAGTGTGTTTGTTGCGTCTCTTTGGGGAAATACCCGTAAGCGTACACACAACCAGGCAGCAAGCAGCCAAGTGTTACCAATGGGGTGTAGTTTCCAAGAAACTTCACTAAAATTCCAAGAATAAAAACTCGAGTGAAACACACTCCTGCCTACAAATCTCACTTCAATTTACGTTAATTCATTAATACGAACATTTTTTCCCCCGATTCAGGAAACGTAAAAAAGTAGGAAACATAAAAACAAAAAAGACAAAAAACCAAAGGCTCACTAGTGTCTTACCTGCCGACGGCGGGATGCTAAAAAGGAAGGCATAAAACACAGAGCAATACAGGTAAATCTATGTATATGGATATGTAAGTAGCCGGACAGTATGGCCTTTTGGGTTTATCACCAGTGGCGTCGGTGGACATATGCGATTGGCATCAATGCCGCCACAGCACCAACAACAACACACCAACGCCAACGGCGGATGTCGTTATTTGAATTCAATCTTCTATTCGGTGCGGTTCGATCCATGCAGGATGACGTTCTCAGGTTGGCATTTATTGTGCGCCAACGCAATCTTTGTATGTATGTATGTATGTAGGTATGCGAGTGAGTGAGTGAGTGTGTGTATGCATGAACACGTGCCTGTGAAATGCTCATTTTGACAGGCTCATCAATTTTGTAGATAAGCACAGAGGCGACACATTTTTTGGCGTGAACTCAGTATGAAGGAATGTATGTATGTATATGTATGTATATAAGTATTGTATATTTTAATGTTTGTAAATATATTTGGTTGATGGGGTTAGCATATCACTTGCGCTTGACTTTTATAGGGCCTGCGAGTGGTAGTGTGGCGCGTTGGAGGATATACAAGTACATACATATCTAGTATTAATTCAGCTTGTGCATGATTAGTTAAATATATAAAATTAATTTCAATATACTATGGATGGAGAGCAGCAAAGGACTGAGTAATTTGGCGTTCAATGTGGCGATGGAACTCATTCACCAATTCAGCCGGGCTTCTGACTATCAATAATAATATAAGCCAGCTTCGAGTGGCTGTTGAAATGGAGGATTTTGGCGATGATTTTAGCGAGGAATGCCAAGCCGTTCGAGGTTAATCCTTCAGCAGCTCGCAGGCGGATTAGATAAAATTGAAAATTCCTATATTTGTTGGGAAGACATCAAGACACACACCAAGAATTAGAGGATTAGTGCACACACCGATTATACAGGGCCAATTATAAATACATATATACGTAACGAGATCGTCAAAGGATTTTCAAACAAATATCTATTTTTATTTGATTTAATTCAATTTAAATCAATTTCTTAATATAAACGGTTTGCCCATTTAGTTGTTTCGAAAGTGTAGAGTTGTATTTTGACATCTGTCAAACTGAACTGTCAAACCAAACATGTTTTGTTTTAGTTTAAAGTCAGACAATTATGGAAATGGATTGCTTAACACCCGCACAACGCGTTCAACGTGTTGAAATTTACTACAAAGATGGTGATTCAAATGTTGTCCCGTTTCGTGCATTAAGGTTGAGATTATGATGCACATAATCGTCCAACTCCTCAAGCAATTGAGAAAATGTTAAAAAAATCGAAGAGACTGGATTTGTTACAGATATTTTAAGGGCTCACACCTCTAACCACCTGAAAAAGCGCTGCTGTAAGTGAAAGCGGATCAGAAGACCCCAATGTGTCCGTTTCTCGATGTTCTCAAGAGCTGGGGCTTCTTACAGCACATTATGGCGTATTTTGCATGTGGACTTACACCTACATCCATATAAAGTCCAACTTACACAACGACTGAAGCCAGCTGACTATTCACAGCGTCGTAGTTACGTCGATTGGATGCTTGAACAACAAAAAGTGGACCGCAATTTTTTCAACAAACTTTTCTTCAGCGGCGAGGCTCATTTCTCACTCGGTGGATATGCAAATAAGCAAAATTGTCGCAATTTGAGCTCCGAGAATCCTCGAATAATTGAAGAGAGGCCATTACATCAAAAAAAAAAACTTACAGTCTGGCGCATTCTTTGGTCCTGAAATGTGACCGGAACTAACTTCTTTGAAAATGAGTCTTTTCCGAGTGTTATGGTCGTGTGATAACAGACTTTTTTGGCCTGTAGTTGAAGAACACGACTTGGGCAATATGTGGTTCCAACAAGATGGTGCTACATGCCAACCAACACCAGCGAATATGGCTTTATTGCGAGAGAAATTTCTCGGCTGCGTAATCTCTCGTCTTGCCGATGTCAATTGGCCATCGCGATTGTGCAATTTGACTTCGTTTGATTTTTTTTTGTGGGCTACTCGAAAGGCCGTGTTTATGCGGATAAACCTTTACCTCTTGACCACTTCAAAACCAACATTCGTCAAGTTATGGTATCTCAGTCACTATGTGCCAAAAAGTGGTCAAAAATTACCTCAAATGGATCGAAGTTTGCAAAAATTCACGAGGAGGTCATTTTAAAGAGGTATTGATTCACACATAATGCTAAGGTTTAATCCTTATAATAAAAGAAGAAAGAACGACTGTCTTCGGCCTTGCGGAAGTTTTTATACCTTTCATGAACATATAAAATATATTGCAATTTTGCATCATTCGATTTTGATAATTTTCAGTTTCGATATCAACTTGAATATATGTCTATAGAATAGTAAAATATCACGCCTTTAAACATTTTTTTGAAGAACTTTTGAACCAAAACCTCATATCTGAACAAATCGGTTGTATGGGGGCTATATGATTTCGATTCCGATGTTTTTCTGAACCAATATGCAGTTCATATACCAAATTTCACGTTCTTAGGTACTTTTTTGTAGATTTATGACCCAAAATTTTAAATCTGAAAAATCGCTCGTATATGTGCTATAGTGGTCCGATCCGGTTTCGACAAATGATTGCTTAAAAGCACCAAGTTTGGTTGAAATATCTCATAAATTGAGGGACTAGTTTGCATTCAAACAGACAGACAGACGGACATGGCTAAATCAATTCAGATCGTGATTCTGATGCGGTCGGTATAAATTTCAATTTCTCCTTCTGGTACTTACCTACTTCGGATATGTACATGAAAGGTATAAAAAGGAATTTCATGAAAAAAAATATTTTAAATGTATTTTATTTACGTTTAGTTTGAACAGCGCAAGATGAATGACCCTGTAATTTATTTAATTTAATTTAATTTATATTCATTAATTCCAGTTTAATTTTGTTTTATTATTTCCATAATTTTATTATTTTTTTTACTCTATTATATATTATTTTATTTGAATATTTATTTATTTATTATTTTGTTTTTTGAATTTATTTTACTTCATTTCTTTTTTTATTTGTATTTTTTTCTATTTTGTTTTCTTATTTCTTTTTACTTGTTTTTGTTTAATCTATTTATTTTTTATTTTTATTTTTTTACTTATTTTGTTTACTTAATTTTATATTAATTTCCCTTATTTTATTTAATTAATTTAATTTTATTTTATTTTATTTTTATTAATTTTATTTTATTTTATTTTATTCTTTTACATTTTATTGTAATTAGTTGTTTTAATTTAATTTAATATTTTATTTATTTTTTGTTTTTTTATTTTATTTATTTTTTTATTTTTTATTTTTTAATTTTTATTAATTTTTTTTATTTACCTATTTGTGAAATTAAATAATCTAATTTTATTTTTTTTTACTTTATTTTATTTTATTTTATTTTATTTATATTAATATTTTTAAATTTATTTTAATTTTTTTTTAGTTTTTTTAAATTTAATTTATTTCTATTTTTTATTTATTTTTTTATTTTTTTTTATTCCATTTTTTTTTAATTATTTGTTTTAATTCAATTTTATTTTATTTTTATTATTTATTTATTATTTCCTCTTAATGGATGCCCGAGATTTCCTTTGTTCCACACATCTCTCTTCATAAATTCCGACTTGCCGGACAACACAGAGTTTTTCGCTTAGCGCCTGTTCCTTAATAAATGTCAATTAATTTACGATCATTGATTGTGGGTGATTTTTATTGACTGACTAAATGATTCACAATGCCAAAGGATTGCCGTATTGGAGAAATTAAGGCAATTACTGTGTTGACATGTGAGAAATGTGGCAAATGGGCACAAGGTTTCTGCTGTTGATGGCATGTAGTGTACATATATATTTGTATGTATCATGTGCATACATACTGTGTAACGGGAAAGAAATTAGCAAATATTTACGATTTCCTAGAAATGAGCGAAAGCCAAGGAAAATCAACAGTACATAAAAGGAATTGCATTCCCTCATTCCCTCATTGCCATTAATTTTACGCCATAAATCGACAGCAGCGGAGGAGATACATTGAAATGTGACTAATTAAATACAGAAGTATGTATGTATGTAAATAAGAAAATAAGAAAGCGAAATGATTGTCACACACAAATCGATGACTAAAGACAAAGAACGACAGCAACGGTTGTATGTTTGTTAAAAAAAAAAAATAAGAAAAGAAAAGAAAAAACCACTCGCTACTCCTCCAACACCAAGGAGTGGCTTAGATGCTACACAAAACTATGAGCGTCAAAATCACAGTCTACAACTATCAAGTGTTTATTGAAAAGGCATTTAAATATGTGTAGTGCCGCCGCAGTAAGGCAGTAATTTGCCGCCAAAGGTGGCAAGAAATGTGGAGAAAACAAAAAAAAAAATAGAAAAAGTAAAAAAGGGTAAAAATCAAACTAAGCCACCAACTGTCCACTGACACGGCTAAATGACTTTTTTCAGCGCATACCAGCGCATACACACATAGGTATATGCTATTTACATACCAACAAATGTGTATTGCTGCATGCTGCATTTGTAGTATATGCCACATTCAGTCGTAAGCCCGCACTCGTTTTGTGGTGGCATTGAAGTTGCTGACCAAATGAACTACAGCGATTTTGTTGAAAAAAAAAATAAAATAAAATAAATAAAAAAATTGTTGTTGTTGTGATGTGGTTTCTGCTTATTTTGTTGTTGCTGCTGTTCTTCTTCTTCTTCTTCTTCTTGTTCGTCTGGTTGACGGATGCAACAATTTATGTTGTATGCAACCACAAGCAGCAACGGCAGAAACAAGCACATGCAAGCGCACATACATACATACATACATACATACACACGTATGTTGTGAAATGTCAATACAAATAAAGCATTAGTAAATGGAGGCTGTCTACAACAAAAAAAAAAAGGAAAAAAAAATTAAATAAAATAAAAATTCAAAAGGACAGTTTGGAGCTCTGACTCTCGGGCAGACAAGAAACAAGGCGCATCAAAAAATGAAAGGATTTGCCGCCATTCAAAAATCATGAGCACTTGCCTTCATTTATTTATGTCTACATACATACATACATTCACAGACATGTTTTTGGTGTTTTTTCAGTTTAGTTGTGTTGCACGTATATATGTATTTTGATAGCCAATATCTCTCAGTATTTCACTGTTCAACCTTAATTTGATGATGAAACGTTGCATTTTTTTTAATTTTTATTTTATTTTTTTTAATTTTTTTTATTTTAATTTATTTTATTTTTATTTTTTTTATTCAGTCGCCGACTTAATTGTATGTACGTACTTCTTGCAGCAGCTCAAGTGTTGAAAATTTGTGAATAATTTGAAGGAGTGTGTTTAACTAAAAGTGTCAGCGCCAATGAATTGAATGATTCCGGGTAAGTTTGTTGGCTGTGCTTGCTGATGATTGATGAATATTTATAGGTTTTGTTACAAAAAAAAAACAAAAAAAAAAACAAAAAAAAAATTGACATTTTTCTGCAACAAATCCTATTTTTTTAAGTAACCAAAAATAAAAATAGAGAATTTTTAAAAAAGAAAGAAAATAAAATAATATTTTAAAATGTGGCTATAAAACGCGAAAAAAATATATGAAAAATATTTTTTTTTTTAAATATAATGAAAAAGTTGTAATAATTCAATAACGGTGGAAAATCGCTTCAGCGGTTACAAAGCGCCAATTAAATATTAATAAAGAAATTAAATAAAACAAATAAAATATTCAGTTAATTCCAACAACCAGCAAATCAGAGTAATTGTGTTACAAATTCAAAATGTATGCATATACGAGGTATGTTCAAAGGAAAAACTGAATTTGAATTTTTTTTGAAAAGTTCTTATTTATTCATTAAAACATTTATTTTGTTCCCTGCAATGCGCTTTATGGTATGGCCATCAGCTCCTTCTTCGATTCTGACTTGATCTCATCAGGAAAAAGTCGCAGGGATCCAAATCTAGTGAATATGTTGGCTGAGGCACGATTACATTTTTTTCTATGTTGAAAAAATCATGAATAAGCATTAATGTGTGAGCTGGTGCAGTATCGTGATGCAGATTTTCCACGATTTGTTTTTCCACAATTCCGTTCGTTTGAGCCGTATTGCTTCACGCAAATGTTGCATAACGTCCCTGTAGTATTCCTTATTAACTGTACGACCTTTTTGGGGGGGAACTTATGATGTACCACACCATTTTATTCAAAAAAAAAAAAAAAAGTACGCAAACTCTTCACCTTTTCCTTTGAACATACTTCGTAGTTAACTTTTTGCTTATATTAGCAGGAACACTATTTCTCTCTCCGGGAAGTAGACCATGGTCCAACCTATTCGAAATCTTATTTATGTATCGAATTACGTGAATAACCGTGGACCGATTTATTTAAAAAAAAAATTGTTTTATGCTTCGATTTGGTTCAAATTTAAGATGATATGTCTAAATGGACCATGGGTCAGGATAAAAATTCAATTTGCTTGAAATATTTCTTTATAGATTTAAAATTTTGATTTATTTGTTGCTTAATTTGAACCTTAATGACCCTTTGCAATACCAATTAGAATGCAAATTGCAGAAAATACTGTAAATTTACATCGTTACTGCTGTTAGCGTCACGCTGAGTATCAATACCCGTCTCTTTGTATTTTTCTTGTTGTTGTTCTAACTTATTTAATGTCTATATATAGTGAGTATAATTTTTTTTGCGGGTGAGGAGAAGAAAACTGCCTTCCGCATCATCATTTTGTCGTCAGAACAATGGTATGTGCCACGTGCAGGTCACTAAAACACTCTCCTTTAAGGAACCATCGTCCTCCCTGGAAACCACTTTCGCATTACTTCAGGGTGGCGTTCCATTTTACTTGTAGTGAGATTACATCTCGTCACCTACGTCTAGGTCACGCTTTTTCTTACGTAGTACGATCTCTACGTAGTCTGATATATTTTTCCAGTTTGCTTCACTCTGGAGCATTCCTGGTACGACGTTGTCTGCATCCAGCGGACCTACCAGGTTCCCTAATGCCTCTCGTTCTGTTTACAATCGTTCGCATTTAAAAAATGTGTGATCTGGTCTGTCCTCGATAGCGTCATTGTATATGCAGGACGGCTATTCTGCTTTACCAATTTTGTGCAGATATTTTCGGAAATATCCTTATCCGGATAACATCTGAGTGACAAAGTAGTTCACATCCCCGAATTTTCTCTGTGTACAGAGTTTCACGTCCTTAATTAGCCTGGCGGTCTATCTGCCGCAAGTTCCTTGTTCCCAGCAGCTTTGCCATCGATTGTAGGTATCCAATTTTAGATCGTCTCTTCCGTTTTCCCACATTCCTTGGTTCTTAAGGTCCCAATTTTTTTTTCTCTCTACTGCCAGTAGTTCTATAGGTACACTTCCACTTATCACCAGAACGGCTTCTCTTGACACCGTACGGTATGCTGAAGTGACTTTTAATGCCGCCGTACGATAAATTTTGGCTATAGTCTTGCGTCGGTTTTCTTCCTTTAATGTATCTGCCCATAGTTCTGCACCGTAAAGTAGAATACTTATAATTGCCGACATCAGTAGTTTTCTTTTCTCCTGCGTGGCTCTCCGATATTGGACATCAGCCTGCTGAGTCGTGTTGAATTTGTGCACAATAAGTTTACCTTGGGTCCAAACTTATGCCTAAATAGTTTACGACCCTATGTGTCTTCAGGTTGCCGGATAAAGTGTGCATGTTTATTTCTAACGGGATGTGTTTCATCGTTAGCAGTAACAGTTCGGTCTTTTCTGTGGCTAATTTGAGGCCGCGTGATTCATATGGGTTCGTATCATACCTGTTTAATTTCCTTCGTGCGTCTTCTATATCGCGGGCGGTGATTATTACTGAGGCTTAATATGTCGTTGTAACTGACATTCCAGATATCAGGGCGGAGTATCGAGCCCTGTGCTGCGCCTAACGTAATTTTGAGGTTGCGGGGACCGTCTGTTGTATGGTATAGGAGAACTCTGTATATAATAACCAGAACTGCAACATGGGTTTTTTACTTATTGATTTTCTTTTGTTTTATTTTATTATATTTATTTTATATTTTATTTTATTTTATTTTATTTTATTTTATTTTATTTATGTTTAATTTTTTTTATCACTTTCTTTTGCTTCATTTTATTTTTTAATTATTTTGGTATTTATTTTATTTATTTTTCAGTTTGTTCTATTTTATTTTCATTTATCAAATATTATTTTATTTGACAAATTTGACAGCTGTCACCGTGGGAAAAATTGTGCGTGTAATGAAAGAAAAATTCATTCGATTTTATTGCCGCTTTTTGCGCACCTGTCAACTATTAAATTCGCGAGCGGTCAGCTGGTGAGCAAATCGTAAAATTTTACAATATTTTTTTATTCTACCTTGAGCTTTTATTTCTTTTGTATTATTTTTGGGTGTGTGTGTATAGATTTTATTGGTTTGTTGAGCGCATGTGATGTTTACCCACAACTATTGTTGTTATTGTTTTGCTAAGTCAGACTTTGTATTCAAAGCGTTCTTAAGCCTATTACTGATGCTTTGTCAACTTTATGTGTAAACACATAATATATGTATGAATAGTGTATGTATGTATATGTATGTATGTGAGTCCAGCCTTTTACGGCTTTATTGCTTAAATATTTGCGCATATTCACATTTTACATATTGAGTTTGGGGCTTTTATAGTTTATTCGTTACAAATAATGGGTGAAGGAAGAATTCTCGCCAATATTTGTTTTACTTTTCATGGGTGTTGTTGTTGTGCATACATACATACATACAATACATACCTACATATATGCACATTTTCTTATGAAATGTGTAATTGCGTTCTTTTGTTATTGTTGTTGTTGTTTTTGTTATTGTTGTTGTTAATGTTGTTGTTGTTGTTGCTGCTGTTGTTGCTGTTGTTGTTGTTGTTGCTGTGTTGTTGTTGTTGTTGTTGTTGCTGTTGTTGTTGTTGTTGTTGTTGTTGTTGTTGTTGTTACTCTGTTGTCATACAAATTCCTATGTACATACATATGGATGTGTGTGTATGTATGTTTCGTTAGTGTAGTGGAGGCCAAAACGCAACATATTTGCCGGCTTTGTTGCTTTGTTGCAAGCTCATGTGTTGGCAAATAACTACAACTTATGCAATGTTGCAATCTCACCTCAAACATATTTTTTTGTTTGTTTCGTTGGAAAAAGTTCTTTAGACACGAATGCGCTTTGAAGTGGTACTCCTTTGAAGGTACGCACTCTTATGTACATACATACATACATGCAGACAAGTACTTGCGTATGGTGTACATTGAGAAAAAGATTTTAATTTTAATTTTTTGCATTTTTTTTATTAAAATTTTTTATTACATTTTCT
Source organism: Neoceratitis asiatica (assembly GCA_030068015.2). Classification (NCBI taxonomy): domain Eukaryota; kingdom Metazoa; phylum Arthropoda; class Insecta; order Diptera; family Tephritidae; genus Neoceratitis; species Neoceratitis asiatica. Next base: position 34,826,154 of record CM061524.1, read on the forward strand.
TTTTAATTTCTGATATTTTTATGCAAATTTTTAGTATTTTTTTTCTCAGCTACTAAATTCCAAATTTTGCGAATTTTTTATTTATAAAAAAATATTTTATTTTTCGAAATCAATTCTCATAGTGTACGTACTCCTTACCAGGTCACCAGCACGCATGTTGCAAGTTCAAATAAAGTAACAAACAATGTGGCAAACAATGTTGGAATGTTGGTTGTAAGAGAATGTTGCAAAAAAATGCCGCAAAAGCAAGCACTACACAACACATGGACGGACCTGAGCGAAAAGCGGCTTGTGAGCATTGTGAAGATGGACAGAAGTAAAAGGTGAAATATTGACTCAAAGAATGTGTTACATAAACATAATAAATAAAGCGCTTTGGATAAAATTATTCAAGTGACATACATACATACATACAAACATCTAAGCAGGATGATACTCTGTACGAAAATTTTTTCCTTTTTTCGGTTGAAAGTATCAAACAAACATCGGAAATGAACTTGAAACCAGCTTTTCAATAAGAAATGTCATTTTGGTTATTATTATTTTTGTATATTTATTATGGCATTAACCTTCTCACGCCTCATAACTCACCAATAACTGTTCACTAATTTCATTATTTCGCCAAGCAAAATATAAAAGTTTTAAAAAGTTCGCTCAAACCCTACCAGAGATTAGAAATTCAAAGATGAAGTGCAATTTTTCATGGAAACTCTTCAATTAATTTTCAACCAAAATTTTTTTCTTTTAATTTCCTGCTGGGTATGTACGCAACTAAAAGGTATGTGATCGCCATTATAAGCTTTCGCATTCCCAACAAAATGTAAATATCACACAGCTGGCTCGATATAACGCAAATATCAGCATACATATCTATGTACACACATACTACATACGTTTGTAAGGAAGGTGTGAGTTAGCTAAAACAGTGCATGCGTATTTGTAACATAAGACAATCGAACTACGCGCACGCGCATTGCTCATAAAGACGCTATACATACATATGCATATACATATGTACCTTCACTTTTGAACTTATTTACTTTGAAAGTATTTCAGAGCAAAGTGGGAAATGCGACACTGGTTGGTGATATTATTGTTGTTATTTCTGGTGTTTTTTTTCTTCAAATAATTATGAACTATGAGAATTGTATGGGAGCTTACCTTCTTCAGTTTGCCAGTCATGGTGAAGGTAAAGTTTGACTTTGAAGCTAGATGGTTTTTATACTCTTAGCCTCAGCTCTACACTTTTGAGTCCAGTTTTGTTAGAAAAGGACCGTCGTGATTGGAATTAAGAGTTTTTTTTAAGTAAAAGAGAGAATTTACTAGGCGAGTAGGCTAGTAGCCAAGTAGTAAGCTCTAAAAGGATGACCCCTGCAAATGTTTAAGGCACACAAAATGAGGGAATGCAAATGAAATGTCCGCCGCTTAAGTGGGAAGACGGAGCTATCCCTCTTCGAAATTAAAGCTGAACTCACCACGAACGGAATATCGACGAATAGGAGTAGGTAAAGATGAAAGCTCAGCAATCAGCATTGGATTAGTGGTAGAAGAGAGACTACACAGCTAGGCGAACGTTCGGCCACATCTTCTTGTACTATGTACACAGTATATAAATGTTTTACATTTAATGGTTCGAATTCAGGGCTGTATTTCCACATCTGTCAAACTTAACTGTCACATCAAAGATGTTTTGTTTTAGTTAAAAGTCAGATATTTCTGAAAATGAATCGCTTAAACGCAGAGCGCATTAAAATTGTTGAAACCTACTACAAAAACGGTGATTCAAACGTGGCCACGCTAAGTGCTTTAGAGAAGAGACTATGGTGCACATAATCGTAAAACTACTCCGCAATTGGTAAAATTAAAAAAAAAAATTGAAGAGACCGGATCGTTTACAGATATTGTAAGGTCTATGTATCTTCGCTTTGCTCGTTCCACCTTAAATATCGCTACTGTGTAAGTGAAAGTGAAGCCGAAGACCCGAATGTGTATATTTCTCGACATTTTCAAGGGTTGGGACTATCCTAAGGCATATTATGGTTCACTTGGCACTTGGACTTACACCGACATCCATATAAAGTTCAGGTCACTCAACCACTGAAGTCAGCTAACCATTCACAACGTCTTAGATACGTCGATTGGGTGATTGAACAACAAGTAGTAGAACCGAATTTTGCAACAAAGTTTACTTCAGTGACAAGGCACATTTCTCACTCGGTTGTTGAATTTGGGACTCCGAGACTGCTTAAATAATTAAAAAGAGAAAATTACTTTAAAAAAATAATTGCTGTCTGGTTCGCTCTTTGGTGCGGAGGTGAGATTGGATCTTACTCCTTCGAAAACGATAACGGCGAGATTGTCATTGTCAATTTGGACTGTTATGCTCGTATGATAACCGACTGTTTTCTAGCTTGTATTGGAAGAACACGACTTGAACAAAATGTTGTTCCAACAAGATGGTGCCACATTCCACACAACACGAACGAATATGGCTTTATTGAGAGAGAAATTTCCCGAACGCAATCTCTCATCTTGACGATGTCAATTGGCCACCGCCACCGAGATTGTGCGATTTGACACCTTTGGATTTATTTCTGGGGCTACGCGAAAGACCGGGCTTATTCCGATAAACCTTTAGCTCTTGAGCTCTTGAAAACCAACATTCGTCAGGTTATGACTGAGATACCGCTATATATGTACCAAAAAGTGGTCGAAATTTATAATTCGCATAGTCTAGTATGAGCTTTGGCCCACATAACATTCTTTCTTTTCACCCACGAATATTTCGAATCGAATATTTGAGGCAGTCATTAACAGAACTCGTTCAAACTTGCTGGGTATGCTACTTTTAAAATAAGCTTTAAGCCTATTAAAAATTGCTGACCTAGTTCCAAAAATAAATCTACTTCCCATGTATTAGACCTTAAATTTTTTACCGTAATAGTGGCGGACGTAATAGTCGAATGGTTAGAAATGGCCTGGAAGGCCGGTGTTCGAATTCTAGTTCGATCAACATTAAACATTAAAAATTACGCCTCCGGGCGTATGTAGGAGATGAAATAAAAGCTCCTCATTAAAATCCATTGGCCGTTCGGAGGAGACTTAGTATAAACTGTAGGCCCCAGCATTTGCTGGAAAAAAATCAAGAGGTACATCACAAACTCGGCTTACTTCTTTAGCATATCGCTGATTTACATCCCCGAAAGTTAAGGCCGATATGCATAAAGATACCTTCAATGAACGCCAGAACGCACCCGTGAGATATTAAAATCATACTAAGTCATGCTAAGCGTGTCCAACGTGAGTTGGAAATTTCATAACGAGACAACTCCTAACCAACTAAGGCTGATAAACTTCTCTAGATCCACAATATGGCTATATGTGGCGCTTTGTAACCGCTGAAACGGTTTTTGGCCAAGCTTCTCCTCCAATTTTGTGGTTTTGCGTCTTCTGTTTTTTTTACCAACAAAGGAGGGAGTTACAATTTATTTTCAGAAGTGTATTTCTGTGGAGGGATTGAAATTCCCTGCCGAGAGGCGAAAGGAATTAGAAAAATTAATTTTCTATAATTTTGTATGTTGATCGAACCTGGACTCGAACCCAGGCCATCCGAATTGTAGTACGGAATGCTAACCACCGGCTATCAGGAGCGCCTGTTTCCGGATCGAAAAATTCTTTACTAGATCTAACGAAGGAATACATGTCTCTCGCATCTTAGTTGTGCATACGCTTCGAGGACTTAACATCGACTCGGACCACTATTTTGTTGCAGCCAAGAATGCTCTTCAACAAACACAAGTAAGATGCGATGTCGGAAAGCTGGAATCACAACAGACAGTCACGCAGTTTTCCACACGACTAGCACTACTGCTCGCTGAGAACACTGATCAAGAACGCGATATATGTTAAGACATTTCAAGCTCTCTATATACAGCTGCTTAACAAGCAACTGGTTTTCGTTAAGGTCGAGAGAAGATCTAGTGCGATTATGATTATTTTGCCTTTGTGGGAGAAAAAATACTACCCACCTTGTTATCGATCGTATGCGTGTCGTGTGGGAGAGTTACCGAGTATTACGAACAGAAACGAGACGATTTTATTCGATGATAGAAAAGGAAAGAAGCGCAAATGTGTGAGTATGAAGCCAAGGCGTTGTCAATATCTGTTGATTCGATTCTAGAGTTTGTAAGAGAAAGTTTTTGCGAATTAATAATGATTATTTGCTGCATATTGGCCGCAGACGATGGTACGACTTTGATATTACTTAGGGAATAAAGGGACAAAGAATGCGTTGGTTAGGTGGTGTAGTCCGCATGAATGAAAGGACTCCATCATTAAAGTTTACGATAGAAATAGAGAAAGAAAAGATTTTCACTTGGTAGTTCAAATTGGCGCCGTACAGCGAAAAGAAGAGGCTATAAACGCCCGTCTATGCGTTAAAAAGAAGAGGAATTTTGTTTAGGAAATGAAAAAAATTTTGAAATAAGTACACGTCTATGTAAGGTGTTTCTTCAAAAAAAAAAAAAAAAAAAAAAAAAAAAAAAAAAAAAAAATATATAAAAAAGTAGAAAGAAATTCTTCACATGTAAAAAATGAAAACTAAATTTTCTCCAAATTACGCCCCACTACCACACCACTAAACCTAGTAATCTGTGAAAATCAATAAACGCCGCTCGACTAATAATAACCGTAGCAGCAACACCTTTTTGGCGCGCCACAGCCAATTTAACTGTTAAACGTTGACGCCTGCTTTTATACACATGCCTACAAATAAATATACATACATACATGCATGCAAATAAGTTTATGCGTCAAATAAGTGTAATTTGAGAATACTTTTTTGTAGTTGTAATTTTGAATTTCTTTTTCATTCTCGGTTAATTTTTACTGACCAATTTTATTAGTGTGCGCTGTCTGTCGTCGTCCGCTGGAAAATCAAGCCAAGCGACGATTAAGCGCACGCATAGGCAAAGCCAGGCAGTTAGCAGCAGCAGCCGCAGCAGCGGACAGGCACGCAAATTGATTTTTTTTTTGCGCACTCGCGGCCAAAGTGAACTGAAATGTCCTAAGGAGCGGCTGCCGTAGGTGAGACACATTGCTACGACTTTTTGTTTGTTGTTTTTGGTTTATTTCGGTTATTTTTTATTCTTTTGTATTATTTTTAAATTTTTTTTTTTGTATTTTATTCTTTTTTTTTTTGCTTTTGCTGCATGCGCGCATCTCTTGATTTTTATGCAAATTTTCATTACGATTTATACGACCCACGCTGAGACGAAATGCTTGTATGTCTGTAGAAATGTTTGTTGAGCGAGCGCTTGCTCAATGTGGTGCCTTCAACGCCTGCTACCAACCAAAGCGGGCCAGCGCCACATAATCCTCAGCAGCAACAACAACAACAAAAACAACCACAACCTTCAACGATGTGTGGTGGCATTGCGTTGCATAGCGTTGCCTTCACTGCGGCTCGTTTTGTTAATTAATTTATATTATTTTATTTGGGTGTCGTATTTCGTCGCTTTGTTTTCTCTCTTTCTTTTTTTCTTGGTCCTTCCTTACACCTCTCATTTCATTTAGTTTTTTACAATGATCAGCCGTGAATGAGCCATTGACGAAGCAAGCGCACACTTGCCGTGCCGCCCGCTCGCGCGTTGTAGACTAGTTATCTTTGCTTCATATGCGCGCACCTTTGCTTTGAGGCTGCGCGGCATAGGTATAAAGCCTTAATCAATGCAATGCGTCGTTTATTTTTCTGAAAAAAAAAAGTTTTTTTTGCCACGCAGCAGCTAATAATGCTTCCTACTTGCACGTTGCACGCCACAAAATACCCAACGACAAATTTATATTTAATGAGTGGCATAAAATTTGAATTTCAAGAGGAAAATACCGCTGCGGCATGTTCGCTACATTTGTAGGTTACTTGTGTTGCGCGGCACGTAACAAAAGGGAAAAGGTGCACCACTGACTGGGCCTGACAAGTTGAAAGCGAATGATTTTTTAGATTCCTTCTTTACTTTTAATTACGCACGCATACACCTATACATATATAAAGCGCCTTTGGCACACTTAACCTACTATGCGCGAAGCGGCGCTCTTCATCAGCGCGCTCCCTCGCCTGCCTCTTAACCCAACCAACACAGTTGACCCACTGCATGGCATAAATTGCTGATTTTATTGCAATTTAAGTATGGCTGCTTTATTGGCGTTGATATATTTTATTTTTATTATGCGCGCGAATATTTTGAAAATGCGTATACGCGTTGGACTGTAGAGTAAGCCACGCAAATGTGTAGCGCGGCAATATAAGTAAAGGTATGCGCGGCGCAAATAAATTTCACGCTGCTTAGCCACACACAACTTGGGTGTTCCAACGCGAATGTTGCATATGAGCGGACGGCGCTACTAAATATTCAGCGTTTAGCGCCGAGCGCGTTTAAGGGTTTCACCGCAAAAACTTAGCGCCTGACCAACCTCCGCGGCGCCATAAAGCTGATGCGCCAGCTTTATGATGTTAGCAATAAAAATTAGCTGCAAATACACTGGTGGTGGCGCACTCGTGCAACACTTGCCAATAGTGTTGTAAAAATTATATTTATTACGGCAATTGTTGTTGCGTTTATTATATACTCGTATGTATGTATGTGGATGAACGAGTTTTTGTAAAGCCGCAAGCGATGCGCGCTGAGTTAAAAAAAAAAAATTTTATGTACAAAACGACGAAAAACTAGCTTTAAATGTAGCATTGCTAATAACCAAGTAGAAAGAGAAAGAGCGAGAGAGAGAGAGAAGGAGAGCACGCGCACGGCTCCGCGTTACCTTACCCTACAAAAATCTACCAGCATGAGCTCACCGCCTCACTTAAAAGTCCAACTAAATATCTGTATTTATCCAAAGCAACAGCAACAACATCTGTAATACAGATCGCGCCGATTTGTCAACGCAATTGATAGTCGCTGCGACAAGTGGTAGCGCGTTGCTAATAACCCAAGTAGTATATAGAGCGCATACACTCACGCACATACGTTTCTTCTACGTTCAAATTGCGCTGCGCATTTATTCACCGCAACATTTCAATTTGACATAATGAGAGATACTTGTTTAAATACACTTTCTTGCCGCGTCTCAGTACAAAATAGCAACAAAAGGGCGCGCGCGTTGCTTCGTAGACACGTTTTAATTATTGCAAGCAAAAGCGCACACGCTCAACGTATTACAGGTTTTCGCGCGCTAGTTGTGGTGTGTAACCTGTAACGCGCAAGTAAACTTGCTACACACGTGCATGTGTTGTGCGCCGTTACATGCCGCCGGTTAGTGCAGCTTCTTTACTTTCATTTCATTTCGCACTCAGCAACACTCCTGCGCGCCGCCGCCACTACTACCACTTTTTCTGCAACATCCTCTAGTGCGTTGTGCTTAATGCAAAAATGTGTAGCAACTGCAAAAGTCAATGTGTTGCTCATAAATTAGTCAGCCTTAACCGGCTGCGGCAGTTGAAAGTAATATATGTGAGTAGGTAAATATGTAAGTTACTATAATGTGCGGCAAGTGACTTTGTCTGTAACTCGCTTAGGTAATATCGTATGTATGTATGTCGCTTTGCAGTTGTACGCCATCAATGAAGTTTGGTCGGTCGCTTTGCAACCAGCTAAGCGGTAGTGGCTTCTTTCAGCGCGTTGAGTCGGTATATCTTTTGTAAACTTTTTGTTGTTATCAGTCAGCACTGCTTGTTGGCTGTTAAAAGTGTTGGCATAGCATTTTGCTTTCAACTTGTGCTTCTTCTTCTCCTTCCTCTTCCTCTTCAACAACTTTTGACTTCCTTTGGTTGTGAGCGCATTTAATTTCTTAGTTTTTTCTTTCTGTTTTTGAGGTAATGACTCGGTAGCGCGTTGTAAAGTTTTAACGTATCGCATTGCAGTTTTGTTTTTGCTTCCAATCAACTAGCGTTTCGATCATTTGTAGAACTCACCGAATGAGTTGAGCTTCTTCAAGCATTAAATAAATACAAAAAAAAAAAAAATTAAAAAAATAAATAAATAAAAAATGAAGTAAAATAACATAATATAAAATTAAATTAAATAAAAATAAAAAAATATAGAACATAAAATAAAATAAAATAAAATAAAATAAATTCAAATTCAAAAAAATAAATAAATAAATAAATAAATGAAATAAAAGAATAGATATTAAATTAATATAAAATAATTTTAAAGTAAATTAAAATAAATTAAAATGAAATAAAAAATCATTATCTCCATCTCGAGGTTAACTACTTCAAATAAAAAACTGTTTAATATCATTCGAAAGATCATTATTTGGCATTTATTTTTTGAAGATTATCTCTTTCTAATGTTGGCCGCGGCTACGTCTCAGATGGCCTATCCGTTGAGTCCAATTTTCGATGACTCAATCGAGCATTTCGACAGCTGACTGGCGAGTGACACGCGTGATGTTTCGCTCCAAGGCCTGAATCGAAGCGGGATTATTCGTATAGACTTTAGACTTTACATATTCCCACAGGGAAAAGTCTAACGGTGTGATATCACACGATCTTGGTGGCCGATCAACCGGCCCAAATCGCGAAATTATTTGTTCACCGAAGTGTTCTCTCAATAAGTCGATTGACAGATGCGATGTGTGCGAAGTGGCGCCGTCTTGTTGAAACCAAATGTCGCGGAGATCACGAGCTTCAATTTCAGGCATCCAATAGTCAGTTATCATGGCGAGATAATGGTTGCCATTGACGGTTACGTTCTCACCGGCTTAATTTTTAATGAAATATGAACCGATGATTCCACCGGCCCACAAACCACACTAAACCGTTTTTTTTTTCTAGATGAAATGGCAGCCCTTGCATCTCTTTAGGTTGCTCTTCGTCTCAAATGCGGAAATTTTCCTTGTTTAAATACCTATTGAGCCGGAAATGGGCCTCATCGCTGAACAAAATATGGTTTGAAAACGACGGATATTCTTGGAACTTTTCAAGAGCCCATAGAGCGAAGCGATGTTGTTTAGGAAGGCCAATTAAAGATCTCGTAGTAAAATGCGCCAAGTTGTTCCATACGTCAGTCCGAGTTGCTGCGAACGGCGCCGAATCGACTCTCCATCGATCTTCGTGTACACTCTCAGCTAAGGGTGCTATATTGTCTTCACTGCGTACTGGACGTGGTCTATTAGGTCGAATATTATCCAGCAATGAACGCTGGGTCTCAAGATGGATGATGGTGTTGCGAATAGCACGCTCAGTGGGATGATTATGTTGACCACAAGTTGAGTGAAGCTCGCGGAACACATTCTTTATAGAACGTGAATTATCCTAATAAGGTTGAATGATTTGTAACTGTTGTTCAGGCGTCAGGCAAGCCTTTCCATGATGAAATGCCTAACAATACTGAACAAAAATAACATGACAGCTTGACACGACTCACGCGGGGATCTGTCAAACAAATGCTATTGCAAACAGAACCTCTACTTGGATCACCTTTTGTATCCTTTTTTTGTCGATTGGAGTACATCTACTTCAAGAATGATATACGTAATGCTGTTATATTGATGAAACCCGTAGCAATTTCTAAATACCCGATGGTATCCAAAATACGTCAGTCAGTTTTGACACTTTGAGCATGACCTCTCTTCCGAAACCAAAAAATGTTCAGGAAACAAGGTTATGAATTCTCGAAATATTATCGTAAGAGTACTTGTTATTCACAGTGAGCCACCGGTGATACAAAACCAAGATACTCCACGATATAGCAGGAAGGATTATAAATTTTTCGGTGCTTTTTAGCCCAATAGAATCGCTTATACTGTGATATTTGCTTGGCTACCGTAGTAAATACAGACTTCCATCCTTCAGTGGGCTGAAATTCTGTACCTAAAGTAAATTAGTAGCTCCCAACAAAACATTTTGTATACCAAATACTTAGAATTTTCGGCTAGCTGCTTGAAATTATTTGAGTTGAAAATCCACTACACAAGTACTTTCACATTTTCTCAATCGCTGTGGATTTTCCCACAATATTTTAACCCTACGATTTTCTCAAGTGACACCGACAAAGAGATGATATGCTGACAACCGGTTTCAAAGAGATTTTCCAGCCAGAAACACAAAGCAAGTCACATGAACTACAAGTATTCTGTGCCAATGATGCACAGCTTACACTCAGCCGCACTAGTTTTTTGTTGTTGTGTGTTTTTGTTTTCTAATTTTCATTATTATTATTTTTTTAACATTGTCAGGCATGAAATCTACACAAAAACAACTCAACATTTTGTTTTCCTCTTGTTTTTATTATCCCTTTGAATAATTTTATTGTTTTAAATGGACATTTTTACAATTTAAATCACCGGTTTTCTGTTCTTGAAGATTTCTACTCTATTTTTTACATCTATGCATGCGTTTAGAAATTTAATTAAATCTGTTTGTCGCTTGAAAGTCGCCAGTTGACCTTTGATATTGTGAGTTATTATATATTTTTTTTTTTAATTTTTTTTTTTATACAAAATCTCGTTTTTATTACATTACACTGCACTGAATGATATAAATATGTTTGTATCCAGGTTGAAAGAGATACAGAGAAGATGAAATCTGTCTAGACATTTCTCTGGCGCAGTTGCAGTTACTTTCTGTTGAACTTATGTTCAAATTCTAAAATTCAGAATATAAAATATGAAATAAAGGTGTCATGAAAGCACTAAAAGTAAGACCTCTCAGGGTAATTAACTGTTGGGCGACATCACGAGTGCAATCAAATGATTATTTATATCTGAATATACGTATGCTTTCTAGTACATATATGTTAGTACATAGCTAGATGAGAGATACTGAAATTGCAGTTTTGACCTTATAAATTTTAGATGCTGTCATATAAAACATACAACAGATATATACAGACATAACTTGAAAGTAAAAGTTCGAAGTGAAGAGCTAAATAACCAAAAGTTTTTATTTTATCTCAATATATTTTATTATTTTATTTTACTTTATATTTTTATTTTTCATTTCATGTCTCACTCCATATGGTATTCTTTTATTAATTTATTTTATTTATTTTTATATATTTTTTTATTCTATTTTAATTTATTTAATGTAATTTTAGTTTGTTTTCCATTTAAATTCATTTTATTTTATTTTAAATGCGTTAATTTTTTTATATTATTTTATTTTATTCAATTTTATGGGTTTTATTTCATTTTTTATTTTATTTTATTTTAATTTATTTTATTTTTTATTTTTTATTTGATTATTTACTTCACTTTATTTTTTATTTTACATTATATTTTACTATATTTGTATTTTATTTTATTTATACCTTATTTCATATATCTTATTTCATTTTATTTTATTTTATTTAAATTTTTGTTTGTTTTTTAGGTTCCCTTGTTTTATTTTTAATTTTATTTAATTTATGTTTTATTTATTTTATTTTATGGCGCTTTAGTTAATTTAATATTTATTTTAGGACTTTATTTCATTTTATTATATTTTATTTCATTTTTTTTATTTTTTATTTTATTTTAATTTTATTTTTATTTTTTTGTTTTATTTTATTTTATATAATTTTTATTTTTTCTTATTTAAATTAATTTTATTTATTTTTTATGGTTTTTCATTTTATTTTATTTATTTTATATAAGTTTTATTTTTCTTATTTCATTTCATTTCATTTATTTATTTTTATTTTTATTGTAATTTTTTATTTAATTTAATTTAATTTATTTATTTTATAGTTTAATTTTATATAGTATTTATTCTCATTTCATTTCGTTTTGTTTATTTTTTTATTTTTATGGAAATTTTTTATTTTACTTTGTTATATATAATTTTTAATTTTCCTTATATTTTTTTTTGTTGTATGGTAGTTTTTTATTTTATTTTATTTAATTTTAATTTTTTCTTATTTAACTTGATTTTAATTTTTTTTATGGAAATTTTTATTTTATTTTATATAATTTTTTTTTCTTATTTATTTTTTATTTTGTATGGTAGTTTTTTTTTAAATTTAATTTCATATCAATTTTTATTTTTCCTTATTTCATTTCTTTTATTCATTTTTTTTTTTTTTTAATTTAATTTGATTTCGACGAAGAACCCAGAATTGCCCAGCCTCCCGCCCAACCGACCGAGGGGTGCGCTTTATGGATAAACGTAAAATCCAACAGACCGGTGAACGAAAATCAGGTATAGCCCGTACTATCCTTTATCGGAGACCGATAACGGAAGGTCGCGGCTAAACTTGCCTCCTACACTGAGCAGCTTTAGATTTGCTCATCAGCTGCTATAGAGGAATTTGCGATTGCGAGTTTATTTATTAGTTTAAAACTCTCAGTAAATATTTCTTTATACAAAAACATGAGTCAGAAGAATCAAAGCTGGTGTAATGAGAATTAAAATCGTTGCATAAACATCTCAATGGATCGTGCATTTCAGAATTTGTTTTGCATGAAGACAAGTAAATGGGCCTAAAGTATCTAGACTGCCTTAAAGGCGCACTAAAGTTAATCTCGCTAAGTGGGAATGAACTATTAATAATACCTCTTATCAGCTTAGTTAAAAGTAAAAGTCCAAGCATCTCTCGTCGACTCTGAAGTGAAGGCAGGTTCATAAGCCCTAATCGTCTCTTATAAGGAGGGAGATTTTTATTTGCTTCCTTATGTAAATTTCTTAACGCGAATAATAAGAATTGTTTTTGTACAGTTTCAAATTTATCACTATGCAACTGATAATGTGGATTCCATACAACGGAACCATCTACCAAAATGGGCCTAACGAGTGAAGTGTAAAATAATTTGGTAATATGTGGGTCAATAAACTCCTTAGCCCACCCATTCAATGAAAGCTGGGACTCCTTTAGCCTTATTAGCCATTGTGACACCCAATCCAATGAAGTCAGTAACTTGTTCGACATTGTGATTTTGAATCATATAGCCGAAGGATTGCAAAGATTTTCTAGAGTATGACATAGTATACAAGTATTTACGATTGTTTAAATTTAATGACATGCAGTTCACATCACACCACCTTACCACATTATTTAGGTCACGTTGCAAGAGTTCTCTGTCTTCTATAGCACAAACTAATTTAAAGAACTTGACATTATCTTCGTACATAAGTGCTTTAGAATGACGAACCACATTTGATACAGCATTGATGAATAAGAGGAATAGTAAAGGACCGAGATGACTGTCTTGAGGTACACCATGTGTTACTGATATTTTACGTGAAGTACTAGAGTTAAAAATTTACTGTTTTCTTTCTACCTGTCAAATGTTATGAAATCCATTTGTGTAAGGATGGTTGAAACTCAAATATATCCAGTTTATAGTGGAGTATTGAGTGTTAGACCTTATCGAATGCCTTGCTGAAATCAGTATAAATAATAGTTTGATAACCATTTTTAAAGCCATTACTGTAATGGGTAGTGAATTTCAGTAGGTTCGATGAAGTGGGTTTATTTTCATAATTTATGTTATGTAATTTTATTTAATTATATTTTTTTATTTTTATTCAATTTTTATTTTTATTTTTTTATATTTTTTTATTGATATTAATTTCTTTTTTTTTGAATTTTTATTTCTTTTTATTGATTTTTTATTTCATTTTTTTATATTTATTGAATTTTTATCATATTTATTTATTTTTTGATTGATTTTTATTTTTTTTTATTTTTTATTTTTATTGGTTTTTTTTTGATTTTTTATTTTATTTTATTTTTTATTTTTATTGAATTTTTATTTTTTTTTATTGATTTTTTTATTTTATTTTATTTTTTATTTTTATTGAATATTTTTGATTTTTTATTTTTTTTATTTTTTATTTTTATTGAATTTTTATTTTATTTATATATTTTTTTTATTGGTTTTTTATTTTTTATTGATTTTTTTATTTTATTTTATTTATTTTTATTGAATTTTTATTTTATTTATTTATTTTTTGATTGATTTTTTATTTTATTTTATTTTTTATTTTTATTGAATTTCTTTTTATTGATTTTTTATTTTTTTTATTTTTTATTTTTATTGAATTTTTATTTATTTTTATTAATTTTTTATCTTATATTTATTGAAGTTTTATTTTTTTATTTTTTATTTTTATTGAATTTTTATTTTATTTCATTTTATTTATATTTTATATATATATTTTTTTATATTATAATTTATTTATTTTAATATGTATTAATGTTATTTACTCCTGATTTATTTAAATTAAATTTAAATCAATTTGATTTCATTCCATAAACGTTTATACTCGTTGGATTGTAAAATTGGAACTAGTTTAATGACATACTACATACAAATAGTAAATGTGACTTCTGAAGGAGTAGCCTTAAATGTCACGCTGGTTCGAATTTCAAGCAATATCTGTTTGATTTGATTACTCCAGAAAATGTCTTCGAAAATTTGTTAACACATACATACATATGTGAAATGTATTCCTCGAGGCGGTCGACATAAATTACACATATATATATACTTATATGTATGTAGTATGTATATATTTTAAATTTAATAAACACACAACTGCAAAACATCTATTTTCGATGAAGTTTTCAAACATTTCAAGTGTGTTAGAGCAAGTAATCGGAGTCGCCGCTGCAGTGTTTGCAAGCAGTCAACTTTCCTTCTTACCATGCCCTTTTATGACTCGTATGTATGCACACTTGTAATTCTATGCCACAATATGATGCAACATTTGGCAATTCAAGTGGCGCGTGTGTGTGTATACGAGTACATCCAAAGTGGCGCTTGATGGACGGACATACATTGGCGGTATATCGATTCAAGATTTAAGTCTGACAACTCTATTTCATGCGTCAATATAAATGTTTTTACAAGTATTTGAAGTATGGACTGAGTAATTGTGGCTAGACGCCGGCTGGCGCGACTTTAAGTATTTAAATATATATATAATATATATTTCATGTTTGTATGTACAAATAACACTAGAAAAAAAAAGTTTTATGTTTCAAGAGCCACTTAAAGGTGACTTGAAAATGAAATATGTTTAAAGAATTTTTGAGTAGTTGAGAAAACCTAAATTTTGTTCCACTCATCCAACACAATAATCATAGGCGAGTGTTTAGAAGTTCGGTCTCTTTAAGATTAAATTCAGGAAAAACTTTAGTGTATTCTATTCCCTTTTATTTAATTTTATTTTATTTATATCTTCTTATGTTATTTTAATTTATTTAAATAATTATATTTAATTTAATTTAATTTAACTTTACATTCTTTTTTATTTTATTTTATTTCATTTAATTTTAATGTTATTTATTTGATGTTATTTTATTTTTATCAATTTTTATTTAATTTTATTTTATTTTCTTTTGCTATAGAATTTGCCAAGTAGACGTACTTTTTTCAATAGCCTTATTTTGACAGATCACGCGTGAGTCGTCTCAAGTTGTCATATTATTTTTGTTTATTATTGTTTGGCATTTCACCATGGGAGGACTTATGCCTGAACAACGTTTACAAATCATTCAACTTTATTTCGAAAATTCACGTTCTGTAAGGAATGTGTTTCGCGCGTTTCGCTCAACTTATGGTCAACTTAATCGGCCTATTGAGCGTACTATTTGCAACACCATCACCCATCTTGAAATCCAGCATTCATTATTGGATACTATTCGACCGAATAGACCACGTCCAGCACGCAGTGAAGAAAATAGAGCGGCCATAGCTGAGAGTGTACACGAAGACCGTGGAGAGTCGATTCGGCGCCGTTCGCAGCAACTCGGACGTGACGTATAGAATGACTCGAGATCTCAAATTGAAAGCGAACAAAATGCAGCTTGTGCAAGAACTGAAGCCGCTCGACCTACCCAAGCGACAACGCTTCGCTCTATGGGCTCTTGAAAATTTCTAAGAAGATCCGACGTTTTCGAGTCAAATTTTGTTCAGCGATGAGGCCCTTTTCTGGCTTAATGGCTATGTAAAAAAGCAAAATTGCCGCATTTGGAACGGTGATCAACCTGAAGAGACTCATTAGCTGTCATTTCATCCGAAAAAAAACAACGGTTTGGTGTGGTTTGTGGGCCGGTGGAATCATCGGTCCATATTTCTTCAAAAGTGATGCCGGTGAGAACATAACCGTTAATAGCGACCGTTATCACGCCATGATAACCGACATATTGATGCACGAAATTGAAGCTCGTGATCTCCGCGACATTTGGTTTCAACAAGACAGCGCCACTTCCCACATATCACATCAATCAATTTTTTTTATTGAGAGAACAGTTCGGTGAGCAGATAATTTCACCGCTAGACATTTTCCTGTGAACATGTGTAAACCCTAAAGACTATGCGAACATTCCCGCTTCGATTCAGGTCTTGGGGTAAAACATCACGCGTCTCATTTGCCCATTACAAGTCGAAATGCTCGAACGGGTCATCGAAAATTGGACTCAACGGATGGACCATCCGAGATATAGCCGCGGCAAGCATTTTAATGAGATAATCTTCAAAAAAGAAACACCAAAGCATGTTATTTCGAATGATAATAAAGATTCTCCATTAAATTTGAATTTTTTTTTTTAAGTAGAGAACCTCGAAATGGATCACCCTTTATCAGGAATAACACTTCCTTATTGAATCAGAACTCATATACTTCAAATCGAGATAATAGGATATACTTCCACGTTGCGCTTTTGACATGTTGAAAGGTTTTGTAAGATTCTGGCTTCAATTGCAAAAATGTCAACCAAGCCTTTTTCAAGATTTTTTTTTTTAAATAAACCGTTTAAAAATGGATTAGAGAAATAGTTGAAATATCTGTAGCTGCGATGCCTGAGTAAACGGTCAAAAGGGTATAAACTCCATTCAATACCCACACAAATATTAATATAAATTGTAAACTGCTTGTCTACCTCTTTTATCATCTCTATGTATGTACATACATATATCTGAAATCCCAAAAATCAACAAGATCGCCTACAGCCAATAAGTCATAACCGAAAAGGTAGTTAGCCGACGCGACACCTGTTCAACTACACATGCACGAGTACTTAAACGCCTAGACACAAGCCTAATTACGTCGTCAAGTATTTATATGTAGTCATAAAATGCCTATTACCATTATTATGAGTGTCTGTATAAATAAATAAATGCCAGCCACGTACCCTTAGACCTAAAGGTAAATAAAAATATTTTATGGTAAATTATATGTATAGTTGGGAGAAAGAAAGAGAGGTAAGAACAGTCTACAGGTCAAAACAAAAATATGAAAAAAGGCCAATTGACTACAAAATACAAAACAAATATAAATCTCGTAAGTAAGCAGCTAAGCAGGCCGAAGAGCAAAAGGATCTTAAAGGCATAAGCGACGACGCGCCAGGAAGGCAAACAGCCAAAAGACAACAGCCGTAAGAAACAAAGAAGAGAAAACTCTATTGGCATTTTTCACAAAACAATGAAAATAAATATTAATAAAATTAAATTGAAATCGAATATGTGGTTATTAGGCAGGGATAATGCTGCTTTAGGCAACTATGTGTGGCAACGCTCGTGTGAAGCAGAATGTGCATGATTTGTAGGTAGCTGTAGGCTGGACGGTGATAGATTTTGGTTAATTGTTTAGTGCCACCTTATAAGAAAACGTACAAACACACACCAACAAATATATGTATATATAGATGTGTAAATATGAAGACATAAATACATGTTGAAATGTCTTGAACTTGTTGGCGACAGCAACTGCTGCACAGACGCCCTTCTACTACCGAAAATCTACACAAATAAATATATATTTAAATACATTTGGTAAAGATCTTAGCCCATATGCGTTGATACCACCAAAGTTATGAATGAAATATCACCCGCTGTGCTATGTGGATAACCACCAACTGAAATGAGGCGAGGCGCAACGAATTGTGGCGAGTCAAGTTCCGTTTGTTCGGAAAAGGAGTTTGATCGGAGATATTGCTGAATGTATTTGTAGTGACAGCTCAGCGGGTTACCAGCTGGCGATCTGGACACAAATAATGGGTGAGAGGAGAGTGTTGAATTTGTTGACAAAGCAGAAGATGTTGTAGTTGTAGCTGGTACTGTGTAAAGAGGTGAGGAGATGATAATAGCCCAATACGTGTGCGTTTGTATTTTAAGACATAATTATTATTATTTTTATGTATTTTTATTTTCATATTTTTTTAATATTATTTGAATGTAATTTATTTTATTTTTTTCCTTTTATTCTAATTTATATCATTTTTTATATCTTATATTATTTAATTAAATAAAATTATTTTCTTTAAATTTTTTTAAATTAAAATTAGGCATTCTAATTATTTCATTTATTTTATTTTTGTCCTGTTTTATTTTATATTAATTTATTTGTTTTTTTTTTATATTTTTTTATATTTATTTTATTTTATTTTATTTTATTTTATTTTTTATTTCTTTATTTTTTTTCTTTATTATTATTTTTATTTTATTTCATTTTAGTTTATTTTTTTTAATTAATTCATTTTAAGATATTAAATTTTTTAATTAAATTTTTTTACAATTTTTTTAACTTTACTCAAGTTTATTTTAATTTATTTTATTTTACTAAATTTTATATTACTATTTTTTAATTAGATTTATTAAAGTTCATTTTATTTATTTTAATTTATTATTTTTTATTTTTTTCAAATGAATTTATTCATTTAATTTATATATTTTTATTTTATTATATTCTTTATTTAATTTTTTTTTTCAATTAAATTTATTTCATTTTAATTTTCTTATTTTCTTTTTCTTTTTTTTTTTCTTATAATTTACATTAATTTATTGTATGCCATTTTATTTAATTAAGTTAAATTTAGTTTTTAATTTTCTTTTATTTTACTTTTTAATTTTTTATTTTATTTTATTTTATTTTATTTTATTTTTTATCTTTAATTTAATTTTATTTAATTTTTTTTATATTATTTTATTTTAATTTCTTTTATTTAATTTTTATTTATTTTTAAATTTTTTTTCTGGGTATACAAAATAATTCAGTCTGTTCTCAAAAGATAGTTACACCTGCAGAGGCTTTTTTTACAACAACATTGTTTTTTAGCATCCGGACATTTTCGAAGGGATTTGGATTAAATTAACAGCATTTGGGAGAAGTTTTGATTTTCTATTTTAATTAGAAGAAAAGTGCAGCTGAAACCCTTCGAATGCTTGGTAAAGTTTCTGGTGAATCTGCGTCAACCCATATGTTATGCTAATAGCGGTTTCGTCTCTTCAGAGAGGACACAGAGCGTCGTGACCAACCCAAAGAGTTTGAAGACGACGAATTAGAGGCCCGTGCCAAACACAAACTGAACTGGCATATTCATTGGGAATACTCATTAAACAATTTCCTTTCGCTCAAAGCAATTTGGATTTACTCAAAAGCAATGAAATTGGGTGGCGTACGAGTTGAAGTCGAGAGATGTCGAATGGTGATTTTACCACTCGGAACTGCTTCTTGAAAACCAACGAAGGAAGGCATTTTTTTTATACCGGATTGTGATTGGAGAGAGGAAAAGTGGATCTACTACGATCACGCCAGGAAGAAAACTACTATAGCATGCCTGGTGAGCCTGTTCCTTCATCATCTGCTTCGACGCCAGAGAAAAACATCCACGCTACAAAAGTCATATTCTGCATATGGCGTGGCCAAATGGGTGTGGTATACTATGAGCTGCTAAAACCAGGCGAAAGTTTTGATAAAATGATATTACAATATGACTGTGATCGTCCTTACGTCGCTGTAACGCTTAATGATTGGCTCATTGATCGAGGACAGAAAGGACTAATTTAGATATGTAATTTGAAAATTACCAGTGAAATGGTAAAAAGTAGTCGCTTCTGACGGACTATACTTTGAATCGTGTATTTTTTATTTCTATTTTCTATTAACAAAAAAGCATTTTTTAACACAAAAAGACGGACTAAATTTGTACACCTAATATTTTTTTAAATGTAATTTAATTTAACTTAATTTAATTTAATTTATTTTAGTTTATTTAATTTAATTTAATTTAATTTAATTTTATTTTTTTTAATTTAATTTAATTTTATTTTAATTATTTTGTTTTATTTTATTTTATTTTACTTTATTTTATTTTATTTTATTTTATTTTATTTCATTTTATTTAATTTAGTTGTATTTTATTTTAATTATTTTGTTTTATTTTATTTTACTTTATTTTATTTTAATTATTTTATTTTATTTTATATTATTTTATTTATTTTTTTGTTTTATTTTTATTTTACTTTTTTTAGTTTAATTAAATTTAATAAAAAATTAATTTTTACTCACTTTTATCTTGTTAAATATTTTAAATTTAATTATTTTTTTGCTTAAATTTTCATTGCATTTAGCTTATCGCTGGCTTCAAGCTCACTTTATCTCGCCAACATATTTGCTAAACGATATGTTTTCCAGCTGGCAGCTTGTCTTGGCAAGTGTCAGCGCTTGTCAGCGTTTTGGCTACTGCCAACAGCGCAACAAAATATTGCGAGAGAAAAAAAACAACAACAAAAAGGCTGCAGCGCCAAATGCACAGTTAGCAAAAGCGTAAGTTCCAACAACACACAAATGCTATGAAGCTTAAAAGTATTAAATTTCAGAAAATACAAAAAATAAAGTTGCATTAAATCGAAGAGAATACAACAGCAACTACAACAATTTTTGTTAAAACGTTTGCTACTTGCTGCTGTATACATATTTGTATATATATATATATATATATATATATATATATATATATGTTTATAAATGCATATTCGAGCGTATAACCACATCGCTCTGGGCATATTAATTCTTTGGCAAGCGGCGCACACAAACGCGCACATATTACTGCAACACCCGCCCACATTTATACACAAATACAGACTGTGGCTATTATTAAACGACGTTTGCTTGCACTTTTCTGCTACAGCGGGAGGTAGGCGGGGTAAGCAGATTGGCAAGCATTAGTTGACTTCAGCGCTAGGCGCGATGTTTGTTTTGTCTACCGCATTTTTAAGCTCATACCTTCATACATACATATATACATACATGCAAATAGAATATTTTCATAATGAGCGCCACGCCCGTTTATCGCGTGTGAATGCCAGCCACTACGCGCTCATTAAGCGCCAAATTCCCGTGGGTATGTGGCGGCTGGAACGTGCGCGCTAAGCAGACGCCGCGGCAGACGCGGCAATGACACACCAACAAATGAGCAGAAGCGTCCTGGGAGCATACACGCTGAATGCGCCCGCTGTGTTATGACACTTTATGCGCGGGTCGCATGTGTGCCAAGCGTCAGAAGTGCACACAGCCATACATATAAATCAGCACGTGAATTATAAAAAGTTTGTATGTATATGTGTATATGTATACATGGTTATATATGATTTATGCATTTTGCATGCGCTCAGGTGCCACACAGCAATACGTGCAACAACAACAGCAACAAGCATGCCTTGGTAACACCAGTAGCAACCGCCGCCGCCATTAACTGTCAGCTTTGGGTATATCAAAAATTGAAAATGAAACAAATATCAGTATAAAAAAGTTCAAAAATTCAAATAAAAAATGTTCAAAAAAATGCACTAAAAGAACAGCAACAGCAATAAACGCTTGCTTTAGCCGCGCTTTCAACTTGAAACGCGCCGACAATATGGCGTTCTTAACACTACTTTATGTGTGCCGCAGCGCGCTACATTCAAACGGTACGTACGGTGAAACACACGAAACGACGACATGCAATGATGCCAGCACAATTCGTTGGATTCATTGGATTCGTTGGCCAATTTTGTATGCCACCACAGTGTCGGCTGGCTGGTCGCTTGGTCGACTGTTCGACTGTTGGCGGCGGCCGCAACACCAAACAATGGCCACAATGGCTGCCGACTTGCAGCCCAACCACAATCTCCAATGAATGTGTTTGTATGTATGTGTATTTGCATGTTTGATTCGTACATATGTACATGCGGGCACTCAATGCGCCTGTCACGCACGCAATTGGGCACGGCATTGGTGTCAGTATGTTGCATGTGATGTGGTGCGGCGTTGCATGCCGCAAATACTACCGAGTAATAAATGCCAAGTTTTTTTCACTTTATTTTTGAAAATTTTTATTATTTTTTTTTCCTTTGAGGTAGTAAAAAGCGAAAAACATCAAAAGCTATATGATTTATGTTTGAGAATTTTTTTGGTTTTTTTTTTTTTGGAGAGATATAAAATTAAATGGCTGTAAAAAGAGTTTTTAATGCGAGAATTCAATTTTTGCGTGCTAAAGAATGAAATCAAAATTTAAAATAAATCAATATTCCGCGGTAATGAGGGAAATATTTTTGCTGCTGTTATTTTGCATAGTTTTTTTTTTTCTTTTTATTAAAAATCTGAAAATTACATTTATAGGAAGCTTTTTTTTGGAAGAAATGCGGTGAAAGCATTGAAATATATTTTAAAATCTTTGCGCTTCAGTTTTAGGGAAATAAAAAATTATTTTACTTGCTTAAATAGCAATCTCTATGCGACTTTAGGCATTCCTTAGGTTAGGTTCTAACTGCTGGCGTCTACGTTTTACATAGAACTGTTGGTCCTTTATGGTGCCAGAAGGAGATTGAATTTAATTTTAAGTAAGGTAGTCGTCCAATAGGAGGCTAACGGTTTTTATCTAAGTTTAAGTAAGTCTTGATATCCAGTTCTGAAACTTCCTCTAGTACCTTGAACAGCAAAACTCCTAAATATTTAAGATGAGTTCTAGATAGGGCTAAACAGGTACGGAGGAGATGTTTCAACGTTGCACTCATTCCTACCTCTCTACACTTCCTACATGTGTCACAGCTACTGATACCCGCTACTGCTGGCAAGTGATGTCAGCACTACAACTATACTGCAGTGCTTTACCGGGCTCTAGCAAGCTGTTAAAGCATTGCATCTCACCCGTCCGAAACGTCTTCCAGCTCTCTATTACATTTCATTGTATAAAGTCTTTACTGAATCTCGTATTTCAAGTATGTCGTGGTTCGGTCACTGGCATCTCTTCCTTCTCATCAATTATTTCGTTCTTTAATTTCATGTCAGAAATACATTCAAATGGCTTAATATTCCCTGCCGAGGAGCGACCGCAATTAGAAAAATTAATTTTCTATAATTTTGGATGTTGCTCGAATCTGGGTTCGAACCCAAGACTTCCGATTGGCAATACGCAATGCTAACCACTAGGTGGCTATCGCGGCTTTCAACGTATATATTGATGTATTCCATATGTTTTTTGAAGGTATTAGCAAGCCGCCTGGGAGACACTGCAGTAATTCTGAGGCTTGAAGAGTAGCCAGCGATATAACCCAATGCAATATATACTGGCGAGTATTCTATCAGCTTTTGAAAAGTATCGACCTGGTCTAGTCGTTGCGGAGTCTGGGCTAATTCAAATACGGTAGAACTAATTCTACGCTCAAGAAAATACACGATCTCTGCTTAAACCAAAAGACTCGGCCGCGGGACTAAAAACAAATTACTAAGAGTGATCTTAGAACTGGAGAGACAATTTAGTTCCAGAGTTATGAGAAGGTTACTACCTCGTTATACGCCTCCAAAAGGGCTATCGGTAATAATATATGTAGTTTAAGTCGCTGAATTTTCACTTGATTTACATATCAATAGTACTCTCCCTAATATAACTTCAAATGCTAGTTAATGTCCACTTAGGAGCATGCCAAATGGAGCGCTGTATAAAATATTTACTACCACTGGATATGATACCCTATAAGTCGACAACAATACGCGCACTTTGTTTAAATGAAAAACCAAATCAATGGAAATTCTAGAAAGAGACTATCTCTTCATATCAAGGCACATTGATGGATGTGACTCAACACCATTCTCTGGAAACAACTTCAAAGTACGAATCAGGTAGGGAAGAAATAAATTACACTACTTGGTGGGAGGGGGGAAATATAAGCGAATGGATCGAAACTTGATTGGTGAGTCGGTGGTGATATTTTCATGAAATCTTCTCATAGAACTTTCACTTGGACTACCAAGGATCTGGTCTCTAAAGTGTTTCCGAACTGACACCGATCTCTGGGGAAGATGGCAAAATATTGTGAAAGAGGCTATTTTTGGATACCCGACCACAGCGATATAGAGAGAAACTCTCAGGCACATGAATTTGCTAGATAAGGCACGACCAAGCACTCGATAAGAAAATGATTCTTATGCATTTTTTGTCATCTAAAAACTGCTGTATAAAGAATTTATCTATGAACAGGCCGCTTTAAGGATAATCAATCAACGACTTGCCGCAATTCTAGACAAATCTGGACGAAATATGATAAAAAGAGCACACGAAAAATGTACTACTATCACATCGAAATTTTGATAGACCACTCACTGGAAGGACGACAACCAGAGAGACTAGCAGCTCCTAGAGAAAATGCAGCCACCCAGAGAAGCTGGACGTACCAACGAACGACTACTGCAAGAAATTTTGAGAGAAGGAAGAACCTAAATCCTTAAGACATTGCCATTGCAAACGCTTCGCATTTGGAGCAGTAGTCCCTGGGGTCGGTAAGCCTTAAAGACTTGAGCAAAATAGCGGTTGCAATGGTACGCCGAATGTTCAGTTTTGCAAACTCCACGTTGAGTTGAGGTTGAGTAGCGGATAGAGGTCTCAGTGGTAAGTGAGCTGATACCCAGCAACTACTTCAACCTAGCCTAACCTTTAGTTTTCATCAGTATTTAGACTAAGAATATTAGAAATTTGCAATACATTTTAAATAGACAAGAGAATGTGAGTCTCTTATGAAAGATGAGGTCTTTTAAAGTGTAGAACCAACCGTCATTTCATCACTTAACCCTGCAAATTCATCGCCAATTAACCAAACTTTTTCGAAAACATCTCGAAAAAGCACTTTCATAGATGAGAAACTTTTTTCAAACTACGATTCTAAAACATATGTATATGTATTTTGCGTCTCGAACAACTCAACTTAAGAAACTTTATCCAAATTTAAAATTTTATCGTCGATTTTATGAAATTACGAATGGGAAATCACCTATAGAAGACCATAAAAATGCCTTTAAACAAAAAAGTCTCAAATACAAAATGCTTAATTGAGAATTTTTGCTAGAAAACAGTGTGAATATAAATTTTTATTAATTTTAATTCATTTCCCGCCTGTAAGTGGAATATTTTCGAAATACGATTTAAACGTAATACATATGTATATTTTGGGAGATTTCAAAATTTATTTCTTAACCTTTTCCTTTTTTTTTTAATTAATTTTTTTTTTGTGATCTAGAAAAAATTAAAATTTTTTTTTTGGTTTTTTCTGTTTACGTTCGTGTTTTCTAACTCTTCTTCAACTTAGAATGTTAATTTTAGAAACAAAAAATGTCATGCCACACCGAAAGGTAACGCCACTAAAACACTCTCATATAGCAAATATGTAGGTATAATCAGCTAAAATTTTTCGAGTCAAAAATTAAGAAAGAAAAAAGAACACAAAAAAGGAACAGGATGGCAAAACAAAAAAATTGAGATGCAAAGAGTGACAAAGAATTTATGGCATTCAAATTGGCTACAGGTAAATATTTGGGTTTATTTATGCGTGGCCAAATATCAATGAATTTATGCATATATGTATGTATATGTGTGTTAATGTGTGTGCGAAGGAGTGTGAGGGCGTACTATCGAGTAGTTCTTTTCTCATTGTTTTTTTTGTTTTTGTTTTTTTTTTTGTGTACGATCAACAAAGATTTGCACATCCGGTCTGTCCGGCGATTTGTGGTGGGAACAAGAGTTGAGTGTCATCAACAAGGAGTTTAAGAGCTCATGGAGAATTCCAAAGAGTCACAATGCATACTTGAGTACCACCAGCTGACAGCTGTGTGTTGATTAAAATGTGAAATGGAATCTATGACTTTTGTGCGAAAAAACAATTCACTTTTATTATGTGTTGTTGCTTTTTTATATTCATTTTTCTTTCTTTGTATTGATTAAGCTGATTTTCGTGTGCAAATCATAAATTCCAAAGAGGCCAATATTTTTTGGATTTCTTTTTTTTTTCTTAAATTCATTTTGTGTATGCTAATCTTTGATTGTGTTTTGTGGTTGCTTTGTGTATAGTAGAGTTGAGAGCGCACAGTGAAATATTTATTGTATTTTTCTACCTGCCTTTGTATGTACTCGCACATGTATTTGTGTTTATTGTGTGTCATCTGCTGGCACACATATTCTAATAGATTTGTAGGTGCAGCTATATGTTTTTATAGTGAGATTAGAATGGAATTTTGGCTGGGAAGAAATAGTGCGAATTCCAAAAAAAAAACTACGCTGGTGTTGATTTATATGGAGGTTCGAGGCTTTTTTTTTTGCATTAATTAGTAAAAAAGGGTTTAGAGAAAGGGTGCTTTGAAAGCGCCACTTTAGGTGATTTGCACAGGATTTGTGGCCCCAAATTCAATACAGATTTATGTACGAGAATTTGTGCATTTAAACAAATTTTTGTGATATTATAAAATTCATGTGGTGTTAGCAATTAGGCTTTTCAAATCGTAATCCCCTACACAATTTAGCTATGAGGGGACTCAAAATAGAGGAATGTTAACCGAGTAATTTGTTTCAAACTTTTAACTCGAAGATAGAGCCATCGGTGCTAGTATAAATAATTGCATATAACGAAGCTAGAGATATATGAGATAGAAATACAATATACTAAAGGACAATTATTGTTTTTGAGTCTTTTTTTTTAAACTAAAAAAACATATACGATATATGCACATACATCCATTGGATATTTGAAAAATACCTGTTATAATAATTAATTTTTTAAATTGACTTTACACGATAAATATAAATAGACCTACATATATATATATGTATATACTAGATCTTCAGATTTTGCTCAAACATTTTCGAGCAGTGCGAGCATTTGAGCAACGAGCACTCGCACACCTGCTCATTGCTCATTACTTTTCGAGCCGAGCACGAGAATTTTGAGTATTTTGACGAACCCTTTGTCCTTGTTCTCAAAACTTTTTCTCATTAATTTTAAATTTGTTTATGCAAAGTGTAGAAACTTTGACTAACAAAATTAAAATTTTTTCGTTCTGCTGAGCAGTTGAGCAATAAAGGAGTGTCGAGCGAGCATCGAGCAGCTCCGGATCAGGAGTAGCTGTTTTTGCACTAATTGATTAAATTGCTTAGCTCGTTAATATCGATAAATCAATAAAAGATATCAATAAATTTATGGAAAAAAAATTATTAAAATAATTTTTGCATAAATAAAAGTTAATATAAAAAGAAAATAAAAATAAAAATACAAATTAAAATGGCATAACATTGAACAAGTTCAAATACGAAATAATGCAAAACTATACAAAAAATTGATATAAAAAAATACTAAAAATCGAAATTAATGAATTTGAAAAATGGATTGTTTTGTAAAATATTTTTTTTAGATAATTAAAATAAGTAAAAAAAAATACTTCATTTATTAATACCTTTTTTCTTATTATTATATGCATAAAAAAGTAATATTTAGACACTTTATTATTGATAGATTTTTTTTATTACTTCATACCGTAAAAAGTTTATTTTTATATATAACAAATCGAGGAAGGAAGTGTTTAAGTGCAAAACTTTAAAATTGTTCTAATATAAACAAACTTTAATCTTTAAGTATATGCAGAAATATACACAATATCGAAATTAAGAAATATAAAAAATGCATTTTTTGTTATATATAATTAAATATTGTTGAAAAATATAATTAAAATAATTAAGGATTAAAAAAAACTTATATTTGATAACCTTTTTTATTAAAAATAATTTAAGCTAAAAAACTCTTTTCATCTATAAAAAGGAAAAAATATAATTTAAAAAAATAAGCATATTCTAAAGTTTTTTTTTGTAGCACAACAACAAACATCTTATAACATGAAACAAATGCAAAAATATTTAAAAACTGTGGGTTAATAAATATAAATGAAACAATTTTTGTTTTTATAAATTATTATTCAAAAAAGGTGCACAATATGTATAAAAATCCCTTTTTTATTTTAAGCTCAAAAAAATATTTCATATGATTAAAAAATAAAGAAAGAAACATTTTGATTGAAGAGAGTTCTATACTTGTATATTTAATATAAGCAAAAGTATCCGAAAATTTGGAAATAATAAATAAATAATAGTTTTTATGATTATATTATTTTGAAAATTTGAAAAATCAAAATATATGTTTAATGAACTTTCCTTAATTAAACTAATATTAAAAAGCTTCTTTAAACAAGAAAAGTTGATTTTTCCCATTTATACCCAAAAAAAAAAGGATTTCACGGCACCGAAAAATCGAAAATTAAAAATTTATTGAATAATTTAAAAATAAACCACTACTTACATATATAAAATATATACAAAAATATATGCAAAATGGAAAAAAATAAATAGAAATTGATATTTTGGTATTACATTATTATAACTAAATAAACATTTTAAGTATATCAGCAAATTTCTTTAACTTTTATTTAGTTGAAGAATATTTCACGTCAACAAAATATAAAAAAAATTTATTTTGTGATACAAAAATATTTAACACGTGGGAGTTTTTTGTGGAACAATAAAACCCCGTAGGTTGAGTTAAAACTTAAAATATATACTTTTCTAGAGGTTTTTACCATAAAAGAATATTTCTTGTGGTTTTTTATGAAATAAATTTCATTTAAAATAACTTATTAACTCATTTTTTGTAAGGAGTAAATTTGAGAAACATTCCGTAATTTTCAAACAAAAAAAGGATATAAATGAAAATCAGCAATTTTATTAATTTTTTTATATTTAATATTATCACTTTTTATTACTATAAAAAATAAATATGATATTATACCCAAAAAAAAAAAAAAAACACTTAATACAAAAAGTTTTTGTATAAAATATATACAAAATTCTGCGAAAAAAAAATGAAAAACAAATTTTAAATTTCCAATCTGAAAAATCGATCGGATCTGGCTGGCTTCGACAAATGACAAACGTATAGGTGCATCTTCCTACCGAGTTTGATTGAAATGTCTCAAAAATTGAGCGACTGGTTTGCGTTCAAACAGACAGGCAGACAGACATAGAGACAGACACACAGTTGGACAGGCGGACATGATTAAATCGGAGTGTTCAGCTCGTGATTCTGATATGATCGGTATAAATTTCAGTGGGTGTAACTCTTCTCCTTCTGGTACTTGCATACTTCGGACCAAAGTTAATATACCATTTCGTGTACATGAAAAGTGTAATTAATCAAGGGTTTTCCAATAGGGATGATATGATTTATTAGTGTCATTTTGGCCATTTTATATACGTCATGGTCTGTCTTTTTTTTCATTGTATTCAGTAATGTTTACAAATTCATCTATGGACCATCATAAACGTCGTGAATTTGCTATTTTTACCTTCGATAACGATTTTTTTGAAAGAAAATCGTCTTCTCCGATGAGGCTCACTTTTATCTGAGTGATGTGGTGTGGTAAATAAACAAAACTGTCGATTCTGGTGCGAAGAAAATACACAAATTATTCACAAACAACCATTACATTCACCTAAGTTGACAGCTTGGTGTGGTTTTTGGTCTGATGGAATCATCGGTCCGTAATTTTTTTGAAATGAAGCTGTCAGCACCGTTACTGTCAATGGAGAGCGGTATAGATCGATGATAACCAACTTTTTATGGCCATAATTGGAAGAAGTTGATCTTAACAACATCTGGTTTCAACAAGTCGGGAGATTACTTGTCACACAGCACGTGCAACAACCGAGTTATTGCGAGAAAGGTTTGGAGATTCGATTCGATCAAGAAATTGTGACATTGAATGGCCTCCAAGAAGCTGTGATCTAACACCATTAGACTACTTCTTGTGGGGTTATTTGAAGTCATTGGATTTTAGCAATACACCAGACTCTCTTCAAGCTTTAAAAGTCAATTCATGACATACGACTTGATTTAGTGGAAGAAGTGCTCAAAAATTGGGTTCATCGAACTCGTTCCTGCAATAGAAGCCGTGGTAGCCAGAACTTAATTGTATCGATTGTACTTCACATTAAATTTAGAAAAAATTGAATTTCCCTAACAATTAATGGGTGTTTTTTTAAAGAAATCATATCACTATTATGGGAAAACCTGGTATTTTTATGTGAAAATATTTCAGATTTAATATTTTGTTATTTCGTATTAAAATTTTATACATAAACAAAAAAAACCCACAAAAAAAAATTTTTAAAGTGTATAATTTTTAGCCACAATAAAATTTTTCAGAATTATAGTTATACATGTATGTAATATATACATATCCACATTTACTTAATTAATTCACCGCAAAATTTCCCTTAAATCGTGTTCAAGCGTGAATTAAAAATGTTTTGCAAATTTTTATTATCTCTTGCAGTTAGTCTTTTCCAAAAATTTCCAGAATTACCTTTTACATATAGTTTTTATCGTCATTGTCACCTTTTTAATTACATACACTCCATCAATTAGTTAATCAGTTAATCGGCAACTTAATTTATATGACCGGTTTGCGTTGCAAGCAAATTTAAGTAAAACCTTAACATATGCAAATGCAGATTTTGCATTGTTTTTAATCAGAAATTTACGTATTTTTAGATTCGCCAAATTAGTTTGCATAAGCAATGTCAATAGTTAATTCTTAAATTGGTGATTTGTGACGTTAAATTTGGCCATCACAGAAATTTATCGATTTTTATGTATCTAGAAAACAGATTAATTAGGAAGTGTTTCTTCTACAAGAAGAACACGTCGAACTTTGACAAATTTGCTAATAAAATGAAAATTCATAAAAAAAATAATCATTATGCAGCAGCGTAAAATATTTCCAAAAATTTTGCTTATTCACGTTGATTTAAATATTTTTTATTTTACTTTTTGAGCTGCTGAAGGCGCAGTTTTTGGTGTTTTCGGTTTTTTTATAGTAATAAAAATTATAATAAAAATTTAAAATTTCAGTAAAAAATTATTTAAAAATGTTAATCCTTACAACCTTGTAAACATACTCATGTATGCAGGTAATTAGTGTAAATTATTAATTATATAAATATATGTGTAAAACTATAAATTTTACAGCCTGCCAAGGTAAGCCCAATCAATACAGGTTAACAATTTTGCTTGAAGAAAAAAAATAATAAATAAAAAAAAATTCTGTAATTGGTTGCACACATACGCATAAATTCGCACGTATATATAACAAAATGTAATTTTTTTCCCACTAATTAACAACAATCAGCTTGATTACCAATGCAGTTAATTTTTCGCAATTTTTTAATTAATAAATGTATAAAATAAACATAATAATAATAATAATAAAAATATTTTTATTTCAAGAAAAATTTAAAAATTGCATGTTGGCAAATTGCAAATTATCCACACTTCATTAGCGAACAGGCGCAATAAATACGGCGTGTAAAAACGCAAAGGAATAAATGGCATAAAAAACTAACACGCGCATTCATATATATATACATACATTTGTATATACATAATCACAAATTTTGTGGTATTTATTAAATTCATAAATATGCATTGTATAGGCTGTCGTAAAATTTTGTAAGCAATATGTGTAATATATATAATTACATACATAAATACATGCATATATAAGATATGCGGTAATTGACAAGCAATTTATATGTAACAACTTTTAATAAAAAACAAATGAGTGACAATCTTTTAATTAAAATAAACTCGTTTGCTTGGTTTCATATTTTTGGTATTTTTTTATTTTATTAAATTTTATTTTATTTTTTATTTTTTGTAAGTTAGAGGAGTTTTTTGGGGAACCAAGAGAGCACGTAGGTTGCGTTAAAACTTAAATTACATACTTTTCTAGAAGTTTCCAACATAAAAAAACTTTTTTTTTATAATTTTATATGAACTACAATTTTTTAAATAAATTATAAAATTTTTTTTTTAGAAAATTGGTATTGCGAAACGAATTTTTTGTGATTCTTTCATTTACATATTAATTTTTAATAATAAAAAAAACGTAGACATCGCAAAAATTCAAATCATAAATATTTTTCAGTGGTTTTAATGTAAAAATTATTTCTTGAAAATTTTTTTAAATAAAATTTTACTTTATTTTTATTAATTTTTTACACTTTTTTGCAATAGAAAACTTAAATAATTTTCAGTAGTTTTCTCATTCAAGTTTTTGGGAGACGAGAGTGCTCGTAAGCTCCCATTAAATTCAAGCTATAATTATTTTTCTGGAATTGTAATTTAGGCAATATAAAATTTTGTAATTTTCAAAATTAATTTTTAGCAAATAAAATTTCAAATTACATCAAAATGATAATTATCAACGATGCAATACGATGAGGAAATATTTCAGAAAAATATTGCATAAAAATTTAATTTATAATTTCTTTTTTAAAAATTTTCATTTATAAGCTGATTCTTTATAATTTACCATAAAATAAAATTTTAGTATTAAAAAAATTTCTTTTAACACGGAAAATTCAACATTTTTGTAAGAGAAGAAAGTGCACTTAAGTTTACAAAAAATTTTTATTAGAATCATTTCAAAGAAATTTTAATTCTAAAATGAGTTTTTGTAAATTCCCATAAAATAAATTATTAGTAGAAAAAAAATTTATAAAAAAACAAAACGGATAAAATTGTAATTATAATTATTTTACAAAAAAATTAAATTTTGAAAATTAGATTTTGTAATTTCCCTTAAAATGCATATTAGTAAGAAAAATTTATAAAAAAAAAAACAATTTTCTAAGAGGCAACTCGATGAGGTAATTTCTGGGAGAAAAATTTCATAAAATTTTAATTTAAAATTATTTATAAAAAATTTAAATTAAAAATTAATGTAATTTGTAATAATCCATAAAGCAAATTTTTATTAGTAAAATATTTTTTTAAACACAGACCTTTTTTTTTTGGAAAGAAGAAAGTGAAGTTAAAATTATTTTACAGAAATTTTAATTTTGGAAATGAGTTTTTTAATTTACCAGAAAAAATTTTTGGTTAGTAAAAAATAAAAAAATACAGTTTTCAGCACTGCAACACGATTAGTAAAACTTTGGAGAAAGAGTTGCCTGAAATTGAAATTAAAAAAAATCCATATGAAATTAAAATTTTTTTTTTTAATTTTTACTGGAAATAAATTTTTTCAATTTCCCATAAAATAGTGTTTTACTGATTAAAAAATAAATATAAAATTTATAATCACTTCTTTATAAGCTTGTATTTGGAAACTTATTAATTTTTAATTTTTAATTTTCCATAAAATAATATTTGAAAAAAAAAATAGTTTTCAGCAATACAACCGCATAAGTTTGGGTTTGAAAGAAAAAATGCAACTGAGTTTCCATAAGATTGAAATAATAATTATTTATAAAACTCTTTGTTGCAAGATGCCTTCGCACAATTACTTATAAAACAAATATTTTGAAATGAGATATTTAAAAAAATGCTAAATAATAGTTTTCAACGAGAGAACTATTTTATGTGAGATAATTGCGCTAATATTAAATAATTTTTTTTTTAATTATAAAAGAATGTACTTTCTTTTGAAATAAATTTTTACTATTAAAAAATTTATTCAATAGATAAAACAGGAGCAGAATTATTATTACAAGAAGACGAAGAAACATGTAAGCATCGACAAAATTAATATTAAAATTACATAATTAAAATTTTTTTATTGAGAAAAAAACGCTTTTATGCATTTTCTTGTAAAATATATTTTTACACGTGAAAAACTAAAAATAATAATAATAATAAATAAAAAGTAATAATAAAAAATCCTAAATTATAGTTTTCAACGAGAGTTAAAGTTTAGGAGATTGCATTTTGGAAAACCATATAAGTTGCAATAAGTTTAAAAAAATTATTATTTTTCAGAAGCCATAAAATTAAGAATTATTTAAGAGTTAATATTTTTTGAAAGTAAAAATTTGTTCACTAATAAATATTTTAGATAATCAAAAAAAAGACAAAAAAAATTATAACAAAAATAGGGTGAACTAAAATTTGGGTAGAATTAAACTAAATAAAAATCTTTTTTTTTTAATAATTTCAAAAAAAAAAATTTGTTATATCTTAAAAAACACATTTTTCTAATATATATTAAAAAATGGTAAAACAACAGTTTTCAAAAATATAACGCTATAATTTAATTTTGGCATTTTTCGAGAAAATTATTTTCATTTTTAATTTATACTGAAAAAATTAAAAAGATTTTTGCCTCAAAAAAGAATATAATTTTTACTACTAAAAGTCAAGATCGTGCGAAAACTCTAGTTTTATTAAAAACATATAATTTTTTGTAATTTTTCATTAATATATTATTTAAATAAAATATATATTTATTTGACAAGAACAACCATCTATGAGCACCGTTTTAGTTTTAGTAATATAATTTTCTATTTAAGCCGAAATAATTTACGTGATCAACTACTATTACTGAATATATAATAATATAATATAAATAAATTTTAATAAAAAAATTAGTTTTCATTAAAACTTATATTTTTTTTAGTTTTTTATTAAATAAATAATAGTAAATAATAATAACTTTAGTAGTAAATTTTTTAAATAAAAAAAGAAAACATTTCCAAGGACTTAACTCTATGCATTGACCTTTTCTAATTTTTTTTTCATATTATTTTTCATAACTTGCAATTGAGAAATTAATGTTTAGCAATTTTCTATTAAATAAATTTACGCATGAGATAAATTATAAAGAAAAAAATGTGCAATTCATACAATTAAATAAATAAAAATCCTTCTTTAGTGATATATTTATTATTTATTTAAGCCGAATTAATTTATGAGATCAACAGTAATTATTGAATATTTATTTAAAATCATTTACAAGTTGCTCTATAAACAATCTCATCGATTATATATACGGTTAGGAAGCATTCATTCCCCCCTATTCACCCCCTCTCACAATTCACGCCAATTATTGACGTTATTTCATATACATATATATATTTCATGGTCATATGTTGCACTTATGTATGTATATTCATAAGGTGGCATAAAATTGTTTACTTCATGAGCGACACACTTAAAGTTGGCTGCGGTAATTAGCGCGAAGAGAGTAAATCACAGTTGATACTGAAAGCTAAGCAAAGCTAAGTTTACGTTGTTGATTTTGTTTTTCTTTTCACTTTAAAAGCTAAATAAATTTACTTCAATAACACTCAGTAATACGCATATAAACAATTACAAACACACACAAATATATACGTATGGATATGTACATAAAAAAATGTGCCGAGTCGCATGTGGCGTGTGATTTGTTTGCGCCAGCAAATAATAAGTACCCAAAACTACGCGTGTGTGTGAAGTGAAGAGTCGCATTTGATAGGTGGCGACAAAAGTATTTGGTGAATCTTGTGAAAAGTTTACTGAAATAAATATTTTTTTCTCGCTTAATTACTACACCTGCACAGTTGATGCAGTGAAGTGTGGATGCTACGAGTGATGAAAATCTAGGTGTAATGGCAAAAAAAAAAGCAGCTGGAGAAGAACAAAAATCAGCAGTAAGGGATAAGTGTCAATTTGGCAAATTTTTGGGTAAACAAATAAATATTTACGTTACACAAACAAACATACAAGACAAAGAAGAAACATTTCGAAGATCTTGCAACGTTAAAAAAAAAAGATTTAAAAAAATTAATTATATATGTAAATATCACAAAAATATACAATAAAAAAAATTAATTATATAAATATCAGAAAAATTTACAAAAATTAATTTAAAAAAAATTAAATAAATGAAATTAAATTAAAGTAAATCACATTGTGGCAATCTTCTATTTAATTTAATTTAACGACTACTTGAGAAGTTATCAGCAGTGGCGTTACAGCGACAACAACAACAACAACGACAACAACAGCAAATAACAAACAAACACACCGACACATACCAACAACGCTGATTAAAGAAAAAATAATAAAACATGAAAAACTCATTAAAATATTTACGTTCGTCTTCGCTTGGAGTGCAAAAACAAAAACAAACAAAAATCAAAAAATCAAAATACAATAAAAGTTGCAACTTTGCGCGCACAAACAAAACGCACAGGTATACTTTTGTGATGTTTCAAGTAAAAATTTTTTTTTTTTTTTTGGAAATTACTGTTTTGCTCGTCAGTCGCGAGTGCGGTTATAAACCAAAGCTACTTAGCGCATCCATCGCCAACACCGCTGAAGTTGATGTCAACCGCTGGAATTGTTTTGTGTATAATTATTTCGTAGAGAATTTAGTGGCTTTATAAAGGGAAGGAATTTGCCGGAATTGAATTTTGATTTTTTTACAAGGAAAATTTACATTACATCTACATATACATATATGAAAAAAATCAAAGCAAATTTTGATGAACGCCTATAACTTGAGAACCACCACATCAAATTGCACCACATTTTTAAGAGTTATAAAGAAGGTTAACGTGAATGTTTTCATGAGATTGGTGCAGCCGTTCCAGAGATATGACCATTTTAGTGAACATTGGTCGCTACCCATATAAAATACATGCAACAACAACAAATACATGTAAAATTCCAAAATGCGCGTACATTACGTTGTATGTGGTGTTGAAAGAGAGAGAGAAAGTGTGAAAAAAAATGAAAATGAAAAGAAAATTTTAAAATTATTTTAAAAAAAATCTGCTTTAGGAATACAATTTTTTCGATTAAAACAAATGTTTTAACATTTTTTCATACAAAGCTAGCAGTTTATATTAGATTTTCATGATTTTATTATAGGTGTAGCAAAGCACGCTGGGGTTCACCAGTATTTTACAAAATTTATATTTTTCCCAACACTTACGTATTTACATCAGTCTTGCTTTGAATCATTTTTTTTTTCAATTTATTTCAGTTTATTTTATCGCTTTCCATTTATATTTTTTTGTTATAATTAAATTAATTTTATTTTATTTTTTTTTTATTTTTTTTTGCTTTACTTTATTTTGTTTTATTTTCTTTTATGTTACTTTATTTTACTTTAATTTAATTCATTAAATTAATTTTTTTTCATTTCAGTTTATTTGACCTTAATTTATTTCATTATATTATATTTTTTTATATCTTTTTTTTGATATAATCTTAATTTTTTTATTTTTTTTTAAGTTTTTTATTTTATTTTTTCTAATTTATTTTATTTTAATAATAATTAATTTTTTTTATTTTTTGCTTTATTTTATTATTTTATAAAAATTTTCTTTTTCTTTTATTTAATTTAATTTTATTCCATTTTATTTTATACAAGTTTATTTAATATATTTTAATTTTTTTTTATTATGCTTTATTTTATTTTTTATATTCTTTTTTGTTCGATTTTATTTTCTTTATTTTATTTTGTTTTATTTTATTTTATAATTTTTATTTATTTTTATGTTTTCATTTATATTTATATCATTTATTTTAGTTTATTTTGTTATTTTTTCATTTCATTTTATTTCGTTTTATTAATTTAAAAATTTTCGTTTGTTATTTTATTTTATTATATTTTGATTTATGTTGAATTATAATATTTTATTCTATTTAATTTGTTTAAGATCCCTAAATTAAATTATTTATAACTTTAAAAATTTTTCAAATTTATTTATTTTAATTTTTCGCTTAAATTAAATTTATTTCGTTTTATGCTTTCAATGTAATTTTAAATTTAATTTTAGTTTTAATTTCACTTTTAATTTAATTTTAATTTTAATTTTAATTTTAATTTTAATTTTAATTTTAATTTTAATTTTAATTTTAATTTTAATTTTAATTTTAATTTTAATTTTAATTTTAATTTTAATTTTAATTTTAATTTTAATTTTAATTTTAATTTTAATTTTAATTTTAATTTTAATTTTAATTTTAATTTTAATTATAATTATAATTATGATTTTAATTTTAATTTTAATTATAATTTTTAATTTTATTTTAATTATAGTTTTAATTTCAGTTTTAATTTTAATTTTAATTTTAATTTTAATTTTAATTTAAATTTTAATTTTAATTTGAATTTGAATTTTAATTTTAATTATAATTCTAAATTTTATTTTTATTTTTATTTTAATTTAATTTTAAATTTAATTTTAATTTAAATCTTTATTTTTGTTTTATTTTAATTTTAATTTTAGTTGTAAATTTAATTTTAATTTTAATTTTAATTTAATTTTAATTTTAATTTTAATTTTAATTTTATTTTTAATTTTAATTTTAATTATATTTTAATTTTAATATTAATTTTAATTTTAACCATAATTTTCATTATAATTTAATTTTTTTTATTATTATTTAAATTTAATTTTTTTTTTAATTTTAATTTTAATTATAATTTTAATTTTAATTTTAATTTTAATTTTAATTTTAATTTTACTTTTAATTTTTTTTTAATATTAATTGTAATTTCAATTAAATTTTAATTTTAATTTAAATTTCATTCCATTCTTCTTTATTTAGTTTTTATTATAACTTTATTTTAATTTAATATATTACATTTTTTAATTTTAATTTAGTTAAATTTTATATTTTTAATTTTTTTTTTATTGTGTTTATTAAATAAGAATTTTATGTGTCTTCAGTCCCTAGCAATTTAATTTACTACGTCTTGCTTAAACCCAACATCAACCACAAATAAAATAAGTACAAAAAAATAAATAAAAATAATGTTTAGTCGAGCACTGGAATGTAGTTATTGCATGACTGCTGCCTATATAAATGTGGCACAAAAACCTTTACCGAAAACAGTCGACAATCAAACTCGTCATGCATTTGTCCCTGTCCACTATCTATAGCGCTTTACTGTCACATTAAATGCAAATTATGGCTATTTCTAAACATCAACCACACACTTCTAACTAATTTCAAATAGGTCAAGCCGCTTTTATTTGCCAAAACACGGCAACCTCAGCACCACAGCACAAATTTAAGCCGACACAAACTTCATTCGTCTGCCATACGCCGCCACATGCGTTGTGAATTTCGCCATTACCACAAACACTAAAGATGTGTTTTCAAAATTTAAAATATTATTAATTTGTTGCACTATTTGAATACTTTTAAAGTGTTGCCATAGTTGAAATGTACAACGGCGGTGTTGTTGTTGTTGATGGTCACTTGCATACCCACCCGCTCAGCCCATTCCGTCCGTTCGTCCGTTCGTTCGTTCGTTTGTTCATTTACTCATTGCACTTTGATGGCTGTCACAAATAATTTATGCGTTTGTTGTCAAATATTAGTTATTGCTATTTACATATATATGCATAGTTGTGCATAATCACACGCCTCACAAAATTACACACCCACCCACACTCACATGCGGGCGGGCTCGCTTTCAATTGTCGGCTGTAAAATTATAGTGCAAACATATGTACATACATATTATATTGCTTGCTGCCATAGCAATTGTAATTAATTTTTATTTAACGCTTGTAAATTTTCGCAAATTTTGTTGTAAAAATTTATTGCAAACAGTTGGAGGATGGCATCATGACGCT
The DNA here is from genome assembly GCA_030068015.2 of Neoceratitis asiatica. NCBI lineage: Eukaryota > Metazoa > Arthropoda > Insecta > Diptera > Tephritidae > Neoceratitis > Neoceratitis asiatica. The sequence goes on from CM061524.1 coordinate 34,865,624, forward strand.
GGCGACAGCGGTGGGTGGCGCAAGTTGGAAATTTATTTTGTTGCGGTTTAAAGCTGAAGTTAATTTGTTCTTTAGCAAAAAAAAAAGTTTTTTGGAATATAAATATTTAATTTGAACTTAAGAATATTTTATTTTATTTTATTTTAATTTAATTTAATTTTTTTTTCTGAGTCCTAACCATTTATCAGCCACTAAATATTGCTTAAAATATTAAAGATTTTTCAGGAATTGAAAGATTTTTGTTTATGATTAAAATTAGAAAATATTATTATTCAAAGAAAAAAATTTATAAAAATAAGGCACACATATTTTGTTATAATTATTTATATTAACTGAAGGTAGGTACCGACGTAGTTATTTTTTTAATAGCTTCTTTGAAGAGCGCCCTAATTCAAAAACCTAAAGTGGTACGAAAATTTCGTTGAAAAAATATTAAATTGTTTTCATTATAAAGGGTGATACAAGTAGAGTTACCTTTTTCAATAGCTTTTTCTTACAGATCACGCGTGAGTCGTGTCAAGCTATCATGTTAATTTTGTTCAGTATTGTTTTACATTTTATCATGGAAAGACTTACACCTGAACAACGTTTAAAATTAATTCAACTTTATTACGAAAATTTACGCGCTTCGCTCAACTTATGGTCAACATAATCTGCCCACTGAGCATACTATTCGCAACATCATCACCACGTCCAGCATACAGTGAAGAATATATAGCGGCCATAGCTGAAAGTGTACACGAAGACCGTGGAGAATCGATTCGGCGCCGTTCGCAGCAACTCGGATTGACGTATGGAACGACTTGGCGCATTTTACGTCAATATCTTAAATTGAAAGCGTCTCGGCCTTCCCGTCGTGATCTTAAATTGAAAGCAAACAAAATATAGCTTGTGCTCGACTTTCACAAGCGACATCGCTTCACTCTATGGGCTCTTGAAATGTTCCAAGAAGATCCAACGTTTGGCGGTTTGGTGTGGTTTGTGGGTCGGTAGAATCGGTTCATATTTCTTTAAAAAAATGATGCCAGTGGGATGCAACCGTCAATGGCGACCGTTATTGTGTCATGATAACCAACTATTTGATGCATGAAATTGAAGCTCGTGATCTCCGCGATATTTGGTTTCAACAAGACGGCGCCACTTCCCACACATCACATCAATCATTGGATTTATTGAATTTTGGGCCGGTCGATTGGCCACCAAGATCGTGTGTTATCACACCACTAGACTCTTTTCTGTGGTGATATGTAAAGTCTAAAGTCTATGCAGACAATCCTGCTTCGATTCAGGCTTTGGAGCAAAACATCGTGCGTGTCATTCGCCAGTTACCAATCGAAATGCTCGAACGAGTCATCGAAAATTGGACTCAACGGATGGATCATCTTCCAGCAGCTAACATTTGAAAGAGATAATCTTCAAAAAATAAATGCCAAAGAATGTTCTTTCGAATGATAATAAACATTCCCCATTAAACTTGAATTTTCTGTGTGTTTTTCTTTAATAAAGTAGGGAACCTCCAAAGGATCACCCTTTATTTATAATACAAAAAGGTTTTTTGATACAAACTAAAGTATGCGAAAAAATTATTTTGAATTTAAATTTTTGATATAAAAACCATTTTTTTTTAAGATTTATACTGCTGTATAGATTTCTAGTCATTTAATTTTCTAACATACTTTCAGGTAGGTAATTGCTTAAAAAAATTTATTGTTAAAAAATTAGGGAAAAAATTGGATTATATTTAATTTTACAAATTCATGATTTTAACTAATTTAAATAGTTTATAATGTATTTTCCCTGATTTTTCTTGTATTTTGGAGCTTAATATATATATATATATATATATACTTGGCGCTTTGTAACCGCTGAAGCGATTTCCGGCCGAGCTTAATATATTTGGTTATTTAAGCTTCGATTTTGTTTCATTAAATCCTTTTTTAACTAATTTTTTATTTCTAGTTTTAACTGGAAAATCTGTTTTTAAGATCCCTAAAAATTGGCTCAAGCATTAGGAATTATAAACTTTAATTTTTATTTGTTTGTTTTTAAGTGTAAAGTATATGAAAAAGTGAAATTAAAATTAAATGTATATTTTCAATTGATTTTTAATTTAATCAAATAAATTCGAAACTGGAGAGCTTAAGGGGAAATTACATCAAACTGAGCTTCACAAAACAGTAATTTAAATTTTTGTTTGTAGAAAATAAACTTTTTACTCTGTTTCGTTAGTATTTTATGGGAAAAAAGGTTATTGAATAGATCATAATATTTAATTTTGTATTTATTATTATTATTATAATTATATATATATATTATAATATTTTTTTTTTGTGTGAAGGAGTATTAAATATTTTTTTCTAATTTCTCTTTAATTAAAAAAAAACCGTATTAAATTTTTGAACACTCAAAACCACTTTGCGTTTAAATTTTAGTAACATCTATATATGTACCACTTTGATATTTATATTTTTTTATTACAACTTTAAATTTTAATTTTCATCCAAATTACAGCCCAGCAGTGCTTCATCATTTAAATTTAAAAATATACATTTTGATGTACATACGAGTATATATATATGTAAAGTACATATAAGATATTAAGCGCGAAAATACACATAATTAAAATGTCATTCAACCAACTAATCGAGATCAAAATCAACAGACATTACCACTGTACAAGTAGATACATATTTACGAATATGATGCATATGTATGTATATACTTATAAACATATATTTAACAATTGTTGAGGTAATAAATCAACGCGCAGTTAAAACTCATCATTGTCCAGCCAAGCACAATCGCATTTGAGCACAATTAAAAACAAAATTAAAATAATTAAGCGCGCCAAAAAATAAAAATTAAAAAAATAAATAAAAAATAAAAAAGAAAACAGAAAAAGAATTCAAGCGCATAAATGTAAACATTTATGTATGAAAAATATATTTAAATTGCACTAAAGAATGTTATAAAGCAAAATAATGTGATTTAAACCAAATAATTTACACATTTTGTTGCTATGCAAGTGAACTTTGCCTTCTTTACAAAAAAAAATTTAAAAAATAAAAAAAATAAAAAAAAAAATAAAATAATAATAATAATAATAATAATAATAATAATAATAAAATATAATGTTAATGCCGCATATGAACATACATATGTACGTACTTATAACAAAGTATAGGTAATGCATCTTTGAAGACTTAATTTTTTATGCGCAAAAACTTAATCGAGAATATGTCAAAAAAAAGCAATAACAAAAAAAATATTTTTTTTTATTTTTTATAAAAAAAATACTGAATAATTTTAATTATCGTTTTTTATTTCGGCGAGCAGTCAGTCTAACTGGAGCATAAAAAAGTTTTTTATAATGCCCGATATGCGAAGGTCACAGGCAATCAGGATGCTGATTGGCAAATAAGCATGAATTAAATAGTTTAATATATAATTTTGGCTTTTATTTTTTATTTATTTTCTACAATTTTTATTATTAGTAATATGCTTTTAATAAAGCCATAATCAAAGTAATTAAAAAGACATTTAAATTGCCATAAATGCTTGATTTAACATTAGAAAAATTATTTTTTTGATATACAGTACAGTTTTGGAATTAAGTTTTGTCTTACAAGGCCTTTTTTTTATATCTGTTGAACTATCGAAATTTTAGTATTGATTTAACTTTTTAGAATTTTTTGGTTGCAAATATTAAATTTTTTAGTCATTTTTTATTTTTCATTTTTGGACGTCAATTTATTTAAATAAAAATAATCAATTATCAACTTTTTAGTAAAAAAATAAATAAATAAAACTTTTTTTGCACTTTTTTTTTTAAATGAAAAACCGACTTTAATGGCCTAGGTCGGTCATCTAGAAAAATGAAATTGATTCAACAGCTGGAGTTTAATACTTTGGAATTTTAAAATTGAAGTTTTGAAAGAAAAATAATTTGTTTTCAAGTTTTTCTATTCTCTGCTGGACCATCGAAATTTAAGTATTGTTTTAACTTTTTAAAATCCTGAGCTACGAATATTTAACTTTTTATTTATTTTTGGGCGTCAATTTATTTTTAGTAAAAAATAATAAATTTTCTACCTTTTAGTAATAAAAATAAAATTTAATAAAAACGGTTTAGATTATTATTAAATCCTTTAATCACGAAAAAGTAGCCAAAATAAAGATTGTAAAACCCAGTGAATGACAAAAACCCAGTAATTCGCCTCTTCCCGCCCAAACGAGGTTGTTAAAGGTCGGTATGCAGCTCTGACGAAAAAAATAAAATTTATTTCGTAGATTTATTTTCTATCGTGAACAGCTAATTTGATAGCAAGAAGATATGCAAAAGTAAATAAACAATTCGAGAAACATGAGTAGAGGGCGCTAAATATTTGCCGCTGATTATATATACTTATTCCCTATGGCTAAAAATAAATAAAAGTTGTAGAAATCGATGAAAAAACTAAAAATATTACATAACTTGCTTTACGCGCTTGCTTTAATACTTTTGCAATTTAGTCTTCTTCTTGTTTGTCCGGAAATATATGCGTGAATATTTACTTCTCTCTAAAACCTGTGTTGCCATGCATTCGTATGTACTTGAAAACTTTAGATTTAGACAGCAGAAAATGGAGTTTTTTAGTGCATACCGGACCTTAAATGTCTAAAACTGTTCATTTGGGTGAAGTAAATTGATCCTAAAGTTGGAATTTAAATTTTGAATTTTTAAAATTGAATTTTTGAAGGAAGAATAGTTTTTTTAATGCCATAAAGCGCTCCAGAAGTGGGAAGAAATGTGCTTAAATGCACTTTTAAATTTTGCCACAAGCTGGGAATGGTTCATTTTGAAAATTGTTCTACATCGCTGTAATTGAAAAGTGAGAAATTGCCTACACGAATTAAAATATTGAACTTTGGCAAGAGGATTTGATGCACTAAGAAATTTATCTTTGAAGAATATAATTAAGAAACTTTAACTCTTACTACCGCAAAAATTTAAGGAAAAATGTAGCCACAACTGGAGCAGAACGATTATAAATTTTCTGTAAATATTTGGTTCCAAGTGGCTGTGAATAAATGAAACTTTATAAAAAAAATATTCAAAAACTGGTAACATATATATTTTTTTTTTGGGTCATCGCTCATCATTTGTTTAAAATTTGAGCTCCTGTGAAAGTCATAAAAAGATTGAATTTGAAGAGGTGGTCAAATTATACATAACCACAACAGTTGGGTGAAAATTTTGGAGGTCTATTTTTTATATCATCGCAGCAGTATGACTTGAATGGCTTACATAAGAAAAAAGATCCAACCTGGTGTCCCATGAGATAAGTTTTGAAACAAAGAAAAATTTGTTTATGAACAATCTATAACTTATGGAAAGGATTTTGATAATTAAGTTACCATATCAACCAAATAAAGTACTGTGGGTACTTCAGATCATAGAAAGTACCTACGAAATACTACAATACTGTGGAGCATTCCGTGATTGAGGCGTAAATCTTTCTGCAAAACAATATGACAATAAAACGCTTGCTTCGAGAAACTCTGAGGCGCGGGACTCAAACCACAATTGGTCAGAGGGCGGATTCCGGAGTTACAAAAAAAATTATATACAACTTTTTGGAATATTTAAATTTAAATAACAAAAAAAAAAAATGGAGCACATTCCCAATAAGAAAGATTGCCTGATAGCATTAGCGATTGAGTAGAGGTTTGATTTCCATATCGACCTGAAGTATAACGAACAAGATTTAAATCGATTAGTACAGGGTGTTGGAAACACCGTCACTGGCTAATCTCTTCGCGTAAACTCATACTTGGTTTTCAGGCCGCACAATAAGCCTATCAGGCAACGCTGTAACTTTGTTTGTTTAAGCGCAACTAGGTAACCCTATTTTTGCTTCCTTCTACATATTACTTCCTTTTTTGTAAAATTTGATCTCTTTCGGAAAAACGTGCGGTTGGGAAAACCAAATGTGAGTATACTTAAATTTAATAATGAATTTTTAAATATAATTCTAATTGTAACTCTTTTTTGAAATAAAGTTTTTAAAGTCGTTTCACGAACTGATAAAACTGGTAGAACCAACACAGGGGTCTGCACCAATTATGGTGGGATAAGCTTCCTCAATAGCGCATATAAGGTCCTATATCCTAGCATATTGTATGAAATATTAAAGTCCACCGTCAACAAACTAATTGGACCTTGTCAATGTGGCTTTAGACCTTGTAAGTCCACCATTGACAAAAGCTTGAAGGAGACGTTCGAAAAGAAGAATCTGACCCTGAATAATACCAGAAGCCCAGACAGAATTGAGAACGAGATCTCTGTGCCGTTCGATGCAAAACGAGGTTTCAGACAAGATGACTATTTATCGTGTGATTTCTTCAATTTGATGCTTGAGGGAATAATACGATATGCAGAGATAAACAGATGAACGAGGTCAAAACGATGTATCTCCTGTCATCAAATAACCAGTCATCACATTCGCGATTCGGCTCCCACTTCAGAGTTGACAGTCATAACTACGAAGTCATAGATAATTTCGTATATCTAGGAACCAACATTATGAACACCAACAATGTCAGCTTTGAAATCCAACGCAGAATCACTCATTATTCCCATTCTGCTGCATGGTGCAGAAGCGGCAAATACTACAGACGGTGGAACGAAAAGCTATATGAATTATATGACAACATTGCTTTTATCGTCGAGCTGCCAACTTCATTCAAGTATCAGTCATAAGATACTTTCCGAAAGCTTGAAAAGCCAACCGCTGAATGTTATAAAACATCCATCGTCACGTCGAGTAATCGTTCCAGCACGCTATAATTCACGAGATCAATTTGGTGGTCAAAGCCAAATAAATTTTTAATTAAATACCTAAAATAACATATTTTTGTCAACTCTATATAAGCATAAGCTTGGCCGTGCGCAGAACTGAGGAGGGAGAGGAGGTTTTGGTTTGAAATGCACGAATATAATTTGATGTATAAGATTCACCACATAGGTAGGTGGGAGGAAGTGTTGCATTTATTTTGCATTTTTCTTGTTCAAATCTGGGCAATTTCAAACAAAAATTTTCAACACTTTTTGTGGAATTGAATTTGTTAGAGTATAATCTCAAATTCGCCAATGCGCTATTCCTTGGGTTTAGAATTCGGACGTTGAGGAAAAACGCCAAAACGGATGTAATTTGAAAGTATTTTATTACAGATGTAAAAAGTAAATACATTAGAACCATTTTTATTAATAATATTTAAATGAAATTTCAGCTTTACTGAAAAGTACCGCCTTTTTTGTGGGCCAAAATTCCCACCTATACCTTCTGACAGGAGGAAATAATATTAAACTATAATACGATAACTTGTCTTGTCTAAAAAGCTCAAACAGTAGAGTTAGACTTGTGAACTGAAATGGCGGCAAAAACTTTGCAGGCGACCCGGACACTAATTAACCTATCAATCTCCAAGCAGGGATTATAAATAATGCCAGAAAAACTGAACAACTGGAAGAGCATTTAACTAGAGAGAAAATAGGCTGAGTCTTATCTTCGGTGGATTGCCTATAATATCGGGACAAGGGTTTTTTCAACTGTAGACATCAAATCACTAGTATAAGGGTAGGACGGTACTCGAAAGCAAAACAATCTGATCAACTGTATGAATTCATTAAAAACTCTGTGATTGCATTACTTGAAAACAAAGAGTTAGACCTTAGAGTTCCACTAACGAATGAGTTCAAAGTATAATTACACTACTCTCTCGTACTCTCTACGTCGATTAGTCGCGCGCTACTTTAGTGACTAAACCTCCACTTCAAGTAGTTAGCAGTAATAAGTAGTAAGTATTATTTTTTTATTTTATTTTTTGCTTGAGAAAAAATATTGTTGTTTCTCAAAAATTAGATGAAAAAATACGCAAACATTGATTTTCGTTCAAAAATTTTCTTTTGGCCATCTGCTTTGAGAGCTCTTAAGACATTCTATTCAGTTTTATAATAAAAAAAATATTAAATTTTGCTAATCAGTACTCACTTATCACATCATGCCCATGACAATCCAATTCCAGGTGATGGTTCATCACCAGCGACGGTTGTAATCCACCTTGCGTGTGATTGTGCAAATTTGGTAGCTGGTGAGCCAAATGGCCACCAATCTCTGCCATTACCATATATTAAGCTTAAAACTGGCGTCTTGCTGATCAATAGATATGACTATTACTATATTTTTTGTTGTTGTAAAAATACAACTTGCTACACATACACACACTCGCGCGCGCGCGTTTTAACCCTAAATTAACACTGATTAAACTCTGAATAGGCGATTATTATTGTTGTTGTTTTTAATATTATTAATTTTATTATTGTAAGTGTTGCATTATATACCCAAGAGCACAACGTAAAATGTAACTAAAACCAATATTGAGCACAAAATGTATTTTTGACATAAAATTTATGGAGTTGTAGGCAGTTTTGAGATTTTCTAGTGATTTTAGCGACGGTATTTTGGTGTGCGAAAATTTTCGGAGTAAAATTTTCGGAGTAAAGTAGAAGGTGTACTTTCTTTTCAGCTGTGAAATTCAGCGTTAGCTTTTCGTTATTGAAATTAGAAATAAAAAATAAAAAATTAAGATTGAATTTATTTAAAAATTTAGGTTTTATACAGAGTTTTTTGAAAATTATTTATTAAAAAATGTTTTATTTGGTATCGAGTTTTTAGTTATTTTGCTTACATATTTTATTATTATTATTATTTATATTTTCTATTTTTTTCGAAACTGTTTTATAATTTATTTTTGAATTTTCCACTTCAATCAGAAACTTATGAATTTATTAGGGCATTCAGTTAAGCTATTTACTATTTTTATAATTTATTATTCAATTTCTTATAATTTATTGTTTAATTTCTTGAAATTTAGTGTATTTTGTTTGCGGGTTTCTTTTTATTTTGTTTTGTTTTCTTATTTTTAAGGCACTTCCAAATGGCGCTTTGGCAATTTTCACTTATATATGGTTATATAAAAGATTTTGAAAGTAGCTAAGTGCTTGTGATAGTAGTTTTTAGTTTAAAATTTAATTTTTTTTTTAAATTTATTATTTAATATTAAGCATTTTTGGTTAAATTTTCTTATAATTTTAGTTCGAATAGACAGAAAGGGCGCAAAGCGAGTGAACTAAATGAAAAATTATATGTGTTTGTTGTTAGTGTTATTGTTTACTTTTGTTTTGATAATCCACTACGATTTCGGTATACAATTTCAGCTTCAAAATCTTTGAATTTAACACCGAAAATTTTTTTAAATTTTTTTTTGTAATTTTTATTTTAGTCTATTTTTTCCAGTATTTTTTTCTCTTCTCAAATCACATATTTTAAATTTTTCATACTCCAAATGCACAATTTTCCATGAAATCAGATGTTTTTCCAGTTCCGTTTCCGGCGCTTCCACAATGCTCTGCAACACACAGCGGAAGTCCCCGCATACACGGGCCGGCACACAAATTGTTACACACACAAACGTAAATTTCCTTGCTTTCAACTGATTTCACGTACCGAGAACTTTGTGTTTATTTTTTCCTTGTTTTAATAAAATTTTTATTATAAATTCATATTTGTCAAAAGCTGCCTAATAATTTATGAATCGCATAAAATTCGCACCGGAAGCTAAAGAGCAGCGCCATTAACGACGGCAAATGACTTTACGTAGCAGGCAAGTCGGTACCTACATATGTAGAAGAAGACGCACCAACAACTTCACCGATATGCGCAGATGACAGCATGTAACGCACAGCGCTCTATAGAATCAACACTATGCTAACGACAAAGTCTCACGAGCGACTAAACCGGTATCGGAGTCAAGTTAGCACGCCAACCGTCAGCCGTCAGTCAATGCATTTGGGAAAAAGGCCAATGTGGCAGCAGTAGCAGTGGCATAACAACACACACACACACAGCGTGTATGTTCGGTTGTTGGCCGTCGACACGCATTGTACATGTATGTGCGCGTGTGTGTTTTTGGGTGCCCACCCCTTTTCGAACATCATGCCTTGCGCTTCTAACATACTGTGGTAAGCAGACCGTCGTAGCGTGTGTGAGAGCAGTAAGACTATAGTACAGCAATTGAAGTGGATTTCTGCTATTCTTCAAATACTACACTTAGTTGTTGTTGTTCGTATTCGTGTTGTGTACCCTCATGCGCCAGCTGTGACGTAGTTCATGTGGTGCAACCGGTTTCGAACTCGACAAATATTTTCTTCTATTTTTTTAGCGTTTTTTGCTTACCACTTATTTTTGTTATTGTTGTTTTAGTTTTCAACACTCATTTTGTGCCCCTCACACTCCTCTGCTGCTCGCTGCTGATATCCAAACAAAAAAAAAATTTCTTCAATTTCGAAAAACAGGTGTTCGTACAGAAAACCGCCCGTTTTCGTTATCGTCTTGTCTCTTTTATACCTCTGCACATGGCTACTATAACGGCGCGCATTGTTGTTGCTGCCTTAACCACCACCAACCAACCATACACAGCAATTGTAGCTTCGCTTTAGTTTCTTTTTTGGTTTTGCTCTTTTTTTCGTCTTCTGCTTACTTGGCTGTAGAGACGTTTTTCTGCTTCTTCATTTTTTTTCTTTAAAACAAAACTTTACGTGAGTTTGGTTTGTTGTTTGTACGCTTAAGTGTGTGTGTGTGTGTGGGTTCTTTTTGTAAATGGCGTCCAAGCGGGCCAATCGGGTTACGCTACTGCGCTTGCGTTATGCCTGGCTTTTCATCCTGTCTGCCGTGTGTGGAGAATTGTGGATGCAAGGCGCAACGAGCATGCAGTCTAGTGCGGTAGTGGCGAAGGAATAAGAGGAAGAAGAAGAAGAAGAAGAAGCAGGAGCAGCTGGAAATGCAAGCGTTTGCCTATATGTGAATACATACGCACACATATATATGTACGCTTACATATGTATAAGCATTTGCCTGACAGTGGATCCAACTGGTTTGTGTTGCTTGTGTTGTTAGTGCTGCCCCTCCTCTGTCGGTGAAGACGTTTATTTGGAGATGTGTGTACGTGTGTGTGTGTATGTGTGTGTGTAAATATGCGTTGCATATTGTGTATGCATACAAATGATCGTACATATGTATATAAGTTCTATGTGCTTACACATTGGATTTATTGGCGCTAGACAAAGGTGCTGCACAGTGGCGCAAACTTAAGGAAAATTTTTTCCTAAAATAATTTTTTTTGGTTTTCTATTTACATTCTCAATAACTTTCTGCTGGAATTAAATTTTTATATACAAAACTACTTTCAACTTGATCCGAGTGACGACTCATGGCATTAGCATAATATTTTATGCAGCCTTGAGGATGACAGTGCGTGTTACGGGGTTGTTAAGTTCCAAGAAGAGCAGCATATGAAAAGTTGTATCAGTTGAAGAGTTGATTATCGGAGTTTATTTACTCCAGAAGAATTGAGGGATGAGTAAAAAATTGTTAAAAAATGTAAAAAATTTAATATTTTCTCTTTCACTAGGTTCGAAAATTTTTTGAGAGAACTTATATGAGGCATTAAAGGGTCTTATGCTTTTTTATTTCTTTTCCTCGCTGTCTTCATTTAAAATAACGAGATGCTCCACCTAGCACTTCTAAAATTTTCTGATGACCCAAATCTCTGTAAACCCGAAGAAAATACATTAAGTGGAGACCCTGATCCAGACGATTAGCTCGGATAAATTGAACGCGGGTATTTTTGATGGACCGCAGTTTTTGGCTAAAGTGGAATCCAAAGCTTGTAATTTCATTTGCTTTGTTTATGAGCGGAACTTCTCAGCAGAAAAAAAAGATTTGATAACCACGTCGAGCGTGCTGAGTGCATCACATCGAACTTGCAAAAGCTTGGGTGCAATGTGAGTATTAAAGCCCATTTCTTCCACGCGAAGTTAAGCCGATTTGCACAAATTCTGTGCAATTTTTTTAGTGAGAAACAGGGTTAAAGATGTCATCAAAGATCTGCGGACAATGGTAGAGCGTTATCAGATGCAAATGATGATGATGAAAGGACTACTGCTGGAGTTTGCAACGAAATCTGCCCGAGGCCATTTATTCAATATAAAATACAAATTATTATAAAATTTCACTCATGTTCCAGAAAAGTAGTGACATGAAAATGAAATGAAATTCGAAAAGGTAAACCTTTCTTTTTGGGTGTTCTGAAAAAGTAGTGTTTCGAAGATCATTCGAATCCATTGGAAATCAATGATTCTTTGTAGGTAGACAATCGTTTGCTTTATTTAAAACTAAGATTAATTAAAAAAAATTCTTAGGTTTTTACAAAACTATCGTATCGACTTCCAACATCGAGTATCCCACCTCACATTCAACTAGCTGCAACTTTAAGATTTTTGGCAGAAGGCTCATTGCTACGAGGTGTTGTAGAGTAGAGACAGGTTACTTTAGGCCGAAGAACTGCACAGAAATCAGCCTATTTAAGTGCAATTTTGTGGATATTTTCAGAATACCTGGAGTAATAGGTTGAGGAGGCCTATTTTGTGGCCCCTTACATTGGCCTAATCCCTTAGAATCATAAAATACACCAGGGAGTAAGAGAATAACAGAATACGTGCGAACAGTGATACTACAATTGTGCTATAAAACAACCATAAATACTGGAAATGGAAATACTGGGGCTGTTGAAGAAGGCAAAAAAAGTGAAAAACTTATATGCGGAGATAGTGAACCAGGTAATATGTAAGTGCTTGCTATCGAACGGCAAATATTATCGCACTTGGTGTAATGAACCTGATATGGATCTACAATCAGCAATAGATAAAACGCGGACACCAATTTTCCAAGCGTACAGAAGATCTTTATATTGGAGACACAACCTTTTTTCAATAGTCTTTTTTTTTTGACAAATAACGAGTGAGTCTCAAACTGTCATGTTATTTTTGTTCAGTATTGTTTGGCATTTCATCATGGAAAGTTTACGCCTGAACGACGTTTACAAATCATTCGACTTTATTGCGAAGATTCACTTTCGGTATAGCAGTGAATAAAATATAGCGACCCTAGCTGAGAGTGTAAACGAAGACCGCGGAGAGTCGATTCGGCGCCGTTCGGAGCAACTCGGACTGACGTATGGAACGACTTGGCGCATTTTACGTAGAGAACTTAAATTGAAAGCGTACAAAATACAGCTTTTGCTAGAACTGAAGCTGCTCGGCCTTCCCGAACGTCATCGCTTCACTCTATGGGCTCTTGAAAAGTTCCAAGAAGATCCGACGTTTTCGAGCCAAACTTTGTTCAATGATAACCGACTATTTGATGTCTGAAATTGAAGATATTGATCTCCGTGACATTTAGTTTCAAGAAGACAGCGCCACTTCCCACACATCGTATCAATCAATGGATTTATTGAGAGAACACTTCGGTAAGCAGATAATTTGACGTTTTGGGCCGGTAGATTGGTCACCAAGATCATGTGATATCACACCGTTAGACTTTTCCTGTGGGGATATGTAAAGTTTAAAGTCTTCACGAACAATTCCGCTTCGATTCAGGCCAGTTACCAGTCGAAATATTCGAACGAATCATCGAAAATTTGACTCAACGGATGGACCATCTGAGACGTAGCCCCAGCTAACATTTGAAAGGGATAATCTTCAAAAAATAAATGCCAAAAAATGTTCTTTCGAATGATAATAAACATTTCGTATTAATTTTGAATTTTTTCTTCTTTTTTTCTTAAAAAAAATAGGGGTCCTCGAAATGGATCACCCGTAATATAATTTGCTCACAATTTCCCCAAGCTGGAGCGGCCTCTGCGTATGTAGTGTATTTGCCAGCACTAGGAGCGTGATATCGTCTATATGAGACTACTTAAGTAGTGAACCAGTTCATGGTTACTGTATAATTGACTAAAAAATAAATATTAAAAAAAATAATAATTTAAAATGGAAAATTAATCGTTTTAGTTAATTTGAGAAAATTTTCGCTGAAAAAGCAGAATACATAATGAAAAATATAGCGCAAATGCTGTGTAGTAGTTTTTCTAATGCCCTAAATATGATATCGATATCTTACCGTTGAGGTATGAAATGTTTCCAGTGTAGGGTTTAGCTTGTGAAAGTTCATCAGAAATACTTTCCACTTTTTGTTGGAAAAAATAATTTTTAATTTATTCTTTTTTTTTTTGCACTCACTCATACGCATATGAACACTGTGCACCACCATTGAATACCAATTGGCGCTGTGTGCCGCTAGCTATCCAACTGAAAGCAGAAAACTTTTGTATCATTTAAGTTTGCCGCTTCGTGGCGTTAATTGTGCGTGTTTGGCTCGGCTGGCCGACTAAGCGTCGCGGCATAATCTTCAAAATATTTGAAAGCAAACATACATAACGTACTTATAAATACATAGGGGAGTATGTGTGTACATGTTGTGACTGCCACACACAACTGAATTTGCATTAAGCCATTGCTCTTCTTCTTCTTCTTCTTCTTCTTCTTCTTCTTCTTCTTCTTTAATGAGCGCTGCTTTAAAGTTCTATTGTGCATCAGTTCTATTTTGCATTTTGCAGCAAATACTACATGCATCATGCTGGTTGTTGGTTGCTGCACATAGTGCTGCTTGGAAAATTCATACATATATATGCATACATACATATAATTATAAACCGGCTTGCATGAATATATTTCACTGCAGCAAAGGTCGGACTTAGTGTGGCAGCTGATGCTCTTCGGACACAAATACAGCATTTTGCATTTACCTACATACATACAAATAGATTTATTTTTCCACACCACAGCTTCCATTGCACCAACGAAGATGATCGATACGTGTGTTATTATGTTGTTGTTGTTGTTGTTGTTGTCGCTCTTGTTATTATTATTATTATGTTGTTGTTGTTGTTGTTGCTGCTGCTACTGATACTGTTGTTGTTGTTGTTGTTATTATTATTATTGTTGTTGGTCTTGTACTTTTGCATTTGCGTTATCAGGTGGGAGGAGTGTGCTACAATCAAAATGGTGTGCTCTCTGTTGTTGTTGTTCTCATAATTGTCGCTCCTTGCATTTGTTGCTGTGTTGCATTAACACCTCCACCATGAGATGCAATGAGTTCACCTTAGTTATTGCATATTATATTGTTGTTGCTTTTGTTTTTGTTTTTAATATTATTTGTAGCATTTAAGGTAAGCTTTGTTGTTGCTGCTGCCATTCTTCATACAAAATGGTTGCACTTGCCACATGCGTGTGCTTGCCACATTTGTTTGTGTGTATGGATGTGTAAGTTTATGCGCACACACCCTTTTTCGCTGTCTATACTTGAATTCCCTTGAGCTTCATTAGCGCTTTGGGAGACTGTAGAGATTTTTTTCCATATTATTTAAAATATTCATGTTCACATGTATGTATTAGTGAAAGTAGGTACATATGTGTGATGTTACACAATTATCCAGCCAAGTTAACATGGCTTTAAGCCATTAAATGTATTTTTTGTAAATCTTTTTTACAACCTTAGCTGCACTTGGCATTGCAATAGTAGTAGCTGGAGGAACCTTAACTGGACCGAACAAATACCTTTGGTGCCAAGCTTCATTAAGTGACCATAGTAACCGCCGCTGAAGAAAAATTTGTTGGAGAAATCGCGTTCCACTGCTTGTTGTTCAAGCACCCAATCGACGTAACTACGGCATTGTGAATGGTCAGCTGGCTTCAGTTGTTGTATGAGCTGGACTTTATATGGACGTAAGTGTAAGTGCACGTGCAAAAAACGACATAATGTGCCGTAGGAAAGTCCCTGCTCTTGAGAACGTCGAGAAATACACACTTTCGGGTCTTTGGCTACATTTATTTCACTTACGGCAGCGATATTTGAGGTGGAACGAGCAAAACGATGATACACAGGGCCTACAATATCTGTAGCCGATCCAGTCTCTTCAAATATCTTTAAAATTTTATCAATTGAGCTTGCATAGTTGAACGATTATGTGCACCATAATCTGCGCTTAAAGCATGAAATATGACCACGTTTGGATCACCATTTTTGTGGTAGGTTTCAACAACTTTAATGCCTTGTGCGGTTGTTAAACGATCCATTTTCATAAATGCCTGACTTCTAACTAAGAAAAAAAATATTTGGTTTGACAGTGAAGTTTGACAGATATTAAAAGAGCCAGTCCAGCACTTTCAAAACCATTAAATTGATAACCCTTTATATTAACTTTGGGCCGAAGTAGGTAAGTACCAGCAGGAGAAGAGATAGATACACCTAAATTTATACCTATCGGATCAGAAAGACGAGCTGAATTGATTTAGTAATCTCCGTGTCTGTCTGTTTGTTTTTCTGTCCGTCGGTCTATATATCTTTCCATCTTTCTGTATATTCGTTCGAAAACTCTCTCAGTTCTTAAGATATTTCAAGCAAACTCAATACGCAGATGTATTTTTACATTTTATTAACTTGCGGACCACTAATTGAAAGCTTTTTTATTGCAAGAAAATTTATAAAATTTTTAATGTATTGGAGCCATCAAACAGTAATATATCTATGAAAAAATATGTGTATAACAGAATTTTTTTCTGACATCAAAGTATCTATTTTCAGAAAAAATATAAAAATCTACACGGAGAAAAATTTCATGGCTTAACTAACAATAAGTACTTAAGATTTTCGCGAATTTTGGGCTTTTGGTAGATCTCTTCTAGGTCTTCAACAATAATCTGCTAGCATTACTGTATTCCACTTCCCTTTATAAAGCTTTTCCATTAAGGATATGTTCTGATGGAAACGCTCACTTTATTTATCACTCAAAGCGCCCAAATTCGCAAGGAAGATGTCCAAATGAAAATCTAGCAGATATATTTTTAATGAAATAATTCACCTTAATGCCTTAAATTATATGAAAAGTTTTTTTAATTTTTTTTTTTTAATTTTCTGATTTATGGTTTCCGAGAGAGTTCAGCAAAATATTCACAAAACATTTCCAGTGCAAGTTTTTCTTGGTCATTCAGTTTTCCTTCAAAGGTTTATCAGTTGCCAAATTTGTGGGCCTACAACTATCCCCTCTTTAATTTTTGCTTCGCTGAGTTGATTTAGCCATAGCTTTTTCAAAATTATTTATCAGGCCGAGCTTAACGTGCAGAGGTGGTAAAAATAATGGCAGCAGTGTTCACTAAAGGATCTTTTTTAAACATTTTTATGGTTTGGAGTAAATGTATTATGCCTGAGCTCCACTATTCTTGTATAGTGACTTTTTCTGTAAATCTTTTCTTTGAAAATCACGATTTTATTTCGTCGTTACGGTGTCGAAAATATTTTTCGTATAAAGAAAAAGCAAATTTCAATTTTTTTATTTAGACCCTAAAAGCTCAGCGTGTTTTTTTTTTTAGACAGATTCAAATCACTTACTAAATCGTTTAAATCACTTTATGTCAAAGTGTGGGGTGTTTTTGACGATTCATAACTTGGGTTCCATCTTAAGTTACTGTCGTGCTCACTTAGGAAAAATTCCGCACTAGAGTCTGTCCTTTCTGGTCGATTGGGACGTATTGTCACTATGTAGGATGGGTCTTTTGGCCGAAGACGCGTTTGGATAGTAGATAGTGTATTCGGACTTGGTTGTAATACCTTTTGTTTGAGTCGAACAATCACTTACGTTTTCCTTTGTTTCTCTCCAAATCAATAAGTTTGACCCAATCTGATAGAAACCTCACACACATTACACAGAATTTATGTGGAACCCAAGATTTATATTGATTTCTCACAGCAAGCGGAAATTTTAAGGCACCAGGATCTTTAATAAAGACCTTGCAATGTGGTGACCTTCGCGATGTAAGGCAAATATGGTAAGATGCCAAGCTAGCTTGGAACGGAAAGACGTCCCTTCCGACCACGCTTAAAAGCCTATCTGTAGAGCGGAGCGGAAACAAGGCCTTTCCGCTTGCCCTACGTTGATTTTGTGGTACTCCTGATAACGGGAATATGGAGCGGAAACAAGGCCTTTCCGACCATAACCCCGTGCTTGTTAAGAGAGAAAGAAGCGGAAACTTAGACTTTCCGTCCGCGGTAGAATATAGTTGTAATCCTTGTAATAAATGTAAAGCGAAATAGCCAATGTGCTTACCAGCCCCGCGAGAGGTAATACTTTATTGGTAGTTCCGCGGGTAGAGTGGTAGTGAGTGGAGAGGTGTTTAGTACGTGCATACTGTTATGTCGGTATAGAAGTACTCACCAGAGTTTTCTTTCCCCGAGCGTCATCCAAAAAAAAAAAGAAGGACAAAAGGCACTGAAAATCATCAAAATCGGAAGAATATATCAGATTTGAGATTGAATATTTAATTCTAAATGACAATCCAATAAATTTGATAGGTTCGTGAAAGGTATAAGGACTTCGGCATGGTTGGAGACAGCACTTTTTTCTAGTTTTTGTGTTTAAAATTGTTTGTCTAAATGAGTGCGCTCAAGGCAGGAATCGAACCAATGGAAGGGCGGCTCCTGTTTTGCTTCCAGCTTTGCCAAATTATTCCTTTTTTTCGCGTTTGCACTGCAGCGATCGGAAAATCCAAATAAATTTTGGCGGCCGAGATAGCCGAGTGGTTAGCATTCCGTACTACCATTCGGAAGGCCTGGGTTCGAGCCCAGGTTCGTCCCACATCCAAAATGAGTCCCTCTGCAGGGGTTGTCAAGCAATCCGAGTGTATTTCTGACATGAAGACGATCTTTTGAAGGCGGATTAGAATAAACTGTAGATCCCTCCATTTGTGAATAAAAAAACATCAAGACGCAAAACTACAAATTGTAGAAGGAGCTCGTTCCAAAATCCTTTCAGCAGTTACAAAGCGCCAAATATATATATGAATATCTTTTTTTGTAATACACTCAAGCCGACAAATAGTAAACTAAAGGGTGAACCTGAAGAGATTCAAGAGCTGCCATTTGATCCAGAAAAAAAAACAACGGTTTGGTGTGTTTTGGTGGAATCACCGGTCCATATTTCTTCAAAAATGATGCCCGTGAGAACGTGACCGTCAGTGGCGACCGTTATCGCGCCATCAAAACCGACTATTTGATGTCTGAGATTGAAGCTCGTGATCTCCGCGACATTTGGTTTCAACAAGACGACGCCACTTCCCATACATCGCATTAATCAATGGATTTATTGAGAGAACACTTCGGTGAGCAGATAATTTCACGTTTAGGGCCGACTGATTGGCCACCAAGATCGTGGGATGTCACACCGTTATACTTTTTCCTGTGTGGACATGTAAAGTCTAAGGGATATTCGGCCAATCCCTCTTCGATTCAAGCCTTGTAGCAAAACATCGCTCATGTCATTCGCCAGTTACCAGTCGAAATGCACGAACGAGTCATCGAAAATTGCACTCAACGGATGGATCATCTGAGACGTAGCCGCGGCCAGCATTTTAAAGAGATAATCTTCAAAAAATAAATGCCAAAGAATGTTCCTTCGAATGATGATAAACATTTCCCATTAAAGTAGAATTTTATGTGTTTTTTTCTTTAAAAAAGTAGGTAACCACAAAATGAATCAGGCGTTATTTAAAAATATTTAATTATTAGAAATTTTCCACTTTCTGTGCTCACTGGGTTCTTCATGCTGCAGGAAAATGTACTACTCCATACAGACATATCTATTTATGTACGAGTATGTAGGCATTTGTTGCATGCACCGTTTGTTTATGATTTTGTAAGCTACATGCATGTCTAACTTGTAGGTGATTATACGAGTACACATACATACGTACTTGTAAATATGTTTGTATGTTTGTATGTCATGTGTTTTATTGTGGTTGACTGCCATCAATGTTGCAACATCGTTATAATTATTGATCTTTTGATTTTGTCTGCTTTTGTGGTTTAGGCGGAGTCACCTACTCGCTCTCTCTCTCTCTCTCTCTCTCTCTTTCTTCGACTCTTCGAAGCTGCAGCGCCAGCTTCTGACATTTATAAACGCTTCCTTCTGATTTGTTTGTTGTTTGGAAAATTTGACAGCAGCAATATTGTTGTTGTGAAGCGCATTGTTCTTGTAATTTGTGTGTCACAGAGCGAGCTCTCATACAAATTTAATGAAGTTGAAAGTTGTTTGTACTCACATGCGTATAAGTACATTTGTTATTTCTCCTATTATATGTATGTACATATATCATTTAGAATACGGGTTTCCTTCTTTTGGCAAAGTGTAAGATGGATGTTTATTGACATATATCTGTATGACTATAACAGTGGCGGATCCACGGGTGGGGTTTTCGGGTTCGGACCCCCGCCCCCCCTTCGGAAGCAATGTAAATCTTAATTTCGATGTTACTTTTGCAGTTTATTTATGTCTGATGTCTCCACAAAAAATTTAATATATTTTAGGACGCCCTGCCCCCTTCTGGAAATTCTGGATCCGCTACCGGACTATAGATATGTATGTATATATGATAGCTAAACTAGCTTTTACCTACCTTATAAGCAAAATCGTAGAGCTGTCGTGTAAGTATGTTTCTGCGATTATAAGAATATTGGCGATTCAGTCCAGCAACACCTTTAATGTAGAGATTTCAATGAGTTTACCAACCTTTCGATGTAATCAGTCTAACCACACGATCAATAATAACGTAACGGGTGTTCATCCACAACCAGCTCGATACATCCGAAGAGATCTACAGTAAGGACAGACTAAAGGAAGCTTTGGGAGCTCTTGTTTCGAGTGGTTCTTGCATAAGTATCTAGTAATCTCCAGATAAGCTTCCACAGGGCTACTCATACTAATCTGTCGCCTTACCAAGGGCATATTCGTCTTCTAACAAACAGGGGGTACCTTAGATGTACAATAGAAGCATTAAGACGGTCCGATAATCGGGAGATTCAATAAGTAGTCGCGTATAGCTTGACTTTCGTAGTAACTAATGGTGAAAACAGCCATTCTGAAATGCAGGGGATCAACATCCTTTGCGGGAAAGCCAATTTTACCCACGACAGGGTGACACGGACGCATCTAAATGTTGCTAGCTTTGATGACTGGTGCACTAGTGACAAACCAAATGTCAAACATTCGCTAGGAAATCGTAAAACTCAAGGCTGCTGAAAGTGTAGAATGGACGTCTTTTTGTTATATTTCTTTTATGTGATTCTAAAGAGCCAAATAGCAAAAATATTTCTCCGAGAAACCTTTTCTCGAAGGGATTTATATGCTACAGCAGACGAGACGTATCGGCTGGGTCAGTAATAGATTTTCGTTAGAGCTTCTTCGATTTTTCGTTTGGAGGAAGTTGTTTTTTGGGTCAGAAATACACATAGCGGGGTTAACATTCCCTGTCGAGGGGACATCGTACATAGAAAAAACAACTGTTTCTATAAAATTTGTCTGGTCAGGACTGCAACCCATGACTCTTCGACTCGTGGCAAGTACTGTTTTTAATAGCCTATTAACACCGCCGCCATTTCACCACGGCCACTCACTGAGTTCCCTCTAAAAAAAAAGTCGTCTTTAATGCTTGAAAATTACCACAAAATTAAAAAAACGTTGCGATTGCGATTTATATTACTTTCACCACATTTTAAATAGCTCTATTGAGCAGCTCGTGGCTCTTTGCCTGCCATTTATGCTGGGAAAAACTCGCGCATGCCAGAAATGAAAAAAAATCCAACAATTAAAACCACCAAAAATGGCACGGCTAATGAACAGCGAAGAAGGAGAAGAAGAAGCAGTAGCGGAGGAGAAAAAAAACGACTGTTTGGACGGTCGTTTCGTCAGCTTCCTTTGTCGCGCGCTGTTTCAAGGTCATTCGCATTGGACCTTGACAGCGCCAAATATCGAGCGGCTCACCACTCACTATATACTCAATATGAGTGGACATATATGTACTTACTAATTTTTAGGTGGGGTATACATACTTTATGTATTATACCGTTAGTTACCAACCAATTATTCATATGTCTCAGCAAAGCGTGCAAGCTGATATTGATGTTGAGTGACCTCCTCCACTCGTGCATGCGGCAGACACTGAATGACGGACGAGCAAATGAAGTATTGCATATATTACGGTAAAATACCTAGCTTAATATGCATACTCGTAAATACATATAATTTTATATAATATTTATGTAAGTATATACGAGTATGTCTGTTTGTATTTACTTAATTTCCAAATCAGCTGTTCTAACCCAGTTAGTGTCATTACACTGTTGCTGTGCTTTTTTATTGTTGTTGCTTTTATTATGCTTGTTTTATAGTTGTTATTGTTATTATTTTATTACTACTGCCGTTACAACCGACCAGGTCCAGCTCCAGCTAGTCAGCCAGTCAGCCAGTCAGTCAGTCAGTTCGCCTGGCAGCCAGTCATCGTTGCTTGTTGGCGGCATTCATTGGTTATATGGTCGATGACTTTTGTTGTGGCTAAGTTTTTTGTTATTGTTGTTGCAGCTGCTGCTGTTGTTCGTGTTGTTGCTGTTGCTATACTTCATATTGTTGCTTTTGTTCGTGCTCAAAATTTAATTAGGTTCGTCCATTAATTGGGTTAATTGAAATGTTGCCACAGTGTGACTATTACATACATACGTAAGTATGTTCATAAACATGTATGAAATACATATATGTATAAGTGTGTTGCAAGTGCAAAATGGCTGTCGGTAAAAGTGTTTTTCACTAAAATTAGAACATGTCACTCAAAATATCCTGTTGCTGCTGCTACCGTAGTAGGCCAGTTGTTACATATACTCGTATATGGCCATATATATATATATATATAATTGTACAAAATTTATATGAAACGCCTATTTACTCTTATATACATGAAAGCAATGAATTTCGAGTTGACCAAAATGTAATTGTCTTCTTTTTGTGTATTTTTCTTTATTTAAATTTATTTTTTCGTTCTTTTTCTTAACCAGAAATGAATTTGCATTTTATAAGATTTTTTTTTTGAATATTTAATTTTTATTTAAGCAAAAAAAAAATTGCAATTTCAAATAAAATTTATTTTTAATCAAAATGTCGACATTTAAATTTCAAGAATTTGCATTTTTATGATGGCAACACCGCTCAGTTTTGATTTAATGACCTCTTAAGTGCCGGTTTTTGCGTATATACTTACATGTGTTTATATATACATATGTACATATTTATATTGGGAAAAATTGAATTGTTTTCTAGATTTAACTGCACAGTTGCTTGAGGTTCGCAACTCAAGATTTAATGCGAATTTTGTGTCACGTTAGAGTAATTTCATTAAAAAAAAATAAGGTAAAATGTGTTCAATATTGGCTTTGATTAAATGTCACTTGAATATTAATGCGATACGATCTTTCATTTGTTTTTAGGGAAACTTAGAATATTTTTTTTTATGAAATTAATTTTAATTTTATGAAGAATGAAATATTTATGGTCACATATATAAATTTAATTTTTTTTAAATTGATACATAATTACCACAGAAGAGATCTTTGGCCGAGCTCTTTTCTCATTTTTGGTCATAATAAGGTAATAATATCCTTTAGAAATCTTTTATATATTAAAATTTTTTTTTATATTTTCTCAAAAAAGTTTTCATTAATTTGGACAAGTAGAAGATATATTAATAAAGAATTTATTTTTAGTTAAAAAACTTAAAAATTAATTTCAATTGATCACGAGGTATTTATCGATTAATCAATTTGTTATCGATATATTAATAACGAATTAAATGTTATGTTAAAAACTTAAAAATTGATTACAAGATATTTAACGATTAATCGATTTGTTATCGATTTATTCATCAATTAATCGTTTTATAAATCTTTTTTGGGCACAAAAGCAGCTAAGTTTTAATTTTTGATTTTTTCTTTCGATGCAATTTTTTAATATTTTGATTTTATTTTATTTTAATTAATCGATTAATTGTTTTTTGATTTTTTGTTCGAAACTAAAAACTATTTTCTTAACATCAATTTATCGTTTTTTTATTGTCTTCATTATGCACTTCTTTTATTATTATTTTAGTTAATAGATTCTTGGGTTTTTCCTTCTATATCAAAAAGTATTCTTTAATTCCTTTTTTTTTTTTTGGTTTTAATAATCGATTAACCGTTTTTTTGGGGTTTTCGATGCAAAAAACAATGTTTAATTTTTTCGGCGATTTATCAAAACTTTAATTTTTTTCGTTATAGTCGATTTCTTTTAATTAATCGATTTTCGAGTTTCGAGCATTTCTTAATTCTTTTGATTTTTTAATTTTTTATAAACGATTATTTTTTTTGTTCAATACTAAAAATAATATTTTATTTTTTAATCGATTTATCTATTTTTTAATGTTTTTTCGATACTTTAGATTTTTTTGTATTAATAGAATTTTGTGTTTTTCGTTCGATACCAAAACTCATTATTTAATTCTTTTCTTTTTTTTTTAATAATCGATTAATCGTTTTTTTTGAGGGGTTTTTCGTTCGAGGCTAAAAAACTTTTTTTTTGTAGATTTATTGTTTTTAGATTTTTTTCATTACTCTCAATTGTTTTTTTAAATTAATCGATTTTCGAGTTTCTCCTTCGATATTTTTTTAAAGTGTTTATATCTTTATTTTTAATAATCGATTAATGGTTTTTTTTTTGTTCGATACGAAAAGCAACATTTTATTTTTTCATCGATTTATGCATTTATTGATTTTATTCGTTACTTTCACACTTTCTCAAAAAAAAAAAAAAAAAATCCGCATACATTTGGGCTCCCTTAGGAACTTATTTATGTCACCCACTTTCTGCCGCATGGTTAAGGCTCCTCTCAAAAGCGACTCCAAACTGTCGAAGTTACATCTGTTTAGAGCAGGGTAAACACATAAAAGGTGGAAAATTGTCCCTTCCTCCGCGCGATAAGTCCTCTTTTTATTGAGAATATAAACCATTCAACCTTCTCCGTCAACATTTTGGCCACGTTTGTCATGACTTGCGAGAGGTCAATTTTTTCCCCCACGTTAAAGCGCTCATTTTTTGAAAATATTTTCTTAGAATTCCAGTTTCTATATGGCTAGAGTCATACCAATGCGCTCTTTAGCCGCAAGAATCTGCTTGATCGTACCTTGCCTAGCAAGTTCGACTGCTTTGTAGTTGCTCTGCGTTGGTATGAACCAGGACCTAAACGAGGGATAATATAGCCCGTTCTATTCAGCCATTATCATTCTGTTCTGCTAAGCGAAGAATTGTCAGCGATGTTATCAGGATGTCAAGGATTACGTTTAGAGCTTAATTTGGAGTACTTCTAAGTGTACCACTGACGCAAATCAACGGTGTGTTTTGAATCATAACAAAACGGTCACTGTTTGTTTTCTTTACCAATGCAGGGACACCACTATTACGACACTATATAGCTCTTTTACAGGCGGAGATAGGGGTGGAGGCCTTCTCATATCTCTTAGTAAAATGTTGGAACTTTTTATTTCCTACCTCATTAGAGTTAGCACAGAGTCCACAGCGATTGGACCAAGATGATTTATATGTAGCATAATAATTTTGTAGCTTCATTATTGTTAATCTTCTACGGGTTTCTTGAACTATAGATTCGACCGTATGAAAGAAGAATCAGTCTTAATAATGTATTTCCTTGCTTCAAAAGTGTTTATTTTACAGCCTAAAAACTGACAAGCTCGTCTTGAAAAAATATCATTTCTACTTCGTCTTGTCTAGATTGAAAGTGTTTCATTGGTCGTACAAGGTAGATCGAGTCTTTCGTATACAATTGGTTGTGCTTGGACTACTATAAGATTATTCGTTGAGAGAGCGATCCA
Source organism: Neoceratitis asiatica (assembly GCA_030068015.2). Classification (NCBI taxonomy): domain Eukaryota; kingdom Metazoa; phylum Arthropoda; class Insecta; order Diptera; family Tephritidae; genus Neoceratitis; species Neoceratitis asiatica. The sequence goes on from CM061524.1 coordinate 34,891,360, forward strand.
CACCTTTCATACGTCGTTTATAGACTTTACATTATCGTGTTCAGAAATTCTTGTCTCAATAGTGTATGAATCTTGAAAAGTCTATACGAGATATTCGCCTAGTATTTGGGGTTTGATTACATGAACGCCACCGAAATCCGGAACTCCTTCTTGTCATTGGGGAGCTTGCAATTGCAGAAATTAAAGTGAAATGAAGTTGGAGGACAGAACTCTACTGTACCCTCTACTATTGAGGTTTTATAACCTCTTGAGTGATTTTCGGCCGAGCTCCTCTGCCGATCTGCGATGTGTGTATTGATGGTTTTTCCATAAATGACTTGATCTACACTTGTGGGGGGGCGAATGACTTAAATCAAATTATATCGATGGTACAGAGGAAGAGGAAGACCTCTACTCCTTACGAAGGATCAGGTGGAGAGCGACCTGGTTTCATTTGGTACTTCCAACTGGCGCTAAACAACGTAAAGAAGGAACGAGTGACGCGTCATTTTTGATGCGACTATAATCGCGTAAGTGGTGCCTACGCTAAATAAGAAGAAATACCATTCGGCTTTGAGACCCTAATACACCATGCACTTTCTGGACCTTAGCTGTCTTGCATATGGTTGACCTTCTCACAACGAATTGATATTTTCCTTGTACTCACCGAAGGTGGCATGAAAGTGCCTAAGGAGCTTTCTCCGTGCAAGTGGATCTAGTTGTCACTACAACGTTAATTAGAGTAATTTTAATAGTTGTTGGAGGTTTTTTCAATGCATTCAGAGAGAACAGTTGTGGATTTTCCAAAAGACATCAGACTCAAGTAGCCAGCTGGGGATGTGAATATGTATTTCAATAAGAGAGTTGGGTACCTTCGGGAAGGGAAAAACCTTAGGGCATATACAATAAGTATAGGATTAACCAAAAAAAAAGAAATAATAAAATGGCTTTGGATGGTTACGAAGGCTCCTGCCATTAACCAAACTTTTAATTATTTTTTTTCATTTCATTTTTCCTATTTTCATATTTTAACTTATGATAATGACGGCCGCGATAGCCGACTGGTTAGTATTGCGCACTGCCATTTCTTTGTTTCTGAAGAGCCAAAGAGCGGCCGTAATAGCCGAATAGCATTGTGTACTGCAATTCGGAAGGCCTGGGATAGAGCCCAGGTTCGACCAACATCCAAAATTATAGAAAATTAATTTTTCTAATTGCGGTCGGAATGTCAGGGTAGGTGAAGCTCTCCGAGTGCATTTCTGACATGAAATAAAAGCTTCTCATAAATGACCATCGGCCATTCGGAGGCGGCTTAGTATAAACTGTATGTCCCTCCTTTTGTTGGTATAAATATCAAGACGAAAAACCACAAATTGGAGGAGAAGCTCAACCATATATATATATATATCTATATATATCTATATATATATATATATATATATAACCTATAATAATGTGGAAAAAATCAAAAATTTGCGAAAATAATTTTTAGTCAAATATTCCGAAATGAATCGAAAAAAATGTGAAAATTAGTATTCGATTAATATGAAAGCTACATTTCTTATAATGTAAGCAGTGTGTATATCTGATTAAATCATTATGAATTTTGATAGGCCCGCCCTTTCTTCTTCTAATACTTCTTATTTCATATTTATAAAAAGTCGAGCTTTACATATATTATGAAAATTATATGTATCAAAAAACAAAAAAAAAAAAAAAAAAAGGAGGTAATTGCTTAAACCGTTACTTTTCTATTTTGCCTTTGTGTAGCATTTAAAAAAGTACAACTACAATTTCGAGTGTGATCAGCAACTTTTTAATGAAAGTCAATTGTGACACTTTGTCTAGCAAAAAAATATATATGTATGTGTTTGTATGTACAGAGCATGTATGGGTTCCGACAATCAATCTTTGGCAATAATATAAACATACACATATATACATACTATATACACACAGAGAAAAAACCAGTCAGCGTCCAATATGGCGTGCACTTTTGACATTTGATGGATTGAATTTGGCGCACGAATGGACAGTATGGCAGGCGATGTCTAAAAACACGATGGCAGGTGAGCGACAGCAGCAAATGCAATACAAAAACAATAACAATAAAAATGATCAAATACACGCTTAAAATAATAGGAAAAAAAAACGCTTATGACAGAAGTTGCCGTTAAATGTTACAATATGCAATGGTCAAACCGGGATAACAAAAAAATGGGAATGAAAAAATGAAAATATTACAAAAGCGAATTTGAAGCGAGTGTAGGAGGGCTGCCGTTTATGTTTCGGGATTTGAGAATACAAATAAATATTAATTATCGAAAATCGCTTTATTGCTTTTCAAAATATTCCCAATTAAAATCTATACCAATTGTCGAAGCTCTTTTCTCTGATTGAGGTATCGCTAAAACATGCGTTCTGAACGCATCAACCACCTCTGCAGGTGTCGAAAAACGTTGACCTCACAGTTTTTTTTTTGGTTTTTGGTATTGAAGTAAAAATAAGTCATTCGGTGCCATGACAGGACTATATGGTGGATGACTGATCAAATCGCTGTTTTGAGATGCTCAAAAATGCAGTTCTTTCAGTCGATATGTGAGAGCGCGCATTGTCATGGTGAAGAGTGATCCGTCTTCGGCGCTTGGGTTTCCTGAGAACGAAACCAAACACTGAAGATGGCGGTTTGCCGAAACCGGTGTGTTACTAAACCAAATTTGACAAGGGATGACGGAAATTCGTTCCGATATAAATCTAGTTTCCTGATTTCTTTAAAGACACTTGGCAAATAAATGGTTGTGTACCCCTCAGAATTTACTATTCTGCGTTGCAAAATGTTCGCGATTTAATTCCATTTTTTTGACTGAGATGAATAACAACACAAACAGCGCTCTTATGTCAAAACCTTCTGAGTATGTACGAGGTGAGTTCATAGGAAAAGGTGAATTTTGAATTTTTTTGAAAAGTACTTATTTACTCATCAATATCCAATTTGTCCCCTTCAAAGTAATCCCCTTCGGATATAATATACTTGTGCCAACGCTTTTTCCAATGCAACCAAGCACTTCTGAAATGCGATTTTCGGTACGGTCATCAGCTATTTCTTCGATTCTGACTTGATCTCACCAATTGTGGCAAAACGCTTTCCTTCCATTGGTTTCTTTAGTTTGAGGTACAGGAAAACGTCGTAGGGAGCCAAATCTGGGGAATACGGTGGCTAAGGCATGATTACGGTTTTGGGTTTGACCAAAAAATCACGAATAAGCATTGATGTGTGAGCTGGTGCATTATCGTGATGCAGAATCCACGATTAATTTTTCCACAATTCCGATCGTTTGAGGCGTATTGATTCACACAAATGTTGCATTACTTCCTTGTAGTATTCCTTATTAACGGTACGTCCTTTTTGGGGAGGAACTCATGATCCACACGATTGTAATCAAGGAAAACAGTGAGCAAAACCTTCACCCCTTCCCATTTGATCGAACTTGGTTTGTTTTTTCGGTCTTGGCTCATCTGGCAGCTTCCATTGGGTTGATTCGGCCTTGGTTTCAACGTCGTAAGCATATACCCACGTTGCGTCACCAGTTATGACCTATTTGAACAAACCCGGATCGTTGTTGACGTCATTCAACAACTCATGACCGATGCCAATGCAACATTGCTTTTGCTCAAAATTTTTGCAATTTCGAAACAACCTTCGCTGCCACACGTTTCATGCCAAAGATATTCGAAAAAATTGAATGGCATGAGCCGATTGATATGCCAACAACCTCTGCAACTTCGCTAATAGTGATTCGACGATTTTCAAGATCAATTTTTTTCACTGTTTCGATATTTTCTTCGCCTGCTGACGTGGTTGCACCTTCCACTCATCGTCATCAACATCTTCTCGGCCTTTTGTCAAGCGCTTGTACCACTTATAAACATTTTTTTTGAGACAAAGTGGACTCACCGAATGCCACAGTCAACATTTCAAGCGCCTCGGAGTACTTTATTCCATTTTTAACGCAAAATTTAATAAATATTCTTTGATCCCATTCTTTCAAAAGTCAAAAATCACACAAAAACGTGACTAACCTCTTCTGTTGTTAAAAACAAACTACTAATCGAAGGTGGCTCCTAATGCAGGCACATGATAAAAATATGTGTCCGATTTTAATAAAAACAAAATATCGATAATCGAATCGCCCGCGAAAACTCAAATTTCGCCTTTATAACATCAAAAATGTGAAACTTTACGATAAAGTTGTCAATGACCAGTTTGCAATACTAGTGTTGCCAAATCCCGATATGTGAAAGGCAACCCTCGCATTGTGTAAGTGTTATATAATTAAAACAAATTTTTCAAAAATTAAAAATTTATAGACAAACTGAAAAATTACAATCAAAAATGATACTTAATTAGAATGAAACATACAATGACATAGAGGGATTGAAATTGTTTAGATTGGTTTTTTTATTTAATGCAAAGAACAACATCGTAATTATGCCGCAGCCCTTATAACTACATTCATCAGATTTTGTACCTAGCGACTCTTTCCTGGTTATGAGATTGGAAGAACGTTCAGTGACTAGGAATTTTGCCTAAAGCTTTGGTTCCTAGAGGAACACTTAAGGTTATGGATTTGCAGCATTTCCAACGTAGGGCGTTCCATTATACTACTGTGGGATAACGTTGATTGCAGACAGACCAAACTATTATTAGCACAAAAAAAAAGAAAGCTTAGTATCCTTGTAGGTGTGCTGGCCGTTAAGGTAAAGTTGCATCTTCTGAGTGCAGAGCATGTACAGAAGAGGATGGAACTCCGCTACACTACCACACCACCTTTGCCAGTGCACAGCCTTCAGCCGATACATCATATCTTCCACAATGGGCTCCAGTTTAGCAGAAACGGGCAAGTACTTGTATGAATGTGAGAAAAAAATAATCAAATCAAGAGAATTGTTCGATAACAAATAGTTGGGTTAAGCTGTGGAGGCTTAAGTGCGGCCTCCCTCTGTCAGATCATCAGCCTACCCTTTTCTATCAAACAACCAAGATTGAAAATACTCCTCGTATTCCTTTTCAAGCAACAACCAAGATTGAAAATACTCCCGAGCGGAACGCGTTTTGTAGCGATTGAGAAGATAAAAGCCGAATTGTTGATAGAACTTAAGAATCACTAAGTGCTTGTTTTAACTCCATAACAGACTTCTCCTTTAAGGCTGGACTAAGAGGTATGCCTAAATCGAGGATACAATGGAGAGCTTATCGGTGTAATATAACTAAGTCAAGTTTGAGGTTTCTATCGTTTACGGAACAAAGCTACCACCGTTCGCACGAGTTTGCTAGAAACTTCTTATAAGGTCATGATTTTAATTGCGATTAACACTATCGCAAGGTTGAAATAATACTTAGTCTAAATGACATCCCAAAATGCAAGAAACGGCCGAATAAATTTCTTTTTCCTGGCCCTTATTGTTAGCATTGTCTGGAGAATAAGAAAGTGTAATCATTTTCTCCCTGACTAGAGAGATTTTGCTGGAATATAATTAAGGAACATTTGTTCTCACGGCATTATCAACCCAAAAGGGCTATTGGACATTAAAGTATGGCGACTTTGGGGCTGATTCCTAAAAGCAAGCATTGCTTGGATAGGTTTTACTCGGCTTCTTGGGATCAAGTAAATGTGGTATTGCAAAGGTTGTAAATAACTTAGTGAGGCTTGTATCTAGGTGAGGTCTAGGTCCAATCTACGCACTATCAGTTCATCTTTTGGATGTTTTGTTTAATGGCAACGATGAAAATTTCCACTTTCTTAACCAAGCTATTGCGAAAATTGTGCCTACCTATAAATTTCCTTTGAAAAACTCCCAAAAGAATTTTAAATTGCAGCGTGAATTTCATTAGAACCCACATCTTTTGTTCACCTCCTTTTAGCGAGACTCAGTGTAAAAGACAACACTTTGAGGACAGAAGAAAAAAGATTTTTTTTAAAAATCTTTGAAAATACTTTTAAAAAGTTTTAGCATAAAGTTTCTTAAATTTTAAAGTTCATTTCACCCTTTAACAATTTCTTTAACAAATTCTTTAACAACAAGACAATAGCAAAATTAAACTTTTACATTTGATGATAGCAAATTGCGCGCAACATTTAAAAAATTAATTATAATCGGAAAAAAATTAAAGCAAAAATATATGTACATATGTAGGCATGTACTTCCCATCACCCGCAACTATGATTACATCGCTAGACAGATAGATAGACACACAGACAGAAAGACAGACAGACAGACAGTGTTGTAACGGGTCGTTGAAAACGAAATTAAATTTAAATTCCGGAAAAGAGGAAATAAAATCCAAAATCGACAACATCAACACTAATACGTATGTTAAAGTACATTCATACTTTTATATATATAGTACTAGGGTGGATCGATTTTTCAAAATAATATTTCTTAAATATTTTTTTCCGCAGATTCGGTTTTTAAAGAAAAAAAAAATTTGAAATTTGAAATTTAATGGGGAAAGAACATTTTTGGCATTTATTTTTTGAAGATTATCTATTTTAAATGTTGGCCGCGGCTATGTCTCAGATGGTCCATCCGTTGAGTCCAATTTTCGATGACTCGTTCGAGCATTTCGACTGGTAACTGGCGAATGACACGCGTGATGTTTTGCTCCAAAGCCTGAATCGAAGCGGTTTTGTCCGCATAGATTTTACACTACCCTACATATCCCCATAGGAAAAAGTCTAACGGTATTATATCACACGATCTTGATGGCCAATCGACCGGCCCAAAACGTGAAATTATCTGCTCACCGAAGTTTCTCTCAATAAATCCATTGATTGATACGAGGTGTGGAAAGTGGCGATTTCTTGTTGAAACCAAATGTCGCGGAGATCACGAGCTTCAATTTCAGGCATCAAACAGTCGGTTATCGTGGTAATAACGGTCGCCATTGACGGTTACGTTCTCACTGGCATAAATTTTGAAGAAATATGAACCGATGATTCCATCGGCCCACAAAACCTTTATCTTTTCTGGATGAAATGGCAGCTCTTGAATCGGTTCAGGTTGCTCTTCGTCTCAAATGCGGAAATTTCGCTTGTTACGTACGTAACCCATTGAGTCAGAAATGGGCCTCATCGCTGAACAAAATTTGGCTCCAAAACGTACGATCATCTTGGAGCTCATAGAGCAAAGCGATGTCGCTTGGTAAGGACGAGTGGCTTCAGTTGTTGCACAAGCTGTATTTTGTACGTTTTCAATTTAAGATCTTGACGTAAAATGCGCCAAATTATTCCATACGTCAGTCCGATTTGCTGCGAACGGCGCCGAATCGACTCTCCACGGTCTTCGTGTACACTCTCAGCTACGACAGCTATATTTTATTTACTACGTGTTGTACGTGGTCGGTTCGTTCGAATATTATCTGAATATTATGCTGAGTCTCAAGATGGGTGATGGTGTTGCGAATAGTATGCTCAGTAGGTCGATTATGTTGACCATAAATTGAGCGAAGCGCGCGAAACACATTCTATACAGAACGTGAATTTTCGTAATGAATTTGAATGATTTTTAAACGTTGTTCAGGCATAAGTCTTTCCATGATGAAATGCCAAATAAGACTGAACAAAAATAACATGACAACTTTACACGATTCACTCGTGATCTGTCGAAAAAGGCTATTGAAAAAGTACCTCTACTTGGATCACCCTTTAGAATACAATAAAATCAACAACAAAAACCAAAATAAATTTTAATTAAAATTAAATTAATTTAAATTCAATACAGTTAACGTAAATTATTTGTAATTAAATAAAATAAAACAGATTAAATAATATTAAAATAATATAATTAGCAAAACTAAATAGAATAAAACGAAATAAAATAGAAAATATTAAAATTAAATAAACACTAATAAAAAAACTAAAGTTTAGCAAAATTAAATTGAATTAATTTTAGTAAAATTAGATTAAACAGTATTAACTTAAACTTACTTAAATTAAATAAAATCAATCTATAATATGATAAAACTTAAACTAAATTAAATAAAATAAAAATAAAATAAAAAATAAAAAAATAAAAAAAAATTAAATTAAATATAATTCATACCTAAAAATCACAATCAGCTTGGAGCAATGCTCGTATAACTTAATCCTTACAAATAGATCTGCCCTAATACATACATATATATATTTTTTTTGTCTAGTACGTATGAGTGTTTGCTTGAAGGTTGTCTTAGTATTAGTAGATTTGTTTACATGTTGGCTGTTGGCTGTTGGTCTGACGACAGTGGCGGTCGCTGGCCGCAAACAAGCATACCAAGCCACATACATACATACATGCATGCATAGAAAATATATTTTTGAATTGAACTTTTGTGTGGTAAGTATGTTGAAGTATATACTTGTATGTACTATTGCATGTATATATGTTTCTCTTCTATGTATGTATGTGCGGCTTTGTACTATGAGACTAGAACATTTACATTTGCGTTCATTGCCTCTGCCACAATTTTAATTTTCCTAATGGATATCGATCCTTCCACTGACTTCCTTTGCCGCATATAAAAAGGATAATAGACTCCTTTATTGTGATTGCGACTCTATAAAAGTCAACTTTTGCACGTGTATTGGCTGTTGCTATTGCCCTGTGCTATGCTCTAGCGTAGCGTAGCGTATGTATGGATGTGTGTGACTCTGTGTTCTGTGCTGTGGTTGCTGCCTTTCGTCTTACCCTATGTACTATGTAAGTAAAGCACTTGTTGTTGTATACGTACATGCGACAGCCCCAAGTCCGCCTGCTCATCCGCTTGCCTATGTACGTCTACTCGCTCAAGCATTGTCCAATGTGGCAAACTATGCGGTGTGCGACTGACACAGAAACCAACACGAACGTGCGGCATAGAAGCTTTGAGACACACAAATATACACCCACAATATATGTATGTATGTTTGTATATATGTACATTCATAGATATTTGTATGCGGAAAAGTTTGGCAGTCAGCTCATGTTGCAACCGCAAATTCTGTATCGTCGTCAGTCAGTGTTGTAGCAATCATGCTACGTTAGCCACGTCATGCAACGTCACGAAGCGGTTGCTTTACCAACCATTCCTTTCCTTTGCCGCCTTGACGTTCTCACTCTCTACTGTGGCAAGGATACAACAATACGTTGTCGTAATTCTCGTCACACATTGCCGAAATATAAGCACGTGTAGATATTCACATATGTATGTGTGTACATTGTAAGTAAGTATTGATTTGGTTATATATAACATTTGGCGCGTTTATTCCTTACCATCAGCGCCACTTCAATCCTTTCCTCGTCCTTTTAATCAAGCAACCACAATTGAATATTTCGTGTTCTTGCCTTGTTGTAACTTTAGTTTGTTGCATGCAACACGTGTACATACATACTAATATATATATATATTTACAAGGGACCAGAAAAATTTTACCCCTTCATAAAAAATGTATATATTTTTATTTGTTTTGAATACAAATTAAATACGAATCAATGGAAATAAAATAAAATTTATTGTAAAATTAATAATTCTACTTTTTTTCTTATTTTAATTTTATTGTAATACAGTTAACTCTTTATACCTTTCATGTACATGAAATGGTATATTAACTTTGGTCCGAAGCATGTAAGTACCAGAAGGAGAAGAGATAGACCCACCAAAATTTGTACCGACCTTATCAGAATGACGAGCTGAGTTGATTTAGCCATCCATGTCCATCTGCCCGTCTGTCCGTTTTAACGCAAAGTAGTACCCACAATTTTTGAGATATTTCAATCAAACTTGGTAAGCAAATGTACCTATACGTTTAACCGATCATTTGTCGGAACTGGCCAAATTGAACAACAATATCATATATACGATGAAATTTGGTGTACTATACATACAGAATAAATAGCATATTGGTTCGGAAAATCATCGAAATCGGACAAATATAATATATAACTCCCATATACAGATATTTTCAGATGTGAGCTGTTGGTCAAAACTCAGTTCAAAAAGGATTTAGGAGTATGAAGTTTGGTATTACCCATAAATATTATGAATTGCATATTGGTAGTGAAAATCATCGCAATCGGAACACTATATTATATAGCCCCCAAGCAACCGACTTCTTCAGCTATGAGGTTTTGGGGAAAAAAATCCTCTAAAAAGGCATCTAGGAGCTTGAAATATGGTATTATCCAAGCATATTGTTAACCGCATATTGGCAGTGAAAATCATCGAAATCGAAATACTAAAGGGTGACCCAAGTAGAGGTACTTTTTCCAATAGCCTTTTGTTTTGACAGATCACGCGTGAGTTGTGTCAAGCTGTCATGTTATTTTTCTCGGTATTGCTTGGCATTTCATTCTGTAAAAAATAACGCCTGAACAACGTTTACAAATCGTTCAACTTTAATACGAAAATTCAACTGTCATTTCTTAAATTAAAAGCGTACAAAATACAGCTCGTGCAAGAACTGAACTCGCTCGACCTTCCCAATCGACATCGCTTCGCTCTATGGGTTCTTGAAAAGTTCCAATAAGATTCGACGTTTTCGAGCCAAATTTTGTTCAGCGATGAGGTCCATTTCTAGATCAAGAGGTACATAAACAAGCAAAATTGCGGCATTTAGGACGAAGAGCACCCTGAAGAGATTCAAGAGCTGTCATTTCATCCAGAAAAAACAACGGCTTGGTGTGGTTTGTGGGCTGGTGGAATTATCGGTTCATATTTTTTCAAAAATGATGCCGGTGAGAATGTAACAGTCAATGGCGACCGTTATCGCACCATGATAACAGACTGTTTGATGCCTGAAATTGAAGCTCGTGATCTCCGCGACATTTGGGGTCAACAAGAAATCGCCACTTCCCACACATCGTATCAATCAATGGATTTATTGGGAGAACACTTCGGTGAGCAGATAATTTCACGTTTTGGGCCGGTCGATTGGCCACCAAGATCGTGTGATATCACACCGTTAGACTTTTTCTGGGGGGATAAGTAAACTTTAAAGTCTATGCAGACAATCCCTCTTCGATTCAGGTCGAAATGCTCGAAAGAGTCATCGAAAATTGGACTCACTGCCCTAATTAATTTTTACATCGATATATTTCAATGTTTTTATTGTTTTCTTTTGTTTTAGATTTTTTTCTTCTATATATAGGGATTTCTTTAAAAAAATACACTAATTATTAAGGAAATTCCAAAGTTGTTTATTTAATGTGAAGTACAATCGATACAATTAAGTTCTGTATATAACATCATTCATTCATGCATGGCCTCCGCGACTTTTTTGGAGGAACGAATTCGATGAACCCAATTCTTGAGCACTTCTTCCACTAAATCAAATCGTAAGTCATGAATAGCACGTTCAATATTGACTTTTAAAGCTTGAGAGAGTCTGGTTTATTGCTAAAGACCAATGACTTTAAATAACTCCACAAGAAGTAGTCTGATGGTGTTAAATCACAACTTCTCGTGACGCCATTCAATGTTACAATTTCTTGGAATAATCGAATCTTCAAAATCGTTCTCGCAATAATTCGGTTGTTGCACGTGCTGTGGAAGCCAGATGTTGTTAAGATCAACTTCTTCCAATTGTAGCCATAAAAAGTTGGTTATCATCGATCTATACCGCTCTCCATTGACAGTAACGGTGCTAACAGCTTCATTTCGAAGGAAGTACGCAGCGATGATTCCACCAGACCAAAAACCACACCAAACTGTAAACTTAGGTGAATGTAACTGTTGTTCATGAATAATTTGTGTATTTTCTTCGCACCAGAATCGACAGTTTTGTTTATTTACCGCACCACTCAGATGAAACCGAGCTTCATCGGAGAAGATGATTTTCTTAAAAAATCGTTATCGTTTTCAAGTTGTTCCAAAAAAATTAGCAAATTCACGACATTTATGATGGTCCATGGATGAAATTGTAAACATTACTGAATACAATGAAAAAAAAAGACAGATCATGACATATTGACATGGCCAAAACGACACTTAGAAATCATATCATTTCTATCGGGAAACCCTTTATTATTTTATTTTATTTAATTTTAAGTTATTTAATTTTATTTTTACTATATTTTTTTTGTATTCTATTTTTTTTTTATATTTTATGTTATGATTGTTCTTATTAAATTTTTTAATTCTATTTTTAAATTTTTTTAATTTTTTTTCTTATGCAATTTTTATTTATTTAATTTCATTTTATACATACAATTTTATTTTATTTTAGTTTTTATTTAATTTTATTTTACTTCACCTTCTTCTATGTTACTTGATTTAATTTTTTTAACATTCTTTTACTCCATAATACTCTGTTTATTTTTATTTAATTTATTTAAAATTTGTTTTTTATTTAACTTCAATTTAAATTGTTTTTATTAAGTGTTTTTAATTTTATTTTAATATGTTTTATTTTATTTTAATTCTTTTTTTCTACTTTTTTTTTATTTATTATTTTATTTTAATTTTCCCTTTACTGTTTTGTTTCATTTTATTTTATTTTAATTTTTTTTTTTTGATTTTAATTTTGTTTTGATATAATTTAAATTCATTTTTTTACATTTTATTTCATATAACTACCGTTATATATGCACATATTTAGTTATTTTTAACGGTATATCGAGCTGGTGACATTCAACCACAATACAGCGCTGCAATGTCGTCTGGCTTGATTTTATGCCACCCACGCTTCCACACATAGGATACCCAGAGCTTTACATAATAATTATATAATATTGCGTTCCCATATATTCATTAGTTACATACATATATACACATGCATGTTATGTTTCTCATATTTCTTAGTTAATTTTTGTTAATTTGAATTTTATTCCAACTAATCGCTTTCATATTGAATTCTAGCGCCATACCCCATGATCTCAGCTGTTGAATATTTTGCTTTTCAATTTCTAAATTAAGTATTCAACAACACGTACGAAGGATTTTCAATTGTGTTGCGCTGCTATACTTCCGCCGTTTGTTGTATGAGTATATATATGTAGTGTTTTGCGATAGACGCGGGTACTTATTTATCTACTTGAGATGATATTTCAGTCTTAACAAAAATTTAAGTTGACAACTTGGCATTGATTTTTTAAATTTTATCGATTTCAAGCTGAAATGTTTCAAAATTTTTTCTTATTTTTATGTAATTTACAAGCTGAAAAATGCTTTAATTATAAATAATTGCAGTACAAGCTTTAATAAGTAAGAATAATGTGGCACAGTTTTTAAAGATTTCTAAAAAATTGATCTAATTTCTTTTAAATATTTTTTTTCATTCTGCACAAAAACACATTAAATTAAGTTACTAAATACATGTACTGCGCCTAATAAAAATTATCATATATTTTGAAAAAATTAAAACCATGCTAATCACAGTAAATTTATCAAAGGACTTTAAGGGGTAATTTAAATTAAAAGAATAACAGTAAGCCACCCAATTTTTCAGAGCTTTCATTTATTAAAGCTGAGCTTTGTTAACATTAAATGTATGTAAATTCATTCTATCCCATATACACATGTACATTTGTATGTGTAATGTGTATATGAGTACACGAGTATGAAACAAATAAAAGGAGTCTGATAATAACGGGTGATCCATTTCGAGGTTCTCTACTTTTTTAAAGAAAAAAAAAACACAGAAAATCCAAATTTATTGGGGAATGTTTATTATCATTCGAAAGAACATTCTTTGGCATTTTTTTTTGTTGAAGATTATCTCTTTCTAATATTGGCCGCGGGTACGTCTCAGATGGTCCATCCATTGAGTCCACTTTTCGATGACTCTTTCGAGCATTTCGACTGGTAACTGGTGAATAGCACGCGTGATGTTTTGCTCAAAGGCCTGAATCGAAGCGAGATTGTCCACATAGACTTTAGACTTTACATATACTCACAGGAAAAAGTCTAACGGTGTGATATCACACTATCTTGGTGGCCAATCGACCGGCCCAAAACATGAAATTACCTGGTCACCGAACTGTTCTCACAATAAGTCTATTGTGTGCTGAAAGTGGCGCCGTCTTGTTGAAGCCAAATGTCACGGAGATCACGAGCTTCAATTTGAGGCATCAAATAGTCAGTTATCATGGCGCGATAACGGTTGCCAATGGCGGTTACGTTCTCACCGGCATCATTTTCGAAGAAAGATGGATCGATGATTTCGCTGGCCCACAAACCACACCAAATTTTTGTTTTTTCTGTATGAAATGGCAGCTCTTTAACCAAAAATGCGCCTCATCGCTGAATAAAATTTGGCTCGAAAACTTCGGATTTTCTTGGAACTTTCGAAGTGCCCATAGAGCGAAGCTATGTCGCTTGGGAAGGTCTAGTGGCTTCAGTTCTTGCATAAGTTGTATTTTATACACCTTCAATTTCAGATTTCGACGTAAAATGCGCCAACTCGTTCCATACGTCAGTCCTAGTTGCTGCGAACGTCGCCGAATCAACTTTCCACGGTCTTCGTGTACACTCTCAGCTACGGCCACTATATTTTCTTCACTGCATGCTGGACGTGGTCTATACGGTCGAATATTATCCAATAATGAATGCTGGGTCTTAAGATGGGTGATGGTGTTGCGAATAGTACGCTCAGTTGGCCGATGATTATGTTGACCATAAGTTAAGTGAAGCGCGCGAAACAAATTCTTTACAGAACGTGAATTTTCGTAATAAAGTTGAACGATTTGTAAACGTTTCTTTTTTACTGAACAAAAATAATATGACACGACTTGGCGCGACTCATGCGTGATCTGTCAGAAAAGGTTATTGAAAAAACTACCTCTGCTAGGATCACCCATTAGTGCTTCAAAAATTCATTTGAGCATAATTCTTGTGGTTCTCCTGTAAGTTTGCAAATAAATTTGCTGAGCCATTGGTAGAGTAGTAGGAAAAAAACCACAACAACAACAACAACAACACCAACAGCAACTATGGATCTTAGACGCCATTAAACATACAAATATGTATGTACATATGTATACAGAATTATACACATTTGCATATTTAGTTTGGCATAATAAAAACCCCTCGTTGGTATTTGGTTGTACAAGTTTATGGCTTAGTTGGCGCATACAAAAATCCACATTCATGTATGTCCGCCTTGGCATTCGCATTGTGGAGGGAGTTTCATGCAAATCTGGTGCTATAAAAATGAGTAAAGGCAGGGAATAGCCAACCAAGCAAGCGATGAGTGTAGCGTCGGCGGTGAGAATATCCATATTAAAGATAGAGTTAGAACAATGAAAATAGGGTTGCCAAGTAGCAAATTTTGATTAAAGAAAAAATTTAAACTTTTTTGATAGATTTAATTAAATTTAATAATTTTTTTGATTAATTTATAACATTTTTAAACACAAAATGCTCTTCCAAGCAACTTTGGTTAACCTTACACAGTGTATATAAGGGTTGTTCAGCTAACGGCTTATGTAGCTTATGTAACGGTACAAAATAATCAAGATAGAAATATTAAAACATTTATTTTCTATGCTCTCGAAGCATTAGGTCAACACAAGATGATGTGATGGGGGAACTTTTCCAAGCGACAAATATCTCTTCAAGCCTATATCGGTTGGTTTATATTAGAGAGATTCATTAAGTACGCTGATTTTTTGAGACCATATTTAAATTTAGTGGACGCCTTGTGGCCCTAAATCGCCATTACTTCTTCACGAAATCATTGAAAGAGACGGAGGAAAGTTAACGGTCAATTCAATGAGTATAATGGTCCCAATATTATCTAAAAAAAACATATATGGTTGGTCCACTATCAAACTACGGCCTGGACAGCTGAGCCTTGAACCAGCTAAAATCGCTAGTCCCACTGTATGTATGTGTATTGCAGATTTATGACATCCACTAAGCGTTTGGCCGCATAAATAGTGGTATCTAAGACTAACCTAACCTTACCCATCACAAAATAAAATTTTTGGTATATACGGAATGAAAAACAATGTAAAATTTTGAGGGTTTTCTTTTTTAAAACCTTTTTTTTTTAATTAGGGAACTAAGTAATTATTTTAAGTTATTTCAAATCGATTTTCACTTATTTAATTAGGTTGAAAAAAGAAGCCATTCAGTGTCAAGTCAAGACTGTATGGTGGATGACTCATCAAATCGATGTTTTGAGTGCTCAAAAATGCAGTTCTTCAGTCGATAACTTAGAGCACGCATTTTCGTGGAGAAGAGTGATCCATTCTCAGCGGTTGGTTTTGCTGATTTCTTCGAAAGCAACTAGAAAACAAATAGTTGTGTAGCACTCAGATTTTACTGCTCTGCGTTGTTCTAGTGATATGGTTGCGATACATCCAGTTGTTCCAAAAAAACCGGCAACCATTTGCTTCAAAGTGCTTAGTGCGCGAACTTTTTTGTTGGATTCGGCGCATCTTGAAACGTCCATGCTGACGACTGCTATTTACTTTCTAGCTCATACACGTAAATCCTCGATTCATCACCTGCCACGATGTCATATATGTGTTTCGAAGCACTGCTTTTGTATTTTTTCTAACATTTCTCCCGAAGAATCGACACGAGCTCTTTTTTTGAGCGATTAACCACGTTCCACTTAAGCCTACAGTTTTCTTAATCTCACGCTAGGTCAATAGTTTCCGGAACAACAACTGTTTTTGGATGAACTTCACGAAATTCGTCTTTGAGTGATTTACGTTCTCGAATGAATTCACCATATCTTCGATAAACATTGGTCCTTGATGGAGCTTCATCGCCAAGAATTGAATTAACTTCACCGATGCACTGTTGCTGATTAATCCACGTCGCAAGTTGTAAAAAAGTATCCCACGAAAATGATTGCAATTAAATTCCATATTTTGGGCGAGATAAATATTATTATATAGAGCAAACAACACAAATAGCGCTCGTATGTGAAAACGTTCTGAGTATAAAACTTTACGATAAAGTCGTCAGTTGCCAGATTGCAAAACTAGGTTTGCCAAATCCTGATATATATAAGGTAACCTGCATTTTTTTGACGTCTTCATTCAATGTTATATATGAAAAGGAGTTGCTATGCGTTTGTCCCCCAAAATTCGAGAATCGCTTTGATATTTGAATATTTATGGAAGTTCATGAAAGGTTTAAATGGTTAGAAACATGAGGAAAGTGAACCAGGGACCGAAGTATTCGCCATATTGTATTTATTATTCGGTTGAAATTTGGTATATAGGTACGTTTCCATTAATATTAGCACGACTACTACTTTTTCTTCCAGGAAGTGAACCAGGCACCAATCTATTCGACGAGAACACGTATTTTTGGTTCGATTTTCTTGAAATTTGGTATTTTTCTTTCCAGAAAGTGCGGCAGTACCCTTCTCTGAAAAATATTCTTCATGCTTCGATTCGGTTTAATTTATGTAGGTATGTAATTTTTGTTTTGGCAAATTTATACGAGTACTCTTCTTCCTGGAAAAGAATCAGAGATCAGAGTTTCGAACTGCTTGAAATTCGAAACAATGGTAAAATTTAATACTTTTTTCCGGGAAGAGTATCAAAGATCAACAGATCGACGAATTGCTATGATGTTAGTATACTGCGGCTGCATGCCGTTTTGAATTTGGTGCTGCTGTTTGTTGCAGCCATAGCCTTTGCACGCTATCCCTCATGTTTAAAATTATTGCGTGTAAGTGGTTTTTCGGTTATTTCGAGACGTTCGTATTCAGATTTTCCTGGAAGACATTGACTTTTAGCGAAAAAGCGGCCGAACTCTGTCTATCATTTATACGAACCTCAGTACTGGTGTTCACTTTGTGCAAGCACCGAATTTACAAATGAAATGGAATAAAATACCGGAAGCCACAACAATGTATGGGCCGGACCTCTGCTATTAGATAAAATTAGTGTATTGGAAAAAAAATATTAAAAATTGTTTTTTGCACACTACAAATCGTAATAACCGCCTTTAAGCCTTTTAAAGAATTTTGAACCGCTGCAGAAGACTTGGCAACTCTATACCGAAGTTTCTACTAGGACGCCTAGATGTATTGAAGCAAAGCAACAACACCTAAGAATAATAAAAAAAAAGAATCATAAATGTAAGCAGAATGAATGTGGAAGGAAAGGATGAATAAACTTTTTTTTAAAATTCGTATTTTTACTTTCAACGCATTGCGGACGCGACCAGCTGCTAC
Organism: Neoceratitis asiatica; assembly: GCA_030068015.2. Lineage (NCBI taxonomy): Eukaryota > Metazoa > Arthropoda > Insecta > Diptera > Tephritidae > Neoceratitis > Neoceratitis asiatica. The sequence continues at coordinate 34,909,497 of CM061524.1, forward strand.
GTTGAATACTCCAAGTTGTTGCTGTTGCTGTTGTTGCTGTTGTTGTTGTTGTTGCTGTTGCTGTTGTTGCTGTTGTTGTTGTTGTTGTTGTTGTTGTTGTTGTTGTTGTTGTTGTTGTTGTTGTTGTTGTTGTTGCTGTTGTTGTTGTTGTTGCTGCTGTTGTTGTTGTTGTTGTTGCTGCTGCTGTTTTTGTTGTTATATTTTCATACTTTCGCCCACTTCGTTCAACATGGCGGACAAGGCATGAACGCAATTCAGTTATATGTATATATGTATGTATGTATTTATGCTTGCGCGAAAATATATAGATGTATGTGTGTGTAAATGTCACTTGGTATGTGGGTGGTACCGGGAGGTTCACTTTATTCAATGGTCGAAAGGGTGAACGCAGCATTTTAGGGTTGCTCCATAAATTTGCTCATTGCTATTGTTGTTGTTGCTGTTGTTGTTGTTTGTTGTTGTTGTTTTGTACTACCACACAACGCTTGAACCAATTCTTGTGGGGATATTTAGTTGTTTTTGTTTGAAGTAACCGTCGCTTTGTGCCCAACGGGTTGGCAGCGCCAAATAAATAATCTTTTCGCCAAAGAAGGCAGAGAGCTGAGCAAAAGAAAAAAAAAACACGGCTAAAAAGAAGAAGAAGAAGAAGAAGAAGAAGAGGAGGAAGAAGAAGAAGAAGAAGAAGAAGAAGAAGAAGAAGGAGAAGGAGAAGAAGAACAGCTTTAGGCGAAAAGCGTACATCAAGTGGCAACAACAATAACAACAGCAGCATCACTTTTCACGCCGTCTCTAACTATGAATTTTCACAGCGGCAACGAGATTGGCAAAAAAAAAGCAAATAAAAAAATATTAAAAAAAATAAAATTAAAAAAAAATATATAATACATATTTTTTTCTATATTTGTTTTTACAAAAGTTTATACCATTTTGTCTCAAGGGTTCGCACTCAGCTGCAACACTAACACTACTGCTGGTGGCTCCTTAGCCAAGACCATTATTCTATGAGTGTTTTGTTTGTAGGGAGAGTAAACTCGGTTGCTCATAAATGATATGTAAATGTTTAGAGTTTTTTTTTTACCGTTATCATTTTCTATCTTCATCTTTTGCTTACATTGCCAACGCAGTTGTTGTTTTTGTTGGCTGGTTATATTTTTTCACATTCTCCCTACGTTCGTTTCAACGGTTTGCCTTTGTTATTTTGTTGTCTTATCTAAATTGACAAAAGTTTATCTTGTAAATATTCAATTAATTTTGCGTAGCTTTCATAAATGGCGAAATATATATATATATATATATATAATATATATATATATATATATATAAATATTTTTTTTTTGGTGAATAACTTTTTTGCTTCGTGTGTTTTTCTTTGCTTTGGGAAGATTTTTTCTGAAGAATGTGGAAAAGTTAAAAACGAATAAGAGGGAAAAAATAAAAATTTTAAATTTTTAAGGTGAAATTTTTGTTTATGAAAATGTAGCATAGTTTAAGGCGGTGTACTTTGGTTAAGGCACCGAAGTCGTTTATATAAGGCCAGGAGAAAAAGGACCTCTAAAAAATGTCCATTGGTTGACACAGAAGAAGAATTTTGGTTGAGTTGTATTATATGTTTCGGGATTTGGCAATCCTAGGGTTGCTATGTGACTACTGACAACTTTATCGTAATATTTGACATTTTTGATGATATATTGTAACGTTTTTCGTAACTACCCTCGATGATTTCCCAAATCCTTCGAGTCCGATCACTGTATTGCTAAATAAAACTCCCAAGATTTGTTCTTTTGACCTCTTAATCGTCAGGAATTTCTTCTTCTTCTTCTTTGGCGTAGGCACCGCTTACGCGATTATAGCCTCGTAAACAATAGCGCGCCACTCGTTTCTTCTTCTTGCTGTTTGGCGCCAGTTAGAAATACCAAGTGACACCAGGTCGCTTTCCACCTGACCTTTCCAACGGAGTGGGGGTCTCCCTCTTCCTCTGCTTCCACCAGCGGGTACTCCATCGAATACTTTCAAAACTGGAGCACTTTCATCCATTCGGACGACATGACCTAGCCAGCGTAGCCGCTGTCTCTTTATTCGCTCAGTTATGCCAATGTCGTCGTATAGCTCGTACAGCTCATCGTTCCATCGTCTGCGGTATTTGCCGTTGCCAACGCGCAAAGGACCAATCATCTTCCGCAAAACTTTTCTCTCGAAAACCACCAAAGTCGACTCATTGGATGTCGACATTGTTCAGGCTCCTGCACCATATATCAGGAAGAGAATGATATGCGACTTGCAGACTTTGGTTTTGGTTCGTCGAGAGAGGACTTTACTTTTCAATTGCCTAATCAGTCCAAAGTAGCACCTATTGGCAAGAGTGATTCTGCGTTGGGTTTCAAGGCTGACATTGTTGGTGTTGTTAATGCTGGTCCCAGATACACGAAATTATTTACGACTTCGAAGTTGTGACTGTCAACAGTGACGTGAGAGCCAAGTTGTGAATGCGGTGACTGTTTATTTGATGACAGGAGATATTTCGTCTTGCCCTCGTTCACTACCAGAGCCATTCGTCAGGAATTTACTCAACGTTTATTTAGTCTTCAATAATTACAATTCTTTACTATACCCAATGGCTTACTTTACAATTCTTTATGACACACAATTACTTTCTGCTTCACACAGGATACCCGTTTCTAAAACACACACAGCTCACAGCAATGTTAACTCCACTGCGTTGTCTACTCGTCTCCTCTTGTGATAGCGGCTGTGGCTCTTTTTATACCTGAAGATGACACAAACATTCTCTTCACGTGCTCAAGAATAGGCTGATTATTCGTTTGCCTGCGGTAGCTGAAGGCGCTATGTTTATTCTTAACGACGGGGAATTTCCTTTACACTGTCGATCCTTTTTGATTGTTCTTGGTACGGTTAATTTGCATCATACTGCCACTTCTTTTGTCTGTCCTTCGTATTTGGGATTTCCGTCACAATATGGTACATAATCAGAACGTTTTCGTGCGTTTTTTTTACAACTTTCGATGGAGATTAACTCAGCAACAGTGCATCGTTGAACTTAATTAAATCTTTGGCCTTAGAGCTCCACCAAGGACCAGTGAACCAGTGGCATGGTGAACTCAATCAGTCATGGATTACTTCAAGACGAATTTCGTGAAGGTCATCCAAAAACAGTTGTAGTTCCGGAAACTATTGATACTGTGTGTAAACTGATATTGTAGCATTGACATGCGACCCATTTTGAGGTTAAAACAACTATAGACATTAATGGGAACAGCATACATTTAATATTGCGTGAAATTTCATTAAAAAAACTACATGTTGGACTCCACACAATCTTTCAATCGCTCAAAAAAAAAAAAGGCTCGTGTCGGTTGGTTGACAGAAATGTTAAAAAATATACAATAACGATGCTTCGAAACACGTCTATGACATCGTGACAGGTGATGAATCGTGGATTTACGCGTATGAGCTCGATAATAAACAGCAGTCGACTGTATGGCTGTTTCAAGATGAGCCGAATCCAACAAAATTTGTTCGCGTGCAAAGTATTTCGAAGCAAATGGTTGATTGTGTTTTTTTTTTTTTTTTAAACCTGTACATGTCGCGACCGTGCCACTAGAACAAAGCAGAGAAAATAAAATTCTGAGTGGTGCCTGTTATCTTTCAAGAAATCAGGAAAGCCAACCGCCGAAGACGAATCATTATTCACCACGAAAATGCGAGCTCTCACATATCAACTGAAAAAAAAATGAATTTTTGAACTTTCAAAACAGCGATTTGATCCTGGCTTGGCATCGAATGATATCTTTCTATTCCCGTACGTAAAATATAAACTAAGAGGTCAACGTTTTTCGACACCTAGAGAGGCGGTTGATGTGTCCAGAATGTACATACCTCAATCTTTGGGTTCAAACTCGTGCAAACGTGTATATAACTTGATGAAGAACATTTTGAAAAATGATAAAGCGATTTTCGGTGATTAATATTTATTTTTGTTCTCTAATCGTGAAATATGGTTGCCGTTTCGTATCAGAGAGATGATACTGGTTGATCTACAATTTTGATAGATATGAAACTTCAAAACAGTTTCGTTTTATTCGCGCTCTCCACCATTTGTGATTGTTTCTCTAGCCACACTTTACCGAGAGACTTTTCATGAACTCTGCTGATCCTGAATGGCGGTTATAAACCACTTGCTCATCTGTATGCCTCAGTACCTCCACACATAATCTTTATGACGTGATCAAGTGTTGAAAGATGCCTTCTATTTAACAGTACTCATGAGAAGAGCCAGAACGACATTTCGGAAGAGCACATAAAAGAATTATTCATATGCAAGAGAGTGAAAAATGCTGGTTTGCGCTGATGATATTGATATCATTTGGCCTCAACAACAGCGCCGTTAGTTATGGCAACAGGTGTTGCTTTGGACGGAGTAGACAGTTGAAATGTAAAATTCTCTTTCGACGAATCAAAACTAAACTGAAAAAGTCGCCCATTATTTCTGTCTTTCTATATGGTGCGGATGCATGGACGATAACATCATCTGATCGGCATTTAGAGTTTTTGAGAAAAAGTGTTTGCTTAAGATTTCTGGTCCTTTGAGAATTGCCAAAGGGCGAATACCGCAGCCAATGGAAGGATGAGCTGCCCGAGATATACACCGACATAATTGAGCTAATAAAAAGATAGTGCCTAGGATGGATGAGAACAATTTAGTTTTCAAAAGTTTTCGTTGCAGTACTTGCCCGTGGAAGCAGAGAAAGAGGAAGACTTCCACCCCGTTGGAAAGATCAGGTGGATAAAGACCTGCTTTCACATGGTGTCTCTAATTGGCGCTAAACAGCAGAAAGAATGAAGAAATATTTTTTAACTCCACTATTATCGCATAAGCCGTGTCTCCCTCAGTAAAGGAGAAGAAGAAGACAAATATTGTTCTAAGATGTAATAGGGTGTAGTCTCTCGCATGCAGTTAGAGCTGCAAAGCTATACCTAATTTCTGCTCTTCCATCCTCGTCGCACATCCGAAAACGTGTGCAAGCCTCGCGGTAGATATAGTGACCAACCAGTATGGAGCTTTTTGTCACGGCTAAAAGAGAGGAAGCTTTAGTGGAGCTAGTCCAACATATCTGGTTTAAAGTTTTATTAGAGTCTTTTGCAGATTCTGTTCACTAGAGGCACGTCTGTGTGCGTGCGTCTATCATGAGGCAATCAGCAATGTGTCCAAATTCTAAATCTACTCGCGTAGCGAGATTGGGCGCTGGGCTTGGAACCCGACACATAGACATTAGCTCCAAGGAAAAAGAGATAGCAGCCTCGGACGGGAATTCCCTCTTCCCGACGTATAGACATTAGCTCCAAGGAAAAAGAGATAACAGCCTCGGATGGGAATTCCCTCTTCCCGACGCATAGACATTAGCTCCAAGGAAAAAGAGATAGCAGCCTCGGACGAGAGTTCCCTCTTCTGATCAACGACCATGGTAAATGTACTATTATTTTAGAGCAAGCACCTGGAATAGCCGGCAATTCCTTTGGAAATACATCACTGCCCAGTTGGTTGATGTCCTCGTAAGACCAAAGGCTAACATCAATGCCATTCAAGAACAGTGATGGACGTTAGAAGCACGGAAGAAGGTGAGTTCTTGCGAGTTTTACTACAGTGGACATATAAAAGAGGGCGAATTTGGTATTGGATTTGTGCTGGGAGGGACTACGTCGTCGAGCTTTGGTGGAAGAACATCGCGTCACAATCCCTTTAAAAGCGAAGTTTTTCAACATATCGCTAATTTGAGCCAACGTACCGATAGAAGAGAAGAACGAAGTGAAAAAAGATCATTATAATGAGCGCCTGGAGTGTATTTATGGATTTTGCGTTATCTCCTTGTCAAAATTGTGCTTCGTAACTTTAAGGCCAGGGTGGGCAAAGCAGTAAGTTGTCTTCGACACAGCTTGAGGCTTATTGACTTCGCCGGGGTCGAAATATGGTTGTCTGTAGCACCAAATTTTGGCACAAGAAAATTCCTCAAGCTACTTAGCTTGTCTCCGGATCGCAACTAGATAGTTCTAGATGTGCGTAGGCTCCGAGGACCTAAAACCGACTAGGACCATTATCTTGTATCAGCAAAGAACCTCCGTCAACAAAGACGCAAACTTTAATCAGTAGATTTATATAAGGAAACTGGGTAACAGCTCCCTACATATAGCTACAAACGAAAGTATTGGTAACCGACAAGTTCAAGAAAGATGCGACTACTTACAGGAGGTTTTAAGACTGAGGCATATCCGTGCTAGATTCAAAGAGGTGATCTACTACTGATGTCCAGGGTATGTCGAATTAATGAAGGGTTAATGAAGGGAACACTTCTCCAGCCTGCTTAATGGCAGTAATAATGAGATAGCAAACTTGAAGCCATCATCTGACTAAAATCAAATTCGAATAGCCATTATCTGCAGGAATAACAAAGAATAAGAATCTTACATTCTGCGTCAGCTATCGTGGGATTAGCTTTCTCAATATCGCAAATAAAGTCCTGTCTGTTCTCATTTTGTGTGAAAAATTAAAGCGGAACCGTCCACGAACTGATTGGATCTGATCAGTGTGTGTTTAGACTTAGTAGATCCACTACTTCTTTAAATGAACTCATATTGGCATAGCCTTCTTGGGATAGAAGCACACCCCGCTCTGATCCCGTTTTGAGCTCATAAGGAAAGCAAAGTTCACAATTGTGATATTTTCTTATCAAAATCAGAGTCAGAATGTTTGCTGGGAGCTTTTTTTGGAATATTCTTTGCAAAAAAGTATCAATTACTTTCGAATAATTAGAAGAAAGTGTTAGAAGTAAACAAAAAAACACATTATTGAAGAAAATATCAATTGTCATAACCGTCGGCGAAGTTGTAATTCATCCTTCACACATTAAATACGTATTAGATGTCAGATACCCTCTAGGAATAATAATCACTTTTCTATCTTCATAATCAAATTGTAGGCAAAAAATAAATTGCATTTTTGGATTTAATAATGTCCGTAGTAGGCTTAAGGGTTCGAGTACTCGCCAGTTCTTTAAATTTGATTTAAAGGTTCGTTGAAGTCTTACTGTTCACCAGAAGAGCGGTTGTAAGCGGGCGTCGACTTGGAGCAAGCGGTTTCTTATATAAATAAATTCCCTAACTTACCAAAATTATGCTTTGATCACCTACAAAACAAGTAAAACAGTCTCGTATGCGAACTTCCAATTTTGATGATGATTACAGAACACTTATGAATGATTGGAATATCCAGTCCATTGTGATTCTAAAGGTGCCACTGCATAGCTGGTCGATACTCTAAAAAACGTTAATACTGATATCAGTGTCGTCCAGGAGATAGAATGCACCGGACAAACACCCTGTGAACCCGGTGAACAAACGTCTAATCACAGATCGAATTAAAGTAAGATTTTTTACTGTTTCCCTCGGCGGAAGCGAGAGATGACATATTCAAGGATTCTTACTTCAAAAGTTTGGATCATGCTTATGAGCGTTCTCTCGCCACGTGATTTTCCAAACAAAAGTCATATGTACAAGCAGACCTTACCAAACGAGCTAAAACTAATCGATATCGCAAGTAAATTTTGACTGGGTCCGATTTTTTGTTGTTTTCTAATATCGGATTCTAGTAGAAAGAGTACATAAACCTCTTTTTCTGAAACCGAATCGTAAGGCTCGAAACGAAGTCGAACATATTGTGAGGGAATTAAGTCAGATCTTCCTTTTTTTTAGGTGCGAGAGCTCATGTGGGAAATAACAAAATTTTTGACCTCGGAAATCGATTTTAACACTTTCCTATTGGGTTCACCATCAAACCACACATAGCTTACGACAAAACTCAAAGAAAAGAAGCAAAAAAATCTACTTAGCAGCTAATTAACGCTAAAGACTGATGCCTGCCAGACGCTGTGCGAGTGATTACCCATAACGCCAGCGGTGTCTAATTAAGCGTCAATCTCGCTATATATGTAGCTCCAGTTGCGAGTATCCTAACGACAATCGTCAAGGTTGCGAAAAAGGGTTAAATGGTTTGGACCGTAGCTGTAGCTGTAGCCGCAGGCAGTGCGCGCATTAGAAGCGGAAGGAGATGTGGAATGGGTGCGAATCAGTGAGCGGCGAGCAGTGTTGGAAAGTTCTATCAACTTCTTTGATTACCCTTTTCGTCTGGCGTATTTTTTGCTTTCTTTTGCTTTTATTTCAATTAACGCTTGGCGAATGCGCGGTTGGTAGAAATCTCCAGCACCAGCAACCAACGACAATAATGTCATTCGATTTGTTGCGTCGCATTTGTTTTGGTATATAAAAATCGCAGATTTATTGAAGGTAGTAATCCTTAAAGTTTAAGAACATTCTTTAGATAAGCGTGGAGGTAGAGTGAAAACAAAGCAGAAATTGCTGCAGGAAAGCCGTAAAATACGGAGTTGAGCTGTAGAGATCTGTTACTCGCCGAGTTGAGTGCTCGCTCGCTGAAGTTCATCATCAATTTTCACAAATAGTATTTGCGTTGCGGCGCGTTGGCAGCTGTATACGAGAGTAAATATATATATATATGGATATATGCACACCTATAAAAATGAAATCGTTGAATCTATATAAAAAATGGTCAAAGCGTAATAAAAACTCAGTCGCCAGCCGCCGAGTTTACTTAATTGTCTTCACAGGCACACAAGCACACAAACAAACACCCACAAACGTTCTAAAAAGGTAGCTTGTTGGCTGCACTGACCATCCAGCTGACTAACAGAGCTGAGTAGCTGACCAGCTCGGCTCACAGCCTTTTTGTTTACCTTTACTGCGGCTGTGAGTCACACGACGAGCGTTGTGCGGCCCATGGTAGGCATGTGTACCTTTGCTACTTCCACATCTACCTTCATGCCCCTCTTCATCTTCCTCTCCTTCTTCCTTTTCGATGCGCACAAACCAAGCACATTCGTTTGGCTTGGTGTCACTGTACATAGCAGCCGTTGGCGGGCTGTTATCAGTGCAGGTTTAACCGAACCTATAAACAACCGCGCGGAATGTCATGCATAATGTCCCCAAATTAGATAACCATGGCGCCAATGCAATCGCTCGGACACACGTAAATTCCGCTGCTTTTGCGTTTATAGTTCGAACTTCGTTTGTTCGGCGTTCGTTCGTTCCCTGCTATCGCTTGTCTCTTGCTCTTTTCATGCTTTCGTTTCATTTGTTGGCGTTGACGTCTGGCGGCTGTTCGTCGTAGCGCTCTGGCAGTTGTTGTTTTTTTTTACATTTGTTTTTATTTGCTTTTTAATTCTCTTCTTTCCTTTGGTTTTTATTGTTTCAATTTACTTTTAATTTTTATATTCTTTTGGCCTTAAAGTTTAAAGTTCTTTGTTTCATCTTCATGGCTCGTCTGCGTTTCATTTTTTTTTTGAATGTAAAGTGACTGACATTTACGCGCGTCCAATAATGTTCGCTCCAAATAACAGAAATAAAATGGCACATAAACATATGTAAATACATGTGTCGTGGTCTCATTTGTCGCCGCTTCGTTGCGGCCATTAGTAGTAACTGTCCTCTTTTATGAATTCGGCTATCAATTTTTTCTCAAACTTATTTTTTTTGTTTTTTTTTTGTTTTTTGAAGAAGTATTAAAAGCGTAGGTAGTATAGTGAGTCCTGGTACTTCCCCAAGCTTTAACTTCTCTGGAAAATTCATCTATTGTTATGAAAGAAATGACAACCTTGGATGTAACGGGTGATCCATTTCGAGGTTCCCTACTTTTTTATAGAAAAACACAGATTCGCATTATCATTCGAAGAACATTCTTTGGCATTTCTTTTTTAATGATTATCTCTTTCAAAAGTTGGCCGCGGCTACGATGACTCGTTCGAGCGTTTCGACTGGTAACTGGCAAATGACATGCGTAATGTTTTGCTCCAAGGCCTGAATAGAAGTGGGATTGTCCGCATAGACTTCAGACTTTACATATTCCAACAAGAAAGAGTCTAACGTTGTGATACCACACGATCTTGGTGGCCAATCGAACGGCCTAAAACGTGAAAATATCTGCTCACCGAAGTGTTCTCTCAATTAACCCCTTATTTGATGTGATGTGTGGAAAATGGCGACGTCTTGTCGAAACCAAATGTCGCGGAGATCACAAGCTTCAATTTCAGGCATCAGGCTTAGTCGGTTATAACGGCGCGACAACGCCCATTGACGGTTACGTTCTCACCGGCATCATTTTTGAAGAAATATGGACCGATGATTCTACCGGCCCACAAACCACACCAAATCGTTCTTTTCTGGATGAAATGACAGCTCTTGAATCTCTTCAGGTTGCTCTTCATTCCAAATGAGGCAACTTTGCTTGTTTACATATTCATCGAGCCAGAAATGTGCCTCATTGCTGAACAAATTTTGTTTCGAAAACGTCAGATCTTCTTGGAACTTTTCAAGAGCCCATAGAGCGAAGTTATGTTGCTTGGGCTCGAGCGTATTCAGTTCTTGCACATGCTGTATTTTGTACGCTTTCAATTTAAGATCTCGACGTAAAATGCGCGTAATATATCGGTCCGAGTTGCTGCGAATGACGCCGAATCGACTCTACACGATCTTCGTGTATACTCTCAGCTGCGGCCGCTATATTTTCCACACTGCGTGCTGGACGTGGCCTATTTGTTTGAATACTAGCCAGTATTGGAAGCTGGGTCTCAAGTAGGGTGATGGTGTTGCGAAGTAGGAGTAGGCCGATTATGCTGACCATAAGTTGAGCGTAGCGTGAAACACATTATTTACAGAACGTGAACTTTCGTAATAAATTTGAATGATTTGTAAGCGTTGTTCAGGCGTAAGTCTCCCCACGATGAAATGCCAAATGAATGAAAAAAAATACCATGATAGCTTGACACGACTTACGCGTGGTCTTTGGATCACTCTATATATATGAATGAATATGTTAAAGTTTTCCATGAGCAGGATTCCAGTTGATGAAAAATATTATTAACCTGAAGCTTAATTGTAACTGCAGATCATTACTGTAGATCGCTTAACGTAAGATCTAAGCAATTGTTTATGAAAATGGTTTGGTTTGTTTTGAGTGCCTAGATCCTGTGTAATGCGCTTTCAAAAAGGTCACTTTCGGCACAATGCCATCTATGATGGTTGTGGGTCTCATACAGAACATTTCCTATTGGGTGGGCGAATAGAGAGACAAGACAAGTTGTAAGAATGAGAAGGAACTTGAAACACTTTCTCTGAGAATATTTAGAGCTTTGTAGGAATAGGTAGTGCTGATCCGATACTACCATGTACTCGATGCCAGTACTCTTTGAGTATCGAAGCGAAGTATCGAAGTCACCAAAGCATCGGATAGAAGAATTGGATACTTACTCGTATCGGACATATTTTCATATTTGAAAAAACTTATTTACAACTAAAGTTATCTATACATTACAAACATAGTTTATGTCAATATTACATATGAAATTCTTTATCTGAAAAATTCAGACCCAGGGGTTCCGTTCAAGAAAAGGTATTTATCAACGTAGTTTGGCAAAAGGCGGTTCCATTTTTTCGTAACAGTACCACCGGCGTTAGAAAATATACGTTCAATTGGACAGATGTTGCCATGACACCAATACTGCTCTTTGCTATATTCATAGAATTTGAAATTTGACTTTGTTATCCTCCCATTCTTGTATTACGTTACCTTTTAAGGTCAAAATTCATGCCGATATATATAAAAAAAATTCCGCAGAATCTTTTCTTGTTTTTTTTTTGTAGTAGTAGTAGCTCGCAACCTCTTCAGCAGTAACCGCACTGTCCTCATCTTGAGCACTACTGCTACAGAGTTTGCGAGCTTCAGCTTTAATAAGCTCTCTAATATTCCACACTGCTCTTGTATAAGTATTGGTTTCTCTGAAATAAATGCGCTTGAACGTAGGGACCAAAGCTGTAGCAATGCCAATTTTGTTATTGGGCTCGACTCAACCGAACCGTTTTTCCAACTCTGATAACAATACCGGACTTGTTAGTAGAGAGAGTAGGGAGAGTGAGGGACGCGCACACAAATTTATGAACTTTTGATATAAGGCAGTTGGTAATAGGAATTATTTTAGAAATAAAAATATATTTTTTAGCGGATGTTTCTCTGGCGGCCCACTCAAAGAACTTCAGAAGTAAAATTAATTGTTTGCGCCCTCAATTTCACTACCGGTCGACATGTCAGAGCCGCCAAGTTAAAATACCAATATTCTATAAACCTTTAAAGCACAAAGTATGTCGAATTCCATCGTATTTTCACATCTAAAACAAGCATTTCCAGATTTTAATGATGACACCTTTAACGCCATCAAGCCTTAGTATCACTTACTAATAGATTAAGCTTATGTGCGAGAGCGAGGTTAATTGATATGATTTCAGTGCTATCCATGAAATACGCAGATATACCCAATAGTCTTTCTTCCCATTTGTATCGGTCGATATATACATGGTTAAACTTATATCAGTAAATTTTTTATTTTTTTTCCCGATATAGTTCAACTTAACCACATCGCACTTGACATTTAGTTGGTCCTTAAAGTATTTTCCCCCGTGGATTTCATATAAAGGCACAATTATTTTCCAGTAGTCTTTCAAGAATAGTCATCGGAAGAGAACAAAGAGCTTGCGCTATAGAGGGGAGATATTTTTTTTTGATATCCTGAGTGGCTGAGTGAGAAGCTATCTGAAGCAGTTCTGAAATAGTAGAATAAGAGGTATGTTTTGATCTATTTCGTTTCGGCGATATTTGATGGAGGCTAAGGGTATATTTTTTTCCGGGAAATTATCGGAAAAATCTAGAGTCTTAATAGTTCCTCTGCACTCTCTTTGAACAGCTCCTTTGTTAACACATCGCCTATTACTGGGCTTATGATCCTTAAACGTGCATTATCTCCTGTAATTTATCATATATTTATATTAAATAATAAATGAATGACAGCCAAGCGGTGTGAATTTGTTGTGGCGCAGGCTGCCACCACAGATAGCTATATCCTTGACATTAGCAAAGTCCATCAACCTCAGTTCATTCGTAGAGGCAAAATTTTCCGACAGATATCTATGCACAATATGTACTTTCCGAAAATGTAAGATATTTCAATGATACAATAAGAGGATAGGCATGTGGTAACGAGATCGTTATTTTTTTTTTACAAATATGCTTTGATATACGAGTATACGATTACTTCGCCCACATCAATTGGACGTAGGCAAATACGATTATCACACCTCATTGGCTTTAGATTCGTTTTGCTAATAGAAAGTTGCCAAAATTGAGTGAAGTACGTATTCCTCTCCTGTTGCAAAAATTTAGAAGCGCAGCTACTAGGGGCCTCTCGTTGGATTAGTGTTCTCAATTTTTAACGAATTTGGCTACTCTTTCCCAGGAAACTTTCTCTGAGCTGACTCTCTCCCTGGATAAAATTCATTTCCTGCAAAAGGTGCTTTATGTATAATTGGCGCTTTATAGCCGTTGAAGCGATTCTCAAGACGAATTTTTCCTCCTTGTGATGTTCGTTTTGTTGTTATACTTACAAATGGAGGGACTTACATTTGTTTTTGAAGCCTCCTGCTAACGGTTGATGGAAATTTTTGAGTGGCTAAGTTTTAATACATGTGAGAAATACACTCAGAAGGGTTTATATTTCCTGTCGAGTTTCAATCCCAATTAGAAATAAGGACGAAGTGCAGTCTTCGGTCATGCCGAAAGCCTTTACACCTTGCATGAATACATCAAATTCTTTGTATTGCATGTTTTTTGAAATGGATGCAGGAAAAATCTGTTGTAGATCCCCGCTACACTGTATATACAAGGGTTACCTTATATATATCGGGATTTGACAACCCTAGTTTAGCAATCTGGCCACTGACAACTTTAACGTAAAGCTTGACATTTTCGATGTTCTACTTGTACATACTCAGAACGTTTTGGCGAGCGCTATTTGTGCTGTTTGCAGTAACTTAAAACATTCACCTCGGCTTTCGCGCAATTATTTTTTACAATTTTCAACGTGGATTAACAACAGCAATAGTGCATCGATGAACTTAATTCAATTTTTGGCGTAGAAGCTCCATCAAGTAACGGTTTATCAATGTATGGTAAATTTATTCAACGATCGTAGATAACTCCGAGACGATTTTCGTGAAGTTCATCCAAAAACAATTGTTGTTCCGGCAACTGTTGATGCTGTCAGCAAACTGATATTGCAAGATCGACATTCTAGTTTATTCTTTGGCAGTTTGTGGCATCGAGACAGGTGATAAATCGTGGATTTATGCGTATGAACCCGAAAGTAAACATACAGCGACTATATGAGTGTTTCAAGATGAGTCCAATTCAACAGAAGATGTTCGCGCATGAAACACTCTCAAGAAAATAGTTGCCTTTTTTTTTTTTTTTTTTTTTTTTTTAGTTGTTGATAAAACTGGATATGTCGCAGCCAGAACAACGCAGAACAGTAAATTCTTTGCGAGTTGTCTTTCAAGAAATCAGGAATACCAACCCTCCAAGATGGATTACCACGACAATGCGAGCAAAAAATCGACAAATCGACTGAAACAAATGAATTTTGGAGCACATAAACAGCGATTTCATGAATCATCCACTGCATAGTCCTGATTTAGAACGGAAAGACTTCTTTTTATTCCCATACGTACAAAATAAACTGAGAGGTCAACGTTTTTCGACACCGGAAGAGGTTGTTGATGTGTTCAGAAAACATATGTTTTGGAGATATCTCAATCAGCGTGGCAAAAGTGCTTCGACAATTGGCTCAAACTCATGCAAAAGTGTATGGATCTTAATTGGGAATGTTTCAAAAAACAGTAAATTGATTTTCGATTATTCATATTTGCTTTTGTTCTCTAATCCTGAAATATATAATGCACGCCTCGTCCTATATAGTCTTTCAATTTCAATTACTATCAGTCAAATTTTTTCGATTTACATGTAAAGAATGCCTAATTTCACGTTCTAAGATGATTTTTAACGAATTTTTTTACCAAAAATCTCATATCTAAACAAATCGGTTGTATTTTATGTTTATGAAAGGTATAAAAAAAGTCTATAATTTTGGAAATTGTCCTGATCTCTCCCTGGTAACGCGCACCGTGGCTGCCAGCGAAGGTTAGTGGCGCCTAAAAGATCAGTTATCTTACAGTAGTGTATGTAAATTCCCACCACACACATGCATACATACCCGCATGCATAACTACCATGTTCCCTCACGCTGTTCTAATTTATTTAAATTTTTATGTTCACAATTTTGATGCAGTCTTTCTGTTATCGCAAACTTTTCTAATTTCCACGATAACATTATCGGCGCTCATTTGAATTTTTTTTTTGCTCTCGTGCTTGCCTTCTTGCTTGGTGGCTTCTTGCTCCTATCACTCGCAGTGTTTTACTATTTCGTTTCACATTTTATTTTTATTTTCTTTATCCATTTTTTTTTCTGTTTAAGAGACGCATTTTTATTGCAACACTAAACAAATTTGTAGCGAGCGATAGGTTTAAAGATACATACTTAAGTTGAAGAAAGAAAAAAAAAACACTAAAAAAAAAAAAAAAATTGAGAATATAAACATAAAAGTGAAAATGCGTAAGAAAAAAAGCATAAAATATATATAAATGTGCGTGGCTTAGGAAGTTGGGTCACACATGCTTAGAAATATAGGAGTATGTGTTGAAATATACATACAGTCGAATCTGGATATAGTGAACTAATTTTTGCAAGGCCTGTTCACAGTATGCAGGTTTGTCACTATATTAAGGTTGACATTTTTTATTCAAAAATTTATTTTATTTACTCAAAATTCAATTCCAAAAGACTTTTGGATTAATTTTATACTTAGGAAAATTCAAAATTTATATTTGAATGTTTATTGAAAGAATTTGAGAGTAGATGTTTGCTTCATGCCTTCGGAAATTGACTTTTGGAACGCCTTTTCGCGTAGTCTTTTCAATACTGTTATGCCAACGTAGTTAGTAGTGTTGACTCTAGGCCATGCGCTAGTTTTATCGAAACGTTTCTGTAGTTTTTATAGGATTTCTGAACTTCCCTTCGCCTTGGCCGTCATCATAAGATTCTTCAATATCCTCAGCATCTTTATCTAAATCAATTGGTTCGTCATTGTCGATTGCATTCCACTTCTCAATATCATTTCCAGTGT
This sequence comes from Neoceratitis asiatica, assembly GCA_030068015.2. Classification (NCBI taxonomy): domain Eukaryota; kingdom Metazoa; phylum Arthropoda; class Insecta; order Diptera; family Tephritidae; genus Neoceratitis; species Neoceratitis asiatica. Next base: position 34,925,700 of record CM061524.1, read on the forward strand.
AGATTTATTGAAACAAATTAAATTACATAAAAACTAAAGTAACTGGATAAATGTCAAGAGGGTGAAAAATTACCTCTAGGATTATGAGTTACAGCAGACTCTGTATACAATGGACTTCCTTATACTTTTTCTTCAGTATCATTTGACGAAATAAGCTCAAAGGAACGTCACCTTCTTCATCTTCAATTTCATTTGGCTCTGTGGCATTGAAGCATTCTAATGAAGGCTTCCAACATTAAGCTATTACACTTGCCTGTAGCTGATTCCGAGCAAATATTTTTGTGTTTTTCGGTTTGGCTGACACACGCTTTTTCAGGAAGCATTTTCCAAAACAAACCGGTCTCGTCTGCATTGTATATTTAGTCCTCGTAAAGCTTCAACTCTTAAATAATATTTTTAATTTTGTGTTTAAAGGAGTCAGTTGCCTGGGTATCTGTTGATAATTTCTCGCCGCACACTTTCAATAATTCGATTTCAAAGCGAGATTTAAATACAGATAACCACCCGGGGCTGGCATGAAAGTCTTGAAAATCAGCGTGTAATTTTATTACCTCTTCCCTAAGCATTTTCCCAGTAACTGGACAGTTTTTCTTTTTTCGTTGAGCTATGTACCACTTGTATGATATCTTCTCCATGCGGAAACACTCGCCTTTTCTAAGAGTCTTCCATTTGGCTGCTTCCGACTTGATCAAGTCGCCAACTTTTTCGTTGACGGAAATATTTTTGTGGTTGGAAACTCAGATTATATACATGGCTAGCAATACTGCTTGACTCTCCGTGTATATGGTTGCTTTCTATATCCTCTGGTAGTTATTCAAAATAAAAGCTTCACATACCTTCTCTATGCCTAGTATTTCTGCTTGGAAGCTACTAGCGAAGTTCAATAGACGAGAGATGAGATAAAAGAGATGTCAAGATGCTTGGAGTGTAGCCCCGAATCCACTCCGCAGTATACTTTGGATTCGTCGGTATACATTGAGATGTTATCCTCCTTATAGCAGATAATGCTGTTACTTTTCGAATGCAAGCGTCTATAGGCAATTAATTCCGGAGAAAGTTAAATGGATCAGTTGGTCATGACTTTATAGTCCCTGTAACCCTACACTGACTGTGGTTAATTTTTTAACACCTACCATCATAAGATGGCAAGAAGGTCGGAATCTTAGAGCAGGCGAAGTGTGAAGAGTACTGTATACACACCTATGACCAGAATGGGTTGTTCGTATGACATATACGACCGACTTCATTAATTAGCGTCGGCGTAGCTCCTCGGCAGTGTATGGCAAGCCCTCCGAGTGCATTTCTGGCATGAGATAAAAATTCTTCTTAGAAATGTATCGGCCGTTCGAACGCGGCTTAGAATAAATTGTAGGCCCCTCCATTTGTTGGTAAAAACATCAAGACGCAAACTCACAAATTGGAGGAGGAGCTCGGCCGAAAATCGTTTGAGTGGTTACAAAAGCACCAAATATATATACATATATAAAATCTCTTTCTTAACATTATGGAGGCTCGTCCACTGCCTACTGACTTCTGATATGAAACAGGTCGAAGATTGTTGTTCTCTCTAGCTACGAACTAGTCAGCGCCACATTGTACGTCTCCTTTTCTAACGTACGGCGGCCAATTTTATTGTGCTGCCATTTATGTAGAGAGCTTTCTGCAGTTTTAGGGTATACGCGCCATACACCATCTACAGGCGCTATTATGACTGAAGTATTTACCGTAATTTCCTCCTTAGCACTGCCATACCGAATTATTTATGTTTTCTTTAAGCTCAGTAAAATGCTGTTCTAGACTCGTCTCTCGACATTTTGCCATGTTGCGGATACAGAAAATTATCTGTAGCAATTTTTACGAGAAGACAGAACTATTTATCGAAGGTTTTGAACCCTCGTCAATAGAACGAGATTTCGAATGTGGTTAACGTAGCTCGAAGATGGACTTGGACTTCTAATGGAGATGTAAAAATTTTCGGTGATCACTTTATCGAGGTGTTCGGTGGTTATAGCGGGGGTTCACTATATCCGGATTCGACTGTATGCATTTTGTAGATATCTCATTTTGTTCTTAGGTATGTATATATGTACATATGTAGGTACGTATGTATGCGCTTATCTACCAACAAGTTATACCCAAACTATTTGTATGCACTTCTTTACATATAAGCTCCTATTGAAACGCCATCTCCAAGCAAGCGCTATCTTTTATTCACCCATCCAGACACACATACATGCATATACTAAATGCACATGAGAGTAGACGCTGTCTCCTGTCGAGGCTTTTATCAATCGTACAAGTTTTGTTTCGATAACCTTTTTTTCGTCTTTACTACTTACAAAACTCGTGTAAATAAAGTACGAGTGTGTACTATCGTTTCTATGTATTGTATACATGTACATTTACACATAATATACATGTATGTCTTGCATGTATGTAAAATAAATGCTCCGAACATTGTCCGTCTGCAATAATGCGGTTGGTCGTCCATCAATCGAGTCCGTCTGTCTGTCTGTTTTTTCTCTCTGTTTTTTAATTTATTAGTTTCTTGTCTTTCTCGCTTTTTTTTCGGAACACATTTCTAATTTATAATAACAACAAACGGTGTAACTAATTTTACGCTTCGATTTATTGCAAACACATCACCATTCGGCCTTTTCTCCATTGTTTTTACTACGTTTTTATTTTACAATTGAGAGAAAAACCGTTACTTCATTTAAATGTTGAAATGTTGAATGGCGCCAGTGTGTTTATTTTCTTGACGCACAACGTTAAAAAGTCTTAAAAGTTTACGTAATTTCAATTGAGCTTTGAAAACAACTATAATAACTCCATTCAGTTCTGCTGCATCAAATCGTAGAGAGATCTTCAAAAGTTTTTTGTGACTTAGCTGTACTTTTTCCAGCTGCTCTGGTGCGTTAAAAAATGCCTACGTTTCAAGTAGCTCACTACTTCTTTTCTTACTTAAGCTCTATGGGTTTTAAATTTAGAGTAAGAAGAGGACTTTTGTTCTCGGTGGGCTCAGCAGAGTACTCCGGCCTCACCGTGAATAAAAAATTCCAATGGAAAAGGAGCACAATCATCTGCAAGCTAGTTTTTGACCTGCCCTATATGCAGTTGATGAAGCGGGCTCCGTATGGTAAACATCTGAAAATTTCACCACAGTCAATCTACGATCCTAACGGAATGCATTTTTGATTTTTTCAGATATTTTGTTAGTCACAATTGAAGGTCTCCCACTTCGCAGTTCATCACGCACAGAGGTACGACCATTTTTACACTCGCGACACCACTTTTACACACTCGTACGATTCATAGATTTATTACGATCTGCGATTTTCACCAAATTATAAATCTCGAACAGAACTTTTCCCATCCAAAAGATATAACGGCTGACACCACCTATTTCGCACTTGGCGGGATACTGGATTGGCATTGTTCACTAAACCGCGAACCGGTGTCTTTATAAAGGAGATAAGTCTGGCCACACTACCGTGCTACCGGCATGACGAAAATAAAATCCTCAGTAGACTTACTTTCTGGATATGTCTTGTAAGTAGGCTCTAGGTGGAATAACACTAAGCTAAAGTCAGTTTGAAGGTAAATTTAGGTAGCTGGGTGCTGTCCTAGAGAATTTAACATTAAGACCTTTATATTCTTACTATCACGTTTCATTACAGACTGCCATTTAAGGTTTTAATTCCAAGTATACAATTCCGAGGTTCTGATAGGTATCTACGGCGGAAGGGCAAAAGTGTCTCCTTATTTCCTTTGAGTTTATAAATGTTGCCCAAAGGGCCAATACCCCGTTACTGTGGCCGTAATCCTACATATTTTGTACTTTTACTAGAGCTATTATTGAAATCCTTAGATTTTTTCTTGTCACACTTGGGCTATCGCTTTCTTATTTTGGTGTTGGATATGGATATCCATCTGGTCTGCATTACTTGTTCAAATTATGTATGAAGCTCTCTTGACCATCACTTCGCTTCGGATTCGTTAAGAGAGGCTCCCAACTTGATCAACTCGCCAACTTTTTCGTTGACGGAAATATTTTTGTGGCTGGAAACTCAGATTATGGATAAGTGAAGTTGACCTGCCAGAAAACTGAAAGCCTTCTTTTATCTGTTGACTACTCTGGAATTTATCTTTGGCGACTACAAGGCCAGATATACCGCTTGCCTCTTCGTGTATATGGTTGCTTTCTATATCCTTCACAGACCTTCTCTATGCCTACTACGTCTGCTTGGAAGCTGCTAGTGGAGTTCAGTAGACGAGAGTTGAGATGAGAGAGATGTCAAGATCCTTGGAGTATATTCCCGCATCCAATCCGCAGTTCATTTTGAATTCGCTGATATAGATTGAGATGATAGTCTCCTCCCCTACTAGACCTCTGCTCCATTCACCTCTGGAGGGTTTCACCAACTGTAAGCAACTGTCGAACTCCAACCCTGGGAGGATATAGCCTGCTTTATTTAATGTTGATTTTATTGTTGCGTCCTTAACTCTTTTGTTTACAACCACACAACTGCTTAAGTCTGATAGCAGATCGTGCTAAGGGCATCAGTCGGACATATTTTATTGGCCCTATAATCCTGCATTTGCTGCTCTCTGTATTTCATTTAATTATCTGATATTACAACCAAGAAAAAATTTAGGCTGAAAAGCTCCAAATTTTTGCCCTCTGAAAGACCCTCTTTGGAGGAACGTGTTGCATTTTCATGCAAAAGATGGAAAAAACTGAAATGTGGGTTGAAGCGAGCATAAGCAGTCTGCTAGCTTAACAAGTGGATCCTTTTTTAATATCTTTCCATCATAAGATTGCGCGAAGGGTCGAAATTTCAGAGTAAAGGGTGAATAGTACTATATACATACCCATGACCGAAATAAGATGTTCGCATGATATATTCGACCAGCTTCATTAACTCAGTTAAAGCAGGCTTGAATGACGTCAGACCCTTTACCTCTTTCTATGACCGCTAAATCCTGCTACCGCAATAGTCGAGTGTTTAGCATTGCGTACTATAATTCGGAAGGCCTGGGTTCGAATCCAAGTTCGAACAACATACCAAACTATAGAAAATTAATTTTTCTAATTGCGGTCACCCCTCGGCAGGGAATGTCAAGCTGGAGTGCATTTCAGACATGAGATAAAAGTTCTTTATAAAAATGCATCGTTCGTTAGGAGACGGCTTAGAATAAACTGCAGGCCCCTCCATTTGTTGGTAAAAACATCAAGACGAAAAACCACAAATTAGAGAGGAACTCGGCTCGTACTTTACCTACTGACTTCAAAAAAATAGGTCAAAGGTTGTTGTTCTCTCTAGCTGCAAACTAGTCAGCGTCACATCGTACGTCTCCTTTTCTAACGTACAGCGGGCACATTATTCTGATGCCGATTTATTTGGATAACTTTCTGCAAATTTTTGGAATACGCCCTTACCTCATCTACAGGAGCTGTTATGATTAAACTATCTACTGTAATTTCTTTCTTCGCATTGCCATCCCTCAAATTATTGTATTTTTTTAGGCTCAGTAATACGTGTCCCTACCTGTAGGCATTTTGCCATGGTCCGGGTGCAGCAGAATATATGTTGCAAATTTTACTAGAAGACGACTTATCGAAGATTTCGACCCTCGTCAATAGAACGAGAGCTCGAATCTAGTAATCGTAGCACGGAGATGGGCTTTTAATGGAGATGCACCATAATAAGGAAATAATAGAACGAAATCCGATCATAGAGGAGATGTGTCTGCATTAAAAACTCAAGTACGAATGGCCTTGAATTTCTTATTAATCTTCTCACGACAGACTTGTGGGGAAAACTACATGTGAGCTGCAACGCCATTAGGCTGAAAGCAACTCAACCATGGAGGAATATGAGGAAGAGACAAAAGTTTTGGAGCAAAGATCTGTACTCATCCTCACCGACGGCTCAAAACTCGATGACAGGCTGAGTTGTGGAGATCACTTAGAATCACACGGTGTAGGCATAAGGAAGAGATTTCCTGAAATTTTCAGCGTGTTCAAGGCTGAAGTAACTGGAACATTAGAAGCCGCTTCGTGGTTACTCAACTCTGTAATGGTAACATAACCTACCCGGAGATTTTCTGTCAGCGAAGCTGTCATTAGGACTCTTCAATGCAATCACATCACCACAAAGGTGAAAAAGATGTGAAGAAGACGTCCGTGTGTTGAGACCCCATACAAGGGAACATTTTAGAGAATTACGCGGCACTCGAGATGGCTAGAAGAAGAACAGTCCTGATGAAGCGGAGCCAATAGCAGATAGCAGAGTGAAACCATATGCAATGTGACCAAACAGATCCGGTGATTGATCGTAGAGAAGGGAACTAAGTTTCTATTCCACCTAAACAGGATCTCTATGAGTATAACAATCGCAGCTGTCGCAGCTGCAGAAACATACGATGTGGAGGAATCGGTACAATATTACCTTTGTCACTTTGCATCAACAATCTTTTGGGTTTCATAAAACATACTAAATGGCTTGAACATCTGGAAAGGTGAAAACTCTTTCGCAGGCCCACTATAGGTGGAAATGATTTTCCTCTTAAGTACCGCCAACAGCATATGTCGACACGGCGAGTAACACATTTGAAGGGCTGACCTTTTCACCACTACACAAAGTGTACACAAAACAGCTGTAGCAACTCCGCGCAATCAAGTGGAAACTCATAACGCTAACAAATCGGAAAACATAAGAGGAAGGAAGCATGTCAAGAGATAAAAAATGGCACATCAAAAAGGTCAACCAAAACAGTAATTTCGCAACAAAATTGTAAAAGCCCGGAAAGAGCAACACGCTACACGCTACACGCTTGACGCCAACAGCCACGCGTGCAAGCAATTAAACTCTTTCGCAACGATCGAGGAGCGAGGTGAGCGAGAGCAGTTGGGAAAATCAACTTTTTGCTGTCATTACATAATAGCGGCAAAAATTGATTTACGGTATAAATGTGCGTATGTTTGTTGTCTAGTTGTTGCTTGTGTGTGCGCCGCCCCATCGCCTGACGGAATGAGAAAAAAAGGAAAAGAAAAAAAAATTGCACAAAAATCATTTTTTATTTGCCCAATCCATTCGATTTCCAACGCCTTTTTTGTGCGATCAACCGAATTGGCGTCTAATCAAGTGGAAGAATTAAAATTCATTCAAACGTGCAATACAAATGAGCGTAGATATGTACTCGTATGTATGTACATATGTATGTCCCTCAAAACAGCAAACACTCACATACGTGTGTGGTAATTTGCCGCGAGGCGTTGGTAAACTCGCACTCCTACAGCGAAACTAGTAGAAAAATAACAATAAAAGTCCAAAGCGATTAACAACAATAACAATTGTCATAAGGATTAACAAAAAAAAAAACATTTTATGCCAACAACATAACTCACGCATCAACGCCACATGCTCGCTTTACTATTCTGCTGCTATTCCATGCTCTTGCGCTTCTGTCACTCAAATGGGCGTCCGCGCGGGGTGGCAACCTTTGTTTTGATTTGTGTGTGTTCGTTCGAGAGCTTGGTTGGTTCGTTGGCTGGTCGAGCATAATCATATTTTTTTGTTTTCCTTCTTATTTATTGTTTTCATATTTTTTGTTGTCTTCACGTGTGCATGTGTGTGTGTTCGTACGTGTTGGAGTGCTTGAAGGCGTCGCGCTCACTGAGTTGTGCAGAAAACCGAAAAATGGGCAGTTCCTGTTGTTTCCACATGGACGACCCCAAAGTCGCATCCTACTTTTAGAAATTCTTGAAAATACATACATACAGAAATGCGTCTTCTCCATTTATATTCGTTTGCACACACATACATATAGAAGAGTTGCGATTTTCTTACCAACTCAACAAAGTCGATTTTCTAAATCAAGGAACGGAAGTAGAAATGCCAAATTGTGTATATAAATCTTTCAGAGCTCCTCAATATTGAAAGAGAAGTTCCACCCACATACACACACACATATTTGATGGATTTCTTTTGTTGGTTGGTTCAACTCGGATAAGTAACCATTGAAATACACTGCCAAGGTTAAGGGTATCTTAAGCTTCTTTTCTACCGTCTTCCCATCCGGGGACCACTCGAAGTGTCAGAGTACAAGGTAAGGGAGAATGGTGAACCATACACGGCAACTCTAGATCAATATTGGATATCGATTTCATTGAGAACGCGTACATTTCTTCAGTTCAGTCTGGTTTCGGAAGACTTTTGTAAGGAAGTTCAGCATAAACTCGGGTAAGAAAATAATTCGCAGTGACGTCACTGAACTTTCTATTGGTGTGTTAAAAAACTATCGGGCAAAGCGAAATTTTTGCCCGATCTACGAATTTCTGTGAGTTTTTAACAGTTAGCGCCACTGAAATAACTCTACTCTTCAACTCTGACTTGCCCTTTTACATGCGGACCTTGTGTCGGTTTGGAGAAAGTAGGTAGAAGAAGCACGTCTTCGTCCCAGGTTGGAAGGTTTACACAATTATAACCGAGTCAACAATAACGCTCCAGTCCTTTCTTCTTTTCGTTGCTTGGCGGCAATTGAAAGTACCTACTAAAGCTTTTTGGTTGCTCTGCACCTAATCTTCCTCTGCTTTCTAAGCTGGAGACCTTTGATCCATTCGGACGATATGACAAAGGCATCATAGTTACTGTCTAATCGTAGATCTATGAGAATGTCCCAATATATCTCGCATCCTCATTCATCCTCAACCAAAATCTCTCTCGAATGCTCCTAGTATCAACTCTTCGGATGTTATCATTGTCTTAGCCTCTGCTCTATATATCAGCGGGAAAATTATGACAGATTTCAGAGTTTAGTTTTTGTTGACGAGTTAGGACTTTACTGAAAGTAATGTTGCGTTGAATTTCCAGGTTGAAATTGTGTTAATGCTGGTTCCAAGATAGACGAAATTATCTACCACCTCAAAGTTATGACTGGCTACAGTGTACTTCACTGTGTAATTCAGCAGATCGTATCGTATCGTATCTCCAGCATCAAGCTAAAAAAGCAAAATGATAAAAAATACCTGTCCGAAACCACGGGCGGATATTTTAGTATTGCTCAATTTACAGCTATATAAATTTAGCGGAGATAAAATTCCGACACCGCGTCAGTCCCTTTTCGTGTTATCAAAGGCCGATTTGAAACCATCGAAGAGGATGTGTGAGTTTATTCTTTCCTCACGGGTCTTTTCTAAAACATAGCGCAGGTTGAATATCTGATAAAATGTATATTTTCAAGGATTGATGTCACACGGATTGGGTTCTATTAGTTCGTTGACTTTGGACTTTTTTATCTTTGACGTTAAACCATTTTCAGGTAAGTCTTAACTAGACCTTGGTGCTTTTGAGTTGTCCTGCTTACAATGTATTCGCGTTGTTATTCCTCTTATTTAGGTTGAGTAATATATTGCACATACCACAAGACATTTTGACTCACTCCGGGTATGGCAGGTCCTCAGACGCTTTATTGATTTAGAGAATATAGCAGTTATCCTCCTCTGTTGGTCAAACATGCAAAGTAGCTTCGAATCTCGCGTTGATATATTCGTATCGTGGGGCTATAGAATATTGAGTACGGACTTCGACTTTACTATCCTTATCCTTACCTTTCCTTAGCCTTTAAATCGCAGCTTTACTCTGTTGAATGAGCCTGTCCCATTAAATCAAGGATGCAACGCCACCTTACTTTTGCATACGCTTTATCATCAGGTAAACCTGATCCCGTATCATCTTCTAATAAGTGCTGCACTAAAACGACGGTCAGGTACACTTCCCCCAGACTTCCTGCTATCGTGAAATTCACAGTTTCGGCCAAATTTATCTGATTTTGATGTGAATGTCTGCTTTTCGTCACGCGTAACGATCTTCGCAAGCTCATTGTCGCTCGGGGTGACTATTTGCGGCTATTCGGCTGGCCTTTCCTACTCTCTCGAGCTTTGCTTCAAGAACTCGCCAATCGCGTGCCTCACTTAAAAGCTGTTACAGTACAGTATTTTGACTTCACTACTATGTTGCACTCGCCACGACCTGTGCCTACTCATTTTAACTATGACTTTCTCTCATGCTGGGCGCTCTCTTTCTCAGGGGATATTAAATCAACAACAGCACCGAGACTTTGGACTATTTTCAGTGTCACCTTATACTGCAATAGGGTTTTCCTTGCCTCTCCATTCAACGCTTTTCTAACTCCAACGACCTCGGTTTCATTTAAAAGGCTGTATAAATGCTCATTTTCACTTGTGGTGCTTACCGAAGTCGTACTAGCTTCTTCGGAGTCAGCCCTGACGACAATTCACTTGAGGATTCTAGTGGGCGATGTTCGTGCCACTTACTTTTTCTCCTTATTGTTGTTGTGATCAATTTTGATAATTGTGTTAATCTCTTTCGCACGACTACCTGTCTGGCGAGGATGGCCGAGCACCTGCTCCAATTTGTGGTTTTGCGAGTTGATATTTTTCTAACCAACAAATGGAGGGACCTACAATTTATTCTAAGCCGCCTCCGAACGGCTGATGGATTTTTACGAGGAGCTTTTATTTCATGTCAGAAATACACTCGGAGGGCTTGACATTCCCTGCCGAGGAGCGACCGAAATTAGAAAAATTTATTTTCTGTAATGTTGGATGTTGCTCGAATCTGGGCTCGAACCCAGGCCTTCCGAATGGCAGTACGCAATGCTAACCACTCGGCTATCGCGGCCGCCTGGGTATGTAAAAAAGCAAAATTGCCGCATTTGGAACAAAGAGTGACCTGGGATTCAAGAGCTGCCATTTCATCCAGAAAAAACAACAGTTTGGTGTGGTTTGTTGGCCAGTGGAATCATCGGTTCATATTTCTTCAAAAATGAAGCCGGTGAGAACGTATCCGTCAATGCCGACCGTTATCGCGCCATGATAGCCGACTATTTGATGCCTGAAATTGAAGCTCGTGATCTCCGCGACATTTGGTTTCAACAAGACGACGCCACTTCACACACATCGCATTAATCAATGGATTTATTGAGAGAACAGTTCGGTGAGCATATAATTTCACGTTTTGGACCGTTCGATTGGCCATCAAGATCGTGTGATATCACACCGTTAGACTTTTTTCTGTGGGGATATGTAAAGTCTAAAGTCTATGCGGACAATCCCGCTTCGATTCAGGCCTTGGAGCAAAACATCACGCGTGTCATTCGCCAGTTACCAGTGGAAATACTCAAACGAGTAATCGAAAACGGTTGGGCCATCTGAGACGTAGTCGCGGCCAACATTTGAAAGAGATAATCTTCAAAAAATAAATGCCAAAGAATGTTCTTTCGAATGATAATAAACATTACCCTTTAGATTTGAATTTTCTGTGTTTTTTTTTTTAAGTAGAGAACTGCGCAATGGATTACCCATTATATGACCACTTAAGCGCAGAGGAGGGATTAGTGGTACAAGGTGAAACCATCGTTACTCCCTGCAACAGCCCGCTCTTGAGGTAAAGCTGATATTATGCCTGGCTATGAATCGACACTCTGGATTGTGGTGTCAATTCTTTGTCAGGAAAGAAGAGGACACGGGCTTTATTCAACTATAGCTCTTTGGGTTGGATTCACCTTCAAGGCCATTACTAGTTGCCTGTTTAATTGGCTTTAGTCTCACCCTGCTTTCCCTCATCCTTTTGCCTTAAAGACATGCCACAAAATTTAACTTGCCAAAAATCGCAACATTTGTGCCATTCATGCTTATCATATCCTAAAATATGTACATAATATATGTAATTACGTGTATATGCACCGTTATTCATAGTGAAAATTATTTATTTGTGCAAATCATGAGTAACACAGACACTAAGCTGGCAAATATGCGTGTAATCTTAATGTACTGGAAGGTTGTCATGAAAATCAAAAAAAAAAAAAACCAAAAAAAAGGAAAAAAGCATAGAAACCACGCCTCAACAACAAAATTCAGGGTCAACAGAAAATCAAGTTGGACAACAAAGCAGGAAAAAAAGAGAGCAACAGTGGCATTAGTGCCACTATAACGGTTATTATTAATTATGATGGTCACTACTTACTACCAATTATACATACATACATATATTAAATTGACTTTATGTTTGTGTGTTTGCACGCAGAGACATGTACACATGCATATTTATGATGTCTGATAAATCGACTTAATACAAAAACAACAACAGTTACACATGTGTTATTGATGATGATTTATCCAGCTGACATTTTCAAGGCGAGTGAAAGTGCTTTAATAACTGTAAAGCCATGTAAGTACATATGTATATACATATATATACACGTACGCTATAGGGCCATCTGTGCACATGGATGTACTATTTAGTAGTGTTGTTGTTGTTGCACAGTCATCGATTGACCACTTTTTGGTCAACACAAATCCGCAGCCTTGCCACATTTCTAATACGCACGACGCTGTGCATTACTTTCCGTTTCTTCATACTCCCACCCACCCACATACACACACGCAAACATGCACAACACTTACCTACTTACGCACAAATATACTCATTTTACTGTGTCTTCTGTCTAAACCACTTTGAGACTTGGAGTTTGCACTGCTGCTGGCCTTCCTTCGGCGGCGCACAAAACAAATCACATCAAAACCGATGATTATAGGTTTCGAAAGCTGGGCGGCAAGCACTTATGTGCATATGTATGTAAATATATACACACACTCATACGCACTTGCATATCGATAAATGCGCTTACACTAATATTTATTCTAGAATCTTATCGTGCCACATCATCGTCATCATCAGCAACGTCAATGTTGCCACCCCATGTAGTTGGCCAGACACCCCAGACACCCCACTTCTATTTTGCTGCTTAACCTTGTGAGTTCACTTTCCGTATCACACGTACTGGTGTGTAGATTGGAGATGTAACGATTGATAGTTTGGCGGAACCGAAGCTTATAAATTCGATTTTTGCTAACGATCGAATCGAGTTCCGAGTTATGAAATGATCGTAATTTCGAGTGTATTCTTCTTCTTCTTAACTGCCATAGAATGCGCTTACGGGTTTATGGTCGAGTCAACAATAAAGTTGATTGTATTCACGTCAGTTCGCTCACCTTTCAATTCTTTAAGAGGAGTAGAGTTCTTCCGCTTCCTTTTCTTATCATGGCAGTTACTGCATATAAAGCTTTCAAAGTTGGTGTATTATAGTTTTTTTTTATTTATTTTTTTAATTTTTTTTTTATTTTATTTTTTTTTTTCCGAAGGGGGAATCTTCCAAAGATACTGCCGCTGGCAGCATGCACGATTCATACTGTCCTCTAAAGGTACATCCCATTCGGGACCACGCCCACGCAGCATTTTCTAGCTGTACCGGACTTGCGAAGCAGTACGCCTACGTACTAAACCCCACTCCGTCTGCTATAGCTTATATTTGGACCTACGGGACAGCCGATTAAGCATTACTTCGCAGGTCCAAGCTGGGTCAGAATGCCTCTTCACATACTCACATACTCACTGCAGTGTTATGTCATTCATCCGGTCTTATGCCTCTCCGCTGCCGTTCCTTTATTCTCAGCTCTTTGAGCGCTATAGCAGCCCACTCCTTCATTTTATCCCATACCAACCTCGATTGCAGTATGTGGCTCACAATGTTGTCGGGCGTCATCTTTTCCTTTATTATATTTTCTATGGTAGCTCTCTCCGTTGTATACCTCGAGCAAGAGAAGAATATATGCTCTACATTTTCTTCGGCCCTACCACAGAGAGAACATTCCGCCTCGTCATCATGGCCGAATTTGTGGAGGTACTCTCTGAAAAAGTCGTGACCTGACAAAAACTGTGTGAGATAAAAGTCTGTATCTCCATGCTGCCTCTCAATCCAGGCTGGTACTCTCTTAATTAGTCTATATGTCCATCTTCCTTTTCCTGTCTCATCCCACTGCGATTGCCACTCGCCGAGGCTCGTCTGTCTCTCCTTCCTGCGCTCATCGGCAGTCAGATGCCTATTCAACGCTTTTGACTTTTTATAGAGCCTGGCAAACTCCGAAGCCAAGCTGCTTCATGAGACACCGTTCTAAATGCGCAGGCTACTCTAATGGCGCTTAGCCTGAAGACTGCCTTTGCCTTATTGGCACATGTTTTTTGTTGCAAGGCTGCCCCCATATCGGAGCCGCATACATCAGTACTGACTGGCTAACTTCAGCTAGTAGCATTCTTCGACTGTGGCTAGGACCACCAGTGTTTGGCATAATTCTAGCTAGGGCCGTTGTCACTTTGGCTGCCTTTCCACAGGCTTTTTCAATATACGCCTTGAAATTGAGCCTAGCATCGATCATAACGCCAAGGTACCTCAGCGAATTTTGCGTCTTGACGTCGTAACCATAGGATAGTAGGATGTTGTCTTTGTGCACATTACAATGAGCTTTGTTCGTCGAGAGAGGACAAAGTAGCACCTGTGTGAAAACAGATCACCATTTCCGATCTAACATACGCTTGAAGCCCCGGTAAAGTGAGAAGGCTAGCCTTTACTTCCGTGGTTATGCGTAATGTTTGGAATCTATCCGTCTCATTTTGAACCACGACGGACCACCACGAAAGGAACTGGTGAAAATCCGGGATTTTTAGGTTGTAGAGGTATAAGCTGAGAAGGCTAGGGATCGAGTCCAGGTTCGACCAACTTCCAAAATTATAGAAAATTCATTTTTCAGACGGTCCTCGACTGGGATTGTAGAGCCCATCGAGTGTATTGCTGATATGAAATGCAAAGCTACTCACAATTTACCGTTCGGAGGTGGTTATTTGGTTTAACTCTAACAACTATGTTAGCCACGCCTTAGACAACATCCTGTAGGACAGCGTACTCTCAGGGATGTGAGCTTTACATCGATGCACTGTCTTGTATTTTTCCCGCATTCGCCTTTTTTAAACGATTCTTAAATGAGAGACAAAGAGTAAGAACAAAACCTACGTATTTGAAGCCAATGCGGACTCACTTACATATACACCAACTAGCTTACTCACCATACCTAATTTTAGTTTGATTCGGCTAGGGCTCGGAAGCCAAATATTTCATCATACAAAATGTTCCTCTGAGTAGCCAAGCACGAAATCCTGAAGTACTTCAGTTGAGAGATCACAGTTATTTATCCATCACTTCCGTTACAGCCGACATGTATTGGGCCGAGGGGGATAACGACCCAGCCCTGCTGTGATTTTTCTATGGTATTTAAGCCAGACGTTGACTCGATTACATGGACCCCAACTTACTCATCATACCCAGTTCTGCTTGACTCAGTTGGACTTGAAATTCCCTCATACATATTGTTCCACAAAGTAGACGCAATTCTCGAACTCCGTGAAACTCCAGCTGAGATATCACAGAGTTTCTTAACTCAACATACTCATTACAACCGACAGGTCTTGGATCAATTGATATGTCGACAGAGTACTGCTTCCAACCTATTATCTTTCCACTAGCTGATAATGCAGTTCGGACGATTTTAAGGCACAGCCTAAGTCAATAGTGTAACGCCTCTTGTAAAAACAGAATCGATTTTGAGTTAAGCCACTCTATGATTGATTCGAGGTGACACAGTACCCACAACATAACTGCCTGCAAGAGCAGAAATCTCTTATTCATCAATCTAAAATCGTTTATCTCATCGGTAGGAAGTGAGCGTGCGGAGCTCTATCTGTCGAATAATGTTTAGTCATTGGGCATGACACATATAAATTTAATGGCCTTCCTGGATTGCAGTTATGAAACTAACTCTGGTGTCGCCAGAATACGACCTCTATGTATAAAATCAAACCAGGGAAGAGGGTCCGAATTGCCATAGTTAATGCAGATGGTGATGTGGATGACTTTACAATAGATATTACGCTGCCTTGTTACCGTCGGAATCTAGGTTCGACGCAAATCAATACAAATGGGAGTAAAAGAGGATGCGAATTGGGGAGAGTCTAGTTCAACGGGTGACAGACAATATTTTTGAAAGGGATTTTAAAGAGTGTAATTTGAGGTTAATAGTCAACTACGATCTTTTGTAGCAGAAATCATATTTAACTATAACAAGAAGACGACGGTGGAAAAGTTATCAGGGTACAACGAGCAGTGTCGAAGTTAGGGTCGTCTATGTGAAGCATTCATATAGTGGAAACCTCCCAAAATCTTTCATTCTTTCATAGTCGATACTGAGCTGAAGTTACAGAATTTATAGTCGATATTGAAGAATTTAGATTCAAAGACAGAGGTGTAAGTCCCACAAGCATGCAAGGGGTGACTGTACTGGAACCGAATTTTTTTTTGGCTTGCTTTATCTGTGGCTAAATTGAAAATTCTCACCTTAAAAGCACACCAAAACGCACCAAGGAAGCACAATCCTGAAAGTCAGGTCCCCAATTTCGATTCCTTATAAGCATTTCTATTGGAATCGCTGGCGTTCGAACACCTAAAAACTAAAAATTTTCTTTTTCGAAACTCGAATTGGCAATATGAGTTTCAAAGGCTGCGCGCAACTTTCGGAATCGAAATCGAAGATCCTTTACAACCCCATTGTATCGAAACTAAAGTTAAAGCCATGCTGTTATTGTTATTGTTACTGTTATTTTATTACCGTTGTTGCTCACTTTTCGCTGTTGTGCGCCTCAAAGGAAATCTGCCCATTAATCAAACTATTAGCAGTAAATTTAGCTACAAAAGCATTTTTCGAATACAATTTATTCTTGTTGTAAGCGTATACATGACACACATATATATTTATATAATTATTTATGTTTATATGTTAGCGACACACCCCTTTGCAACCTTCAAACAACAGTCGACTGTGTTGGCCTTTCAGCTCTTTCAGCTGTTATAGCTTTCAGACCTCCTCAGCCGCGGTAGCGCCACCCTAACGGTATAGTTGAACGAGTTGCGAGTTGTGAGTTTTTATTTAATTTTCGTACTGCCTACTGTTTAGAGCAACAACAGAGGAAATTTATGGGTGGCCGCAATTCTGCCTCAATGCATCATCATAGTGTTGTATGACACACACATTGGACTTAAGGTCACATTGCTACTTGCCACTTGCATATCTGTTGCGGAGATTTTTATCCTGTCGCGCACTCTATAATCACGATAATGCGTCCTGTAATCAACTAATAAGGCTCATGTTGCTTTCCTCCGCTGCTGCTGCTTCAGTCACATCCACTTTCCACAGCGGCAAACCCTTCAATAAAGTTGTTTGTATGCACTTCTAAGGCAATCAGCTTTTGCTTTTGCCTATTTGACAACTGTAAATATTCTACTTTTACGCCCCATCTCTCGGAGGGTTGTTGCCGAATCAGAGTTGCAACAGGAGTAATCGAGTTTGTTACCCGAAAATTGAATTTAACGCGAAATATTCAATGTGCTTCTTCTGGTTTGTCTCCTTTCATTTGCCTGATTTCGTTACGCTCGTATATTTTTTTGACTCTCTACTCGTGTATGTATGTGCCTCAGTGTGTGCGCTCACTTTGATGCGGCATGGTAATGCATTTCATGCGCTCCTTATGCTCTTAATCGCTCGCTAAGAGTTCAGTGCTTTGGTTTTTTTCTTTCTATTTTTCCTCTTGAAGTTGCTGTTGTGGCTTCTGCTGGGGCGTCCTCTGTGTATTCTCCGCATTAAGTTGTTAGACAGAAAATTAGCGATGGGAGGGTATAGCCAATATCATCAATTTTTATTTTATTTTATGAGATTTTATGGGCATTTTTTTAGTGTACTTGTTTGCATGCCACATGTCACAAAAATTATTTGGCTATTCAGAGCCTTGTGGATGGAGCCAAGTGTAGAAGGTCACGCAAGTGAGGAAAGTTCAACTAAGAGCGACCAGTAACTATTATTTTACAAATGATTCTTACAGCTTAAGACTTTCCGTCTTAGACAAGTTATCCCAATATCCCTTTGAAGGCGAGCTAAAATGAGAAGGCGAAACCTCTGCGTTTGAATGTAGGGGTTGGGACCTACCAAATGAAAAATCGAAAAATGTCTCAGATGAGGAACTACCATTTTGATGACGGCCATTGCACACATTTTCAGTATAGCGATTTGAGGGCATGTACTTGGAATATCTGGTCCCTTACTTGGGAAGATGCCGCTGCCCAGCTGGTTGACGTCCTCTTAAGACTGAAGGCTGAAATCAACGCCTTCCAAGAAGTGCGATTGACGAGCAAGGACAGAAGAAGGTGGGTCCTTGTGAAAGATACTACAGCGTCTATATTCAGGAGCGTAAATTTGGTGTGGGATTTGTGGTGGGAGAGAGACTCCGTCACAGAGTCCTGGTGTTCACCACGGTGGATGGACGTCCAGCCACAATCTGTCTCAAAAAGCGAAGTTTTTCAACATATTGCTGATTTTTACCGAAGCCCCGGCAGAAGAGAAGGAAAATGTATCCAAGAATGTTTTCTGTGAGCACATAAAACATACCTATGAGAGCAGCCACCGCCACGACGATGTCAAAATTGTGCTGGGAGATTTCAACGCCAGGGTGGGTAAAGAAGGTAAATTCGGAAAATTCAGCCTTTATGACGAAACATTACCATCAGGCTGAGGTTGATCTATTTTGCCCGAAAATATGGTTGCTTGAAATACCAGATTCCGGCACAAGAAAATTCATGAAGCTCAATGGTTGTCTTCGGACCTAAAAACACGCAGCCGAATCGATCATTTTGTGATATATAAGTACAGAAGATATGTCTCCACAGTTCTAGATGTACGTACATTCCAGGGTCCAAATATCGACTCGGATCACTATTTTCTAACTGCGAAGATACGCATCCACCTCTGTGCAGCATATAACACCCGGAAGGCTTGAAATCGAAAAATTTTCTACTAAGCTTGCATACCTGATCTCATCACAATCTCGGTACAGAAACGGCGCCTCAAGCTGCTTCAGAAACAATTAGATTTCAGCAAAGAAAGAGCTGGTACGATGAAGATTGTCGTGCTGCAGTGAAGAGAAATCAGGTAGTGAGAACGAGATGAATTATCTCCTGTCATCAAACAAACAGGCAGCGTATTCCCATGTTAGTTCCCACGTCACTGTTTGCTGTCATAACTTTGAATCGTCTTTTGCGTGTTGACTAGGGCGAATACCACAGATGATGTAACGGCGAATAAAAGATAGCGGCTACACTAGCAAGGTCATGTCGTTCGAATGCATGAAAGCACTCAAGTTTTGAAAGTTTTCAATCCAGTACTCGCACATGCAAGCAGAGGAAGAGGAAGACCTACTGAGTGCTCCTCAGGGTTAGTCAAATTATTTGATTTGAGAATTTTCAGTCTATTTTCCAAAGCAGGACAGTTCAGAAGAAAGTGTACAAATTCTTCCTTCCCAAATTAAAAACTCTCATCTGTGTGAAAGTTGTAAACTTGGAATAGTGAGAATCTGCTCCAACCTTATACGGTCCATCTCGAGCCAGAAAGATCCAGTCATTCCTCTATGGCCCCGTAGTAGTATTATTATAGAAGTAACTCAACGACAAAGAGAATTTATCATGAGTGAACCCAAGGCAGTAAAGGCCGCTGTCTCACAGAAGACACCATCCGAATATCTACCGTTTCTTTAATAGTCGGTGTGGACTCGCATGAAAACACTGAACAATGTAACACGTTGAAAACCCCACTACTAACCTTTTCGTAATGTGACTCTTCCCGTCGACTTCCACCATATGAAAACCCCGTCAAAGAGATAAGTTTGACTATGTTTTCATATATTGTGTAGAAGCACTTAAGGAAAGAGACCCCATCTCTTGCCCATAATGTTACTGCAGTAATATAAGCTAGCCAATGGCTCTTTCCTTCCTGTTGCTCTCAAGTATTTCACTTTTCGAATAATTGTGCGCGAATATCTCCTATTGAAGAAAGAGCCGATTCCAGGATTTAATATTTGCTGTGAATAAGTTTCTCGTCTTACTAGAATTTAGTTGTCAGCCCGATTCTTACCGCTTAACTTCTTATTACATTTAGCAAGGCCTTTCGGTTACCAGATAACTGTAATGTTTTACAAGAGGGTGGTTTGACAAGTCAGTGACTTTTTGAATAAAAAATATATTTTTTCAGCAAATAAGCATTTTATTTCTCAACATAGTCTGCTTTTAGCCCCATATATTTAGTCCTTCCTTGTATTCCATCTAAAAATAGGGGTTTTCAAGGCCCTCAAATTAGGCGTTTGTTTCTTCATTCGACCTAAACCTCCTACCCTCCAACAATTTCTTCAGATTTGGAAAAAAGACATCATCGCTTGAGACTAAACCTGGAGAATATGTTGAATTGGGTAAAAGTTATTAGCCCAATTTATGAATTTTTGTTTTGATGACACACGTGAGCTCCCGTGTATTGTCCGTCCTAAGGGAACAGCACTTTTTTTCCCCAAATGCACCAAATGAGATGACACCCACCCCATTCATACCAAAACTGTGGCCATGACATTGTTGGCCGACGGATCCATCTTAGCCTTCCTTTGTGAAAGTTCGCCCGAAAAACTTACTGCATTGATTCTTCTTTGACCTCTGGTGTGATCCGGTGGTTCTGTGTTTCATCTACGGTAACGAAACGAACCAAAAATCCTTTAGATTGCAGTTGAACATCGCCAAATACTCCTTTGAAGTGGTTACACTGTTGCGCTTTTGATAGTGTGTGAGCAATCACATCACCCATCGCTCGATTGGCTTTTTCATGGCCAAATATTCATGTAATATGTGACGTACCTTCACAGTTGAGATGCCTACAGTCTCAGACACCTTAGGCATTTTTAATCGCTGGTCGTATAATATCATTCAATGGATTTTTTCGATGATGACCTCATTTGAGCGACCCGAACGTCACTTGTATCGGTACGAGCACAACAGGACTCAGTAAACCATTTTTTAACCATTGAAATTGTTGGTCCAGAGTCCCTATAGTATTTACCAAGTCTTCCGTTGGTTTCTGTTATGATCTTTTACGCAAAAGAGAATACTGATTCAGCACACGAAATTCGCTTCTTTTCATTTTCGTTAAAATTCGTCGTCTGCTTTCAATGTCTGTCAAGTACAAACTAAATGATGCAGCTTGGCGGCTTGTAAAAGTCGCCCGTTAACCGCTCCGCCGGTATTACTCTTCTAAAAGTCCTAAAGAGTGCGCCTTAAGCTACTTTGGACACGTCGGCATTCAAGTTTTCTTTCGGGAGTTCAAACCTGCAGTGTTATCAGCGAAGGGATGTCTATGTTACAGTTTGATGCAATCTTCCCAATCCTACAACCTACATATACATAAGAGTCATAGACATTAGTTGTGCACCTGAAGATATATTTACATCTGTACCGACGGATAAGAATATGAGGAAATCATAGGGTTGAAGCTTTCTTCTAGCTAACTCAAAGCGAATTGCTGTTAGTAATACTTCGTTGGGTCTCTTTGGCGAGCATTGATAGCCTTCTTCTTCTTAGTGGATTAAGTGCATTAGCTCGAGATCACGCGCCCCACCTCCGTCTACACATTCAATCAGACAACAACAACGTTTTTTCCACAAAAATTAAATGAATTTAATTTTCATTGTCACGCCAACTGCTGTATTTGTCATTTCTTCTACTATGCATTCACTTAAGACCAGCAAAATCTCAATTTGTGGTCAAACAAAACCCATCGCTGTTGTCAAAACTATCACAGCTAATAATAGCGGTACTTTAAATATATGTATGTAAGACGATTTAGCTAAAAACATGATTATCCCATGGCATCGCATTAAATGAAATATCACTTACACATTTACTTACATACATACACACACACATACACACGTAGTACTCGAGTCTCAAGTTAATTATAATCAAAAACGTGGCCACACTCCAGGCTCATTTACAGCGACACACGCCGGCCGGGCTGCGTCGTCCCAACGACGTCAACTACGCCAGCTACTTCTGTCAACACGCTGCTCAGCTGCTGCACAGCACAGCGCAGCACAGCACGTCGGGTCGATGAAAAATAATTGGCAGCAGTTCGCTACTGTGTTTCTGGCACCACTTTGTCACTGCAACAACAGCAACAGCAACAATAACAACTAAAAGAAATGGAAAAATATATAAATTTAATACAAAAGTAACAGCAACAGCTGCTGACGACAAAACATAGCGCGAGAGTACTGTATATTCCCTTTGTGTTATTGATATTGCTTGATTATTCAAATGTATGTATGTATGTATGTTTGGATGCATGTTTGTTTGTATGGAGGAATATTTGGTAACAAAGATGCCAGGATACATGCGTTCGCATACCCCTTTTCGAATGGCAACACAAAAGGCAGTGAAAGTGAGAGAGAGAGAGAGAGAGAGAGAGAATGTGTAGATCTCGCAGTTCGTGATACGGCTGAAGTGAGGAGGGCGCCTGAGATTCAAGTAGCGATCGGCCACTTGAAATCCATTAAATATTTGTGAAAATCGATATATGCATTTGTAAGCACACACACACATAAACAGCAACTCAAATGTGCTACAGAAATAACTCTTTGCCTGCCCGACGAGCAACACTAACAACAACAGCAGCAGCAAAAACAACACCTTTGTCTTTCGCCATAGCACACCCAGGCTTGAGGCACTTCACTTTATTGTTATGTTTTCTTGTTTCAAGTGCACTTTGTGTTCCGATTTTAGTTGGCAATGCTGAGCAGCATACGCGCTCAGCCAAAAAGGATAACGCTCCAGACATGCCATGCCATTCAATTCTTCACTTCAACTACACATTAAACTCATCAAATGCAAAATTTTTATTGTGATTTTTTGAAACATTTTTTGTATTTGATTTTAATGTTTTTCGTTTTTTTTTCATTGTCTTAAATCAAAAGTGTGGAAATAACGATAAACATAAAAATATGCTTTTAACTGTTCGAATTACAATTCCGCTGCTCTGATTTGACGATAAACATGTATGTATGTGTGCGTACAAAGGAGTCCTTTTATTGGTTGTGTTGATGATTATTGAGTTATGCAGCAAGCAGCAGCTGGAAACAAAGTGTCCTTTTATTGCTATGCTTGCTGATGCCAAAAATATAATGCGCATATGTATGTACATATATATGTGATGTTTTTACCACCGAAGCACTTGAAATTTGTGTAATGCAAATGCTTATTTCTCGAGTGTTGAGTTGTTAATAATTTTAAAGCCACGCAGCTGACCAGAGTGATGCTGAATTGGCGTGCGCCACAATCCTTTTGAGTTTGGCATAAAATTCAACTCAAATTACTTGCTTGAAGATGTTAAGTGTTTTTTTTTTTTTTGGTGATTTATGTTGAAACAATTGATTGGTTATTTTTAGCAGAAATACTCGTGCCTTAAAGTATATACATATGTATGTATTTCGTCCATTTATAAATTTGTTGCATTTAATAAACCGAAAAGATGTCTTTCGAACGATTATAAACCTTAATTTTACTTCCGCTTGTTTTTAAATTGGCTATATTTCGCTTAAACACGCTTGAGGCAACTTCTATATGCTGGCCTACTTGATCGATCTTCTTTCATTCCTTTAATATCCTCATAAATCTGGCCTTTTCATCGCTTGAGCACACAATCAACGCTTTAGATAAGTTAACAATAACATGATAGGTCATACACTTCAGTCCTGGCCAGCCCAACATCGAAAATTCTGTAAAACATTTTGTTTAATTTGCTTCTCATTAAAATCCAACAGCCTTTCGGAGGAGGCTTATAAAACTCTATTTCTTGGGTCGGAATTCGTTTTCAACGCGCCAATTATACACACATGGCAGATAAACTCTGCGTTCATCTAAGTATATTTTGTTTGCACTATGAAAAATCGAAAACAATAAATCATTCATAAACTTTTTTTTATTACCAATAATTAATATAAATTTAACATGAGATCAAATATAAACAAAAAGGTCACTCAAACCGAACAGAAAAAGTGAACAAGAATAATGAAGCAAAAGGCTAAAAATTAAAATTCAATAACTTGTTGGATATCCACTTCTGGAAGGCGGTTTTTCATTGGCCCAACAAGTTTAGTTGTTACTTCTGGGCTTATAGCTTCCCATTGCTCCTAAGCATTTCCTTGCTGGTTATAATACGCTGCCTAATTTTTCTTTCTAGTACATCCCATAAGTGCTCAATAGGGTTAAAATCAGGTGATTGTGAGGGTGTACACAGTTGTTTAGGAATATTTTACAACCACCAAACCTTAACCATTTCTGCTGTGTACTTCGGGTCGTTGTCCTCTTGGAAAATAAATTGCTTACCGAGTCCCAGCAATACTGCACTTTACTTTAAATTTGTTTTCAAAATATTAAGATAATCATGATCGACTCAATAAACTGAAATTTTCCTACACCCAAACTTGCCATGTAGCCCCACGTCATAGCACTGCACCTCCACCGTGCTTCACTGTGGGCACGATATTTTGCTTTTCCAGCGCTGTTCCGCTTTTCCTTCAAATAATCTTACGACCTTTTGTCCCAAAAATACAAAACTTACTCTCATCTGAAAAAATAACTTTAATCTAAAACTCTGAATGCTTGTGTTTAAGTGCCCCTTTCGCAAAGGTCATCCGCTTGAGATAATTTACTCTCGATATGAAGGACTTTCTCCGCGCCGCGACTCTGCCATGAAATATGGTTCTTTTCAGAATTTTTCGCACTTTATCTGGATATAATTTCTTTTGGTATTTCAAATCAATGTCTTGAAAATTGGCTTGCTGTTAGATGTGGGTTAGACTTCACAAGAATGGTTAGGTTGCGCTCTTCTCTTTCCGTCAGTTTCCTTGGACGACCAGAAAGTGGCTTAGACTAATAAGATTTCGTATGATTGAAGTTGTTTATTACTCTCTGGACGGTGGAGTACTGTATCCCAACAGTTTTCGCGAATTCCCGATAACTTATACCATTCTGCCACAAACCAACAATGACTTTCCTTTCGCCAATTTCAGTTTCTTTTCGCTTTTGGTTCATAGTCAAAAAATAATGAGGATAAGAGAGCTTCTTCCTAATCGCAATTACTATCGTTTTCATTTAAAATTAAATTCAACATAAATAATTTGTAAAGGGTGTTTTTTATAGAGGTATAGAACTTTAAGTTGCAATAAAACAACGATGGCTTATTCGATTGACATGAATTTTACTTATCCGAAAGATAATCTTTTGGCATTCAAATATGATTTCTGGCATATGACCGCCACGGCTGGCGCGGATGTAGTCCAATCTGGACGTCCAATTTTCGATGACTTTTTCCAACATTTGTGGCCGTATATCGGCAATAACACGGCGAATGTTGTCTTCCAAATGGTCAAGCGTTTGTGGCTTATCCGCATAGACCAATGACTTTACATAGCCCCACAGAAAGTAGCCTAGCGGTGTTAAATCACAAGATCTTGGAGGCCAATTCACAGGTCAAAAACGTGAAATTAGGCGGTCATCAAACGTGTTTTTCAATAAATCTATTGTGGCACGAGCTGTGTGACATGTTGCGCCGTCTTGTTGAAACCACATCTCCTGGACATCATGGTTATTCAATTCAGGAATGAAAAAGTTAGTAATCATGGCTCTATACCGATCACCATTGACTGTAACGTTCTGGCCACCATCGTTTTTGAAAAAGTACGGACCAATGATTCCACCCGCCCATAAAGCGCACCAAACAGTCAGTTTTTCTGGATGTAACGGTGTTTCAACATACACTTGAGGATTGGCTTCTCTCCAAATGCAGCAGTTTTGTTTGTTGACGTAGCCATTTAACCAGAAGTGCCCTTTCATCGCTAAACATCGCTAAGATGGACGTAGTGCGCGATACGTTTTCCGCACAGAACCATTATTTTCGAAATAAAATTGCACTATTTGCAAGCGTTGTTCAGGCGTGAGTCTATTCATGATGAGAATAAATCACTTGACAGCTGTTAAATCTGTCGCCATCTTGAGAAGTAATCCGGGCGGATCACCTGTAATTGTTTGTAGGTTTTGGCATTTATACATATAAAAGCTGACCCAATGAAAAATAAGAAACAAATTACAAGTGAGAGATAGCCCTTTTGATGAAGACACCAGCATATGTTTAAGGTCACGATTTGTAGTCATGCACCTGAAGTGTCTGGTCTACAATGGTTAGAAAAAGGACGGAGGAAAAAGGTGAGTTAATGTGAAATCTACTCAATGGCCGCATAAGGAGCAACAATTTGACGTCGGATTCGTGATGGGAGAAAGATACCGTCGCACGTCTAGCTACAATCCGCATCAGACCGAAGTTTTTCTCCACGCTCTGACAGAAGGAAAGAACAATATGACTAAAGACGCTTTCTATAGTGCTTAGTGATTTTACCGCCATAATGAGAAAAATGGTATCTTCGGCACAAAAGTCGGAAAATTTTGCATCCACGACGAAATGGTTCTAAACAGGTTGAGGCTTATCGACTGCTCACGTTCTCGCAATACGATTGCCTCTAGCATCAGATTCCGGTGCAAGAAAATTTATCAAGCAGTTACCAGATCGATAATTACGAAAATAAATCGATTATATTGTCTTAGACCAAAGAAATATCTCCAGCTTTTTAGATATGCGTACATTCCGAAGACCTAACATTGACTAGGATCAATTGTCCCTGCGTAGTTAGGCAGCCGCCTCTGTGCAGCAAAGGACGCCCGTCAATAAACATAAAGAATAGGAACAATTGGTTTTCGAAAAAGTCGGAAAAACAGTCGGAGACTGTTGAGACTACCTGCATCGCAACGTTGAGATCCAACACACGGGCTGGGATAGATATCGAGAGGGAAAACACAAACTTTGCAGATAAAAAACGAAAGGGGCCGAAAAACTTGGGTATGAAGAGCTGGATAGCTGATCAACAGATGTAAAGTTCAAAAATTCTATAAAATACTGTGGCGATTTAAAGAAAGTTTCAAGACCGGATCGTACTCATGTGTGAAGTAAGCAGGTAATCTGGTGACCGAAGCCCGGCGCAAATAGAGTTTATGAAGGGTTACTTCTGCAGTCTGCTGAATGGTACCCGAAGAAGGTGAACCTGAATCCCTAATCGACGATGATAGAAAAGACGTTCGGATACCCGACTATTACGAAGTACGAATAGAGATTGCCCACTTAAAAGATAATAAAGCGGCGAGAGCCGATGGCTTTAGAGTGGAACTATTCAAATACGGCGGCGAAGAACTGACAAGGTACTTGCATCAGCTTGCAGAATATGGTCGGAAGTAAGCATGACCGACGAATGGAACCCAAGTGTGGTCTGAACAACCCATAAGACAACTTGTGTCCTTAATATCGGACATAAGGTCTTATCTAGCGTATTACGATAAAGACTAAAACCCAATGTTAACGAACTGATCCAACTTTATCAATTTGATCTTAGGCCTGGTAAATTCAACTTTGAACATTTCCTCAGCCTTTGCCAAATCTTGGAAAAAATTCATCAAAAGGGGATCGACCTCTTCATCGATTGCACGGATGTGAGCTGCCTCTACTCCGCTTTGCCTGAATTTAGTACTCTCGCAAACCTTGTGTAGCTCTCTAAACAGACGCTGGACAACACTAGATGTGCGATCAGAATTGTGAAGGACACCTCGATTAACCTCAGTCCATTTGGGTAGGTATCCTTGTGGAGAGGGAAGGATTAACCGGAAGAGACTTTAATCGCTCACACCACGCCAATGAAGAAGTACTAAATTATTTATTTAAATATAATGAGTCATCCGTCAAAGGAGAAATCTTTTGAGTATGACATTTTGAAACCAACACTGATAAAAGTCCTTCAAATGTCTACACTTCAAATCTCAACTTTCGGTGCACACACAAAACAGATTACTGACGAGCGATACATCAAAGTTACATATTTATGGAGCCAAAAAAGAATAATTTTGCTCAACTCGTTACACATTGAAATTGGTATATAGATGTATGTGTTTCTGTATTCATCGACTGAGTTCCTTACTGATGGACGACTGATAGACAGACGCATTGCTACTTAAATGCTCTTAAGACGTTCTTAAGTTGTGTCACGCCAAGAATTTTGCGCGTAGCAGCAAAACAATCTGATCGTTTCATACGCAGCACACAGCAGGAATGGTAGCCGACAGTCTAATATGAGAGCCATCCGTCCAGCC
Source organism: Neoceratitis asiatica (assembly GCA_030068015.2). Taxonomy (NCBI): domain Eukaryota; kingdom Metazoa; phylum Arthropoda; class Insecta; order Diptera; family Tephritidae; genus Neoceratitis; species Neoceratitis asiatica. Next base: position 34,953,780 of record CM061524.1, read on the forward strand.
AACCAACCATCCCTTTTTGACTGAACCCATCACCGTTCGTCTCGCACATCATCATGCCTCATATTTGTGCCGTATAACTAGCGTGCCTACCTGCTACTTAAGTCGTAGTGTCTGCACAGCGGTTATCAGTTTTACCCTTTTGCACGCCTCATTGGTTCGTTGGAATGTAATTCCAGAAGCCCAAAATCAATTGCGTATTTATTGACCACAATCACTGTAAGACGATGCGTTGTGGTGCTGTGTGATGTTGTGGCGCGACATGGCGAGGCGCGACGCTTGCCGTGTTGCTAATGTCCATTGGCGCGCTAACGCCTTGGGTTTGACGGTTCGCAAATGAGCGCTTAATGAGCTCAGCGGCGACGGTTCTTACTTGTATGTGAACGCGATCAGTTATGGCGTGACTGTTGTGTGGCGTCGCTTACATAATAAGCCAAAACGTATAGCAAATCCCTGCCACGGCGGTTGAGTTTGTCTTTCGTGAATTTTCGCAGTTGATTGGTATTCCTTTGGTTGCAAATGCGTGTATATTTGCTTGAGTCATTGTTTTCATATTTCATTTCCCATTTATAAATGCAAATGCAGACCTGCTTTGTTGTTGTTTTAATGAGTGTTTGTGGGTTTGCGCTGCATTTTAGTGATAACATTTGTCCGTTGTCCCTTGTCAAACAAGCGGATTATTTAGATTTTTGACTTGAATCTGAGTTGGTCGCGAAAATGAATGATTTCTGCTTGAGATAAATTCGTTGAAGCGCTTGGCCATTGTCCACATTTGAGTAACATATTTCCCTTCAGTTCACGAATATTTTTCTAAAGAAGTTTAAATATTTTTCTGGATTGGGAAATTTTCAGTCTATACAGTGAATTTTAACGGCTGATCCATTTCGAGGTTCCCTACTTTTTTAAAGAAAAAAATGCAGAAAATTGAAATTTAAAAGAAAATGCTTATTATCCTTCTCAAGAACATGCTTTGGCTTTAATTTTGTGGAGATTATCTCTTTCAAATGTTGGCCGCGACTACGTCTCAGATGGTCCATCCGTTGAGTTCAATTTTCGAATACTCGTTCGAGCATTTCGACAGGTAACTGGCGTGATATTTTGCTCCAAAGCCAGAATCGAAGCGGGATTGTCCGCATAGACTTCAGATTTTACATATCCTCACAGGAAAAAGTCTAATGGTGTGATATCACACGATCTTGGTGGCCAATCAACTGGCCAAAAACGTGAAATTATCTGCTCACCGAAGTGTTCTCTCAATGAATTAATTGACTGATGCGATGTGTGGGAAGTGGCGCTGTCTTGTTGAAACCAAATGATCTCGCGGAGATCACGAGCTTCAATTCCAGGCACCAAATAGTCGGTTATCATGGCGCGATAACGATTGCCATTGACGGTTAAGTTCTCACCGGCATAATTTTTGAAGAAATATGGACCGACGATTCCACCGGCCAACAAATCACACCAAACCGTTGTTTTTCTGAATGAAATGGCAGCTCTTGAATCTTTTCAGGTTGCTTTTCGTCACAAATGGGGCAATTTTGCTTGTCTACATATCCCGTGAGCCAGAAATGGGTCTCATCGCTGAACAAGCCCAAGCGATGTCGCTTGGGGGGGCCGAGCGGCTTCAGTTCTTGCACAAGCTATATTTTGTACGCTTTCAATTCAAGATCATACGTCAGTCCAAGTCGCTGCGAGCGACACCGAATCGTCTCTCCACGGTCTGCGTGTACATTCTCATCTACGGCCGCTATTTTTCTTCTCTGCGTGCTGGACGTGGTCTATTCGGTCGAACACTATCCAATAATGAATGCTGGATCTCAAGATGGGTGATAGTGTGGCGAATAGTACGCTCAGTAGGCCGATTATGTTGACCATAAGTTGAGAGAAGCGCGCGAAACACATTCTTTACAGAACGTGAATTTTCGTAATAAAGTTGAATGATTTGTAAACGTCGTCCAGGCGTAAGTCTTTTAATGGTGAAATGCCAAACAATACTGAACAAAAATGACATGACAGCTTAACACGACTCACGCGTAATCTATTAAAAAAAAAAGCTATTAAAAAACGAACCTCTACGCTGGCGTGTTTACGTCAATTTGGATGGCATGAGCTCGATTTGGCGCCAATTGGAGATTCCAAGTGAAGCAAAGATCTTTTCGCTCGATCTGATGTGGAGTCCTTTATCTTTCTCTACTTCTACTGCATCCAAAACTTTCATTGCTATAAAAATTTTTTTTTGCAGCATAACTGAGCCGTAGAAGGTGGACGGAGAGGATTATACGTCATTGCAAACTCTTTTCCTCTCCTTCGAAATATAATGAGAGATATAATGAGAGACTTTTTTCTCTTTTGGTTTTCATCGAGAGAGGACTTTTCTACTCGGTCAGAGTAAGAGTGAGTCTGCGTTGTACTTCGAGGCTGATACTGTTGTTATTGTTCATGCTGGTTCTGAGAAAAACGAATTTGCCTTCAACCTCAAAGTTGTGACTGTCAATAGTGCTATGGGTTGTGAAATGTTTTTTAATACAGACATGAGAGATTTATTTCACATCAGAAGTACACTCGGAGCGGTCAACAGCATCTGCACGCACTGTTACCCACTCAACTACGTTGGCCTACTTTCTTATTACCAAACACTAAAGACGCTGGCGACGGCTGACCATATGTACATATATAGGATATTATATATCGAAAGAGTCCTCACTGCCGAGAAAAGAAAAGAAATTGTGTTAAATGTTTGTCGAGAGATTTTCTAGATTACACCAGTTGTCAGTCAATTGTCAAGGTAGGCTGCCTTCTTTGAGCCGTAATAACGATAACATCAAAAACCTTATTCCGGCCCTAAATGCCATTCACAGAGAGTCCGTTAATTACAAAGACGTTAACGGTTATATGCTCTTTTGTCGTGATGGGCGTGCTCGGATCATCAATCATAGCAGACAAAGAGCTCGACCTGCTGAATATTGTAGTAGACTCAACTCATACTTATCCCGGACTTCATCCAGACAGGGAATAATTCCCCATACGATACTAACCACTTTCTTTGACGACGAAATAGACTAACTTTGTCTGCTTATACGCGGGGTTGAGCAAGCCGCTACAACAACTACAACAGACGACGATATTAACTTAATCGGTCGGGCACAGACTCTAAGTTTTATTTCTTTGAGTTCAGCAATGATTTGTAAGGCTTCCCAGAACATGTTTGCACAGAACTTGCAGCTTTGTAAGTGCCGCATTCATTTGGTTCGTTTATATTGCGATTATCTTGCTAGTTTGTGGTGTCTTTCAGCTAAAGATGTGTCTGAAGTGTATAAAACTAAGAGCTGATATTTTATGGGAACTTTATTTCACGATTTTTCGAAAGCGAAATTATGGATTGAGCTGAGATAGGTCCAAATGTTGAGGAATTCAGTGCCTAGCGCATTCCTAATATCAGGCGAAGGGTGATATTTTGATGGAAGCGACTCTCTCGGTCCACTTTTAAAATATTAAAATACTATATAAATGCAAACGAAGAGGCAGAGGCAGCTTATTACGCATCTTCTAAAAAGAGCCTTTCTTTATGCCATCCCATCAAACATGAGCTTGTTTAGACTACATGCCACGCATCCCCTTTCGTTATCATCTTAACTAAAATTGTTCAGTTTTACTGCATTTACGAAGTGTTATTCCACCTTTATGAGGCCTGCTCACAAGCAAATTCTTGGAGCAGCAGCTGGCATGTAGTCAAAGGCAAACCAATCCCCTCTCTATAGGAAATAATCTGCTTAATGATGCCTTTTGTCTGCCGTTTAGTTCCTCTTTATGTCCTCCCTTAGAGGAACTCAAACGATAAATTGTCTGTTTTCTGTTATCACATCCTATAGAGATCAGCTGAAATCCAGCACAGTTCTTAAGCTTATAGTAAATAGGCCAAGTGTCTTAATTGCTGTTGGATTGTCGTTAAATGAAAACCCGTCTCCGGCTCTGTTGCCTCTCCATCAAGCTCCCTTCCTTCTATATACACCTGAATACTATAGACTGGAATATAAAATGTTTCGCTTCTTTCATCATTTCTGTGGATCAGCGCCATAAAATTGATATAAAAGTGTAACTTTCAAAGGTTTTCGATAGGATTCCGGCATTAGTCAACTAATGTTCTCTATACAATGAGTTCTCGCAGGACAGAGCCCAACGCTTTGTAAGCTTTTTAAGATGTGTTCCTCTTTTTGTTCTCCACTACTGGCGGAGACACCAATCAGCTTAATCTCCGCCTTATCTTTTCAATGGAGTGTAGGTCTACTTCTTTCTCTGCTTTCATCGGCGAGTATTTCATCGATTACTTCCATAGCTGGAGTCGTATACATCATACAGCTCATTGTTTCATCGCCTGCGATATTTACCGTTAGCCGTAAACCTTCCGCAAAACCTTTCTCTCGAAAACTCCTAACACCGACTCATCACATGTTGTCGACGTCCATGTCTCCGCACCACATAGCAGTACGGAAGTGATGATTGACTTGCAGAGTTTGGTCTTTGTTTGTCCAGAAAAGACTTTACTGGCTTCGTCATCCAAAGAAGCGAGAGTTCCTCTGCCTAAAATTGGAGATATTTCGTCTTGTCCTAATTTACTACCAGACCCATATATATTACTGGTATATTCTCTAGCACCCTCATATTCTATAGTTCAGTAGCAGTTTCATGAATCAGACGTTAGATGACTTCAACGATCTCAGCATTACTCACTTCTAATCGATAGAGTAGTACGTATTTCACCGGTTATCTTTATGTGCTTGTAGATATGTATGTATGTATTGTACCCACTCTACAACAATAGAAACACCATTCTCGTATGAGCCACCGTATCATCTGCGTAATCACCAAAATAGCCACCATATGGCATCAACAAAACAAAGCTACTCATAGAAGCGCCTGAGGCATTAAAGCGAGAGTACTGAACCGTCTACTTAGTGTACACACACACTTATGTACTTATACATACATACATATGTACATTACGCTGGCTGGTCATATGCATGCACAGCTTGGTAGAAGGGGCCGTGACCAACCGGCATATCAAGAGTTCAAAGTCAAAAGCATTCGAATATATACACACACACACACACATGCATACATACATTCGCGCGCATTCAAGAAGCTCTAAATGTTGCTTTAATGTTCGTAGAATTTTCCCCTTCATGCTTAGTAAAGTACAAACATATAACGCTTTTGGTTATACGCTGGTCTGGTTTTCTGGTTTTCATAATACTTGAAATATCACCAAACATATTGCGTTCATAAACACACATGCATACATATGTATGTACACACAGGCAATCTCACTCGAGTACTTCTGGCCTTCGCATGTGTGGCTGGCTGAGTGCTATTACTCAGGGTGGCGGCTGGCTACTCAGTGCGCCGTTGCTCATCTGTTCCTGTTGGTGTATATGCCTGCATATATGTCTGCATGTCCGTATATCCGTAAGTCCGTATGCCCGTAGGTTTGTATGTAAACCACCGCCTTTGACACAGAGATTCGCTCGTAGGCGAATTGTCACATCTTTTTGCCGTTTTGTTTTGACTTTTCTCTTTTATTCTTTATTTACTGCTTTTTTTGTTCTGCTTACCCATGTGTGTGCGTGTGTGAATGCCAATAATTTATTCATACGCGATTACATGCTGTAATTTTGTTACCGCAGACAATTTATGGCTCCTTGGTATACGCAGTTGCACACATACTCATTCACACATCACTCACACATACACATGCCTCGAACTTTCGAAGCATTGAGTCTGCTTAAGAAATTTTTATGTTTTATTTTTTCTCTTTCAATTGTTGTTGTTGGTTTTTCTTTAATTTTCTTGTTGTTGGCCGGTCACTTTGAACCCTTGATGTTTGGGAAATCCTTTGAAGCCTTTTTGGGATTTACTCTTTGTTTTTGAACTTTTTCAGAACTTCATTTGTAATTATTAATTTATACATACATATGTATGTATATAAATTAAAATGAAAAATAATACATTAAAACACTGATTTACTGAAATATTTGAAAGGTAAGATGCGAGAAAGTCTGGGTATTGCTTTAAGTGAGTGGAGAGAACAAGTAAAACTGCCTTTCTTTCGTTTCTCCAACTACCTCATCTATAAATTTGCAAGTTGTGCCTACGCTAAATAAAATGAAGAAGTTGTGAACGTTTCACTTGGGAAGAAATCCCAAATTTTCTTAGTTAATTCTCAGTCTGGGTTTACCAACAGCTCATAAAGAGAAAAAACCTCATAAGCCATTGAGAGCTGAGCTTCAAGGCAGTTCAAATGCAGCTTATGTAAGAGAAGACCGTAGGTTTCATCAAACATCCATTCGGACGAAATGACCTAGCCAATGTAGCTGCTGTTTCTTTCTTCTCAACTATGTAAAATCGCCGGATAACTCGTATAGCACATAAATCTTCCGCAAAACCTTTCTCTCGAGAACTCCTAGTGCCGTCTCATTGGATGATGATATTGTTCACGCTTCTGCTCCATATAGTAGGATAGGAATGACGGACGAGTCTAGTTTTCAATTGCTTCTTCGTCTTTTTCTTTTTCTTTGGCGTAGGCGCCGATTACGTGATCACGCATCAGCAACAGCGCTCCACTCGTTACTTTGCTGTTTGGCGCCAGTTATAAATACCAAGTGAAACCAGGATGCTCTCCACCTGATCCTTCCAGTCAATCAAAATTAGCACCTTTTAGCAGGATTGATTCTGCGTTGGATTTCGGGGTATTGATTCTGGTTCTAAGATAGATGTTGGTTGGTTGTCTACACCGACGCGATCGCGCTGACTTCATGTTTGATGACAGGAGATAATTCGTCTTGTTCTAGTTCACTACTACCAAGCCTATTCCTTTCGCTTTCTTATTCATTTCAGAGAAAGCAGAATTAACGGCGTAGTTTTGAGACCAACAATATACTTATATTGGTATCATCGGCATGAGACAGCAATTTTACGCTCTAAAGGAAGAGTATGACTTTTCTGCTTAGCTTCGCATTTCGTGTTATTTACTCTTCCCTTCAGCACAAATTAACTTTAGCACCGAGTGATTCGAAGAAGTACTTCCATATTCTGATAGGATATTAGTGCAGCTTGCCGTCAGTTTACACAGCCACTTAAGTTTTGTAGAGTTACCAAATGCAGACATAGCGTCATTTTCATGCTCCCGTTGGCTGCTCTAAAAGCGGCGAAGAGCGGATGTGTCTTGTTATAACTAGCCTATTCGTACGGGTAAGATTTGGCGATTGGTGATTGTCTAGTGAATGGTAGATTTGTGCGGTCGGAGGCGTCATTGATAAGGGCCGGTCAGTTTGTTGAAGTTGGACTTTAGTCGTTCACACTGTACGGTAGATAGCAACTTAAAGGCAGTGTTGGGGAGATTTATCCATACTCAGGTCTCAATCGACGGACTTGTAATCGTCTGACCATATTCTGCTGAGAAACAGATGCAAGTACCTTGACTATATTCCAACTTCGTTAAAGTCCCATAATGTAATGTTTATTCCTTCATCATCGATTAGGAATACGCGTTCTTTACCTGCCACAAAGCGGGCTGGATTAGTTTTCCCCGTCATAAATTCAGTTTTTTCTGGAAATTGTCCAGCTCCATGAATCCCACATGAGCACGCTCCGGTCTTGAAATTGTCTTTAAAAAATTTCTAGCTTACTCTCGTCCTCCGGCTTCTCAAGTTCGCATTTCGGCTAATTTCTTTCTATATGAGATTGCTATCGCTTCACTCTTCAACTATCGTAGTAACGTTGCGCGATAGATAGTCTTTTTTCTCACCACCGCGGTTCGTGCCAACTCTTCTTTCGATATTATTAAAAACCAATAGTTTCGTTGACGACTGTACGTAAAGAGTTTGGAATAGTGTGCCACAGTTCTCGTTTACCAAATTTTTGAAAAGTGCTATCAGAGAGCAGGAGTACAAGTTGAGTAGAAGAACCGAAGACTTTATCCACAGTCGCGGTTTGTGTTTGTTTCCTGCTTTCTTTCGTCTTAATAATTTTAAAGAAGAGAGCACCTTGGCTTGGTAGTACTTTAATATTTATTCACTACTTTTGCAAGGATTCAAACGCGCAACAAGGAAGCTCACTGGTGTAGAAAGACAAGCGCGTTCTGCTAATACTGTTAGTGACGAAGGCCACCTGTAATTAATATATCAATAAAATCTCTTCCTAACCTATAAATAATTAGATTTTGTGGAGATGATACTGCCTCTCTTACACAAATGTTCCAAATCCGTCAGCAATTTTGAATTAATTTTTCCCCTTTTTTTTTGGACGAGATCAAAATTCAAATTTAATGGGGAATGTTTATTATCATTCGAAAGAACATTCTTTGGCATTTATTTTTTTAAGATTATCTCTTTCAAATGTTGGCCGCGTCTACGTCTACGTTGAGTCCAATTTTCGATGACTCGTTCGTGCATATCGACTGGTAACTGGCGAATGACACGCGTGATATTTTGCTCCAAGGCCAGAATCGAAGCGGGATTGTCCGCATAGACTTTAGATTTTACATATCCCCACAGGAAAAAATCTAATGGTGTGATATCACACGATCTTGGTGGCCAATCAACTGGCCAAAAACGTGAAATTAACTGCTCACCGAAGTGTTCTCTCAATAAATCCATTGATTGATGCGATATGTTGGAAGTGGTGCCGTCTTGTTGAAACCAAATGTCGCGGAGATCACGAGCTTCAATTTCAGGCATCAATTAGTTGGTTATCATGACGTGATAACGGTCGCCGTTGACGGTTATGTTCTCACCGTCATCAGTTTTGAAGAAATATGGACCGATGATTCCACCTGCCCACAAACCACACCAAACCGTTGTTTTTTCAGGATGAAATCACGGGTTTTGAATCTCTTCAGGTTGCTCTTCGTCCCAAATGCGGCAATTTTGCTTGCTTACATACCCATTGAGCCAGAAATGGGCCTCATCGCTGATTTGTAAACTTTGTTGAGGCGTAAGTCTTTTGATGATGAAATGCCAAATAATACTGAACAAAAATAATATGACAGTTTGACACAACTCAAGCGTGATCTGTGCCTCTATTTGGATCACCCAACCGTAACCAAAAGTCGATGAAAGATGCTCGAAGAAGGCACATATGAGCACAAAGTGATTAATATGTCGGATTCTTTAGTTGGTTGTCAAATAACTGAATTCAGCCGATAGGTAGGACGAGTTTTTGCAACGAATAACGGCACGAGCTAACTAAAAGTGACTGTTGAAGTTGAAAAAACTGGATCTGAGGAGAATTTGTATACACAGAAAGCACCACTAGCTGTGATATAAATTCTTAGTAAACAGTTGAGGCCATAGCTTTGTTAGCATCTAAAGCCGTTGTGACCTCAGTGTCAGTCTTCTTTCGTAAATACTTAGTATTACAGCTGAAAGAAAACATCTTCATTCGACAGAGGAGAAAGAGTATTCAAACAAGGCGCCTGTGGTCTTCCACGAGGTCAAATAAATAGAGAGCAATGGATACGATGTACTCGTTAGGAGGTAGCGATATCAATATAATTCAGCTGAAGTTCATAAATCTCTGTGTCTGCTCACAGTAGTAGCAAATGATCAAATAATTTTTTCCAGCATTTTGAATTAGAACCGACTTCCGTTCCCATACTAACAACCTATTCTTCGAATTGTCCCGCATATCCGTTTCCTTTTATAACTATTTCTTTCTGTATGAGTAGTATGTAAGTGTGTAAGTATTTGTAAAAGGAGTTTTAATCTAAATCGTATGAGCACTTAATTGACGAACAAATTAAAATTAATGCGATAAACCGAAATTGGCAAACGATTTCAAATGATTTTGTGATTTGCACTACATACATACATACTTACATAAAAACATATATTTCAAGCGTTAACAGCAAAAAGCGATCAAAACGATAGTTGAACAATCAAGAAGGCACGTGGCGAGAGGAGGAGTCGTCGAAAGGCGAAGAAGAGATGGCATTATTTTTGTAAGCGCTCTCCATATTTATACTTATCCTGTGCCTGAGGCCCAACACACAAAGAGCATAAAAGTAGTAGTAAAAATGGGAAAGAGTAACTTTGCATCGCTTCCGCGCGCTGATTAGGAGTGGCTGTGGAAATGTGTTGCACGCGCGCCAACACCCACAAACGCTAAATGAGCGCGCACGCAAAACACATGCACACAAATGGCGCGCGATTAAGCGGAAATGCGATTATTCACTTCCGTTCCAATATGGGATTGTGCGAACTCTGAACTGAACTGCCTGACGAGCGTGCAACTGCAAGCTACAGGCGAACTGCAGCTGTAACTGGCGAAAAACGGCGCGTCCGCTGCTGCGTATTACAATGCTAGCATAGCTGGGATGTGTTCTTTGCACTTGTTCATCGATGCGCCGTCGTCGCTTAACTGTGCGCACACGTGCCGCCTCAATTGTTGTTTATCCTAAAAATTTGTGCCGCAAACGCACTCTTCGCATCTTCCGTGCAACCGCGTCATTTATTAGTTGGCACAACACAGCCGCCGCCTCTTCACACACACAAACGGGCGAGTTGTACTGATCGGAAAGTGAAAATTAAAGTTCTCCGTATTCATGGCAACTCCCGTGGGACTTAATCGATGCGCTAGTACTGGTTGGCTGACTTGATGTTGTTGGTGGTTGCGCTGTTGATTTCAGCTCATGCCACAAATGAGTGCGTGTGCTTATGTGCACTTCCTCGCATGTCCTTGCATGTCCTCGCATATCCTTTTTCCAAATTGTTGCAATTGTTTTGCGTCACGTGTCTTTGCTACATATTGGCCCACAGTCACGTGTCGCTCAATGTCCCGTCGTCCTTAAGCGCGCGCTTCTAAATGCTGTTGCTTACTGTTCGCAACAGCAGGGTTGACTTTTTGCCAATGTTTATGTTTTACTTTTCGATTTCGATTATGTTTTCCCAAAAAATTCATTATTGCCACACTTGGTCAGTAGTGTTGTGTGTGGGAGCGGCGGTGGTGTGGGGTCGTGGTCGCACGTGTCGCCGTTGTCGGCTGCAGTCGGGTGTTGTAGTTTTTTTAAGTGTTGGGCGTTAAAAAATGCACTCCTTCCAATTTTTGAAGTTAATTTTTTTCGTTCTTTCGCCTTTTAACGCCACACACATACCGAATACATATGTTTATGGCTTGTGTACGCTTTTGGCGTCGGAAAACCACTAACTCAACACTTTCTTACCGCCCGCGGCTGGGAAATAATTTTTTACGCTTCTTTTCCGGTGCCAATCCTCATTTCCTTGGTTAGTCTCTGGCTTGTTGCTGCTCACAATTCATTCAACTAATTTTTTTATTCCCTCCGTCCTTCCCCGCACCATGGCGGGCGTGTTCGTTTTGGCCATTTTGCGGCTAATATTTCCGTCAGTGCGCTTTTCCTTGAGTTACATAGTAATAATTGAATATTTGGGACATGGACATTGGTTCAGTAAAATTTAAGGAATATTGTAGTAAGGAAGAACTAGTTCGAACGAGATTGATAGTATATTTATATGGAAATATGAGTCTCTCTGAGTACTTTAGAGGAATAGCCTGTGCAGATCACATCTGGTCGAGTACTAGAAGAGGTACTGACTACTTCGAAGTAGGACCTAAAATTTTTGATTTCTTTATTGGGCAAGTGCCCTAGTCTTGGCATTATGCTAGATAAGAAAAAGAATCAAGAAACTGTTTAAATAGAGCGTGGCGACCTCTCATACAATGGACTTTCAGAAGATCTCAAATTTCTGGTGGGAAAGATTCTTTGTTACCATACACCGAAGAAAGGAATTCAACGAATAGGTCAACTGAACAGTGCCCGGTCCGTCACATAGATGGCTCTACTAGAATTAAATCCATAGAGTTAGCTCTAACCTTCAAAAGACGCGTGTATAAATTTGACAGCTGTCGGATCATCAGTTTGTGAATTATAGCATCTTGAGTGAAGCAACTTTTGTCCGGACACTGCGCCAGGAAGATCAACCATCAATGATTGGTATGCTAAGTTTAGACTTGGTGAAATAAGCACCGAAGACGGTGGATGCAATGGACGCCGAAAAGAGGTTGTTACCGCCGAAAATACTTGGGTACGAAGCGGCTCTGTACAAAGTGGGTGCATCGCAAGCTCACTCTTGACCGAAAGCAACGACGAGCTGATGATTCGGAGTAGTGTTTGGAGATCTTCAAGCGGATGAAACATGGCTCCATCAATTCACTTCGAAGTTCATTCGACAGTCATACGAGTGGATTGCACACGATGAACCCGTTCTTAAGCGTGAAACAACACAGCAATCGACTAGCAAGGTTATGGCATCTGTATTTTGGGATTCGCATGGAATCATTGACTATTATGAGAAAGGAAGCACCATCAACAGCGACTATTACATAGTGCGAAATCGCCGAAAAACGGCCGCATTTGAAGAAAGAGAAAGTACTTTTTCACCAAGACAATGCACAGTGTCATGGTGTTTTAGTGAAATTGATGGAAAAATTCATGAATTGGGCTTCGAATTGCCTCCGCATCCACCGTATTCTCCAGATCTGGTCCTCAGATACTATTTGCTATCCTCCGATCTCAAAAGAATGCTCGCTGGGAGGAATTTTCCCTCGAACCAACAGGTGATCGCCGAAACTGAGGCCTATTTGGAAGCACAGGAAAAATCGTACTATAAAAATAGTATCGAAAAGTTGGAGGAACTATCTTCAATAAAAAAATGAATTTTGTCAAAAAAAAATTTGTTCTACTATGGTAGGTCGGGGGCTTTTCAATTGATCTGTTACGATCCTCACGTCAAACGTCGGGGTAGGTATTGGAATACTCTGATTTTAGGCTTGACGGTGAAGCCTTAGGAAATATATTCTGCGACCAGAAATACCATACGGTTGTTGAGAAGAACTTGAAAACCCGGATAGATCTCTGGTTATCTCCGATATGAATGACCAAAAACCTAATGGATTGATCTCAGACATACGATCAACGTTATTTGTGCGTACTCTACGAAATTACGATTTTATATTCTTCGGTAAGGTTGATTTGTGTGTCAGGTTACAGCGGCATCACAGATAACTGAGAGAATATTTACGTTATCGTACAAGACATAAGTAGTTAGTTGTACAGAAGAAAAGGAAATCATGTTAAAACGCAGACAGTATAAGATTTTGCGCTATCAAATGGTATTTCTGACTCAGAGCGGAGCATCTGAAACTGACTAAGGTGTACCTTGTACTCTCTGTAAGAGATCTGCCACCAAACTATCCATCTAGGATGATTCCTATTAAAGAATCTGATTCTATTATGAAAGGGGCCTAATTTCCACACATTCCTCCAGGTAGCCCTTCTTTTGCTGATAAATATTTGTTCCATCAACACTAGCGCTGTTGGATATTAGAAGAGCCCTCTTCATGGATTCGGTTGTTCGGGAATTGCGTGGAAACGTGGCATCACAAAGCATAGGTCATGCAATTTCCTAAGTTGGACATAACTTAACATCCGAGACCGAGGTCCCATGCGTACATTATTACCATAGAAATACACAGTCGGGTCTCTTCTACCAAGCAATAGCTAATCAAGGGATTTTTTAAGCACCTCACATTACTACTATAGTTACATACTATTGCTAAGGACTGGCAATCTCACAAACCCACCATACCCAACTGAACAGTACTGTTTGACTTAAAAAACCGAATCATATGGATTGTTTACGCTTCGATTTTAAAGGGTTGTTGCAGCGTGTACGAACGCGTGCGTTATTCAGTGTTCTCATGCTTTACGCTTATGACGCTTCATTGCCACATGCGGTGCACTTGTGCCGCCGACAACTAACTCGTTCGCGCTGTGATAATTCAATTCTTTGGCAAAAGTCACTTACTGCTCCATTCACCATTTGCGATTATGCGCGGGCATAAAGTGTGAATATTGGCATTTGTTATTGTTGTTGCTCGTAATATTACGCAACACTTGCCATTTAGCTATTGTCATTAGCACTTTTGAGCGCGTGAGAAGTTTTTTAAAAGTCAATAGTTCAGCGAGGCTTCCAAGAGAAAAGGATATATATATTTTTTTTTTTTTTTTTTTGTGGAAATAATATTCACTAATGTTTCGGCTTAGGAATATTGCTGACTTGTGGGCTGTTAATAGCAATGCCATTTATTGGGCGCGTGGACGTTTGTATGTAATACTCGTAACATAAACACAAATAAATAACGCCTTTTTAATTTCATAAAGGATAATGCAAACACGTATGTCGTATTGTAAATATGTATGTATGTGTACGAGTATACAGTTATATGGTGAATTGTGGGAAAATTATTATATCATCAAAACAAAGTGTTTATTGAGTTAATTTACTCACGGACTTAGATTACATAATAAACAAGAAAGCTTGTAGAATTTGAATTTCTTTTTAAATAAATAAAAAATGGAGATTATAGAAAAAATAATTATATTAAAAAATAAGAAAAAAATAATAATTTTAAACAGAAATATTTAAAAATTTTAAAAATTAAAGACCAATATTTCGGGTACCACGTCTTATGCAAAAAAAAAAACGGATATTTAGGCGCCGTCAGAAGTAGCAATTTTCACGCAATTTTTGGTTTCTCCCACGAATTTTGCTGTCAAAAATTTAAATTGCGGCATGTGACTATCCTGAAATTAATTTCTGCAATTTAGTTTCATGTAGATGCATTGCCATTCTCCAGAGAGTGGCCAGCAACGATTATTTTACATATGGTTCCAGCAGCTCACAAGTTCCGGTCTTAGACCAAGTATCCTCTGGGTGGTCAAAAAACACCCGTTTGAAGGCCAGTTAAAGTATGAAAGCGAATTACTTTGCAGTTGTGTGTAGGGCTTGGGATCCAGCACATAAAAAAATACACTCCAAACAAGAAAAAAAAAAAAATTATAAACAAATGCCTGGCTTAGAGACATTTCTTTTGATGGCGACCCTCACAAACTTTTTAAGGATCACGATTTGAAAACATGTAACTGGAATTTCCAGTCCTTAATTAGTAAGATGCCGCTACACAGCTGGTTGATATCCTCGTAAGAATAAAGACTGACATTACCTCCGTCCAAGAAATGTGATGGACGGAACAATGACGGTTAAAGGTTCGTTCTCGTGAAATCTGCTAAAGCGGCCATATTTGGTGTTGTTTTTGTGATGGAAGAGAGACTTTGTCGCTGAGCCCCGGTAAAGCGAAGTTCTTCAACGTATAGCTGGTTTTCGCCTACGCCCCGATGGAAGAGAAGGACGATTGCACCGGAAATATTTGTATGAGCACCTAGAACGCACTTATGAGCGCAGTCCCCGCCACGATGTCAAAATTTGCTAATTGATTTTAACGCCACGATGGGTAAATAAAGTATTTTTGGCGCAACAATTGGGCTGAGGCTGATTGACTTCGCCGGGGCCCGAAATATGATTGTCTGTAGTATTAGATTCCAGCATACGAAAATTCGTCAAGCTACATGGGTGTTGTCGGATCGAAAAACACGTAACCAAATCGATCATGTTGTGATAGACGGAAGACATGTATACAGTGTTTTAAATGTGCTTGACTTTCGAGAATCTAACATCAACTGGGGTCACTTTCTTGTTGCAGCGAAGATAGGTACCTGCCCCTGTGCAGCAAAGAATGTCCGTCAACAAACACAAGAAAGGTTCGAAGTCAAAAACTACAATCACAGTAAACATCCAGCAGGTTTTCTACACGACTTGCACTACTGCTCTTTGAGAACACTACGTGCGGCCGCTTCCTAAAAGATTGGTTTCCAGCAGTGCCAGAAAAAGAGCTGATACGATGAGGAATATTGAACTGCAGTGGAGAGAAAGCAGGCAGCCTACCACGCAACATTGCCATCGACCACAACACGTGCGGGGTCTGCTGAATGGTAGTTAAAAAGAAACAGCCGAAAGCGGCGAACCCGAAACCCCAATCGATGGAGATGGTATAGAAGTTCAAGCACTCGACTATGATTATATTCGAATATGGATTTCCTGCTTAAAAAAAATAGCATATTAATAGAAGCCGATGGCTTGCCGGTAGAGTTATTAAAACACGACAGCAAAGTACTTGTCTGGGGATGCATCAGCTTCAAGATTCAAGAGATAATAATCGATACAAACAACATTTTCAGTGATTTTAAAGCTGCCTTCAACAGCATGATATGAAACTGCTTCTACGCCGCTATATCTGAAATTGATATCTCTGCAAAACGCTATCTAAACTGACCCGAGATAATACCAGAAGTGCACTCAGAATTGGGAAGGACCTTCCCAATCCGTACGATACCAAACGAGGTTTCAGGCAGGGTAACTCTTTATCGTGTGATTTCTTCAATTTGATGCTAGAGAAAATAATACGAGCTGCAGACCAGGTACAATCTTCTACAAGAGTGTACAATTGTTGGCGCATGCCGATGATATTGATATAATTGGCCATAACAACCGTACCGTAAGTTCTGCGTTCTGCAGGTTAGACAAAGAAGCGAAGCGAATGAGTCTGGCAATGAACGAGGGCAAGACTAAATATCTCCTCACACTAAATAAACAGTCATCGCACTCGCTACTTGGCTCCCACGTCACTGTTGACAGTCATAGCTTTGCAGTCGGAGATAGTTTCGGCTAATTAAGAACTAAGATTAACAAAACCAACAATGTCAGCCTTGAAATCCAACGCAGAATCACTCTTACCTACAGGTGCTACATTGGAGTGGGTGGGCAAATAAAAAGTAAAGACTTCTCTCGACGAATCAAAACCAAACTACAAGTCGCTCGCTATTCCCGTGGTTTTGTATGGCGCAGAAGCTTGGACGAGGTCGAGAGCTGATGAATCGGCTTTAGGAGTTTTCGAGAGAAAGGTTTTGCGGAAGATTCAAGGCCCATTGCGCGTTGGCAACAGCGAGTACTGCAGAGGATGGAACAATGAGCTCTGCGCGTTGGACGACGACGTTGACAAAGGTCAGCGAATCAAGAGACAGCGGCTACGCTGGCTAGGTCATGTCGACCGAATGGATGAAAGCACTACAGCTTACTTTCAATGGAGTAACCGCTGTAGGAAGCAGAGGAATAGAAAGGCCTCCACTGCAGTGGACAGGTCAAGTTTAGAAGGACCTAGTTTCGCTTGGTATTTCTAATTGGCGCTAAAGAGCGAGGAGAACGAGTGCCGTGCTATTGTGGATTCGGCTCGTAGGCGGTGCTTACGCCAAAGAAGAAGAAGAAGTGGAACAAAAATCCCAGCTCCTTATACATAATTATTTTTATAAAAGATTACATCTTATACACATAGACTATAAAGTCTGCGTTCACCCCACCCCTTTTTTTAATTAAAGTAAAAATACAATTGAAATAGTTAATTCAGCTAAAAAAAATTACATGAATTTATTCATTCTATTTTTAGGTTTGAAATGCAAAATCAAAAATCTATATTTCCATTTTCATTTTTGTTATAACGGTATCTAAGTGTACCAATTGTAAACATAAGCACCACAAAGTCTGCGTTCAGGCTTATAATTATTTATAAAAGCACTAGCAATTATAAGGGAAGAATAAATTTAATATTTTGTTGGATAACCACGTTGTTTTAATACTTAAGTTAATCGGTTTGGCATTGAATTTACCAACTTATCTGTTTCCTCAGTTGTAATTCGGGACCATTCTGCCAGCATAACTCTTCGCAAAACCTCTTTACTTGCTATTATATGCTGACGAATTCTTTTTCTTAATATATCCAAAATGTGCTGCATTAGTTTGAGATCTGGTGACTGAGGAGGCGTTTTAAGCTGTCTAGATGTATTGTACAAGAGCCAAAGTCTGACTACTTGAGCAGTATGCTTCGGATCGTTATCTTGTTGAAACTAAAACGTTGAAGATAAGCCTAGATTATCTGCGCTTTCTTTCAAGTTCTTTTTTAAATATTTAAATATCTCCATTTATCCATTGTCGATTCGATAAATTCAAGCTGACCCACACCATTTGCCGCCACACACCCCCACACCATTGCGCCACACAATTTGGCGACCTTCTATGCCGAATATACAAAATTTGCTCTTTGTAAGATATAAGGTTTTTTTCGAGCGATTCTATCATTACTTATATATCCAACTTTACGTAAAATTTTTCTAGCAGTTTCTGCACAACGGATTTTTTATATGTTCTCAACTATATTTCTTGACGTAACTCCCGTACGGATAATATTTTTGGTCGGCCAGATTGGGGTTTCGACGATAAAATACCGCTGTACGGAGGACTTCCTTCCAATAGTTTGTCCAATTTTTCGGAAACATATGCCATCTTTCTACAGTTTAATAATTATTTTTCTTTCTGACACACTTTCCCCTTTGGTTTCCATTTTTTCAAACTTACATATATTAAAACACATCTATATGGTCCTGAAATGACTTGAATTATTTTTAGAAATTTTTTTTCCCTTATAGTCCTGCTTTTGGAATTTTGCCCCTATAGACGCTTTTCCAATTTTTTGTGCTTATTCTTTTTTTTTTGTTTTTGCTTCATAAAATGGACGTAAGACATTTTTTTTAATAACATTCTAAAGAACTTTGTAAATACAATAAATCTACAAAAAAACCCCACGCCAGCTTATTTAACCAAATAAAAATAAAAATGAGCAGAGTTTAATAAATTCATGAGCATTTATTTTGCGTGTAAATATCAAACGAAATGTAAATAGTAAACAGAAAATGGTATTTTGTTTTCTTGCCATATTCATTTTGCTGCTATTTTACATGTAAATGTTACCCCTGCCTATGGAGCTCCCTAAAAGACTACCGCCGAGAGAATGTCAAAAAAAAGAAAAGAAAAAAAATGTCAACAGCCGAGTGGAGCACTATGAACACGACAGCCATTTGACCAGCCAAAACGGCAAATATCAGATTAAAATAAATACAAACACTACCAAATTCCAATTTTTGTTTACCTTAGCTGAGGAGATGAGTACTCGTATTATTTCAGTGCTTTTTTTCAAAATTTTTTTTTTATTTTTTCATGGGGAATGCACAACTTCTAAAGAAGCCGAAAACGATGTGATGAGCAGACGAACACAAACATGGCCATAACCACAATAGACACTAGAATAGTGAGGCTAAAAAGATAATTTCGAATGAAAAAAAAATTGTTTAAAAGTGTTTGTAGAAGAAAAAAAAAATTCCAAATAAAATTGAATCGATGAACATTGAATATATTCCAAAAAAAAAAAAAAAAACTATTTGTATGCATTTTGAGCTCACGTACATACATATGTATGCAAAGCGCTAAGAGAGAGGTGTGCAGTGTGTGTAAGGGAATATAATAAAAATACAAACACCAAAAGTGACGCATTGTTGAGAGACAGCAAATTGACATAATGTGGCGTTTAACAAACGCCAAGTCCACAGACACAAATACACATGCATACATACATACCCATATGTATGTACTTAACATATTTATGCCCTAAGATAGGCTTAACGCACCGCCAAGTCATGGAACAATGGATATCCATCAAATGCACAAAAGGTCATGTCACAGAGGCGCGCGCAACAAAAAAACAACAACAAAAACAAACAAGAGAAGAAAATAAAAAAGTGCAAGTAAGGAAAGGTTAGGTTCAGGTTGGTACGGAGCTTAAAATACTCGACTGCGAGGAGAGATAATATGAGGACATAGAGCTTTCCTCAGTCACCGAAATGGGTAGATCATGTCCGCTTACTGGTTAGAGCAAGCGTGTTGAGAATCCATCTTATAAAAGGCTCGCCCTGGGCGCTCAGAAAGCCCGCAAAGTCTGCTAGATCTCCCCTGATTAGAGCCGTTTCTTTGCCAGCTACAATTCAATTGCCTCATCTTGAGTAGGGAACACAGAAACGGTACGCGTAGGGAAGTCCTTTACACATCCAACCTCCTCCGAACATCTAAAGAGACCGTTCGTGTTTAGCTATTGTATAGCCACACGCTGATCATCCAGTTATCAATCAACACTGGTACCTCAACACTTTGGCTCAGGATGGTGTTAATGCGGATATCCTCACACTTACCAAGTGGACGTAAGACCAAAGATCTACTCATCTATTTTCTTTTAATAGGGATTGTAAGATTCCCTCTTAGTTCGAGACAGAATTCGGCGTACTTTTTAGGATGTATGTACTGATATTATAATGGCATGGTGACCAACGCTATAGAAGGAGTCGATTGTAAGGTCATAATAATCGGTCTATAATGATCTTTGTCTATAATATTGAATCTATAATGATGGAAGCCAGAGGTTTCACACCGAAGGTAGCTGCAAGCTTAATGATTACAATTCTGCAATCCATGCAAAGGATGTAGACCTTACTGAAAGTGCCAAATAGGCAAAATGAAAGTCTGTTTATGTGTCTCTTGGCCATAAGGATATATTTAGGCAATGAAACAATGGCCGAGCTCGCATGGACGAGCTTCGGTAGAATGGCCATAGAAATCAACTATCTCAGATTTTCAAGCGCCTTCAAACGTCACCTGGCAGTGATCCCAAGAGGAATACTAAAGACCGGGGAACACTTATAGCTTAGAGTGAACCACTTAAATACTGTGGGACAGAGTGCTTTGGAGACAGACCAATTTGGTAATGGCATTAAGGAATTCAGGTAGGTGCTTCTATCCTTGACAGATCTAAGACAGATAAAGACTAGTTAAAATGTGATCAGCAGAGGTTAGAGCACACATAAGGAATGCGAGAGAGGAACACCGGAGTGCGTTGGCCGATGCCATAACACTTAAGATGCCTCAAGCTCTTGCCTTAATAAGACAGCCATACAAAGCTGGATAGAAGGAAGTGTACGCAAAACACAATGACCACGTCCAGCACGCAGTGAAGAAAATATAGCGGCCGTAGCTGAGAGTGTAAACGAAGACCATGGAGAGTTGATCCGCTGCCGTTCGCAGCAACTCGGACTGACATATGTAACGACTTGGCGTATTTTACGTCGAGTTCTTAAATTAAAAGCTTATGCAAGAACTGAAGCTGCTCGACCTTCCCAAGCGTCATCGCTTCGCTCTATGGGCTCTAGAAAAGTTCCAAGAAGATACGAAGTTTTCAAGCCAAATGTCGTTCAGCGATAAGACTCATTTCTGGCTCAATGGGTATGTAAACAAGCGAAGTTACAGCATTTGTGACGAAGAGCAGCTTGAAAAGATTCAAGAGCTGTCATTTCATCTTAAAAAAACAACGCTTTGGTTTGGTATATGAGTCGGTGGGATCAACGGTCCATATTTCTTCATAAATGATGCCATTGAGAAAGTAACCGTCAATGGTGACCATTATCGAGCTATGATGACCGACTATTTGACGCCTGAAATTGAAGCTCGTGATCACCGCGAAATTTGGTTTCAACAGGACTGCGCCAATTCCCACACATCGCATTAATCAATGGATTTATTGAGAGAACTCTTCGGTTATCGTATGATATCACACCGTTAGACTCTTTCCTGTGGGTATATGTAAAGTCTAAAGTCTATGCGCTTCGATTCAGGCCTTGGAGCAAAGCATCACGCGTGTCATTCGCCAGTTACCGGTTGAAATTCTTGAACGAGTTATCGAAAATTGAACTCAACGGATGGACTGTCTTTTTTAAAGAAGTATTGAATCTCCTAATGCATCACCCTTTAAACAGTTCGTTATGCCGTACTATCACTGTTGGCTATACAAAGTCATTCTACCGTGTACTTACTGAACACTGGGTTAAAAAATTGTAATGCAAAGTCGCCTTCGAAGACAACGAACGACCAGTGGAAGGTGGCTGATTAAGGTATAAGCGCATTTGCGCAATGTGAAGGCTCAAAACTCAAACGAAGCGTGAGCACATATAAGAAGAAAACGGCGAGATCGCCCAGCGGATTAAGCCATCCTGTGACAACAAATGGCTCAAGGCGCTCAAAAGACAACGGAGATGACGAAACAAATAAACAAACGGAGCGCAAAGAAGCGCAAAAAGTGGCACACAATATCAGGCGGAAAACATATAAACAAACATACTCGTATATATGCACATATGTACGTATGTCGCAACAGAGAGCTGAGCATTTAAGGCGCTGAACATAGATGGGATCACATAGATAAGACGCCGATAAAGCGCTGAATGATGTGAGACAAAGGTAAGATGAACACAATGAGCCAAACTACTTAGTTTACCTATATGTATATATGTATGTAGGTAGATCCAAAGGATGACACAACAGACAATAAGTATGCGGCCACCTTTGGAAATTCGCAGCTAAGTTAATGTGTGTGTGTGTGCTGTAAATGCGAGAATTAGCCTAATCCGATCGTAAGCAAGCGTGTAGAGAGTACTGCAAAATGCCAAACAGAAAAATAAAAAATAACAATTCCCAAAAAAAAAAGAAAACAAAAATAATGCATATTCATATACTCAACACCCCAAGCGATGCATCTCTCTCCATCGCTGATAATATAGTGATCAAGTGAGGCGCATGATGTGGCACAAAACAAATTACTTTGTACTTCAATTGCGCCTCTTCAAAATGCAAAAAAAAAAAATTAAAAAAATGCACAGCTGACAAAATGTTGCCGCATTTTAAAGTAGTTTGACAGCAAAGAAAATTTTCGAAAAAGAAAAATATATATATTCTCACACCTTTGTTCACGCCTACGCAACTGTGTACATTCGACGGTCCAAAGTGGCTACATTAATAACAGTTAATCCGCTTTACGGCATTTAGTGTCTAAGCTAACTTAAAAGATGGCGACGGCGGTGGCGGCGGTGTTTGGAAAATAAAGGTATTTATCTACTTTGCAGCTTAACGTATTAAAAAGTGCTGGAAAATCTGTTGTAGCTATGTTCATTATTACTATTATTATAATTTTTTATTTTTTTTGAATAAATACTTTTGACTAGAAATCTCTAGGAGGAGGATGTTTCAATATTTTTTAATAATAATATAAATTGATAATATTTTGAAGCACATTTTCATGATTCTCGATATTCGATTCAGGCGTAATTCACTGTTCCACAGCTTCCCATTTGAAGTCTAAAATTTTTCAATTAATTTAGTGTGATTTCCGGCGTGGAAAAATAATTTTCGTTGAGGATCTCCACTTACTCGTAATTGAAGCTTCGATATTGTCCATAAAGGGATCTAAATATTTGGCTGTTCGGTAACGGAAAAGCTTGCAATTCAAGTCAGGTGTAATGGAGTGAAATCATGCCTCTTTGTGAGCAGTTATAACGGCTGATCAATTTCGAGGTTCTCTACTTAAAAAAAAAAACTCAGAAAATTCAAATTTAATGGGGAATGTTTATTATTATTCAAAATAACATTATTTGTTATTTATTTCTTTGAAGATTATCTCTTTCAAATGTTGGCCGCGGATACGTCCCAGATGGTCCATCCATTGAGTCCAATTTTCCATGACTCGTTCGGGCATTTCGACTTGTAACTGGCGAATGACACGCGTGATGTTTTGCTCCAAGGCCTGAATAGAAGCGGGATTTTCCGCATAGACTTTAGATTTTACATATCCCCACAGGAAAAAGTATAACGGTGTGATATCACATGATCTTGGTCCCGTCCCAAAACGTAAAATTATCTGTTCACCGTAGTGTTCTCTCAAGAAATCCATGATTGATGCGATGTGTGGGAAGTGGCGCCATCTTGTTGAAACTATATGTCGCGGTGATCACGAAATTCAATTTCAGGTATCAAATAGTCGGTTATCATGGCGCGATAACGGTCGCCATTAACGGTTACATTCTCACCGGCATTATTTTTTTAAGGAAATATGGACCGATGATTCCACCGGCCACGAACCACACCAAACCGTTAGTTTTTTTTGGATGAAATGACTTCGTCAAAAACGCGGTAATTTCGCTTATTTACATACCCATTGAGCCAGAAATGGGCCTCATCGCTGAACAAAATTTAGCTCGAAAACGTCGGATCTTCTTTGAACTTTTCAAGTGCCCATAGAGCGAAGCAATGTCGCTTGGGAAGCTAGAGCGGCTTCAGTGCTTGCACAAGATGTATTTTGTACGCTTTCAATTTAAAATCTCGACGTAAAATGTGCCAAGTCGTTCCATACGTCAGTCCGAGTTGCTGCGAACAGCACCGAATCGACTCTCCGCGGTCTCAGATGTGGCCGCTATATTTTCTTCACGTCGTGTTGGACGTAGTCTATTCGGTCGAATATTATCCAATAAGGAATGCTGAGTCTCAACTATTGATAGTGTTGCGAATAGTACGCTCTGTAGACCGATTATGTTGACCATAAGTTGAGCGAAGCGCGTGAAACACATTCTTTATAGAACGTAAATTTTCGTGATAAATTTGAATGATTCGTAAACGTTGTTCAGGCGTAGATCTTTCCATGACGAAATGCCAAGTAATACTGAACAAAAATAACATGACAGCTTGACACGACTCACATGCAATCTGTCAAAAAAAGGCTATTGAAAAAAGTACCTCTACTTGGATCTCCCTTTAGTTGCCAGGCTATACCCAATTCCTGCTCTTACTGTGGAACATTTGGTCACGGTTAAAAGAGCGGGAGCTTTAGTAGAGCCCCTCCGACGTGTTCGGTTTACAGCTTTATTGAAGTATTATTGCACAGTTTGTTCGGCAGAGCTGCTGTGGCGAGCGGCAGCCAGTTTTGTAACAAGCGCTTCACTATAATGTGTTTAAGTTATAACATATCTGCTCGGGTAATGTTAGGTTTGAGACCAGCCACGTAACAATGATCTCCAATGAAAAGGTTAAACAAGACTCGGATGACAAACCTCACTTTTGATGATGCCTGGTTGATGTCCTCGTAAAGGGCTAAAGATTGACATAAACGCTGTCCAAGAAGTTCTATGGACAAGACATGGATGAAAACAGGAGGGTTCTTGTGAAATCCACTACAGCGGCCATAAATACGAACTCAAACTCGGTGTTAGATTTATGGTGGAAGAGAGACTCCATTGCAGAGTTCTAGCATTCAACCCGGTGGATGAACGTATCGCTTATTTGCCCTCACGCGCCGTCGGAAGAAGAACGAACGGGCCAAAGATGTTTTCTATAAATGCTTAGAACGCAACTATGCATGCAGCCCACGCTACGATATATTGCTTGACGATGTCAAGATTGGCAAAGAAGATATCTTCGGCACAACAGCCAGAAAATACAGCCTCCATGCGAAACGTCCCGAAATTTATGGAGGGTGATCGACTTCGTCGATGCTTCAAACAGGATAGTCTAGAGTGTAAGATTTCGCCGCTCTCTGAGAGCAATCATAAACAACTTGAAGTAAGGGATCTAAGTGATCTGTGGGATGCCATTTCCAGATCTATACGTACACTTGTTAACGAAACTGATTGTTTTCGTCATTGATGTGATCTGGCCAGCGATGTTCACAGCATACTGAGTTTATGGTGAGAACACTTTGCCAACCTGATGAATGTCAATGAAAATGAAATACCTATAGATGGCAGGCCCGGCTCCCTAATAGATGATACCTTCCATCACCTGACTACGATGGAGTCAAGTATAACTTCCACTAGCATGCATGCTCTTTTTTGCGAAATTTTGATCAATAAACGCATGCCGGAAATGATCAGTGTGGGTTCAGACTTGCCAAAGCTACCATTGACCTGATATTCATTAAAACCCAATTCTTGGAAATAGATTTGAGAAAAGTATCAATACACACCATATCTTTGCCTGCCTTAAAATGTCGCTATGTTTGAATTTGGCATCCCTGCAAAGCATATACGATTATGTAAACTGATACAGAGCAACACAATAATCACTGTCAGAATCCGGAAAATATTCTTAAAACCCTTTGGTATCAGAAGAGGTTTTACGTCAACGATCTCAAAATCGCTCTGTCAGTTCTGCTTTTTCCATACAAGCAAGCGAAGATAATAGGTCTGATAGGGAGTTGCGTTGAGTTGATGCGGATCCTGATCAGAGCGACCAGCGCAGTAAGGTCTGGAGGCCCATTGTGATGCCACTGGGGTGTACTTAGCAGCTTCTCAACTGCGCGAACCATTTCGTGTAATTTATAGACATTGCGATATAGCCTATACCAACTGCAGCTATGTCAGCCAGACAATCGAAGAAATGATTTCTTAACAGGACAGTAACAGAGACAGCTGGCTGGACAGTAACAGAGGGGTTGTTCGACAGACTCTTCCACCTTTTCATCTCTGCAGCTTCGACAAAAGTTATTCGAATTAAACAGTTTCCAATTAATATACCAGTTGTTGTTGTCCTTGATCTTTTGGCGTCCAACACAGGACAAAGCTGTCTAGTCACGTTGCAAGTTCTTTCATTAAGCCATCTGGTATTCGTTTTTTGGATCCAGGCTAGTTTCAGCATGAGTTTCGTCGTGGACAGAGGTAAGGTTGCATGTATAATCAATTGTAGTTAGAGTGGTTAATCCTATCTCTAGCTGATACGAAGCGGAATTGCCTGTCTGAGTAGCCAGACCACGTTTGTGTTTCACTTAACTGAGAGCTTATTCCAAGTACTTCTGCATTCTAACGCCACTTTTGGCAGTTTAGCTGTCCGAGTATACTCGTATAGTGATTGATTGGTTCTTTCGGCGGCGTTTTTTGATTGTAATAAGCTCTGCTTGGAAGACGATGCAGTGGTATGGTAGCCTCAAATTCAAACAGATAGAGAGCGTTGGTGAGTGAATTCTACGTACTACTCATTCAGCGAGTTTTGAACCAACCATGAAGATGGTTATGTCTCTCTGATCCAAATCCTTTGTATTTTTCCCATTCATTTCTGTCCAGCATTCTTGTGGAAAAAAGATTATTAAAAAGAGATGGAGGCGGTGTAGTCCAATTTCACTCGAAATTCAATTCACTCAAAGCTGACACGCGTGAACGGAAAAAAGACGAAATATCTCTTCTTATCAAACAAAAAGGCAGCGCATTCGCGTCTTGGTTGGTTCCCACGTCACTGTGAACAGCCAAAATATTGAAATTGTAGAATATTTTCGTCTACCTAGCAATGAGCATCAACACCACCAAGAATATCAGCCGGATTTTAAGGCTTAACGCATTATCACTCTTGCCGACAGCTGCTACTTTGGACAATTGAGTAGTGAATTTCTATCTCAATGATCAAAGGCAAAGCTCCACAAGTCGCTCATGCATCCCGTTCTACTATATGGCACAGAAACGTAGTCAATTAAGACTTCGATGAGTTGATACTAGGAGTTTGCGAGAGAGAGGTTTCATGACGGTCAGAGGATGAAGTTGCGAAGTTTTGATATATGAACGAATGGCTGATGTGCCAATTGTCATGAGATAAGTCTCCTTAATATCACGTATAAGGTTTTATCGAGCGTATTGCATGAAAGACTAAACCCCACCGTCAACAAATTTACTGAACCTCATAAGTGTGTCTTCAGACCTGACAAATCTGCCATTAACATGAGATCCACTAAAGGGCAGTTTTTGGAAAAGAGACGTGAGAAAAGGATCAAAACGCATGATCTTTTTGCCGACCTTAAAGCAGATTTTGATAGTACGAAAAAGGTTTTACGTAATCGAGCAACCTGTACACTAAGGCCTCAAGGACCATTATGATATTGCTCCGGTGAACTTATCAGCTTCTCAGCTGCGCGAACCATTTCGCGCACAACGGTGAAGGAAAGAAGCTAAAGGCGCGCTATGTACGACTCGTCTATAATCACGGAAGCAGTGCCTGCACCAATCAGGTAGAAGAAGATCACTCATCAAATGAAAAAATTCCTAAATAATTAAGCAGAAGAATGCGGGGACACCTTTTAGCTAAAAACTTTTAGTATCAAAAAATTCAATTACAAATAAAATTTATTAGGCACAAATGGAGTGTAGGAAGTTTTTCTACTTAAATGCTTCTCAGTTGTATGAATATTCATATATTTACATCCGTACATATGTACATACATGTAATGGCATGCGATATTTATAAATAATTCACTTTGTAAATCAATCTTGTTAGCCACATTTTAACACAATCGCTTTAAATTCCACGCACTTTATTAACATAGAGGCGATGAGCCATATAAATATACACATAATTTTTTTTATAAACATACATACATTTGTTTGGATATTTGTGTTTTGTACACAGACATATGGAATATGAAGTGATTTCCTTGACTTTTCACCGCCTGCAATGCATTAAGGAAAAACATTTATGGAGTGCGAACAAACGGCGAGTTTGAGTAGTTTTTCAAAACGCACATCATCTGTACACACATTTTACTTTAAATATACCTACGAGTATAAATATAGGCTATAATGGAATTTTAAATTGGTCAGAAAAAGGAGTAGTGCAATACTAGTATGAAACTTACCAAATCTGATGCCAAAAGCAAAGGAAGAAATTAATGTTATAAAGAGTGATCCCTTTTCGAAATTCCCTAATTTTATAATGAAAAAAAAAACACAGAAAATTCAACTTCAAACAGGAATGTTTATCATCATTCATCATGGCAATTATTCTTTGAAGATTATTTCTTTCAATACTTGGCCGCGGCTACGTCTCAGACGGTCCATCGGTTGAGTTCAATTTTCGATGACTCGTTCGCGCATTTCGACTGGTAACTGGCAAATGACACACGTGATGTTTTGCTCCAAGGCCTCTAACGAAGTGAGGATGTCCGCATAGACTTTAGACTTTGTATATCCTCACAGAAAAAAGCCGAATGGTGTGATATCACACGATCGTGGTGGCCATTCGACCGGCCCAAAACTTGAAATTATCTGCTCACCGAAGTGTTCTCTCAATAAATCCATTGATCGATGCGATATGTGGGAAGTGGCGACGTCTTTTTGAAACCAAATGTCGCGGAGATCACGAGCTTCAATTACAGGTATCAAATAGTCGGTTGCCATGGCGCGATAACGGTCGCCATTGACGTTTATGTTCCTTCCGGCATCAGTTTTGAAGAAATATGGACCGATGATTCCACTGGCCCATAACCCACACCAAACCGTTGTCTTTCTGGATGAAATGGAAGATCTTGAATCTCTTCAAGTTGCTGCTCGTCTCAAATGCAGCAATTTTGCTTGTTTACATACCCATTGAGCCAGAAATGGTCCTCATATCTGGGCAAAATTTGGCTCAAAAACGTTGGATCTTTTTGGAACTTGTCAAAAGCCCATAGAGCGAAGCCAGTCGCTGGGGAAGGTCGAGCGGCTTCTGTTCTTGCACAAGCTGTAGTTTCTTTTTCAGTTTCAGATTTCGACGTAAAATGCGCCAAGTCGTTCCATTCGTCACTCCGAATTTCTGCGAACGGCGCCGAACCGGCTCTCCCCGGTTTTCGTGTACAGTCTTAACTACGGCCGCTATATTTTCATTACTGCGTGCTGGATGTGGTCTATTCGGTCGAATATTATCCAATAATGAATGCTGGGTCTCAAGATGAGTGATTGTGTTGCGAATAGTACGCTCAGTAGGCCGATTATGTTGACCATAAGTTGAACGAAGCGCGCAAAACACATTATTTACAGAACGTGAGTTTTCGTGTAATAAAGTTGAACGATTTGTAAACGTTGTTCAGGCTTAAGTCTTTCCATGATGAAATGCCAAGCAATACCGATGAAAAATAACATGACAGCTTGGCACAACTCACGCGTGATCTGTCAAAACAAAAGGCTATTGGAAAAAGTACCTCTACTTGAATCACCTTTTATTTTAATTATATAGTGATTTTTTCCAACTTTTGATGATGTTTAAAAAATTTTACTCCATAATATTTTTATTTAATTTTTGTAAAATTTGAAGATTTATTTTATAGAAAAAAAAAATTGAAAAAAAGAGCGTTATTATCATTTTATTTGATTTGAAAGCAAAAAATACCAAACTAATTCGAAATCTACCTAGTTAAATCTGTCTTCCATTTTGAACAGGTTTGGAACTACTATATTTCTGGCAGTAATATGCCAAAAAGTCATATCCGTTTCAAAAATACTATACCAGATTCATATGGAAAAAATGCTATTGAAAATGAAGAAGAGCCTACCTGCACTACTAGTTTCAGAGTAGTTTTTAATTAATTTAATTTGACTACATTGCATATAGGGTATAAATACATATTGGTGCACACGCGCATTTATGCATTTGTAATGCATTTTCCTACACACGTCACACAAACAAAACATATGTGATAATTATGAAGATGACAGCAGCGGATGATGTGTTAAAACGCTCAGCCAGTCAGCCAACCGCCTGCCACCCTCTTCTAACGCCGCACAAAATCGATCTCGATCTCGCTAAAAACGCACTAAAATGTTTTAGTCATAAAATGTGAAAATTCAAAAGCGGACCAGCCGGTAAAATGCAGGCAAATGCCAAAGGCCAAACGCCGCCAACGCAGCCAGCTGCAGTGCTCGGTAGTCCTAGTGAAAGACATTTATTTATAAGTAATCATGTAAATATATACATATAAGTATGTATATATAAGTATAGGGTGCTGTTTTTGGTTTGAATTGATCTTGGCGATGGGGTAGACCACGCCTGTGGAGGGACTAAGGAGAGGTAAGTAGCCGCTAAGATCATCTAGAATACATAAGCGTTCTTCGTTGGGAGTAGGACTCTCCAAACGATTCTATTGCTCTCCGTTGACTTGTACGAACCTTTCGCAGAAAACAAATCACAAGTGAATTTTGGAATGGTGTTTATCTTGAAAACTTGAAGGAGAGCTCCGGCAAAACTCACGTCTCATTAACTTTGATGAGTCTTGGGAACAAATGACACTAAAAATATTTTTGCATAGAGCACAACGTTCTCTGACTTGAAGTGTAGAGACCTCGGGATTCCAAAGTTACCTATCAAGAATCACTTGTGCATAGCATTCATAATCCTGTGCTTCGATATTTCTATAGCTTTTCATTAGCGTTCGTCTGGGTCGAACACCCCGTCGTCGGACGACGATTTCTTTTAAACGGTCCATGTATGGCCTAACAATCGTATCTGTCGGCTCGAAATTGGTGAATCTGCAAACCCTCATAAAGATCTCATAAGTTTTTAAGTGACAGATCAACGTTTCGATGAGTTTGATTACACTTTACAAAGGTAGAATATACATTTAAATGCCCTCCTCAGACTCCCCAACAACACTTCTCTCCAAATGAAACCCCTTTTTTATAGTATGGTCATGGAGAAACCCTAGAGTGCTCCTACGATGCAAGAGTTGGCACGAAGGATTGTGCAAGTTGGTAAGTTGCGTATACCCAAAAAGGCAGATCCTGTGGAGAGGAAGGTCTGAAAGGCAGCTAAAATGAAGGTCTTTGACAGGGCAAATCTATGTCTTCATACACGGTCTCGAGACCGGCTTGCTATTGGATCTTCTTGCAGCCCGATCATTCTGACACAAGACCGAAAAAGAATATGGCTTGTATGCGTCGAGGAACACTGATATTGTTAAACGCGTAGTAGCCGAGGGGTTAGCATTGCGTACCACAATTCGGAAGGCCTGGTTTCGAGTCCAGGCTCGAGCAACATGCAAATTTATAGAAATTTTCATATTTCAGGGAAGCCCTCCGAGCATATTTCTGGCATAAAATAATAGCTCTACATAAAAATCCATCGGGCGATCGGATGTGATTGGGAATAAACTGTAGCTCCCTCCATTTGTTGGTGAAAGTATCAAGTTGAAAAGGCCACAATTTGGAGAAGGAGCTCGCAAGAAAATCGCTTCAGTGGTTATTAAGCGCCAAATATATACCTGTATATATATATATATATATATATATATATAGTTTGGTCCACAAGGCCTTCCCTGCTGGGTCGGGGGGACGGAGTGCACAGAGATAATCATGGGAAGATGGATAAAAATACAATTAACGGCGTCGACTCAGTCCATCTTTGGTCTTCATAAATTGCGCGAAAAAGCGGAATTATTCGAAGACCGCTTCTGCCAACTTTTTGCTAGACAGATCCAACTTTGTTCTGATCCAGAAACAGTCGCTGAGCATTAACGATATCTGTAGACTCGAAGCGACGAGCGGCTGATAGCAAAGCGGTCTAGATGCTATTCTGACAATAAACACTCTGCTCTGGCACAGGTGGACCTTGTATCAGTTCAGCGAACATTGTGCTAGCATTACGTGAGCAGTTGCAGAATCTTTCTGCTCCAAGCAGGGCCGGGTGAGGTCAGATAAGCTTCTTTACCCCCTCAGAATTGAACTCTCCCTCTCTCTCCGATTGAAATTGGGGTCACTCGTCATTAGAGATTTTCGTTCGATCGACACAAAATTTACCTCTTCACCTAATAAAGTAAGAAAGAACGGATATTATCAATCCTAATACTGACCAACAAATAGAGGAATCTACAGTTTATACTTCAAGCCGCATCCGAGCGACCGATGGATTTTTAAGAGCAGTTTTTTTCATGTCGGAAATACACTCGGAGGGCTTGACATACCCTGCCGAGGGGAGACCAAAATCAGAAAAACAATTTTTATATAATTTTGGATGTTGGTCAGACCAGAACTGGACTGGAAACCTAACCTTCGGGATGAGATCAGCACTGATATATGCATTGCAGGCATTCGTTGAAGAAATTTTTTCTCGTCTTACGTATTTCTTCTATATGGAGATGCTGCCAGTTAGAAACTTCCAAAACTCGGCATGCTGGTAGCTGGTAAGGGGTACCTACCCGTACGTACCCGACAAATTCGCTTTACTTGAATAAAATTAAAGTTATTTTCGAAGCTAATACTTCCATCCTCCACCGCAATACCGCGCTCTTACTGAAGCACCCTTTATACACATACGTATGAACATCCTCTGCTGCTACTGTAGCACTGCATGCAGTTAGAGCCATTTATCAGAGCAGCAGCAGCAGCCACTAACTATTAGCAGCGCCGGCTACTTAAGCGAATGTGGGCTCTTTGGCGGTGCAACAACTATCATCACAATATATATATATGTGTGTGTGTGTGTGTATGTGCATGTATACAAAATCTAGCTGCAGCGAGTAGTACTTAGCCACCAACTACGTAGCTTCCGATGCAAATGCATTTAGGCTCTCTCTACTCTATTGCCCACCGATGGCTCACTAATGGATGCATTTTTTCCCGCTATTGTTGTTGTTATTTTTGTAAAAATTAAAAATTGCATTTATTTGCCTTTCATAATTTTTCTTTCTTCTACTCGCCTTTAAATTTTCAGATTTATTGTGTAGGCTGTGGTGAATGCATTTGGGAAGACGTTTTTTGTGGTGGAGCAACCTGATAATAGTGCAATAACAACAACAAAATAAAATAAAAAATTTGAAAATTTTTAGTTTTTGAAAGTGAAAATATGAAAGATTTATATTACGTAAATGGAAAAATAGACATAAATAAATAAACTTGTGCGTTAGTGTGTTGTTGTTATTGCTGTTGTGACGCTACATGTGCTGTAATGGAATGCTTCGGCATGCGACAGCGGTGAGCAGTGTGTCTGGGGTGTTAAAAGGTTCACATGTTTAATGTGGCACACGCCATGACAGCAACAACAAAAGGCAACAACAACAACAACAACAACTACAACAACAACAACAACAACGTCAACACTAAATTTCATAATAACAACAATGCATTAGCAAGAAAGAAAATACAAAAACAAAAAATGTTGAAAATTTTTGAAAGAAATATTAAAGCAATCAAACGTTTTAACACATTGACACCGTTAACCGAGCTTCACGCAACGCGGCGCGCATCATGAATAATGGAAATGGAATCGATCAGCTGTCGCAATGCACCCGCTTCCTATTGTCTATCTCGCAGTAGGTAACTTGAGGTCAGCGTGGTAGCTGCTTGTTGTGTCTACCAGGCATTGCGTGGTGTTTTAAGAGGCTTAGGCGACTGTGGGGTTGTCAAGATCGCACATGTTCATATATGTACATAATCTAAAGTATGCTTTTACGTACGCATGTACATAAGTGCATATATGTGTATGTATATTTAGCATTATGTTTTTTCTTTTCTTTTTTTCCAGCTCGCGCCAACGGCAGCTAATTGCGTTTATTAGTCGCATCAGATTTGGTTGTGGCAGATGATTTGTTTGAGACGTCAATCGATTCATGTCGTCTGTCAATTCATACAGTATATATTAATGCATTGTAAATCATTATTTGATAGTTCAAGCTCATAAAAGCAACAGCAGATGTGGAAAAAAATAAATTTAAGAGTAAAAAAAAATATTTTTGAAAAATTCACAAACTAAAAATAAAATATTTTAAAAGCTAAAAAATTAGGAAATCTTAAAAAATGCGCCATGAAATATAAAAAGCAAATATTGGGTTATAAAGGGTGATCCCAGCAGAGATACTTTTTTCAATAGCCTTTTTTTGACAGATTTCGTGTGAGTCGTCTTGTTTTTTTTTCCAGTAATGTTTGACACTGCATTATGAAAAGACTGACGCCTGAACAACGTTTACAAATCGTTCAACTTTATTACACGAAAACTCACGTTCTGTAAAGAATGTGTTTTGCGCCCTTCGTTCAACTTATGGTCAACATAATCGGCCTACTGAGCGTACTCTTCGCAACACCATCACCCATCTTGAGACCGAGCATTCATTGCTTGATAATATTCGACCGAATAGACCACGCCCAGCACGCAGTAAAGAAAATATAGCTGCCGCAGCTGAGAGTGTACACGAAGACCGTGGAGAGTCGATTTCGCGCCGTTCGCAGCAACTCGGACTGACGTAAGGAACGACTTGGCACATTTTACGTCGAGATCTTAAATTGAAAGCGTACAAAATACAGCTTGTGCAAGAATTGAATTCGCTCCACCTTCTCAAGCTATATCGCTGCGCTCTATGGGTATTGGAAAGTTCTAAGAAGATCTGACGTTTTCAAGCCAAATTTTGTTCAGCGATTAGGCCCATTTCTGACTCAATGGGTATGTAAACAAGCAAATTGCAACATATGGGACGAAGAGCAACCTGAAGAGATTCAAGAGCTGCCATTTCATCCAGAAAAAACAATGGCTTGATGTGGTTTGTGGGCCGATGGAATCATCGGTCTATATTTCTTCAAAAATGATGACGGTGAGAACGTAACAGTCAATGCCGACCGTTATCGCGCCATGATAACCGATTATTTGATGCCTGAAATTGAAGCTCGTGATCTCCATGACATTTGGTTTCAACAAAACGGCGCCACTTCCCACACATCGCATCAATTAATGGATTTATTGAGAGAATACTTCGGTGAGCAAATAATTTCACGTTTTCGGCCGGTCCTGGTCGATTGGCAACCAAGATGATGATATCACATGATCACACCGTTGGACTTATTTCTGTGGGGATATGTAAAGTCTAAAATCTATGCGAACAATCTCGCTTCGAATCAGGCCTTGGAGCAAAACATCACGCGTGTCATTCACCAGTTACGAGTCGAAATGCTCGAACGAGTAATCGAAAATTGGACTCAACGGATGAACCGTCTGAAAAGTAGCCGCGGTCAACATTTGAAAGAGATAATCTTCAAAAAAAAAAAAAAACTGCCAAAGAACGTTCTTTCGAGTGATAATAAACATTCCCCATTAAATTTGAATTTTCTGTGTTGTTGTTTTTTCTTTAAAAATGTAGGTAAGCTTGAAATGGATCAGCCTTTTGTTACTAATTTTTCGGGCCTCAGTTACTTTCCTATAATTACTTAAGTGGACTTTTAATTCTTTTTCGTATATTTTAAAAAACGAAAACATTAAAGACGGCATTAGATAAAATCAAATTCAGAATTTTTCAGCAATATAAAATTCCTTTTCTCAAAAAGAATATTTTCATTTAAAAGAAAACGATGATTGCAGTAAAGCATGAAATTAGTTGTATTTATTACATACATATAAATTACTTCATTTAAGTGTTTCATCTCTCCCGATCAACATGAGTAATTTCCTTCAGCCAGTCATCCTTTTGACGTCCGAAACAGTGGGAATAAATCGAAGTGGAAGCAAAGGCAGAGGAGATGACTTAATTGAAATGCTGCAAAACCCGCAACAGACGAGACAAGATGACTGCAACTGATATTGTAAATTAAGCAGGATTAGCAACGCAAATTGACTTGCTGCCAAAAAAAAAAAAAATACAGACATCCAACAACAAGAACAACAACACCTAAAGTACCAATGATATTAGGCATAAGTAAAAAATTTAAAAGCCAGTGACTGGCCAGCATTTTGTTGAACGATATCCGCCCCTCGCCAACTTCACCGCCAGCTCAAACAACAACAAACAAACAACCGCCACAACCGCTGTAGCCGCCGCCATCAAGTCAAAGTGATGGCGTTCAATGTCGATCGACAAAAGCAAAGAGTAGGCGCGCACGCGCTCAAAGTACACAACACAACAACAAAAACAAATGATGAAATGATATTGATCAAAAATGCACTAAAATGAAGGTAATTTCCAAGTTGGAAAGCAAACGAAGGCGGAACTGTTGGTTATGGTGTGGAGATAAAGGTTCCGCCGCTGACGTCGCTTAAGTAAGTCCATGTGAACGGTGGTTGTGTCGAGAACATGCTTGTTGCGTTGGCGTTGGCGGTGAAGGTGGCATAGTCGATCGTCAGGGATTTGTGTTGGCCATAATGATGTCGAATGCGATAGAGTGTTTAAGAAACGAATTGCTGACTCATGAGCGCCGTAACTTCACTTCACTTTACTCGAGTTCACTTGTCCAACCAGCCAACCGAGTACACCACTTATCGCGGGTGTTAATCTCAGAAAGCGCAACAAAAATGCACTGATCGCTTGCCTGTCCGTCAAGTGAAGTCAAGTCAAGTTGAGTCAAGTTGAACGTCATGTTCAAGCGAAGACTGAAACTCGGCTTGAATGGCATTCACTTTGATGTTTAATGACTGGCAAATGATGGGCGTGTGACTGACGTGCGGGCCAGGTGAACGCAGTAGCTGGGCGACCACAGCATGAGGTGAGCATTTAAAAAAAAAAAATAGAAATAATATAAAGCCACTAGCCACGCCCACTCTTCAATTACATGTTTATGTCGAAAACTAAAGCTGGGAGTAGCAGTTTCAGCTCGCTAATCGCACTTTGCTAATGTCACCCACCTATTTGCCAATTATGCGGAAGGAGACCTCAAAATATTTATTTTGTTCGATTTTTGCCGAATTTTTAAATAGAAATATTGACTGACTATTTGGCTACAATCAGAGCGGTGCTCTGCAGACGCCGACAACACAAGCGACCATTCCAAATTCATTCGCGCATCCGGGTAAATTGAACTGCTGAAGTCCATCCGAGGATAAGAACGGTTTGACCCACGTAGAAAGTGTCTTATGTCGGATATTTGTCCGCCCTTACTCCGTCTTTATATTTGAATGAGCCTAACCTACTGGCACCGTGATCTCTTTATAAAGTGGGCGCCAGAGTAAAGTCAGGTACACGATCAACATGCAGTAAATCATTAGCCATTATCAATCATATTCGGCGCCAATTTGAGACACCAGATCCTTCTCCACCTGATCTTTCCAACGGAGTGAAGGTCTTCCTTTTCCCCTTCTTCCACCGGCGGCGTAGCAAGGAGCTATATATATGCATATGTCCAAAATCTAAGCCCACTCGCTCATCGAGGTTGCGAAATTATGTACGATTAAATTATTCCATATCCGTATTAATCGCTCCGCAGTGAGGCTAGTAAAAAGTCCCTATACGGGCTGCTACAATGTGCCTCATGGTGTGCCCAGAACATCGTCTGGAACTCTCCTTCATTAATGTGTGCTTTGTTTGAAGAAAGGCTGTGAGTCTAGAGGTCCGCCTGTGATGATCGCAAGTTTATTTTCTTGCGAAACATAACGTCAGAAATTCGGAAATAAACTTTTCCGACAGAAAAATTCACCTCTATCTTTTCCGACAAGTTCAAAACACTTTGTGAAAAGTTTCACGGACGTCCCCTCCCTTCGACTTTTCTAGCTTTCCGCAGACATGTGATCACAGGGTTAAAGTCACGTAATGGTGGTGAAGAGGCACACTGTAAAGACTCGTACTTCGTGACTGGTTCCGATCTTGGCTATAGTCATGCATCGGGAGAGAGACGTGCTGTAAGTTTTCCATACCGTTTCTACTGCAATTCATACCATCAGCTCATAGAATCTGAAAGTTGTAATAATGTAGAACCCTTCAACAATCGACTTCACTGTTAACATTTCTGTCGATTTCAAAATTATGTGACTCACTGGCTCCGCTTCTTTCTGAAGTTTTCATTTTCTGTTTTAAAATGGTTTTCTGGTTGTCCATTATATGAGCGCAGGCAAAGTGATCTCTTTCTTCAAGCACGAAGCCGAAACGCGGAACGTACTCAGCAAAATCAATAGCGAAGGTGCGACAGCAACCAGTTCTCACAGCTCCACATGAAGAGATGCTCACTAAGCAAATGAAGCACTCGTGAACCTCGCCGTCCAAAATAATATCACAGATAGGTGAATGAAGTTTCCAGGGAACTCATCAGTACCTGATATTATGATATGCCTGAAAACCAATGAGATCGTTAGTAAAGAGTGAGAGAACAAGAACTCCATGATATGTTTTGAGCCTGGTCATACTCATCAGAGAGAGAGAAAAGACCTCTGAGTCTTCCGCTTGAAATACATTAAAACAGCGGAGGAAATTTCAACCTTGTATTGAGGTAGAGTTACCAACAAAGGCCCCGCTGGCCTTTCCGACGAGTTCAGACCGTCCGCGAAATTGTTCACTGGTCTTCCTCCATCTGAAGCTTTCTCTATTTGCAGAGTAGAAGCGATGACTAGGATAAAGCCTTTTGGCCTTAGTAATCTCTTTCGTTGTGAATGAAAGTGAAGAAAGTCCGGAACCATCACACTAGCGGCAGATTTGCCAACAAAAATTTAAAAGTAGGAAAAATTTAAAATTGTTCGTATTTTATTTTATTTTTTCTAGTTTATGGAAATTTTGAGTAAAAAAAAATTGTGCATATTTTTGAACAAAATTTTCTTATTGAAAATTAATTTTGGATTTAATTTCATCAGTGCAGAGCTTCTTTTGCCCATTTTTCACCATCAAGATAGATTTGCAGAAATTGAAATATGTGGTAGTCAGATGCTGTTATATGACGTGTACCCAACCAAGCTCCTTCAACTTTTGCCTTATCATAGAAGAGGTTATGCTTTGGCATTGTCATGAAGCAGCCCAACTAAAAGGTGATCCATTTCAAACTTCCCTACTCTTTAAAGGAAAAAAAACACACAGAAAATTCATATATAATGGGGAATGTTTATTATCATTCGAAAGAACATTATTTGGCATTTATTTTTTGAAGATTATCTCTTTAAAATGTTGGCCGCGGCTACGTCTCAGATGGTC
The DNA here is from genome assembly GCA_030068015.2 of Neoceratitis asiatica. Taxonomy (NCBI): domain Eukaryota; kingdom Metazoa; phylum Arthropoda; class Insecta; order Diptera; family Tephritidae; genus Neoceratitis; species Neoceratitis asiatica. The sequence continues at coordinate 34,993,086 of CM061524.1, forward strand.
CATCCGTTCAGTCCAAGTTTAGGTGACTCCTTCGAGCATTTCGACTGGTAACTGGCGAATGACACGAGTGGTGTTTTGATCCAAGGCTTGAATCGAAGGGGGATTATCCGTATAGACTTTAGACTTTACATATCCGCACAGGCAAACATCTAACGGTGTGATATCACACGATCTTGGTGGCCAATCGACCAGGCCCGGCCGAAAACGTGAATTTATCTGCTCAACGAAGTGTTCTCTCAATAAATCCATTAATTGATGCGATGTGTGGGAAGTGGCGCCGTTTTGTTGAAACCAAATGTCGCGGAGATCACGAGCTTCAATTTCAGATATCAAATAAGCGGTTATCATAAAGCGATAACGCCACTGACGGTTATGTTCTCACCGGCATCAGTTTTGAAGAAATATGGATCGATGATTTCACTGGCTCACAAACCACACAAACCGTTGTTTTTTCTGGATGAAATGGCAAGTCTTGAATACCTTCAGGTTGTTCTTCGTCCCAAATGTGGCAATTTTGCTTGTTTACATGTCCGTTGAGCCAGAAATGGGCCTCATCGCTGCACAAAAAACAAAATTTGGTTCGAAAACGTCGGATCTTCTTGGAACTTTTCAAGAGCCCACAGAGCGAAGCGATGTCGCTTGGGAAGGTCGAGCGGCTTCGCAGCTTCAGTTCTTGCACAAGCTGTATTTTGTGCACTTTCAATTTAAGATCTCTACGTAAAATGCGGAAAGTCGTTCCATACGTCAGTCCGAGTTGCTGCGAACGGCACCGAATCGACTCTCCACGGTTTTCGTGTACACTCTCAGCTGCAACTGCTATATTTTCTTCACTGCGTACTGGACGTGGTCTAGTCGGTCGATAATTATCCTATAATGAATGCTGGGTCTCAAGATGGGTGATGTTGTTGCGAATAGTACGCTCAGTAGTCCGATTCTGAAAACCATAAGTTGAGCGAAGCGCGCGAAACAAATTCTTTACAGAACGTGAATTATCCTAATAAGTTTGAATGATTTGTAAACGTTGTTCAGGCGTAAGTCTTCCCATGATGAAACGCCAAACAATACTGAAAGAAGAAAACATGACAGCTTGACACGACTCACATGCGATCTGTCAAAAAAAGGCTATTGAAAAAAGCACCTCTACTTGGATAACCCTTTAGTATTAGCAACGAGAAAATGCTTAAATTAAGATTTCTATAGGTTAACATCATAACATAATCCAAAAATTCAACGAATTCCATATAAAATCTCAAAATCCAAAAGTCTAGTGACAGGAGATCGTGACTTTTTCATCACAGCGGCTCAAATCAGATGAAAATTTAATGAAACTATCATTTCTTCTTATAGTCACCTACTATGGAATACAATTACGAAATCATTTCATACCCACGAGAAGCACTCATTCTCCTTACTGTGCACAAAAATAAAAATCCGCCAGCAGCACTAAATTATTTATTACAAAAAGTAAGCAGATTTTTGCAAGCCGTTAGAAGCCAAAAACAAAAAAAAATACATAAATTTTTCTGGTAAACATATTTATTAACATAGAAGAATTTCAACCATCCGCACACTTGACAGCTGCTGTTGTCTGTCCACCACACACAATTGTCACATGTAACTGCTGATTTCTTTTGTCACTGTATGGGTTAGCCTGCGGGGTACAACAGAAACTAAAATAAGCAATTTTAAAAAGTTGTTAAACAATTTTATTGTCGCCTAATTGTTATTTTACACCTTCTTTGAGTAGTTCGTATGCAAATTGAAGAGAAAAAATCAAAAAAAAAAAACAAAAAAAAAGAGAAAGAAACAATAAAATAAAATGAATATAATTTAAAGCAACAACAACGAACTTAGATATGTATAAAAAAAAACAAGTAAAGCGTAGCAATATATCTGGTAAAAAAACAACAACAAAAAACAGAATGTTTAATTGCGATTTGGTAAGCGTGTCGCCGTCGCCAGCGGCATTTGAACATTTCTTATTGTCATTTGCTTGTTGTTGTAATTACTAAAGTGTTTTTGTTGTGCGAATGTTACATATTATCATTCATATTATTTTGTGGAAGACACACATATGTATGTATGGCATAAGTATATTTATTTTATTTGCAAGCAATTTTCGCTTGATTTTCAACAAAATATGTTAAAGCCGGACATAATTCTACTTATGTGGATCCCTTACTCACCCGCATTTCAAAAATAAAAATAAAAAATTGCAAAAAAAAGCATTGTACTGCATCTGGTGTGACACCTGTGTAACGTCTCTATATACATATATATATATTGTCTCCATACATATGTACATATAATAGGTCAATTGAAAAGTCCCCGGTCTGCCATAGTAAAACACATTCGCTTGACAAAATACATTTTTTTTGTTCAACATAGTTCCCTTCAAGGATGATACATTGATTACAGCGGCCATCCAATCTTTCCACACCATTTTTGTAGTACGATTTGTCGTTTGCTTCGAAATAGGCCTCAGTTTCGGCGATCACCACTTCATTGGACAAAAATTTCTATCCAGCGAGCATTATTTTGAGATCCGGGAACAGATCTCGCTGGGATCCAGATCTGGAGAAAACGGTGGATACAGCAGCAATTCGATACCCAATTCAGGGATTTTTGCCAACGATTTCACTGGCATGCGACACGGTGCATCGTCTTGGTGAAGCAGCATTTTCTTTTTTTTCACATGTGGTAATTTTTCCGCGTTTTCGTCCTTCAAATGGTCCAATAACGCCGCTGTTGATGATCCTTTCTTTTTCAAGGTAGTGAATGAAAATTATTTCATGCGCTTCCCAAAATACAGACGCCATAACCTTGCCAGCCGAAGGTTGCGTTTTTTCACGCTTTGGAGCGGGTTCATTGTGTTTAGTCAACTCGAATGACTATCGAGTGGACTTCGGAGTGAAATGGTGGAGTCATATTTCATCCATTGTCATATTTTGATGAAAAAACTCGGGTTTTTTATGCTTGAACATCTCCAAACACTGCTCCGAATCATCAACTCGTCGTTGTTTTTGGTCAAAAGTCAGCTCGCGCGGCACCCACTTTTCACAGAGCTTTCTCAATACCAAATTATTCGTGAATTATATGATGTACACGTTCGGTTGATATCTTTAGAGTGTCTGCTCAATTCCCTCAATTTCAATTTAGGGTCATTCAAAATCATTTTGTGGATTTTTTTAATGTTTTCGTCGGTAACAACCTCTCTTGGGGGTTCACTGCATTAACTGTCTTCGGTGCTCATTCCACCACGTCTAAACTTAGCATATGAGGGTTTATTTTCCTGGGGCAGTGTTCGGAAACTCCCAAGTTTTTGCTTTAACTGTATTTTTCCCTTCCAAAAGCAATATTTTATCAACACGCGAAATTCTTTTTCATCCATTTTTTCTAACAATAACAAAAGTTGCTTCACTCAAAATGCTATAATTTACAAACTAATGATCTGGCATCTGTTAAAATCGCATCTTTTGAAGGTTAGGGCTAACTAAAAATCATTAAATAATTAATTCTAGTAGCGCCATCTATGTGTCAGGTCGGCGACTTTTCAATCGATCTGTTACGTAGGAATAGTGTGAAAGTTCGCTGAATTTTTTTCGCTTACTTAAAGTAAGGAAATGTAGCTTTCCTTTGTTTTGCAAGATTGTTGTCACATTAAAGCATTGAAGCGTTTTATTTACACGATCAAAATACTACGGAGAGACTAATTAAATATTTTTTTTTTTTTGTGGTAAAGTTCATTAAGGTAATTATATGAGTGCATCACTTTTTTGTTGATTCATTTAAATTTATCACTTTAGTTAGGGAATTTTGGAGCTTTTAAATTTATAAAAAGTATATATGCATGTATATATGAACATCTTTTTTTTAATTTTTGTAAACATATTAAAGTGTATTAAACCTTTTTTCTATCGAAAACTCGTTAAAAATTCTATTGAAAACTACAAAAAAGTTTGAAATCTTTTCTAATCTACTTTTTACGAACTGAACCACTCAGTCACAAACTTAAACCGGCAACTACTCTGTAAAGAGAGTACTCTAGCATTAGTACAATTGAACTCTCGCATTAGTCTCAAACTGATATATTGGAGATCAGTTTGATTCAAATAAATATAATAAATTCGAATCCTTTTCTCTGAGAGAACTATGGAAATAATAAATCGCCGGGATGACCGGTAAATTCGTATTCATATGTGAGTCACTTATCGTTAGCGAATCAAATATTACCGGGTTTTCGAGTTGTTGATGATTGGTGATCCTTTTTCTTAAATGATTCTAGGTTCATAGAAATATATTATCTGAATCGTAAGAGAAAAAACCATAGCTGAATTACAATAAATTCCGGAAATAATTTGTTTCCAGAAAAAAAATTACTCAAGTTCTACTAAAAACCGATATAAGCCCAAAAATATATTCGATACATTTTCACAATAAACTTATTATTGAGCGGTTTTAAAGACGGAATTGTACTTAGCTGGAAAGTTAAAAAAATTAATATGTTTTCACGAATCTCGCCAAAAAAAAAAAGAAAATAAAAGGAGAAAAACTTTTAGATATTTCGTAAAGATCCATTAAGATCACTTTAAAAATTTTACTAGAAAATATATAATGGCAGTGTGCCAACTAATCAGTACTTTTGTTGCTTTAAATTGAATAGTTCTAGTGGGTAGGACATGAAGAAATTAAAAATTTCTACCCGTTCTAGTTGTGGGTAACAGAAGTAGAAGAGCTAATCTCACCAAAAATTTATACCGTTCGTATTAAAACGACGAGCTGAGTGGATTTAACCATGTCCGTCTATTCGTCAGTCCCTCTTTTTGAACTCAAATTATTCTCTCAGTTAATATTTCAACTGAACTTGGTACGAAGATGCATTTTTACATATATACGATCACTTATAGGAGCCGGCTAGATCGGACTACTACGAGTATAACAAAATTATATATGACAATTTTTCAGGTTTAGGATTTCGTCTCATAAAACCGTCAAAAAAGCATGAAAGATCATGAAATTCGGCATCCTACATACGGAAATTTAAAAAAAATATGAAAATCATTGACATTGCGCGGTTGGATCATACAGCCCCATACAACCGATTTGTTCAGATATAAAGTTTTGAGTAAAAATTCGTCAAAAATGCAACTATAAGCGTGAAATTTGGTTATCTACAGGTTATCATCTATTTTCCTTGTTTATATTTATTTCGCATTCTTAAAACACAAAATCATTTTTTTGACAGTCTAAACCTTGAATGAAACTTTCATTTAGTGTTATTATACTAAATTGTAGTAAATATATTTTAGGTTACCAATAAAATATCCTTAGGTACAGTAAATTTGTAAGTTAACATTAAGAACAAATACTGTTTGTATTTTTTGATGCCAACTCTTTGTCAAACATAGTTATAAATGTGTAAAAATATTCATTTGCAGGGCCCTTTATTATCAAAAATAAATTTAAGGAATTTCCAAAAATTTTCCAGAAGGCCAAAAGGGAAACTTTTCCATCGAATTGGCACTGTTGAAAAATGTTATAAAAAAATGTGAATTTTTAGAGCGCTTTCACAAGATAAACAGTTTCGTATCTAGTCATCTTTGATAAACGCAACCGGGTAACCACTTCAAAGGAGTGTTTGGCAATGTTCAACCGCAATCGAAACGAATTTTCGCACCGTTTCGTTACCATAGACGATGTTTCCATGTATCCACTACACTACACCAGACACCAAAGAACAATCAACGCAGTGGGTTTCTTCGGGTGAACGTGTAGCAAAGAAGGCCAAGGTAGATCTGGCGGCCAACAAGGTCACGGTCAAAATTTTTTTGGATGCACGATGTGTCATTCACATAGATTATCTTGTAAAGGGTGAAACGATCACCGGCAAATATTATTCAAAGCTTTTGGACATATTCGATTTTGATTTGAAGCATAAACGACAGCATTTATCGAAAAGAAAGTGCTGATGCAACCGTACAATGGACGAGTGCACACCTGTGTAGTCACCATTGCTAAAATCATAAATTTGGCTCCAAACTGCTATCCCTTTAAGCATATTCTCCATAATTAGCCCACTGCGACGATTTCTTGCTCTCAAACCTCAAGAAATGCCTGGGCGGTAAAAGATACGGCTCGAATGAAGAGGTCATCACAGAAATGAACACCTATTTTGAGTGCCTTGAAAAAACCCATTATTTATTCCTTCCAAATAAAAGCGTTGTTCAAAAAAATAACAAAAAATGGAAAAACAGTGGACTAAATGTATAGAACTAAAAAAAGACTATGTTGAGAAATTAAACGCTTATTTGCCGAAAAAAATATATTTTATTCAAAAAGTCACTAACTCTATCAAACAAACCCTCATATATAAGTATAATTGGAGCTATGTAACCGCTGAGTCGATCTTCGGCGGAGCTTCTCCTCCAATTCGTGGTGTGTATGTAGATATTTTTTAAACATGTGGAAATATCTATAGTTTATACTAAGCCACCTCTGAGCGGCGAGGAGATTTTTTTTAATGTCACTCGGGAGGGCTTGGCATTCCCTGCCGAGGGGCAACCGCAATTAGAAAACTTAATTTTTTATAATTTTGGATGTTAGTCGGATCAAAACTCCAACCCTGGCCTGCCGAATGTCAGGTCACACTGCCAAACACTCACACACGCTATTGCATTCAAATACATCTGCGAAAAAAGATTTAACTTTCTATTCGATTTCAACTTTACTGATGATAAATCAGATTTTTTGGTATGTCAATTTCATTTGTAAGTAAATGTAGCCTTCAAAAACATGAAATTTCAATCTTTTCTTGTATCTGCTGGCCCTAGCTGAATTAAAAAAAAAACTTTTATATGAAGGCTTTGCTGCATGAAGAAAACATCTTTCCCTTATGAAATATTCAAAATTTGACAAATATTTTGCATTTCGAAATTTCGAAATTTAATAATGCAAAAACGTGTATATATGTACATATATATGTGCAAAAGTGTTTGACTGTAAGTGCAACTTGTTTAGTTTTGTTTCGAACATTAAGGGTTAACTACAATTGACACCTGGAAGTCGACAGGTACATGAGAGTACATACAAATGTAACACAAGAATGATTTTTGTTAAATCTTTTTGGATTTTTTTTTCCTTTTTTGTTGTAAGTTTTTGTCTTATTTTTTGGTTTTTGTTATTATTTATTTATTTATTTATTTATTTTCTTGCAAAAAAAACACTGCTTGCTGCCCATCCGCCTTCTTAGTTCCACATGCACCCAGGCAAGCAAAAGTCAGCTGACCATCAACCAACAAACTATTTGTAAAAAGTAGGTTAACTGTAAACCGATATAGATATGTGGCATGAAGCGCTGGTTGGTTGGTTCTTGGTGTTGACGGCCATAAGAGGATTGGCGTTCAAAAGTTATAGGAATATATGCACAGGATTGCATTGTCAGGCTATGGCTGTGGCTGTGGCAAGGAAATGTATTGGAAATATATTGAATAAGCGTAAGTAGAGTGTGGATGAGTGCCAACACTGCACCACTGTTTTTAAATATTAAAGTATTTATAGGCATGGTCGGATACAACCATACTTATATTTCATTTGTAGACCTCATATACATACATACATACAGAAAGGCAGCCACCGGTTGGTAGTGCAATGACGCTTGTTGAGCATTTCTAGCTTTTAAGCGCGCTTTGTCGGTCGCTTTCCTACTTCTATTGTGGCTTTTTTTTCGGTCGTGTCGTGTGGGTGAGTGGTAAGGGGAAAAGGACAAACATATATATGTATATGCATACTACACATTTCACTACGCTCGGAGAGCTTAGTACAAAGTAGGGAACTTGCATTGTAAAAATATGAGAATGCATTAAAATATTCATATGTCTTTGGCCACCACTGGGCTGTTGCGGATTACGCTTGTTAAAGCTAAAGAGAATGCAACGGAAAATGGCACACACCCAAAAAAAAAAAAAACTGAAAATCTACCGACATTACAATAACAAAGGCGCTAACGCCATTAAACTTGCAACAGCGACTCCACTCGATATTGGAAAAACGACACAAACAAACACACCTATGTATGTATGTATGTATTATGCCGTTTGCAAAAAAAAAAAAAAATACGTAGAATTGGCACTGTGAGACACACATACTTATGCACATAAAAACAATGGCTATTCGGTGTAGCAAAGGACTTTTAAGCTTCACTGCATAAATATATGCATACATATGTATTTATAAGCCTATATACGTGTACATGAGCACTTTTATGTTTGTATGTAGCCGCGTGTAAGCACCAATAGCTTATTGTTGGCATATCAATTTTGCCTTATAAATATACACATGCATACGCAGTCTGTTGAGTGTGTGGGTGGTTGGTTCCATTTTTATAGGCTTCACAGCAGCTGAGCCTATGTATGTTTATTACATTGTTCTATGAAGCGCCTATGGAATATTGAATGTATGCATATATATATATATATGTTATGTGTTAAATTCGCAGCACACCGGATGCCTTTGCGAATGTTTTAGTGCAAATAAAAATCTAACCTTAATGGATATCCGCTCACAGTGAGTGTAACACACAATAAGCTGCTGGAAATGTTCGCCTACAGATTTATGGATAGAATTTTTTTGAAATATTTTTTTTTGGTTTTCGCTATATTTCCACCGAATATTGGCATTTAAGTGTAGTTTAGTTGTTTGCAGTTTTAAGAAAGTTGAAAGCGGGCCAGAAAGCCATTTTTATTTTGCTATTGTAGTTGGAAAAATGGTTTTCAGATGTTTTTCAAATATGATGAGGACTTTTAGGATTTTTAGAAATGCGTGTTGCGTTTTTGTTTTTGCATTATTTTAGCATATTTTGGTTTTAAATAACACAAATTTACAACTTCAGGTCTGGACGCGAACAGCTTAAAGCGATTCTGAAAAACATTTCATAAACTAAGTCTGAATGTAGTCCAGTTGGTAATACTGGTTTTCGTGTGATGAGAGCGTTGCTGAGGGTTAGCACTGCGTACTACCATTTGGAAGGACAGTTTTCGAGTCCAGGTTAGGCCAACATACAAAATTATAGAAAATAAAAAATTTTAATTATGATCGCCCCACGGCAGGGAATGTCAAGACCTCCGAGTGTTTTTCTGGCATGAAATAAAAGCTTCACATCAAAAATCACCAGCCGCATGGAGGCAGCTTAGAATAAACTGCAGCTTCCTCCATTAGTTTGTAAAAACATCAAAACGCAAAACACAAATTAGAAGAGGGGCTTAGCCGAGAATCGCCTCAGTAGTAACATACATTTTTTACGAATCTGGTTTGATAAGTCAGTTACTTTTTCGGCAAATAAGCCTTTTATTTTTTGCAACATAGTCTCCTTTCAGTTCTATACATTTAGTCCAGCGTTTTTCTAATTTTTGTATTCTATATCATAGGATTTTCAAGGTACTCGATATAGGCATTCGTTACTGTGATGATCTCTTCATTCGAGCCGAATCTCTTAGCGCTCAGCCATATCTTTAGGTTTGGAAAGAAGAAATCTTCGCAGTGGGCTAATTCAGGAGAATATGTTGGATGGGGTAGCAGTTCGTAGCCTAATATATAGATATCTGTCTTGGTGAATATACACGTGTGCACCCGTATATTGCCCTGATGGAACGGAATCTCTTTTTCGCCAAATGCGGTTGTTTCTGCTTCAAATTCAAGTTAATCGATGTGAATAAAACCTCGTGCCTCAAAAAAAAAACTGTGGCCATGACCTTGTTGGCCGTTAGATCCTCCTTCTTTGGTGCACGTTCACCCGAAGAAATCCACTGTGTTGATTATTCTTTGGCCTCTAGTGTGGTGTAGTGGTTCCGTGTTTCATCTACGGTAACGAAACGGCGCAAAAGTTTGTTTGGATTGTGTCTGAACATCGCCAAACACTCCTTTGAATTGGTTACACAGTTGCGCTTATGGTCGTGGGTTAGCAATCGCTGCACTCATCACGCGGATAGCTTTTTCATCTCGAAATATTCATGAAAATAAGATGTACCCACTCAGTTGAGATGCCTACAGCCTTAGCCACCGCACACACTTTTAATATCCGATCGTTCAATATCATTCTCTGGAATTTATCGACGATTACTGGCGTGACGACTTCTTCTGGGCGACGTAAACATTGGGCGTCTACTGGTACGACCATAATGGCACTCGGTAAACTATCTCTTAAGAGAAATGATGATGCAGAGTCCACATAGTATTTATAAAGTCTTTCCTTGGTTTAGATAATGGGTTTTTACGCAAAAAATAACGAAATTCATTTTTTTCCATTTTCATTCAAATTCACGAAGTCGTCTAGTTTCAATGGCTGTCAAGGGCAAACTAAATGGCGCAGCTTGCTCAAAAATTTACAGCGATCTAATTATCGATAATACTTGACGGGAGCAGTGTTGTCCTCGTATTGTTTACCTTCTCACCGAGGTGTGTGTGTATCAGATATAGTAAACTTTTCGCTTCCCAAAGTATTCCAGGAAAATTTGAATATGAACACCTCATAGCTCCGTCAAACTCAAAACCACATGCAACCACGGTTTTCAGCCATTTGTTTATCTGTTTTCCGGGAAATAATAGAGCTAACTACATTTATCTAAACATAATGATAGCTTCGTACAAAAATTCAACCAAATTGACACATTAACGATATTTTAATATATATTTTTTAAACCGTGGAAAGAAAAGAATCTCGAATAAAAACTACGATTTTTCCAATAGGTCGGTCACTAGGCCACCTCCCCGAGGAAAATAATACGATTTTTCGTATACCCGTCCCTTAAGCCTTTCTTGTATTTCCACACATACTTATATGTATTTCAAGATCATTCGATAGACCGGTTGTAAAGTTTTAGCGAAACAAACGAATCTCATTTCAACTTTTAAATATTTATTAATAAGTTATAAAAAAAATTAAGAAGAAGATCACAGTAGCCGAGTGGTTAGCAGTGTGTGTGCTACTATGCAGAGGCGCAAGGGTTCAAATCCTGGTCAGATCAAAACTAAAAATTAAAGACAATCCGATCGTACACCACAGTGACTTCTATCCCTTCCAATTAGAGTTTTTAAACTTGATAAGCTTTCAAATGCATTACCTCAAATATGTTCCTATGAATTTTTAGTAAGGTTTCGAACATATATCTTGCTATGTAACAGGTCAATTGGAACGCCCCTGGCCTTACACTTAAATGGTTCTACAAGAATTAAATCCATACAGAATTTTAGTTGGCCCTAATCTTCAAGTTTGTGAATTATAGCATTTTGAGTGAAACAACTTTTGTTGTTGCGAAAAAAAGGAAAAAAAGGAATTTCGCGTGTTGATAAAATATTGCTTTTGGAAGGGAAAAATACAGTTAAAGCAAACACTTGCGAGTTTCCGGACACTGCCTCAGGAAAATAAAACCTCATATTGCTAAGCTTAGACGTGGTGAAATGAGCACCGAAGACGGTGAACGCGGTGGACGTCAAAAAAAGGTTGTTGCGATGAAAACATCAAAAAAGTTCTGTATTTTGTGATGCGCGTAGAATAATATTCATTGACTACCTTGAAAAACGAAGGACCATCCACAGCGAAATCGATGGCAAAAATTTATGAATTGGACTTCGAATTCCTTCTACATCCACCCTATTTTTCAGTTCTGGCCCCCAGAGACTACTTCCTGTCCTCAGATGTCAAAGGATTGCTTAGTTGGAAGAAATTTTTGTAGAATGAAGAGATGATCGCCGAAACTGAGGCCTATTTTGAAGTAAAGCACAAATCGCACTACAAAAATAGTGTCGAAAAGTTGGAGCGTCGCTATGATCCCTTGTTGAATAAAAATGATTTTTTCCAAAAAATGTTTTGTACTATGGTAGGTCGGGGACTTTTCAATTGACCTGTTATGCTCGCTAAGAATTTATCAGTCGACAGTTTTAATAAATATCAAATTTTATTTTTACTCAAACCAAAAAACGTTTTAATATTTCATAATACTTTAAGACCTTTTCTTATATCGCCTGCATCACATGCGGGTTAAGAAATTCGCAAAATGTTGAATTATGCATGAAGTCACCATTTGGACTCATTTGTTTTTCAGCTAATTCAACGATTATAACAGCTAACAGGTAACAGCTAACAACAGCCACTTGCTCTGATTTTGCCGCATTAAATTTAAGCAAATAGCAGCAGCAGCAGCAGCAGCAACAACAACAATAACAGTAGCCATAACAACTGTATTCAAAGAAATATCAAAGTTAAAATATGTGAAAAAAAGGCCGAAAGACAACAACAACACACACACAAAAATATATATATTCGCCAACCGTTGTTGATAAGTTGCGAATTCGCTATCGTGAACCAAATAAATTAGTTGTTAATAACTCAGATACTTTATGAGCTGTTCAGGCGGTTGATAAGCATAATTGAAAGCCAACAAACAAACAGCAGCGGCGACTGTACTAACAATAACAACGACAACAACAACAACAACAAATAACTACTATTTTGTTGGTAAACAGTAGACGCTTGAAAATGATATGTGTACATATGTATGTTTGTATGTAGGTATGAATGTGCAAACTGGTTGCATTGATGACATGAAGAAATAAATTTGTGAGTTTATGACAAATTACGAGGTAAATTCAAATAATTCGAACGATAAGAAAGTGAAAATGTACATTTGCTTATCGCCGCTTGACGGACTGACCAACGAGGGCGAGGGGTTTGACGGCATGCGGGCGAGATTTTGGCGGAACTTAGAGTTGCGGCAGAAACCACTAGCCGCCGCTACGCAAACTTTGACTTGAGATATATGTAAAGAGCTATCCATTTAGCGGTTGCGAAAGTCCAGAGCTGTGTTTTGACATCTGTCAAACTTAACTGTCAAACCAAACTTATTTTGTTTTAGTTAAAAGTCAGGCATTTACGAAAATGGATCGCTTAACAGCCGCACAACGATTTCAAATTATTGAAACCTATTACAAAAATGGTGTTCCAAAAGAGGCCACGTTTCGTGCTTTAAGAGGAGATTGTGGTGCACATAATCATCTTACTACCCCAACAATTGGTAAAGTTTTTAAGAAATTTGAAGGAACTGGATGGGTTTCAGATATTGTAAGACCTGTTCATCATCGTTTTGCTCGTTCCACCTCAAACATCGCTGCTGTAAGTGAAAGTGTAGCCGAAGATCTGAATTTATATTTCTCGACGTTCTTAAGTTCTGGGGCTTACTATGGCATATTTTGCTCTTGCACTTACACCTACATCCATATAAAGTCAAGCTCAACCAACAACTGAAGACAGCTGACCATTCGCAACGCCGTAGTTACGTCAATTGGGTGCTTCAACAACAACGACGAGGCACACTTCTCACGCTGTGGATACGTTAATAAGCAAAATTGTCGCATTTTCAGCTTCGAGAATCCTCAAATAATTGAAGAGAGACCATTACACAAAAAAAAAACTTACTATTTGGTGCGTTCTTTGGTCCAGAGGTTTGATTGGACACCGGTAACGGCGAGACTGTCACTATCTATTCGAAGCGTTATGGTCGTATAATAACCGATTTTTGTGGCCTGCAATTGAAGAACACGATTTGGAAAATATGTGGTTCCAACAGGATGATGCCCCATGCAACAGAATTCTAGCGAATATGGCGTTTTTGCGAGAGAAATTTCCCGGTCGCGTAATATCTGGTCTTGGCGATGTCAATTGGCCACCGAGATCGTGCGATTTCACACCATTGAACCTTTTTTTGTGGGTCTACGTGAAAGACCGTGTATATGCGGATAAACCTTTAACTTATTGAGCACTTGAAAACCAACATTCGTCAAGTTAAAGCTGAGATACCGCCCAATATGTGCCAAAAATTGATCGAAAATAACCTCAAACGGATAGAAGTTTGCAATAATTCTCGAGATGGTCATTAGAATTATGTAGTGTTTCACATATAATGCAAGGGTTCAAGCTTTATAAAGGGCACCGCTCAACTCGCTCTTAAAAACATTCAAGAAGATCCGACGTTTTCGAGCCAAATTTTGTTCAGCGATGAGGCCCATTTCTGGCTCAATGGGTAGGTAAACAAGCAAAATTGCCGCATTTGGGATGAAGAGTAACCTGAGGAGATTCATGAGCTGCCATTTCATCCAGAAAAAGCAACGGTGAGAACGTAGCCGGCGCCACTTCGCGCACATCGCGACAATCAATGGATTTATTGAAAGAACACTTGGTGAGCAGATAATTTCACGTTTCGATCCGGTCAATTGGTCACCAAGATCGTGTGATATCGCAACGTTATACTTTTTCCCTTGACGATAAGTAAAGTCTAAAGTCTATGCGGACAATCCCGCTTCGATTCAGGCCTTGGAGCATGCATGTCATTCGCCAGTTACCAGTCGAAATGCTCGAACGAGTAATAGAAAGTTGGACTCAACAGATGGACCATCTGAGACGTAGCGGCGGCCAACATGTGAAAGAGATAATCTTCAAAAAATAAATACCAAAGAATGTTCTTTCGAATGATTTCAAACATTTCCCATTAAATTTGAATTTTCTGTGTTTTTTTTCTTTAAAAAAGTAGGGAGCCACGAAATGGATCACCCGTTAACAAAAAAAGATTTTAGGAAGAAAAATTTATATATTTATTTGGAAACTGCAAAATGGATTCACCGTTACATATATATGTATGTACCTAAAATTTATATGCTAATCAAAGCATTCTGCGGCAAGCCTCAACACCACCAACTACTACTCAGGCACATACATGCATACATACATACATGCATACATCCCAAGGGTTCACTTGTTGAGGGTTTTCTCATTCGCCTCTTCAATCGGCTAGTGGACAGGTGAGTTGTCAATAAAGTTGAGATTTTATTTTCGTAAAAATCGAATGTGTCAAAAGCAATGTATTTTCAAGATAAAACAGCGCATTATAATCCAAATTAGTTGCTTTTTATAAAATTAATTAATTATAAAATTTTTGCAAATTTCTATTAATTTTTTAATTAAATATTTTATTTATGTTGACTCGAGACATAGAAATTATTATATTAAAATATTTCTTTAGGTAAATATGAAAAGTGCGCCGCTTAAATCGTATTTATATGAATACATATACCATGGAGTGTGAGTTAAGTGATAGAGCAGAAATGGATATTTTGCCTGAAGGTCGATTATTTAACTTTTTGAAAGTTAGCACGAAAGGAAGGCGAAGGAGTAGCAACATTTGAAATAATATATATTTTTTAATAAGGCTTTGCTTTTTATTGTCGTATTTTTTTCCCCATATTGGACTTTATTTTTGTGAAAAAACATATTTGAGTTTCCAAAGTCTAAAAAAATGTTTGGCGTGTATTTCAAACCCAAGGGAATGTGCTCGAAAGACGTGCAGAACAAGACCAAATTTACAAAACACAACATTCGTCAATCTCGGCATTCAGGTATGTATGGATCAAATGGTCATAATGCTCCATATTTTAGGAAATAGACTTGGAGACTTGGAGAATGACTCTTATCAACAGATACTTTGGACTGAGTAGGCAATTGAAAAGTTAAGTGCTTTCTCGACAAGCAAAGACCAAATTCTACAAGTCGCTCATCATTCCCGATGAGTCGGCTCTAGAAGTATTCATAAGAAAGGTTTTGAGGAAGATTTTCTTCATTCGCACCCATATCGACGGCGCCGAATAAGGCAGACGATGAAACGAGCTGTATGAAACGACGACATGTACATAGTTCAGTGGTTACGCTGGCTAGGTTATGTCGTCCGGATGAACGAAAATACTCTAGCTATGAAAGTATTCGACGCAGTACCCATTGGTGCAAGTCGAGGAAGAGGATGACCGCCGCCGAGGAACACTGACGCAATTGAAGTCTAATGCCTATCCAGCCTCGACGCCTACATACCCAATATACAACCTGCATGCAATGAATTCCCGCACGACAATAACCGCCTCTTGGCATGCCCAATCAAGCCGACTCATCTAACAGCCTTCTCTCTTTTTGGTTCGAAACCATCCAAACAGCCCGCTTCTTGGACCTACCGTTAGATGATCTCGATAACTTGTACTAGGCCTACCTGAGACTAGACAGGATAAGTGAACCAATAATAAAACAACAACAACAACAACAGAAAGACCGCCAGGACCTAGATCCATTTCTTGATCCCAATTGGCGTCGATCGCCAAAAAATAAATCTGTCGTGTACTATAGTTAATTTGGCTTTAACTGCTTAAGGTGTTTGAGGAGGCTGAAACAATTGAGATTTTTAACCTAATAAAATGTATCCAGACAATAATATGCAACCATGGACGGAGTATATCTGTGTTTCAACCACGGAAATGATTTTTATCTAAATACCTATCCACAGAACTCATAACCTCCTAGCCATCTTAATCATGGGGCTCATTATCTCAGACCTATCCCTTTTTTGTACCTTCTGAAAAAAGTTCCAATCAGTAAGTATTTTCATTAAATAACATATTTAATAGGAACGTACCGTCCTTCATCAGTGTAGTCTCCTTCTCTCTCTCTCTCTCTCTCTCTACCTTTCTAAGTTCACAAATTAGATAAGAATTTCAATGTTTTCTGCAAACGGCAGCAAGGTCTTCATGGTGTAGCTCTGAACTACCATTTAATGCTACTTGAAGTTAATAAAAGATTAAAATAGTGACAGCTTCCAGGAAATGACTTCGCTGACTTAACCAAAGATAGTCAAACTGGAACTCAGTTCTCTGTCTGGTAAGTGAAATTGGATCGGTTACTCTTCGCCTAGTGAAAAAGATAGAATAATAATGATAATTAAGAATTATTGCCTTTGCAACTCATTTCTGTAACGTTTTGCACTTTGTATTTGTACAATAAAATATTTAAACATATGTTAAGTCACATTGGCCCTTTACCTCCAAGGAGCATGCAATTTCTAATCTCTTACCATATTCATAAATATATATATATATATACATAAACATATATAAATATATATACTCGTATATAAATGTATAGGAGTGCACATCATTCAGTTGCATTAGTTTACTTGTACTCATAAAGACATTATCTAGACACGCACAGATAGAGGAGTAACTGAAGGGGGATTACAGAGGCGCGTTACTACTTATATTATATTGTTACGATCTTGCTGAATCAACCTCGATGATTTCCCAATATCCTTCGGGTACGATCTCTGGATTTTTAAATAAAAATCGCCAACTTAATTTGCAGTCTCTTTATTTATAAAGACTTTATTTAATGTCCTTTTATTTCTCAGTAATTCACAATTCAATAATTTACTTCACTATTTAAAATCACAATGTACTGTTTATTACTTTACTGTAACGTAATCTTCAACGCAACCAACCGTCTAGAATAATCGAGGCGTTCTCGCTAACGAATGTTCTCGTTTCTCGCTATAGAACATGCCAGCTATCGGCTTCTCTCTTTCATCTGTCATTCGCTTTGCTTTTTAAATAAAATAAATTATGAAAAAATGCCTGAAAATATTTCTCTCGCTGAATTTTTACAGTTAAAATATTTTAATTTTAATTTTAATTTTTCAAGATTTGAATTCAAACAGTAAATCCGGCGTCAAATCATTTGTTTCGTGAACGTGCGTAACTCGTCACGTAATTTTGTGTGTTGGGTGCGATGACAACCGTACACAGATGACTGATCGTACGCTTGTTACTGCTGTGGAACGTACTTTATGACGGAGTACTGCGACTTCCGCTACCAAACGGGGTTTAAATTGTCGGATATGCTGACGAAATTGCAGTAACTGTGTTAGGAAAGGAATTTAACCAAATAGTGGGCTAATGTGAAAACACTGCTTTAATGATCACAAACTGGCTCACAGAAAGAAAGCTCCAACTAGCAGGACAAAAAACTGAAGCAGTACTAATAACAAGCAGGAAAAAGATAGAAATTGCTCTACTTAATATCGACGGCTGTAAGATTACTACCTAGCAGACACTGATGTACCTAGGCGTTATAATAGACACGCGGCTAAACTACAAGACGCCCATCGAGAAAGTATGTGAAAAGGCGGCGCGAATAACAGCGGGCCTATCGAGGATGATGCCTAATATTGGCGAACCAAGCCAGAACAAGCGAGAACTCCTGGCTAAAGTAAGTCAGTCGGTGCCAATCTTTTTTGCACCGATATGAGGACCAGCAATGCAGAATATAACTTATGCTAAGAAAGCAAGATCTGTGACCAGGCTGTGCAAGTGCAATCAGAGTTACGAGGGGATTCCGCACGGGGTCGCACGATGCATCAAGAGTAATAGCAGGCATCACGCCACCAGATGTAAAGGCAATGGATTTCAAAAGAGTTTACGATAAATGCAGAAGCATTGGAAGGCGACTTACAACAGAAGAGCGAAACGCAGAAAGACTGAAAAGTATATGTGAGTGGCAGAGGCGGTGTAACATAGCAGACAAAGGTAGGTGCACGTACAAAATGATCGTACAAGCCTGGCTGAAAAGAAAATATGGCGAGACGGATTACTACCTGACGCAACTTCTGACGGGACACGGTTGCTTCAAAGAATATCTCAAAAAGTTCCGTCACGATTACAGGACACAGGACACAGGTTATTTCTGTTCCAACGGAAGCGAAAACGGGCAGCACATCTTCTTTTCCTGCCTGAATTATGGAGTAGAGAGAATTGACATAGAGAGCTTTATTAAATAACGGGTGTCTCCCAAAAACATTGTACACCACGTGCTAAAAAGTAAAATCGTGTGGAATAAAGTGAATAAAAGAACGGCAATGCAGTAGCGAAAACAGAAGACATAACGGAGGATAGATCAGAAAGTTGTCCATGAAGGGCCAATCTGGCTAAGCCTAGGTATATTGCTTCGCAAGTCCAGCATAATGAGGTAATACTTACTGGGCGTAGTCCCTTAGCATCGTGCATGCCGTCTAGGACTGACTATCTATGGAGATTCCCCCTTCGGCAAAAAAATGCTTCTTACCTATGCAACGAAGAGAACAAAAAATCTCCTCGATGATTGTTGCCTGCTGTGGCGATCTTCGTGGTGTTAATGTTAAAAAAAAATATTTATCTAGACATATAATCGGCTAGAAGACCTTTTTTACCACATTAACCTGTTGACCATCATTTGAAGAAACCTATATTAAAGTGTCTAGCGATGGTGATAAAGGAAACAAAGTATCTACAGAGCCAAAACATTTATCCTATGTACAATTAAGTGTTTTAATAAGGGACCCTAGAGATGGTCAACTTCGTATCTCCACATTCATCTTGATCAGTTTTCATATAAAAAAGGAGCTATTTCAACAGGACCACAAACTGTTGAAGAGACGTACCAAGGGGATGGAATATAACCTGTAGTATCCACAGGTACTATACTACACTCGGCATTGAGCACCAATTTTTGAGTATTTCGTACCGCACCATGGATGCTGGTAAGTGTCGCACATTAGACGATTTTCAACTGCTTAATTAGATTAACTTTTAAACAAGATTAGTTTGACCAAAGTTATGTAGATCTAAGCCAGTCTAAGGGTAGTGGTACTTGAAACAGAAAAGCTGCAGTACCTTGAATCAGCAATGGACAAAACGACTACTTCAATTTGCGAGGAGAACAAAAAAGTTTTTTGAACTATAGACACAATCGATGCTGCTTTTTAGAATAGTTCCTGTCTACGATTGTCTCCAAGTATTCCACTTCCACAAATGAATGCCCCTAACAATCGGAGCAACCACTTCCAGAACTCTATTCCTTCGGCTTAATAAGAAATATTTTGTCTTATCGGGATTTGCGAAAAAGCCAGTTTTAACCGACCAACTTGTTATCACATTTAGATGCCTGCGTATGAAGTCATACAGATTATTTATGAATCTACCCCTAACCACTAGCGAAGTATCATCCGCGAAGACGATCAACTTGCAGTCACCACTTTCCAGCTTCTTAAGTAAGTCCTTGGCGATCACGGTCCGGAGAACATGACATGGTTAGATTCATCTACAACTTAACTGAAAATCTTACTAAAAAAAAGCTATGATTGCAGCCGGGAGAACATTATTATACGCCTTTTGAATGTTTAGCAAATTTTATCCAGGAAAATCCTTGCAATATTGCACTTTCTTCATACTTCGTTACAATACTGTGTGGCAGAATCCACCATCCTATCGTTGCAGTATGTATGCTGAGCCCTCAAGGACGAACTAAGCGAAGCGACTGATGGTTTTCCAACAAATAGAGGGACCTACACTTTATATCAAGCCGTCTCCAAAGTCATCCATTTCGAGGTTAGGTACATTTTGGAAAAAAAAAACACCGATAATTAAAATTTAATGGAGAATATTTATTATCATTCCAAAGAACATTCTTTAACATTTATTTTTTGAAGATTATCTCTTTCGAATGCTGGCCGCGGCTACGTCTCAGATGATCCGTCCGTTGAACCCAATTTTTGGATGACTCGCTCGAGCTGGCGAATGACATGAGTGAAGTTTTGCTCCAAGGCCTGATTTGGAGCAGGATTGTCCATAGACTTTAGACTTTACATATCCCCACAGGAAAAAGTCTAACGATTTGATATCACATGATCGTAGTGGCCAATCGACCGCCCCAAAACGTGAAATTATCTGCTCACCGAAGTTTTCTCTCAATAAATCTTTTAATAGATGCGATATGTGGGAAGTGGCGCCGTCTTGTTGAAATCAAATGTCGCGGAGATCACGAGCTTCAATTTCAGTCATCACATAGTTGGTTATCATGTCGCTATAACCGTCGCCATTGACGGTTACGTTCTCACCGGTGTCATTTTTGAAGAAATTTGGACCGATGATTCCACCGCCCCACAAACCACACCAAACCTTTGTTTTTTTCTGGATGACATGGCAACTTTTGAGCCTCTTCAGGTTGCTCTTCGTCCCAAATGTGGCAATTTTGCTTGTTTACATACCCATTGAGCCAACAATGGTGAACAAAATTTGGCTCGAAAACGTCGGATCTTCTTGGAACTTTTCAAAAGCCCCATGAGCGAAGCGATGTCGCTTGGGAAAGTAAAGCGGCTTCAGTTTTTGCACAAGCTGTATTTTGTACGCTTTCAATTTAAGATCCCGACGTAAAATGCGCCCAGTCGTTCCATACGTCAGTTCGATTTGCTGCGTACGGCACCGAGTCGACTATCCACGGTCTTCGTGTACACTCTCTCAGCGGCTGTCGCTATATTTTCTTCACTGCGTGCAGGAGAAATAAATATACCCCTCCTTTCCGTTAAGCCTACTGCGGCCTTGTTCATTTATTGTTCTCTATACATATATATGTATATGTTTGTGTACATGTAGGTAAGCACTAAGAATATGCACTTCCTCCAACAAACAATTATAATGCGCATGAAAAACATGATTAATGCAAATGTTTACAGGTTGCCACAACATTTAGCTATTCACACATACATACGTGCATACACGCATATGCATTAACCTACCCGTAGATGCGTACAAGTCGTCTGAAGGCGTTTGTTGAAATTGCAATTTCTTCACTTCATCTGCATTTGCCAACAATTGCTCTACGAGCGTCTTACTCGTACGAGGGCGACTTTGTGTGTTTTCACTCAATTTACACTTTGTTTAGCTTGGAATTAAAATCAAAGCAACAATGCAACAAATGAAATACGAATGAATTTAAATGTTTGTTATTGTTGTTGTTATCTTTGTTAAGAAGCTTTTGCAAGTTAAATGTTTATTCACGTGAAGAGGAAAATTTTAATGGATGCATAAATACACATAAATACGTACATAAGTAAGCGAGAGAGGAAATTTATATTTATTCAAATAATTATTAAAATGTTTTTCTTTCAAATTATTTTTTAAGAATTCACTATGCGGAGGCCGCATTTTTCTTTTTGTGGTGAAGACTTTTTAAAGGAATTTAGAGATAGTTGCAACTAATATCCGGGCAGCGGTAGCTGGTGTGTGATTCGGAAAAACATGAATAAAGGTAGGCAAAAGATCTCCTGAGATACACAATCTATCGCCGACCACAATTATTTCTTAAAGGTTTATCCATTTAGTGTTTTCGAAAGTGCAGGGCTATATTTTGACATCTGTCAAACTTAACTGTCAAACCAAACATGCTTTTTTTTTTTGTTAAAAGCCAGTCATTTTTGAAAATATGTCGTTTAACATCCGCATAACGCGTTAAAATTGTTGAAACCTACCAAGCAATTGTTAAGATTTTAAAGAAATTTGGATAGACTGGATTCATATAAATTCCAGCTCATACAGAAACTGAAGCCAGTTGACCATTCACAACGCCGTAGTTACGTCGATTGGGCACTTGAAAACCAAAAAGTGGATCACGAGTTTCAGCGACGAGGCACATTTCTCACCCGGTGGATACATTTGGGGCTACACGAATCCTCAAATAAAGATTTTTCCAATAGGGATGATATGATTTCTAAGTGTCGTTTTTGCCATTTTTAATATGTCATGTGATCTGTCATTTTTTTTCATTGTATTCAGTAATGATTACAATTTCATCATGGTAAGATATACGCAAGAACAACGTGCCCCTTTGCCATTTTATAGTCGTAATAAGCGTCCACCTGTGTTCGCTATTCGTCGATTTGTTGAAAATTTCGAGCGGACCTTTTCTTTACATAATGTTCAAGTGCAAAAATAAGACAAAGAACCGGCCGAAGTAATGAAAATATTGCTGCCTTTCAGGCAAGTGTTGCTGCAGACCGCAATGTGTCGATTCCAAGACATTCTCAAGAATTGGGACTGCCTCAAACCACAACCTGGCGGATTTTGAGAAAAGACTTGGGCTTGCATCCATATAAAATTGTTCTCGCTCATGAACTGAAGCCATTGGACCACCATAAACGTCGTGAATTTGCTGATTTTGACTTGGAACAACTTGAAAACGATAACAATTTTTTTAAGAAAATCATCTTCTGTGATGAGGCTCACTTTCATCTGAGTAGTGCGATAAATAAACAAAACTGTCGATTCTGGTGCGAAGAAAATCCACAAATTATTCATGAACAACCATTACATTCACCTAAATTGACAGTTTGGTGTGGTTTTTGGTCTGGTGGAATCATCGGTCCGTACTTCTTTCGAAATGAAGCTCGTAGCACCGTTACTGTCAATGGAAAGCGGCATAGATCCATGATAACCAACTTTTTATGGCCACAATTGGATCTGGTTCCAACAAGACGGGACTACGTGTCACATAGCGCATGCAATAACCAAATTGTTGCGAGAAAGGTTTGCAGATTCGATTATTTCAAGAAATTGTGACATTGAATAGCCTCAAAGCAGTTGTGATTTAACACCATGACACTACTTCTTGTGGAGTTATTTGAAGTCATTGGTCTTTAGCAATAAACCGGACCCTCTACAAGCTTTAGAAGTCAATATTGAACGTGCTATTCATGACATGCGATTGATTGGTTTAGTGGAAAAAGTGCTCTAAAATTGGGTTCATTGAATTCGTTCCTGCGAAAGAAGTCGTGGAGGCCATTTGAATGATGTTTTATTCAGATTTTAATTGTATCGATTGTACTCCACATTTAATAGAAATCATTTGAATTTCATTAACAGTTAGTATGTTTTTTTTAAATAAATCATAAGAGTAATATTATTGGAAACCCCTATAACTGAAGAGATGTCATTATACCTCAAACAAATTACTGTCTGGTGGGTGCGCTCTTCGGTCCGGAGGTGTTATTGGACTTTACTTCTTTGAAAATTTGAACGGCGAGACTGTCACTGTCAGTTCAGAGCGTTGTGGTAGTACGATAACCGCAAAATGGATAATCCTGTAGAGAAGAGGGTTTCCACTACGGAAACCGTATGAAACTAAGCTAATCAAATCATCAATACCTAAATCCAAAAGAACTATATCTTTGCCTCTGGTTGTAGCATTGGTTACTTGTGTTAGACGAGGGCATTGCTGTACGCTTTTATGAGCATATTTTCTGCGGCGAGCCTCACCAATTCTCTCATGAAACTAGATCAACTCTTTTATCTCTCTCTCTCTCTCCATCTAAAAAACATACGTTTTCGATATGTGTTTTTTTCGTCGGAAGATTTTCGTTGATCGTTCGTCTTATGTATATCCATAGATTCAAGTTTCGTCGATAATATCCTAGATAATTCTGATTGCCTTTAAAAAACATCAAAAATTGCTCTGAGCTGCTGGAAACGATTGCTATAGTCCGGAGAGAGGCAACACAGCACGCATCATGCTGAGCGCTTTCTACTGGAGTTCTTTAAGCAGCTTATTGTCTCAGCTATCTCGCGCGCTTGTTTTTCATTGGAGAATCTTCATCACATTTCGCTCCTTCATAGCAGATTTGGGAGCACCCTTGCGTATCTCATTATGAATCGAGACGTACACACTTTGGAGAAGAGCCGCTGCACAAAGGCTCGATGCCCTCTTCGATTTCATAGTACAATTTTACTCCCAAAAGCAAGAGCGAACCTTTCTTCGTTTCCACTGTTTTAAAGTCCGGTGTTACGAAACTCATTTGGCTAAAATTTTGACTGAAAATTTACGTCTATGATAATAAATTTCTTTTGCGTCACAGACGTCAACGAGTGGAAAGACGAGGCAATTATTGAACGACGGTAAAAGTTGGACAAAAATAACATTAATATTTCGGCTGTAAATATTCCTAGCCTCACTGAAATTTCAAATGCGCGAATAGGTTCTAAATACTAATCACCTAAGGTTAACTAAAAACTTGGAGGACTTCTTTCTATAAATAAAGCACTGGAAGTTCAGTCCCGAACTTTCAGGGATGAGCAGGTCAAGATGAAACATGTGAGAATTACTTTTAACTACTTCTTTTCAGCCTTTACATCTCAAAGTTGGAAAAATAGGGTAGTGTATTCAGAGGCTCAGGTATGAATATGGCTTGGAAGGAAGTCAAAGGACACGCTGGAACTCGAGAAACAATTTACAAACGGAAATGGCCATCTCAAAGTAAATACGCATCAGCTCAGTTAGGTCACCAAATGGGCCCATGTTGATGTCACTACGGTTCCTATTAGCTCACATCATCGCTGGAAAAAAAAACTGTCAAGTAAGAAAAACAGAGTAATCACTGTATCTTTCCACTCAAAGAGATTCAAGGCTTGTGATTCTTCCTACTCTCTAAAACTCCTGCAGAAGATGCTTGATGCTACGCCCAACCTCACTGCGTACCTGCCTAATATAAAAATTACCTTAAGAAGACTCATCACTGTTGATACTTTCCTTTCAGCGCGAAAAGCTCTTTTGATCCTTTTTGTATATTCCCTGATGGTCATATTACCCGAGTCACATTGCAATAAATTGAGACAAGTGGAGAGCGGCATGCTCAGACACTTCCATGAAGGTGGCAGTGGAACGGAAGTGCCCTTCATTGCCATATATATCTTTACGAAGTATGTTATTGTCTCCTGGCACCCATATTGGGTTCACTGTTTAGTCATCACATTTAGTATCTATCGTTTCTGATCTGATTGTGACAGATTACAGAGCTCTTAGGTGCTGGCTGGTTATCAGAGAAGTTATAGATACAATTCATCAAGAAACATCATTATACCTGGCCAATTAACAGCCTAATGTATTGTCGCCAGCTCCGCTTGAGAAACACAGTGATCCGGTAGCCGAAAGAACTCCTAAGTTCTTTTCAGAATATTCCACTACACACTCTGTAGTCAAGTTTTGAACCATCTGAATAAATGTGTATGGAGTCTGCATATGCTAGAGCAATCCTGTCTCATTTTTTTCCTATTCAGAACGGTTATAAATATCCCCCATTACAAATATGCATAATTCCTTTTGTGCCTTACGAAGATCGGAAATTAAATATTCTTTGCCACGCATCATCTGAAGCGTTGAGCTTTGTGTCTTCTTCTTCTTTTTTTTGCCAACCAAATAACAAACTCATAAATCCCAATGATTCCGCACCCAGCTGCTACAGAAAATGGCAAACACACCGAAACATACTAAAGAGTACTGCATAAGGAGAGTAATAGTCGTTATGCGACAACAACAACAACAACAACAATAACAAAAATGTATTTCTCTTACTCCAGCAGTTTCCAACTTTTCTGGGCCGTGTACACTTCTGCTACTTCACACTTTTCTCACAAACCGACATTTGTAGATATTTATGCCAGCATGAGGAGGTACTTCAAACTTGGCCATTGCTGTTTTCAATTGTGGCTTTCACAAACTCGCACACCATTTTGTGTTTCAACAGCTCACACACAAGGAACTCAACAACACGAGTTGGAGCAACGCCATCAACGGAATATCGCCTTCTTTCATGCTGCAAATACAATTCAAACACAAAGTTGATGGGCAAAAAACCTGTTTGTGCCAGCACAGACTCATATATTTTCGCCCCAAAAGGGGCCGGTGCACAAAGCATTTGCTTCCACCTTAAGCTCCACTCCGACAACTCCAACCCAACCAATCCCTGTAACTCAGTGCTTTCATGTGCTGAACTGAACTGTACTGTTGTTGCTGCTGCTGTAGTCCCAAAGGACATTTGGCTTTGGCTTTACTGTTTGTGGATTTCGATCTTTCTGTGCACAGAATACAATTCTCTGCTCCCCCTCTTCACGGCACTAACAGAGTTCCTTCCATTTTATGTCGAACAGTTATGATTGCTACGAGAGTTTGTTTGCGCAGAATGTGTGCACTTTTGTACTGAGTTGGTGAGTGTGTGTGTATGAGAGTATTTTTCCATGGGTACGGCTTGCTTGTAGCCATCTTGCCCATTGTGGCGCCACTCTATTGCTCTTGTCTAACACCTTTTTTCCTCCGTCCCATACACTCCGCTAGTCGTACACTTGTTAGACTCTTGTATGGCGATTACTGCTTTGGTTACTTGGTTTCCTAGTGAACTGTTTGTTTTGTTTTGGTCGAGCTTCCAATTGTTTCGCCATACTTTTTGCTATATATGAGTAGTTATGTGCATCATTTGGCTCTTTTCTTCTTCTAGTATCCACCTCTTTTGTGTGTATTTCCTTTGGAGTGCGTTTGCTTGTGTGCGATTTTGCAGTTTTTCTTGGTTGCACAAAATGGGTGCAAACCTTATAATGGCTCCGCATATTGTTCCTTTATGTTCTTCATCCATTCGCCGTTCCATATTTCAGCTGTCATCATTAGAAACGCAGTTTGTGTTGTTGCTGTTTTTGTTTGAGTTGAGAATTATGTTATTTGTGCTGTTTTCGAAGTGTGAAATACAGTATGGCACTGAGGGGATATATTTTCTTTTTGGTGAGATAATCTGTTTACTTAGAGATTTCTGAATTGTTTCTCGAATTCCAAAGTGTTTTTCGACTTTCCCTTACGGAAGTCTCACACTTGAGCCTTTGGAGCAATGGAGTATTCTACCCGCTAGTATCTTCTTCTGACAGCTTGTAAAGACATGACTACTTACTTTCTTCAGCTCACCTGTAGATAGAGAGTGTGTGATTTCGGTTGACTTATCTGCTCGAATAGGGATCTTCTTAAAATGGGGGTTTTTGCAAGTAACTCTGATCATCGCTTTGACTCTGTAGTTGACAGAACTAACTGCGTGACTAACCAGGGATCTGCTGGTAGTGTCCAGATATCTGCCTTCCGCAAAGTTACATTGGATAGCTCATTAGCTTATCATCTACTCCATCATCCTCACACTGCTCAGAGCACCTTTATAGCTCTACATTGAATGGTGGAAAATGGTGGATTCCAAATCTGAGTAAAAAAATTTCAGTTGAGATGCCCAACATAATGAAATCTCCTTACGGTATACCGTCTCCGTATCATAAATCCCTTAGATTCATTCTTAATTCCAAGAAGTTGATCCACAATTCCGGAGCAGATGGCTTCTTCGGTCTCGTTCGAGCACCGCTGATGACGATAGTATGGAGACAGTTGGACTGTGCATACCTTATCCGAACTTTCACCTCTCTGCTCCTTTCTGTACTTTAGTGGCCCATACAACGGGCTTCAAGGGGAAATATAAGCTTTCTCTCTTATTGTAGATTTAGCCGTCCTTGGGTTAGTCATATTGAAAGTTTGGCTGGCTTCCTCAGAGATAAATCGCCGATTGAGCACAGCGGTTCTAGTGGGCCCAGAAGTTAGCCAATCCTGTTTTTAAAACTCCACTGTCCATCCTCGTTGGGGAGAGCTGTTTCTGTCATACTTCCTGAGCATTGCGTCCGAACTTCCTCCTTACGATAAACTCCGATTCACATAGAATGAGGCTGAAATTCACTAGAGAAAGCTTGCTTTAAGATCTGCGAGCTAAACTACTCACTGTTTACGGCGGGCTTTGGTCTGCCAATAAATATAGTAGTTCTAGTTGCCCCAGAAGTTTATTAATCCTGTATTTGGGGCTCATCCCATTGTCGATACGCTGGAATTTGACTAGGCATCTGAAGGAGAACTGTTTTCGTCCTACTTCCCGAGCGATGCGTCTGAACTACTTCTTTACAAGAATCGTCGATTCACAGATAATGAGGCTAAATTTCACTCGAGCAAGCTCGCTTTAGGATCTACGAGCATAACTACGCTCCCTTCGCAGTTTCCGGTAGGTTTTGGTCCACCAATAGCTCTTACAGTTGCCTTCAAGGGATGCAATCCGAGTTTCTTCTTTTATCAGACAGAACTCCCTTAATAAAGGCTGCCCATCTAGCGTTCCCGAGTCATTTATCAGTTCTGTTTGAACAGATTACCCATTTCTCATTCGGTTTTGATTGATCAGACCTCTAAGAGAATCATTTGTGGTTACCGAAATTGAACTAGGGAGCTGATTTCCACCATTCTCCTGCTTCCCGAGACAGTTATGAGAAGCCAATCCAAGGGTCCTCTCCGAACATTTCTTACCAAGAATCACATATTCATGGAGAATGAAACCATTAGACTAAACGACACCGGCAGAAGCCGTGTCGATCTGTGATCTATAAACAGCAAAGCAAAAATATTATCAGATTTATAATAAAAGGAAAGCTCTCCAGTCAAGAATCATTAAAATACTTTTAAATGTCAAAGTTTCCCATAAGTAAATGAAACTCACATGCTCTCACATCAAACCACTGGCATAATGAAATATGCCGCAATGCAGTTGAAGAACTTTATGGACGTCAAGTCAAGTTTTTACGAACTTTATTGGAGCTCTTTAATGGAAATGGAGCGCCACTCAAATTGCATTTTGTCGCCAATTAACTGACTGGTTTATGAGATGCGTGGACAATTAAAACGTCATATATTGCAACAACACTACCGCGCGGGGTGCCTAAGTGCGAAAAGCAGTGATGACAAACAAAGCGACAGCCAACGGCCAACCGACAACAACAAGCAACTCCCGCCTCATGGTTGCAGCAACTCTTTCATTAAGCACATAATGCCGATTTGTTTGAAGGGCGCGCGTGCCATACGCGCTAACCGCTTCCCAATGGGAATGCATGCTGTG
The DNA here is from genome assembly GCA_030068015.2 of Neoceratitis asiatica. Classification (NCBI taxonomy): domain Eukaryota; kingdom Metazoa; phylum Arthropoda; class Insecta; order Diptera; family Tephritidae; genus Neoceratitis; species Neoceratitis asiatica. Next base: position 35,022,527 of record CM061524.1, read on the forward strand.
CTAAACTCCACCGATGGCACTCAGTGGCGACACCTTCACTGCAAGCACTTGCATAAAATGACATATGGACCTCATAATTAAAACTTCAAAAGTGCCCACACAGGGCAGCGAATGCTGTAGTTAAAAGAAGATTGATGTGTACCAAGAGTAAGGAGCCGTGGATATAAAGAAGCAGTTGAAGCCTTTCTGGCGTTGGCTCCGTGACGCCTTTTCACTTCATGTTCAATGATTATGTGCGTCTTCACCTTCTCATTGGTTGGCTGTGACTCGGTTGCTTAATGTGGCGTCTTGATTTCTCGTCCACACTTGGTTTTAAAGCGGCGCTCACGGTGTTGAGTGTCATAAAAGTGTTTTTATTTTAGTTGTTGTTGTTGCAACTATGTGAGCGGCAAACTTTAAAGTCCCTTGTTAAATCAGTAAGAAGAGGACTGGCAGCTGTTGTAAATAAAATTTTCAGATTTTCGACTTTTGAAACCATTTAATGTGTAGAATGACTGGAGCGAAAAGGGTTTGACATCACATTACGGTAATGACAATTTAATAATATAAAGACCACATTCTCGAGCGATCTCTTCTACTTTCGACTTGGCACCAACTTAGGATACCAATTGATTGAGCAAGTTTATCTCCACCAAATTTTCCAGTCTAAATAATGCGAACTTCTTCTTCTGGAATGCTGAAATTTAGTGTTGTATTATTTTTGGGTGGGACACTCCGTCGCCGAATCCTAGCAGTCCTGCCATTTACCCCATCTCGCCACAATTCGCATCAAAGCACAGTGTGTTAGGGGACTTTAACACAACGAAAATTCAGCCTACGTGACGAAACATTCCCAAATGTTTTGAGACTGATCGACTTCGCCGGGCCTGAAATATGATTTCAATACAAGAAAATTTATGGCTGCTACATAGATGTCTCTGGATCGAGAACTCCATACTCGTTCGATTATGTTGTGATAGAAGGAAGACATAACTCTCGTACTATAGTTATGCCTACTTTCCGAAAACCTAATATCGACTCGAACCACCATCTTGAAGCAGTGAAGAACACCCGGTAACAAATACAAGAAACTTTCGACGCCGAAATGCTGCAATCACAATAAACAATCAAATGGTTCTCTACTCGACTCGTACTACTGCTCTCTGAGAGCACTCATCAACTACTCGCGGTATAAGATAACTGTGGGACAGCATCTCAAATACACGTTCAAACAAATCTTCGAGAAGGTCGAAAGAAAAGCTGGCACAATGAGGATTGTCGTATTGCAGTGGAGGGAAAACAATTGTCTAACTCGCAACGCTTTGGTCGAGCGCTGTGTGGAAGGGATACCGAGAGCTGAAGAGGGAAACGAGATGCACTTGGTCACCCCAGCACTAAACTTCTATGAGGAAATGCGGCAACTTGCAGAAGGTTTCAAACCGGAGCTCACTCATGTAAAACTCAGGAAGGTGATCTAGCGACTTTTGCGCAGAGTATACTGAGTTTACAGAGGGCACCATCCCGAGCTTGCTCAAACACCAGAAAATGGTGAGCCCGATTCCTAAATCGATAAAGATCGAATAGATGTTCCAATAACCAACTATGAAGTAAGAATAGTTACTACCCGCATTTTTAAGAAGCAAAATTTAGTGAGATGAGTATATGTCCGACCTGGAATTTTAGTGTGCTATGTCCAATCCACACAAATAGAGACCCCATAATGTGCGCCCATTGTCGTGGAATAAGCTTCCTTAACAAGGTTATATCGAGCCTTTGAAAGACTAAAGCCCAGTGTCAACCAATTGATTGGCTTCAGACCTGGGAAATCTACAATTGACCTAATGTTCACCATTCGCCAAATCTTGGAAAGGATTCGTGAGAAAAGTATCGACACACAACACACACAACACACAACCTCTTTGCCGATTATAAATCAGCCTTCCAGGGTACGAAAAGAAGCCGACTCTATGCCGCTATGTCAGAATTTGGATCCCTTTCAAAGTTATACTGCTGTATAAGCTGAAGCTGAGCAACACCAAAAGCGCCATTAGGATGGGAAAATATATCTCTCTTGACATATCTCAAAACAAGATCTCTCAAAACCTAGTCGCTAATCATTCCCGTCCCGTTATATGGTGAAGAAGCTTACACGGTGTCGACAGCCGAGAAGCCTGCTTTAAGAGTTTTCGTGGGAAACGCTTTTTCGAAAGACTTATGGTTTCTTGTGCGTTAACAACGTCGAACGATCGAGCGCAGGACGAAATATGTTATATGGCGACATTGACAACGTTCAGCGAATCAAGGGACAGCAACTATGCTGGAGAAGCCATGTAGCCCGTATGCAGTGAAAGCGCAGGAAGTGGAGGACCTCCAAATAACAATCAAGAAAAAGAAGATTATATTATTTTGTATTTTTTATTTTGAACATTTTTATATCTCATTTATTTGTCATGTTTCCATTGCTTTGGTTTCAAGATTTCCCACTACAAAGCTGCACTGCGACCGGCGCTTACTAAGCTGTTCGCCCGGAACAGATGTTAATTTGCGGTATTGAAGTAAAAAAAAGGGAATCTCTTCGATGGCGGCAACTTTAAAAGGCCGATACTTACATGCGTGTGTAAATATGTAAGAAAACAAATAAATATATCGTTTTTATAAGTAGATAAGCACTTATACGAGCACATATATACATATACTGCATACACGTTCGCGTAGACTGCTAAATGGCAATGCAACAATAAAAAACTATTTAAAAATGCAATAGTCAGCGGCATATTCGTCTCAACTCCATAACAAACACAATTTTGACTTTAATTAATTTTTTTTTTTCGTGTCTACTAAAAGGAAATTCCGCTCCCCTCATTAAATGTGTATTCTAATAAATTAAGCACTTGAGTATGGAGCACTTCACGTCGCACTTATGTAACTTGCATACATAGTTACATGCTTGGGCTAAAAGGCGGCGGCGCTGCTTCATTCATTCCTTCAGCTTCTTGTTCTTGTTCTTCTTCTGGTTTTGCCTGAACGTCTGACTGCTCACTTGAGTTGTTGTCGTTTGTCAAAGTTTGTTGCTCGATTTTTTTTAAATTGTTGCTTGTAAGAGTTTTTAAGTACATATAAAGGGTGATCCAAGTAGATTTACTTTTCTCAATAGCCTTTTTTTACAGAATACGCATAAGTCGTGTCAAGTCGTCATGTTACTTTTGTTCACTATTGTTTGGTGTTTCATCACGTAAAGACTTACGCCTGAACAACGTTTACAAATCATTCAACTTTCTTACGAAAATTCACGTTCTGTAAAGAATCAGCTCAGCTCTCAGCCCTCAGCTTATTGCCAACAATAATCGGCCTACTGAGCATACTATTCGCAACACCATCACCCAACTTGAGACCCAGCATTCATAATTGGATAATATTCAACCGAATAGACCACGTCCAGCGCGCAGTAAAGAAAATATAGCGGCCGTGGCTGAGAGGGTACACGAAAACCGTGGTGAGTCGATTCGGCGCCGTTCGCAGCAACGCGGACTGACGCATGAAACGACTTGGCGCATTTTTCATTGTGATCTCTAATTGAAAGCGTACAAAATAAAGCTTGCGCAAGAACTGAAGCCTCGACCTCAACCTTCCCAAGCGACATCGCTTCGCTCTATGGGCTCTTGAAAAGTTCTAAGAAGATCCGAAGTTTTCGAGCCAAGTTTGGTTCAGCGATGAGGCCCATTTCTGGTTTAATGGGTAGGTAAATACTCAAAATTGTCACATTTGAGACGAAGAGCATCCTGAAGAGATTCAAGAGCTGTCATTTCTTCAAAAAAAAAAAAAAAACGATTTGGTGTGGTTTGTGGGCCGGTGGAATCATCAGTCCATATTTCTTCAAAAATGATGTCGGCGATGTAACCTTCAATGGCGACCGTTATCCGCCATTATAACCGACTATTTGATGCCTAAAATTTAAGTTCGGGATCTCTGCGATATTTGGTTTCAACAAGACGGCGTTACTTCTCACATCGCATCAATCACACTTCGGTGAGCAGATAATTTCACATTTTGGGCTGGTCGATTAGCCACAAAAATCGTTTCATATCACACCGTTAGACTTTTTGCTGTGGGGATATGTAAAGTCTAAAGTCTATGCGGACAATCAGGCCTTGGAGCAAAGCATCGCGCGTGTCGTTCGCCAGTTACCAGTCGAAATGCTCGAACGAGTCATCGAAAATTAGACCCAACGGATGGACCATCAGAGCCATAGCCACGACCAACATTTGAAAGAAGCAATCTTCAAAAATTAAATGCTAAGGAGTGTTCTTCGAATGATAATAAAAATTCTTCAATATATTTGAATTTTCTGTGTTTTTTCTTTATAAAAGTAGGGAACCTCGAAATGAATCACCCTTTATATGTATATATGAACTTAAGAATTTTATATTTATTTCCTATTTCCATTTATTCACTTTTTAATCAGTTATCTTTGCGTAATGCGTTGCCGAATTTGAATTATTGTTCCTACTCCCTCTGTAGCTGGCAATTGCCTGATTTTTTTCCACTTACATACACTTGCACACAGAAAATCTCAATTCGAAAAGGAAGCATTTAAAATTCATATTTTCACACACAAAGCGTTGTATTTACATAGTTTCCCATTTGATAGCTCAATCTGCTACTTTATTTCCGTTTTTCTTCTTTCTTTTCATTTATTTTCTATTTTATCTGTGTTTTTGTTAATTAAAAATTTCATTAAACTTTTTAATAACAAAGAAGCGTAGTATTGAGGCGCAGTCTTAAGCATAATATCTACTGGCAATATGGCAGCAGATTATTTTATGTGGTAAAACAGCAATATAACGTAGTTAAGTAAATGATTAAGCGAACAAATTAACTTACTGAGCTTTTGAGAAAGCAGCACGGGCATTGAAATTAGCTGAAGCGGGGAAAGCTACATTTGGGAAGCGTCTGTAAATTGGAAGCTTATTCACTGTAGTGATATGGCAGCCACAATAGCCGAGTGGTTAACATTGCGTACTACAATTCGGAGGGTCTGGGTTTGAGTCCAAAAATATAGAAAAGTAATTTTTCTAATTTCGATCGCCCCTCGATAGGGAATGTCAAGCCCTCCGAGTGTATTTCTGGCGTGAAATAAAAAGGCTCCTCATAAAAATCCATCGTCCGTTCGGAAGGGGCTTAGAATAAATTGTAGGTCCCTCCATTGTTGGCAAGACGCAAACCCACAAATTGGAGGAAGAGCTCGGCCAAAAATTGCTTCAGCGGTTATACAGTGCCATATATATATAGGAGTGTATATGATAGAATTCAAAATAGCGCGGTTCAATTCGATTCTGCTTCTTAGATCGCCATTTTTCCGATAAGCTTAAAATTGTATAGAGTTAAAGCCAACCTCGTTAGAAGCTCATCAGAGAGCGCATTGAAATAGTCAATTATCAAAATTTTACTATTGGTCAATAACAATTAAAAGGCTGTTATTGTTGTTGTTGTAGCAGTTTACTTAGTCAGTTCAAGTAGATTCAGTCTCAGTCATCGAGGTCATCTAACGGGAGGGCTAGGAGACATGCTGTTTCGACGGGTTCAGACCAGAGGGATAGGGGTGTTATATAAGTCGGGTTGAGTGAGCATGTAAAGTGGTGTTTGGCGTCGTGCTGGTACTCTTTGCATTTAGGATATATGTAGGGTATGTCGGGGTCGAGTCTGGAATAGAGCCGAGGAGCTTAGTCTACTACAATATTCACACCTTAATTGTGTCAGCGTTACTCGTATCTCTCTCTTAATTGTGTCAGTGTTACTCGGATCTCTTACTTTGCAATGGGCTGTGCTTCGATACCGAGAACACCATTCACGGGAAGAGAGTCCACAAAGGTGTTAACGAACTCTCGGTGAATGGTGTTTAAAGATTGTTGGTATACCGTCCCTACGGTAGCACCCCAATAGATATTGCTTACGCAGCAGCATAGTTTACGACCGGCCGACCAATTGCCTTCAAGCAACGTGTATTTGTCTTTACCCCAAGTGCGGCGGGCTAACGATTGGAGAATTTGATTGCGGCTCTATTGCAGTTACCTTTTGACGACCTCACACCATTTAAGTCATCAGGTAATTCTAAACTAGTATAGTTGTAGGTCTTCCGCTCCTCTATTCATCATAAGCATCATTATAAATCTCAAAAAGGAGATTTTCCCTTCCCAATCAAGATAACGGCTAATGCCGCATATTTCTCACTTGGTGGGAGACTGGATTGGCATTGTTCACGAAAAGTGTTGTCGCCTCGAAACTTTTTAACGTACTGATCTCGAACCTCTTTATACCTCTTTTTTTTTTTTTTTTTTTTGAAAAGTACTTATTTATTCATTAATATCTATTTTGTCCTCTTCCAAGTAATCCCCCTCGGATATAATACACTTGTACTAACGCTTTTTCCAATCCTCGAAGCAGTTCTGAAATGCGCTTTTCGATATCATCAGTCATCAGCTCTTTCTGCGAAAGTCAAAATCGCAGAAGCGCTTCGAGGATTGGAAAAAGCGTTGGTACAAGTGTATTATATCCGAGGGGGATTACTTTGAAGGGGACAAAATAGATATTAATGAATAAATAAGTACTTTTCAAAAAAATTCAAAATTCACCTATTCCTTTGAACACACTTCGTATATTCAAAATCCATAAATTAGGTTATTCTTGTTAATAGACACCGATTCCGCAATTAAGCCCAATCAACAATAGCGTGCCACTCGTTTTTTCTCATGGCTGTTCGTCGTCATTTGTAGATACCAAGTGAGGTCAGGTTCTTCTCTACCTGAACTTTCCAAATGAGTGGAGGTCTATGTCTTCCCCTGCTTCCACCGTGCCTACACCAAAGCCGACTTATCGGATTTTGGCATCATCCACTCATCTGATAGACGGGAATGTTGAGTGGCTTGTAGACTTTAGTTATTGATCGTCGATAGGGAGCTTTACTTTACAATTGCCTACTCAATTTTCCAATATGTTGATTTTGATAGTACTTTGTCCATTAAGCGCTGCAGTCCTTTTAAAGGGTAGTCCATTTAGTAGTTCCAAAAGTTCATGGTTGCATTTTGACATATGTCAAACTTAACTGTCAAACCAAACATGTTTTATTTAATTAAAAGTCAGACATTTGTGGAAATGGATTGCTTAACACCCGCACAACGCGGGTTGAAACCTACCACAAAAATTGTGATTCAAACGCGGTCACGTTTCGTGCTTTATGAGGAGATTATCGTGCACATAATCATCCAACTACTCAAGCAACTGGAAATTTTTTTGAAGAAGCTTGAGGAGAATGAATCGGCTACAGATATTGTAAGGACTGTCCATCATCATTTTGCTCCTTCCTCCTCAAATAACGCTGTTACAGCTAAAAGTGTAGCCGAAGACCCGAATGTAACAGTTTTTCGACGTTCTCATAGCAGTGCTTACGGCATTTTACGCCTAATTTGCACTTGGAATTACACCTACATTCAAGCAAAATCCAGCTCACACAGCAACTGAAGCCAGCTCACAATCATGTAGCTACGTCGGTTGGGTGCTTGAATAACAAGCAGTGGACCGCAATTTTTCCACCAAATCTTTCTTCAGCGACGATGCACATTGCTCACTCGGTCGATAAGTAAATAGACAAAATTGTCGCATTTGGGGCTTCGATAATCCTCAAGTGCGCTCTTTGGTCCGGTGGTATGATTGGGCCTTACTTCTTTGAAAATGATAAAGGCGAGACTGCCACTGTCAATTTCGGAGCGTTATGGTCTTAAGATAACCGGCTTTTTTCGGCCTGCAATTAAAGAACACGGCTTGGACAATATGTTGTTCCAACAAGATGGTGTCACATGCCACATAACACGAGCGAATATTGCTTTATTGCGAGAGTAATTTTTCTGCCTCATAATCGCTCATCCTGTCGACGTGAAATGACCACCGAGATTCCGTGACAGATTGACACTGTTGAACTTTTTTTTTGTGGATCTACGCGAAAGACAGTGTTTATGCAGATAAACCCTTAACTCTGAGCACTTACAAACCAACATTCGTCAAGCTATTTTGAATGCGTTTTATTTACGTTTATTTTGGAAACCACAAATTGGATAATATCGAACTGAATAAATCACACGATAAAGAGTCACATTGTCTGAAATGTATGACCCGGAGAGCAATTGGTGTAGATCGCAGATGGCACAAGTGATTATGAGAAAATATCTATGTAATGGAGTATTACGTAAATAAAAAGTTCATAAAATTACATTAATTTAAATTAATTATTAATTTTCCAAAATTACTTAACACAATCCACATTAATATGCATATTTTTTTTATAAGAGTACCATACAATTTTTATATGGAGTTACAATATTTATCCTGATTACAGCTTTATCAATAGTTTTTTTTTGTATTTGCATTTGTATTATTTTAATCAACGCCAGTTTATATGCATTTTATTTGCATTTTTTCATCTTAATACAATATTTATTTTTCTTAAAATGCATTGTTACATACGAAAATACATATTCACAGATCTTTTTTGTTATAAATGAATATACGAACGCACATCCTGGCATCTATAAATTATGCATATATGGTTGCAATACAATTTTATGTATTTTTAATAATACACCACAACTCCACAATTCAATACAAAATAAAAGCATAAAAAATAGACGAAAGAGTAAAAAAAGAAAAGAAAAAAAATAGTAAAACAAACAGATAAAAAATTGCTTAAAGTATTAACTAATGAAAAAGGGTGAGGTGTAAAAATAATAAATCGAGAAGCAGTTATATTCGTATATAACGGGTGATCCAAGTAAATTTACTTTTTTCAATAGCCTTTTTTGGCAGATCACGCGTCAAGCTGTAATTTTTTTTTTTTTTTAATTTTTTTTGGCTTTCCATCATGGAAAGATTTACGACTGAACAACGTTTACAAATCATTCGACTTCATTACGAAAATTCACGTTCTGTAAAGAATGTGTTTCGCGCGCTTCGCTCAACTTATGATCAACATAATCGGCCTACTGAGCGTACTATTCGCAACACCATCACCCATCTGGAGACCCATCATTCATTATTGGATAATATTCGACAGAATAGACAACGTCCAGCACGCAGTGAAGAAAAATTTAGCGGCCGTAGATAAGAGTGTACACGAAGACCGCGGAGTCGATTCGGCGCCGTTGGCAGCAACTTGGACTGGCGTATGAAACACTTGGCGCAGTTTACGTCGAGATCTTAAATTGAAAGCGTACAAAATACAGCTTGTGCAAGAACTGAAGCCGCGAAGCCACTTGACCTTCCCAAACGAGTTCGCTTCGCTCTATGGGCTCTTGAAAAGTTCCAAGAAGATCCGACGTTTTGGATCCAAATTTTGTTTAGCAATGAGGGCCAATTCTTTTGAGCAAAATTTCCACATTAGGGACGAATAGCAACCTGAAAAGATTCAAGAGCTGTCATTTGATCGAGAATAAAAACGGTGTGGTGTGGCCTGTGGGCCGGTGTAATCATCGATCCATATTTCTTCAAAAATGATGCCGGCGAGAACGTAACCGTCAATGGCGACCGTTATCTCGCCATGATAACTGACTATTTGATGCCTGAAATTGAAGCTCGTGATCTCCGAGACATTTGGTTTCAACAAGACGGCCCCACATCCCACACATCGCATTAGTCAATGGATTTATTGAGAGAACACTTCGGTGAGCAGATAATTTCACATTTTGAGACGGTCGATTGGCCACCAAGAACGTGTGATATCACACAGTTAGACTTTTTCCTGTGTTGATATGTAAAGTCTAAAGTCTATGCGGACAATCCCGCTTCAATTCAGGCCTTGGAGCAAAACATCACGCGTGTCATTTGCCAGTTACCAGTCGAAATGCTCGAACGAGTCATGGAAATTCGTGCTCAACGGATGGAGCATCTGAGACGTAGCCGCGTTCAACATTTGAAAGAAGCAATCTTCAAAAAATTAATGCAAAATAATGTTCTTTCGAAAGATAATAAACATTCCCCATTAAATTTGAATTTTCTGTGTTTTTTTTAAGTAGGGAACCTCGAAATAGATCACCCTTTATGGACGTTGTACATATATGAATGTGTCGGTTGATGGCAGGTGGAGATTACTTTGAATGATTGCAAACAACAGCACTAATAAATAAACAAAACGTGAAAAAAAATTAATATACATATGTACGCGTACATATATGTATGTATAAATAACCATATAAAAATATGCCTACAAATAACTTATAAATGTATTTATTAAAAAAACAATAATGCCAACAATAAAAACTTCAACAAAAAAAAATTAAAAAGGCTGAGCACAGAGCACCGTAAATTATTACAATACAACTGGCATTATCCTTATAAAGACACATATTTATGTATGTGTACATGTGTACAGATATATTCAGACAAACTTGCTGAGTAATCCTGTTATACAAATATTCTATATGCACAATAATTCATATCCACAAAAAATATTTATATGTGTTTATGCATATGTATGTGCTTGTATGTTTATTCACCACAATCACCGCAACTGTCCAACCAGCAGCAACCACATTAACTTTACACAGCCACATCCACTTCCGTTCACTCAAACAAACACACGCACACACACTTCTATATGAACTTAAATAACACATATATTCACAGGTATCCTAGCCATTTCTTTGCCAGTGTAAGCATGGGATAAAGTCGAACCAAAGTGAACTCTTTTGTTTCAGCAAAACCTTAAAAATATTAATAATCCTTTGGTAATCTATATATGTTATTAACATGAATGAGCATAAATACTAAAATATCTTAAAAACTAATGTAAATAATTTAATTTAAAAAAATACAATAAAATTATACAATGAATCTTATAAGAACTTAAGGATTACTTGGGTTGTGGTGAACTTAAGGGGGGTAGGGTTTTAAAGGGGAGAAAAACGCATATTTTTAAGATTTTTTTTCGGCGACATCAATAATATAATTTTATTAAATTTTGTTACATATTATTGTACAACTTTTGAAGTATGTCACAAAAAAATTTCAAAAAAAAAATATTATTAAATAAGCCGGTGACAGCGAATCTCCAGAGGTTCCTTGAAAAAAAGTGGTTTTGCGGTGTACATTATAACTCGTTACCGGATTATCTGAAACAAAAAAATTGGTATGCATTTTAAAGGTGATGTATTTCTCGAGGTAATCAGAAAGAGTTTTTTTTCTATTTTTTACAGCACTTCGAAGTGATAAACACGATTTTAGCTAAAAAAATCGCGGTTAATTTGTTATTAAAATAGAAAAAGAGCAACAACAAAATTCTTGCTAATTACCTGTTGATTTATGTGAAGAAGTAATGTTCAAATTTTCAAAAGGATCGGTTCAGTAGATTTTGAGTTCTGAAACTTGAGAAAATCGATTTAAAGTTTCTCATACGTGAAAATCAGGTAGCACGGCCGGTTGTTTGAAACGCTGTAAGTTGAGTTAAAATTTGTACATAATATTCTCGACATATTGTTCATTCAGAAAAAAAATTAAAAGCAAATGAAAAAAAATAATTTTAAAACACACCTAACAGTCAAACCAAACATGTTTTGTTTTAATGGAAAGTCAGGCATTTATGTAAATAAATCGCTTAACAACCACAAAACGCGTTCAAGTTGTTGAAAAGTACTATGAAAAGGATGAATCAAACGTGCCCTCATTTCTTAAAAAGATAATATGATGCAAATAATTGTCCAACTACTCAAGCGATTGGTTAAATTTAAAAAAAAATTAAAGAGACTGTATCCGTTACAAATATGCTGTAATTGGAAGTGTAGCCGAAGATCCGAATGTGTCTATTTCTTGATGTCCTCAAGAGCTGGGACTTACTTACGGCATTACATTAAAGTCCAGCTCACACAACAACTGAAGCCAGCTGTCCATTTACAACACCGTAGTTACGTCGATCGGCTGCTTGAACAACACACAGTGGACTGAGTTTTTCACCACAAATTTTTTTCGGCGACGAGGCACATCCCACTCGGTGGATACATAAATAATCAAAATTGTTGCATTTTGGGCTTCGTGAATCCGTAAATGTTTGAAGAGAGGCCATTACACCAAAAAAAAAAAAAAAGAATTACTGTTTGATGCGCTGTTTGATCCGGCAGTGGGATTGGACCTTACTTCTTTGAAAGCGACAACGGCGAGACGTCACTGCGCAGCGTCGTAGAGTTATGGTCTTATTGTAACCGAGGTTTTTTGACAACAAGTTAAGAATAAAACTTGGACAGTATGTGGTTCCAACAATATGGTGTCACATGCCTCGTAATCCCTCGTCCTGGCGTTGTTAATTGGCCACCGATATCATGTGATTTGACACCACTGGACTTTTTTGTTGGACTACGCGAAAGATGGTGTTTATGCGGATAAACATTCTTCAAGTTATGGCTGAGATACCGTCCGGTAAGTGCCCAAAAGGGTCGAAAATAATCACAAACGGATCAAAGATTGCAAAAAAAAACACGAGGCGATCACTTGAATGATGTAGCCTTTCATTTTATAAAAAAAATTTTTGAAATGCATTTTATTTACGTTTATTTGGTAAATGGCAAATTGGGCAACCCTGTACATTCAGAGCTGGAACGGAACGACATAACATAGGTAGCCTTGTCGCAGTTTTTATACATTTAATGAACATGAAATAGTATATTAATTTCATCCTTACTTACTTTATGTAATTATCGCAAATATAAGAGATGACCCATCTCTCGAAACCCCCAATGCCGACTCATCTATTATTTAGACGGGAGTGGTGAAGGACTTATAAAATTTAGGCTTTGTTCATCCAGGTCTTTACTTTTCAGTTTTTCAGTAGCCTACTTAGTTTGTTACTCAGTTTTCAGTAGCACCTGTTGGCTAGAGAGATTCGGTGTTGAATTACAACATGACATTGTTGTTGGTGTTAATGATGGTTCTTGAATAAACGAAATCGTCTACAACTTCCAAGGGATGACTATTGACAATGACATGAGAACCAAGGCACGTATTCACTGACTATTTGTTTGATGACAGGAAATATTTCGTCTTGGTTTCGTTTATTACCAGACCTATTCGCCCCACCTCGTTATCCAGTCTAGACTCTAAACAGAACGACGCAGTTTTTAAGGGCAATAATATTATTATCATCGGCATATACCCTCATCGGGATATACTTATAGAAGGTTGTACCTTCCCTATTTAGTTCTTACTATTTTCTCCAGCATTAAATTGAAGTGGTCGCCATAAGAGAGTCATTCTGCCTAAAACCTCCTTTGATACTGAACAATTAGGAGAGGGTCTTCCCAATTTTCACTAAGGTTTCGGTGTTACTCAGTATGAGCATGCAGCCGTAGTAGGTTTGCATGGATACAAATATTAAAAAAAATCGATGTGGTGTGTATTGATACTTTTCTCACAGGTCTTATACAGGATTGAGCACATGGTGAATATGTGGTCTATTCTAGATTTGAAGGCAGGGTCAAACCATACTGATAAGTCGATGATTTTATTGACGATGGGCTTATATGCGATATTTAGGAAAATTGCCCCAAGATAATTAGCGCAGATTGTGGAAGATATAGCTTCCGACGACTCACCTTGGAAGTGATTTATTTAGAAGAGGAACGTAAACAAATTTATGAATATTATTTAAAAAAAAAATATTTTTTTTCATTTAAAAATAGTTTCACTTCTAAGAAGTACCTGGAGAGCTTAAAAAAATTTACTCATATTTACCAAGGAACGATTCCAGATTCCTTACTAAACGTTCGATGAGCTAACATGCTGCATGATCAACAGTTTTCTAAAATCCGTAAAAAACGGGAGGAAATTTTAGCCACGAATTTGAAAAAAAAAATTGATTTTTATTTTTCGTGTATTTCCAATATTTTTACTAAGGATTTTTTAGAGAAATTAACAATATTTTTGCCATTTTCGTAACCCAAAATATTAAAAATAAGTAAGAGGCAAATATATTGTTACGGCTTCTCATGTGAGTCTTAAGCACGTCATATTGAGGTCAAAACTGCGCAATTGTGTACACTATCCGCTTCAAAAAACTTTCCTCTCATATTTTGAGTTAAATCATATAGTGTTAAATAATATTTGAATCCCTAATTTATTTTTCTCTTCTAAAATCCTCTTTTTATCTGTCTTAGCGCCTGAAATTATGCCTCCGTTACTGTGTAAGTCAGCCACTGTCGTCGGTAACCAGCTGTGCGCTTGACTAACTATCGCTTTACTTGGCTTAAATCCACATGTCAGCATGTCTAAGAAGAATACATATGTTTGTTTGTGTGTGTGTGTATGTATGTAGAAACTTGTAACGTCACTATCGTGTTGCTATTGCCACCTGCCGTGTCTTAAATTATTAACGAATTGGCTTTGGCAGGTTGTGTTGCCACTTTGCATACGATTAGTATGGCATATGATGCTGTTTGTTGTTGTTATTGTTGTTCTTATTGTTGTTGCTGTTGCCACTTTCAATGGTGAAGTATAAGCTGAGGCTTGTGTGTGCATATGTTATATACATCAGTGTGTGTGTAATTGACGCTGCTATGCTGAATGTCATTTGATGGTGGTAAACATGGTGCTGTTGTTGGTTTTGTTGTTTTTTTTATTGTTGTTGTTGTATTTGCTACTAGCTGTTGGTGTTGACAGCCGCCACGTTTACATTCTTACTGTTGACATTAAATGCGCGAGCTCGCGCTTTAAACTTCCCCGTACAAACATACAAACGGACATACATACATACGAGTATGTAGAAATTAATACTCATACACTCGCGCGCACACTCAGATAATGCATAATTATACACATATTTAGCGCCCATCTCAACTCACGACTACCTCATCTCACTTCCTCCCAGCCACTTTGATCGGCCACTTTATGGTCATCCTTCAATGTTTAATCCCGTTTGACATTTTTGCTCCATTCAACTTGGCAGCTGTGTAGTCGCCCGGGTTCGCCCTTTTCCTCGTCAAAGCGTTTGCTCCTATGCATGTATTTACATACAAGTGTGTATGCCTCCACTCACAACACATCACATCACATCCTTTGCATTGTTATTTGTTGTCCTTTATCTTGTCTTCAGATCGCCAGCTATTAGCCGTGCGCTTGTCCAATCGCCTTGTTCTCGCGTGTGATAATTTGTAATCCTTTTGGTGCTCTTTTTAATTTTAACACCTTTTATGTGTTGTGACGTCCGTTCGTTGGTTCGTTTCATGTGTCACGCGGCTTAATGGGATTTGCACCTTCACTAACAGTTCGGACATTGGGCAGCAAGCCCAGACCGTCCGTCGTTTGCAGACGCTTTAACAGCTGTTTGCTGTTGAAAACGTATTATATAATTGTGCTTCGATCATGGGTGTGAGATAACTGGGCAGGATATTATTGCAAGGATTAAGATTTCAAAAGAGCTTTCATATATGCGCTTCGACAGCGGAAGGTGTCTGAGTTTAATTTTTAATTTTGATTATGTAAAATAGATAAAAGTATTAGACAAAAGCAGGACATACGAATGCACTCAAAATTTTCAGGTGATTGTGTGCATATTTGGAGGGTTCAAAAACGGGAGAACGGGTTAATAAAAAATATTCATAGAAGAAAGTCTCACATATTTATAGCTAAGGCTTTATTCAGTTTCAATTAGAGCTCCAGATACCCGGATATCGAGCATTGCTAGCAGCTCGCTGCTCGCTCCATACTTGTTCATTGCTCAACTGCTCAGCTGAACAAAAAAATAATATTTTTTTTTGTTAAAATTTCCTTGGCGTTTCAATGATTTTTACACTTTGCATAAATAAATTTAAAATTAATAAAAAAAAAAGTTTTGAGAAAAAAGTCAAAGTATTTGTCAAAATACTCGAAAAAATTTCGGGTAATGAGCAATGAGCAGTTGTGCCAGTGATAGTCGCTCAAATGCTCGAACAGCTCGAACAGTTCGAAAATGTTTGAGCAAAATCTGGAAATCTAGTTTCAATATCTGTTACGTTACATAAAAATCTTTAATCGCATAAAATAGATTTCGCTATCGGCAAATATAGTAATTTTGTAACCTTTGGCTTTACCTTTTTAATGTAGTTTTTGAAATAATTGTATTTTAAAAACTCCATTTTCCGCCTTCTAAAATTCTTTTTTGTGATAAGAAAAAAAAAATCGGATTTTTTTTTGTATAATAGCGGCGTACAGTACATACGCTCAAGCAAATTTAAAATTAATTTTATTCAAGTAACGGGTTATCCATTTAGTCGTTTAGAAAGTCCAGGGTTGTATTTTGACACCTTTAAAACTGAACTGTCAAACCAAGCATGTTTTGTTTTAGTTAAAAGTCAGATATTTACGAAAATTAATCGCTTAACAATCGCATAACGTGTTGAAATTGTTGAAACCTACTACAAAAATGGTGATTCAAACGTGCACACGTTTCGTGCTACAAGAGAAGATTACAATGCGGATAATCTTCCAACTAATCAAGCAATTAGTAAAATTTTATAGAAATTTTAGGAGACTGGATCGGTTACAGATATCGTAAGACCTGTGCAACATTTGTTTGCTCGTTCCACCTCAAATATCGCTGCTGTGAGTGTAGCCAAAGGCCCGAATGTGTCTATTTCACGACGTTCTCAAGAGCTGTGACTTTCCTACGGCACACTATGGCGTATTCTTCAATTGGACTTACATCTACATTCATATAAGGTCTAGCTCACATAATAACTGAAGCCAGCTGACCATTCATAACGCCTTAGTTACGTCGATTCGGTGCTTGAACAACAAGCAGTGGACCGCGTTTCTTCCAAAAAAAATTTCTTCAGCGACAAGGCACATTTCTCACTCTGTGGATACATATATAAGCGAAACTGTCGCATTAGGGCTCTGAGAATCTTGAAGAGAGGCCAATTTCTGGATCGCTCCGTATCAAAGGAGGTGTGACTGGCTCTTTCTTCTTTGAAAATGATAACGGCGAGACTGTATCACAGTCAATTCGGAGCCTTATGGTCATAAGATAACCGACTTTTTTGCCTACACTTGAAGAACACGACTTGAACAACATTTGGTTCCAACAAGTTGGTGCCACATGCCACACAACACAGACGAATATGGCTTTATTGCTATAGAAATTTCCTGGCTGCGTTATCTCTCGTTTTGGCGAAATCAATTGGCCACCGTGATCGTGTGATTTTCCGCCGCTGGATTTCTGTGGCTACCAATTTGTGGTCCGTCTCCGAAAATCTATGGATATTTTTGAGGAGATTTTCAGTGTCAATATCAACTTGAATTTACGTCTTCTATAGAATATCATATTTCAAGCTTCTAGATGCTTTTTTGGCGGATTTTTACCCAAATCCTCATATCTGAACAAATCGGTTGTATGGGGGTTTTGTAATGCAGCAGTACGATTTCGGTGATTTTCAATACGAATATGCAATTCATTATGTATGTGGAGTATACTTAATTTTACGTTCTTAGTTACTTTTTTGACGGATTTATTACCCAGAATTTCAAATCTAAGAAATCAGTCGCATATATGCTATAGTTGTCCGATCTGGTGGTTTCCGACAAATGATCGCTTAAGCATATAGGTGCATCTTCCTACCGAGTTTGGTTGTAATATCTGAAAAAATTAGGAACGGTCAAACAGACGGATGGATAGACAGACAGGCGGACATATCTAAATCAACTAAGCTCGTGATTCTGATACGATCGGTATAAATTTTGGTGGGTCTATCTCTTCTCCTTCTGGTACCCAAGTACTTCGGACCAAATTTAATATACAATTTCAGGTACATGAAAGATATAAAAACGAATAATTTTAGATGTTGATTGGAGCAGAACTCCAACCCTGACCTGACGTATAGCAATGCGCTCTGCTAACCACTCCGCTATTGCCCTTGTGCGTATGTGTGATGTATTAAAATTCATTTGATAAATATTTACGGTTATGTGTAGTCAAACGCCAGATTTGCCTTCATATTTACATATATAAATATATACATATATATACATACACACTTACACACGTAGCCATTATAAATGCATTGTAACAAGCGCACGTTGTTGGCATTTTACTGTAACGGCATTTCATCCTTGTTTAATACGGCTTAAATACGCTCGAAAGGAGCAAATATCTTTGTTAATGCCATTGTTGCTGCTATTGTTGTTGTTATTTAATACAACAATATTATTTGCCACCGCGCTTCTACTTTGCGGCACACCACTCATCATCATCAGCATGCCCATGTCCCACAAAAACCCGCTTTATGTAAGCCTGTGTATATGAAAGTGTGTAGGTATGTGTGAGTGTACATGTCAGGCGACCATTTTCACTAAAGTCGCTCATTCACTCATTCATTCATGCATTCATTCATTCACTCGTTCATTTGTCCGCCCATTAATTCCAATTGTTGGTATTAATGTTGTTGTTGTTTTTGTTGTTGCTGCTGTGTACTTAAGTTTATACAAACTTATCTGTGTACGTATGTACATACATATGTATAACGATTTGTGTTTGTCCGTGTCACAAGCTCACTGAGGCGTTTATTATCCTCACGTGGAAATGAGCAATTGCAATCGGATTAAATCCGGCCTGAAAAGTTACGGAAAGGCGCTCATAAGTACCTCGACTACATGCAATCGAATGTAGTACATAAATACATATATAAAGGGTGATCCATTTCGGGGTACCCTAATTTTTTAAAGAAAAAACACAGAAAATTCAAATTTAATGGGGAATTTTTTTTTATCATTCGAAAGAACATTCTTTGGCATTTTTTTTTTTGAAGATTATCTATTTCAAATCTTGGCCGCGGGTACGTCTCAGATGGTCCATCCATTGAGTCCAATTTTCGATAACTCGTTCGAGCATTTCGACTGGTAACTGGCGAATGACACGTGCGTTGTTTTGCTCCAAGTCCTGAATCGAAGCGGGATTGTCCGCATAGACTTTAGACTTTATATATCCCCACAGGAAACAGTCTAACGGTGTGATATCACACGATCTTGGTGGCCAATCGAAGGGCCCAAAACCTGAAATTATCTGCTTACTGAAGTGTTCTCTCAATAAATCTATTAATTGAAGCGATGTGTGTTAAGTGGCGCAGTCTTGTTTAAACCAAATGTCGCGGAGATCACAACCTTCAATTTCAGGCATCAAATAGTCGGTTATCATGGCGCGATAATGGTCGCCATTGAGGGTTACGTTCTCACCGGCAAAATTTTTCAAGAAATATGGACCGATTATTCCACCGAGCCGCAAACCACACCAAACCGTTGTTGCTTCTGGTTGAAATGCCAGCTCTTGAACCTCTGCAGGTTGCTCTTCGTCCCAACTATGGCAATTTTGCTTGTTTACATACCCATTGAGCCACAAATGGGCCTCATCGCTGAACAAAATTTGGCTCAAAAACGTCGGATCTTATTCAAACATTTCAAGAGCCAATAGAGCGAAGCGATGTCACTGGAGTAGGTCGAACGGCTTCAGTTCTTGCACAAGATGTATTTTTTTATGCTTTCAATTTAAGATCTCGACGTAAAATGCACCAAGTCGTTCCACACGAAAGTACGAGTTGCTGCGAACGGCGCCGAATCGACTCTCCACGGTCTTCCTACACTCTCAGCTACGGCCGCTATATTTTCTTCACTGCGTGCTGGACGCAGTCTATTTGGTCGAATATTATCCAATAATGAATGCTGGGTCTGGGAGTTACGCTCAGTCCGCTTATGTTAGCCATAGGTTAAGCAAAGCGCGCGAAACACATTCTTTACAGAACTTGAATTTTCGTTAAAAAGTTGAATGATTTCTAAACATTGTTCAGGCGTAAGACTTCCCATGATGAAATGCCAAACAAAACTGAACAAAAATGACATGACAGCTTGGCACGACTCACGCATGATCTGACAAAAAGGCATTAGCCTAGTACCTCTTGCTTGGATCACCCTTTGTATATATACATATATGCATGCATATAAATATACAGTGTGTTGTAAAAATATGTAGCGAAAAGAAATAGAAAAACACCAATGAAGCCTTGAAGGCATCCTGGCGCAGTAACACAGCCATCCTCTGGCTTACACAATTTTTTCGTGGGTACCACTGTACATAATTTTTTTTTTTTTTCTATTTCTACTTATATAATTTCCAACAAATCGCCTCAGTTTGCAATGAAAATCCTGCGTACGAAATGCGCATTCAATTCGTTAATACATACGGTTCGCCGCCAACGTGAGAATAGTCGACGGACTAAACTAAAAAAAAAAATTTTTTACTAATATTTTACTCCCTTTTTTATATTTTTCTTCCTCCTCTATTTGCATATTTTTTTTGTTTGCGTTTTCTACATAGCAACTATTGCTTGAGTTAAAAAATTTTACCCCCAAATGTAAACGCAACACTTTGAGAGTCTTTCGACGCCTTCGAATTGTCAGCTGTTGTGTTTATCTTTAAAATTTATGTATATTTTTGTTTTTATATGAATTTGCTTTCATGATAATAGTGCTTAAGTCGTTTTGGTTCAATTCACTAATATGACTTGTGATATGTTTGGCAAGTTTTTGAATTTAATGGGCCTTTCAAGTTGAGTCTTAAGCTCACCGTTCCTTGCATTTTCCGAACTTCTTTGGCCGATTATTAAAAAATTACATAAGTTATAAATAAAAATTCACTTTAATTCTGTTACTTTAGTTTAATTTAAATTTGCTTTCACTTTCGGAAGCCCCTACTCATGTAGGGGCCAAGGATGTAATTTGCTGACAGATCTCCCGAGTATACTTAGAGTAAAAATGAAACACTCGGATATGGCTAACACGAAATCTCAATCGATGTCGATGGTATAAAAGCTCCATCATCCGACTATAATGAAGCTCAAATGGCGATTGCCCGCTTTAAAAAATAACAAAGCGGCGGGAGCCGGCGGCATACATTGACAGTAATATGCATCAGCTTCGTTACAGAATATGGTTGGACGAAAATATGTCCAACGATTCGAACCTTAGTGTGCTCTGCCTAATCCGAAAAAAAGAGACCCCACGGTCTACGCTAATTATCGGTTTTAAAGCCTCCTCAATATCGCATATAAAACCCCATCTAGCGTGTTGTGTGTAAGATTAAAAGCCTACCATCAAGAAACTGACTGGACCGTGTCAGCGTGGCTTTAGACCTGGTAAATCCACCATGGACCAGCTATTTACCATTTACCAAAACTTGGAGAAGATTCAAGAGAATCGATATACACCACATTTTCATCGATGTTTAAAGCTGCCTTCGACAGCACGATAATTAACTGCCTCTACGAGGCTATGTCTGCATTTTATATTCCTACAAAACTCTTATAGCTATGTAAACTGAGCTAAACATACCCGCTAAACATACGAGATAACATCTTTTACAAGAGTGTTCAATTGCCGGCGTATGCCGATAATATTGAAATCATTGGCCATAAGAACCGCAGCGTAAGTTAAGGTTAGACACAGAAGCGAAGCGAATGGGTCTGATAGTGAACGATGGCAAGACGAAATATATCTCGTTGATTCGGCTATAATCGCGTGAGTGGCGCCTATGCCGAGGAGAAAGAAGAAAACATGCCTGTCGTAAGAGGTGAATAAAATCTAATAATTCCGGCGACAGTATGCACGACCCTGATTTTTATTCGATCAAGTACTCAGTTACTCCCTCAACATTCCCCAAAAATACAATTTGGAGAATAATTTTACTGTCTCACAAAGCTATCATAGCGGAGGAAAAAAAAAACGTAATAAATACCATCGATTAACCTAACCACCGCATTCATCTGAATTAACTCCGGACTAAATTTTGCTACTAAAAGCACCTGAACAGCTGCTAGATGATGAGAAAAATTTATGTTCAATATGCGTCATAATTTTTTTTTTCATGACAATCATATTTTATTATAATGTTTGAACCTTGCGATTGTGTGTGAAACAGTACATTATTCAAATGAGCCCCTTCGATCCATTTGAGGTAATTTTCGGTGTCCAATTGACATCGCCTCGACGAGAGATTACACGGCCGTTAAATTTCTCTCGCATAAAGCCGGAGTCTCGAATGCGACAATTTTACTGATTTACGTATACACTGAGTGCTCTGTCACTGAAGAAAGTTTTAGTCCCAGATCTTGAGAACGTCGAGAAATAGACACATTCGGTTCACTTACATCATCGATATTTGAGGTGGAATGAGCAAACAGATGATGCACAAGCCTTACAATATCTGTAACCGATCAAGTCTCTACAAATTTCTTTGAAGTTTTGAATACCAATTGCTTGGGTATTTGGACGATTATGTGCACCATAATCTCCTCTTAAGCACGAAACATGGCCACGTTTGGATCACAATTTTTGTAGTACGTTTCAACAATTTTAAGGCGTTGTGCGGATCTTAAACGAGCAATTTTCAATTTCAATTCAATTTCAATTTAAATTCATTCGATTCAATATCAATTCAAATTAATTATATTCAATTTGAATTCAATTCAAATTCAATTCGAATTCAATACCAATTCAATTCAAATTCAATTCAAATTCAATTCAAATTCAATTCAAATTCAATTCAAATTCAATTCAAATTCAATTCAAATTCAATTCAAATTCAATTCAAATTCAATTCAAATTCAATTCAAATTCAATTCAAATTCAATTCAAATTCAATTCAAATTCAATTCAAATTCAATTCAAATTCAATTCAAATTCAATTCAAATTCAATTCAAATTCAATTCAAATTCAATTCAAATTCAATTCAAATTCAATTCAAATTCAATTCAAATTCAATTCAAATTCAATTCAAATTCAATTCAAATTCAATTCAAATTCAATTCAAATTCAATTCAAATTCAATTCAAATTCAATTCAAATTCAATTCAAATTTAATTCAAATTCAATTCAAATTCAATTCAAATTCAATTCTAATTCAATTCAAATTCAATTCAAATTCAATTCAAATTCATTTCAAATTCAATTCAAATGCAATTCTAATTCAGTTCAAATTAAATTTAAATCCAATTCAAATTCAATTCGAATTCAATTCAAATTCAATTCAAATTCAATTCAAATTCCACTCAAATTCAATTCAAATTCAATTCAAATTCACTCAAATTCAATTCAAATTCAATTCAAATTTAATTCAATTTCATTTAAAATTCAATTCAAATGCAATTCTAATTCAGTTGAAATTCAGTTCAAATTCTGACTTTTAAATAAAACAAAACATATTTGGTTTGACGGTTTAGTTTGACAGATATCAAAATACAGCCCTGCACTTGCAAAAGCACTGAACGTAAAACCCTATATATATAAATACTAAGCAGTACGTACATATAATTACCACTTTAGTAAGTTTCATAAACCAAATGCAACTAGAATAGTACGATAATGAGGTATTAAGTGTCATTACGAACCTTACGCTTTTCCAAGCAGAAAATATTTTGATAATATTATTGCTGGCCTTACGAGTATATTGTATTTTCGCTTTCGTTGTCCAAATGTGCTTTTGCAGTGAAATTTATTATGTTATAAATTATTGTAAATTAAAGGCAAATGTATATTAGACTACACTTAACATATTTACATATTTATTTATGATCGTAATAGTTATGCACATTCATTTGTTCATATTTCATGCATTCATTCAGGCATTCAGGCGTTCAGTAGTTTTAGTCATTTGGCCATTTGACTATTTCATTTAGTTGCGGGTGTAAATTTAACGAAAATTATTTGATTGCATGCCAATAAATTTTACTTTAGTTATTAATAAATTAAATATGCATAAATTAAACATAAATCACACACGCACACACACACACACACACACCTACTACATAAGTGCATAAATAAAGCGTGGAATGTGCTTCCCTCCCTCCTGTTTGAAATATTGCCTGAACTTATCAGGTATGAATTTGAATAAATATTATTTACCATAGTATTTGCTGATAAAAAAAAAATTAAAAATAACAAAGCACATATTGCGAACGCTCGTAACAGGAAGAAAAAAAGCAACAACTCTTGTTGGCCACTGGCATATTTCACTGTTAACTATCATGTTGGCATATTTATGTAGTAAAAGTTTCAACAAATTCAATAAATTTTCATTTTTGAAAAATTATAATTTATTTAATATGTCTATTTGTGCAGTAATGCATGAGTTGATTTTAAAATGAAATTAGAGTATTTAAACGTGGCAAATCTTTGGTTGTAGTGAACAAATATTTATAAAAAATATTACGTAAATCATTTTATTTGTTAAAAGTGCAATAAAAAATATATATTTTAGCAAAAATCATTTTAACATACTAATGTAAAGGGTGTTTTTTATAGAGGTATAGAACTTTAAGTTGCAATAAAACAACGATGGATTATTCGATTGACATGAATTTTATTTATCCGAAAGATAATCTTGTGGCATTACATTTTAAATATGATTTCCGGTATATGACCGCCACGGCTGGCGCGGATGTAGTCCAATCTGGACGTCCAATTTTCCATGACTTTTTCCAACATTTGTGACCGTATATCGGCAATAACACGGCGAATGTTGTCTTCCAAATGGTCAAGCGTTTGTGGCTTATCCGCATAGACCAATGACTTTACATAGCCCCACAGAAAGTAGTCTAGCGGTGTTAAATTACAAGATCTTGGAGGCCAATTCACAGGTCCAAAACGTGAAATTAGGCGGTCACCAAATGTGTCTTTCAATAAATCTATTGTGGCACGAGCTGTGTGACATGTTGCGCCGCCTTGTTGAAACCACATCTCCTGGACATCATGGTTATTCAATCCAGGAATGAAAAAGTTAGTAATCATGGCTCTATACCGATCACCATTGACTGTAACGTTCTGGCCACCATCGTTTTTGAAAAGGTACGGACCAATGATTCCACCAGCCCATAAAGCGCACCAAACAGTCAGTTTTTCTGGATGTAACGATGTTTCAACATACACTTGAGGATTAGCTTCACTCCAAATGCGGCAGTTTTGTTTGTTGATGTAGCCATTCAACCAGAAGTGCGCTTCATCGCTAAGGCATGAGTCTATTCATGATGAATTGCCAAACCAAAATGAGAATAAATCACTTGACAGCTGTTAAATCGGTCGCCATCTTGAAAAGTAATGCCAACTTAAAGTTCTATACCTCTATAAAAAACACTCTTTACAACAAAGAAGTGACAGCTGTTTCGGAGATCACCACATCAAACTTCTTTTGCCAGGATTCGAACCGACGGATTCTGGCATCACAGGCGAGTGCTCTACCAACTGAACCAACGCCTGCCATGTAATCTGTTGTTGTATTATTCAATTTTTTACTAACAAAAACTCTTAAGTGCGCTAATATTTATCCGCTATTTTTACTTAATGTTGGGTTAGCGAGTATTTTGCAATCCTGCATATATTAAGGCATTAATAGTCTGAGAAATGTATATAAGTAGGATTGCTTGTCGGGCTCGGCTTATATATATTTATTATGGTCACTTCTACCAATTTTTCTTTGTTTTATAACAAAATATTCAATGAAAAATAATTTTTCTAACAAATATAGGCATTGATGTTGTCGCCTTCAAAATTGTC
The DNA here is from genome assembly GCA_030068015.2 of Neoceratitis asiatica. Lineage (NCBI taxonomy): Eukaryota > Metazoa > Arthropoda > Insecta > Diptera > Tephritidae > Neoceratitis > Neoceratitis asiatica. Next base: position 35,048,103 of record CM061524.1, read on the forward strand.
GCCTTAGATATTAAGAGTTTTTTGCCAGCGCTTAATTCAATCACGAAAACACTTCTCAAACTCGATATTTGAGATAGCTTCTGATTTCATTTACGGCTATAAAACGATGGGCGTTTAAGTTTCCCTTCATATTTGGAAATAGGAAATAGTCATACAGAGCCCCACACGAAGTCTGGCGAAAATAGAGGCTTAGGAATCGTAGCGGCATTGGTTTTTTTCTCAAAAATTCACGAAGCAGCAATGAAGTGTGAACAGTGGTGGAATTCAGTATGCATTTTAATGATTTTCGGATCATTAAAAATACTTAGCGATAATTTTACCGATTCGAGTTATTCGCTATGCATATTTTAATGATATTCGCTATTTCTTGATCAGCTTCGTTAACTATACGGTAAGCTGTTAATTGAACGACAAAAAATTTCTTTCGAGTTGTTAGTGCCATCGATAAAAGATTTCATATATTATTTAGGTTAAAAAAAAAAATGGCGTAAAAGCTAAATTAAAATACTGATCGGGAAATCCTCCCAAGGGGAGGAAAAAGCGCACTCTTCGTTAGTGAATAGAAGTTTGCTGCGAGAAGTGAAAGATCCCTACAACTTGAGAGAAACAGAATTTCGAAAGTTATATCGATTAATCACAGGTTTTGGTTGAAGAAATCATTTATCAACTTGATATCCAACTAAAATGCAAGAGAAATTGCTTGAGGGTTCTAACTGCCTGTCCTGTTGGAGAACAGTGGAGGATAGCCATAAGCCAGTCGCCCGTACGCCGCAGCTTATTTTATTAAAACTTCTGCGATTCGATGATCGTTCATAACCATTTCTTCACTTTTTCCACGTTTTGGAGCTGGAGCGTACACTACCTTCATGGAAACACCTGTAAAACACATAGTTCATGAGTTTACTCAGAGTAGACTCACCATTTGCCTTTGTTAACATTTCACATCCTTTGCTACACATAATTTCATTTTTTACTTGAAATTGTATATAAATTCTTTGATAAATTTCTTTTCACAACTGAAAATTGTCCAGCTCATAAAACCATGGTTAATAGTCACAGACAAAGTCAGCAATGAAATCAGCTGGCACTTTTACCATTTCCAAGCGTTGTATTTTGAATACAACTCGTGCGAATCTATAGAAAGAGGAACTAATAATGCCAAAAAAAAAAAAGATTCTGATTGATTTAAACATCCGAAACTCTCTTTTTCATCTCCCTCTTAATTGATGTATAATTTCTCTTAGTTGTTCAGCGAAATTGGGAAAACCACATAAAGTCAAGTCCCTCTCCACCTGATCCCTCCAACGGAGTGAAGCTCCTCCTCTCCCTCTGCTTCCTCCTCTCCATCTGTTTACTCCTCTCCCTGTACTTCCGCTAGAGCGGTGGACTTTAGTCTTTCACACAATATGCTAGATAGCACCTTATATACAAGATTCAGAAGATTCAATGCAATTCTACATCCTGCAAAGGGATTATCTGCATAAACTCAGTATAATCTCCTCATTGACTTCCGGAACGCCTGTTTTGGCTCGACATGAGTATGCGTTGGTTTTGAATAAATATGTGAATAAATATATTTTAAACCTGAAAATGAGAGAGATATACCTCTAAGAACTCAAAAGCTATTTATGCTTTAGCTATAGTACTTCCCAAACATTTTTTTAAATAAAATATATTAATATTAAAAAAGAAGGGAAATAAAATTATTTCAAACAGTTTTCAAATGTTTTTGGTACAAAAATTATGTCACATCAATTAATTTGCTTGTATCAAAGTTTAGATAAGATTTGTTAGCGCTTAAGATACATTGTTGATTAAAAATTACAACAAAATGGAAAAATGGAAGGAAAAGTACAACAGAAATAAATATGTATATGCTTGAACGTACTACCAACAGCAGCAAGAACAAACAAGCAACAGAGTGACAAAATGACAGAATGCAAAAGGCATCCATCATTTTCACCACAAATCTACATATCAAACAAAAAGATAACAACAAACATAACACGGCGATTAGAAAATTACGCAAATGAGGTAACAACAACACCATGCCGGGCCGCTTGACTGCTTGACTGCTTGACTATTTGATTGACTGCCTGGCATAAACGGAGCCTCTAACTATAGTGCGTGCTGATGAATTTCAACTCGTCCCTCTCATATATATATATATATGTAAGTGTGTATGTGCGAGTATTACCAAATGTTCCACTTACACGCATATGGCATATTCGGCGCATACGAGTATGTATGTATGTGCTTAACAACCAATATCAGTTATATGCATATATTTTGTACATACATACATACATACATATGTATGTATAAATATGTAGTTGTTTTCCAATAAATTAAAACCATGTAAGCGTATAATTAAACGCGCTTAACGGATGTCTGCGACTGCCACAACCTCAGACAGTTTCAGTTAGCTATTTGCGCATATTTAGTAATGTCAGCAATATGGATTACACACACACATACATACATATGTACATATGTGCAGTTGTGTCTAGTGTCTAAGTGTTAGCGATAAAATGAGCACACCACATTGTTGTTGCAAGCAGGTTTGTTCTTATCAGTTCAACATGTTTTCGAACATTGATCAATGAGCGTTGGTTTAATGCCAGCAGCCCCAGCAAGTATTAGCTTTGCCTTTGCTTTCGAAAAAAAAAATTTATAGCATATGTTTAGGGGCATAGCGCGGCAGATGTTTGAGTGTTAGGATTTTGCTGATTTTTGAGTATATTTTTTTCCTACCCAACTCTATATTCATACCTTGTGTAGGTAAGTTACATTAAGCTTATGGAAAAATTAATGTATACAAAATATCAGAATCTTCAGTAATTTTGGTTTTCAATATTTTCGAATCATGAAATGGCTTTTTATACCCTCCATGTGCCGGAAATGGTATATTAACTTCGGCCCAAATTATGTAAGTACTAGAAGGAGAAGAGATAGATCCACCGAGATGTATACCGATCGTTTTGGAATCACGTGTTGAGTTGATTTGGCCATGTCCGTCCGTCTGTTTGAACGCAAACTATTCGCTCATTTTTCGAGATATTTCAATCAAACTCGGTAGAAAGATGCATATGTACGTTTAAAAGATAATTTAGCGGAACCGGCCAGATCGGATCATCACCGATTTTTCATATTAAAAAATTTGAGTCATAAATACGTCAAAAAGTACCTACGAAATTTAGTATCGAACACTTACATTGCATATTATTTCTGAAAATCATCGAAATCGGATAATTATAACACACAGCTCCCATACACCGTTATTTTCAGATGTGTGGCCTTGGTCAAAACTAAGTCAAAAGAGCATTTAGGAGCGTAAAATTTGGTATTATCTATAAATATTATGAATTGGATATTGGTACAGAAAATCATTGAAATCGGACTGCTATATCATATAGTATACATACAACCGATTTGTTCAGATATGAGGTTTGGCCAAATTCGCGCCAAAAAAATATCAAGGAGCACGAAATTCGGTCTTATGCGGAATACTATATCACACGAGTATAGCCCCCAAGCAACCGATTTGTTCAGATATATAGTTTTACGCAAAAATCTGTCAAAAAAGCACCAAGAGCTAAAATTTCGTATTCTACAGACTTAAATTCAAGTTGATACTGGCACTACGGATTATCAGAGTCGAATTTTGCAAATTCGTAAAAAAATTTATATGCTTCCATTTCGAGGTTTCCTACTTTTTTTAAAGAATAAAAAACACAAAAAATTCAATTTTAATGGCGAATGTTTATTATCATTCGAAAGAACATTCTTTGACATTTATTTTTTGAAGATTTTCCCTTTCAAATGTTGGCCGCGGCTACGTCTCAACGTCTTGCTCACTGAAGTGTTCTCTCAATAAATCCATTAATTGATGCGATCTGTGTGAAGTGGCGCTGTCTTGTTGAAACCAAATGTCGCAGAGATCACGGGCTTCAATTTCAGGCATCAAATAGTCGGTTATCATGGCGCGATAACGGTCGCCTTTGACGGTTACGTTCTCACCGGTATCATTTTTGAAAAAATATGTACCGATGATTCCACCGGCCCACAAACCACACCAAACCGTTGTTTTTTCTGGATGAAATGGCAGCTCTTGAATTTCTTCAGGTTGCTCTTCATCCCAAATGCGATAATTTTTGTTGTTTACATACCCATTGAGCCAGAAATGGGCCTCATCGCTGAACAAAATTTGGCTCGAAAACGTCGGATCTTCTTGGAACTTTTCAAGAGCCCATATAGCAAAGCAATGTCGCTTGGGGAGTTCAAACGGCTCCAGTTCTTGCACAAACTGTATTTTGTTCGCTTTCAATTTATGATACCGACGTAAAGTGCGCCAAGTGTTCCATACACCAGTCCGAGTTGCTGTGAACGGCGCCGAATCGACTCTCCACGGTCTTCGTGTACACTCTCAGCTACGGCTGCTATATTTTCGTCACTACTTGCTGGACGTGGTCTATTCGGTCGAATATTATCCAATAATGAACGCTGGGTCCCATGACGGATGATGGTGTTGCGAATAGTATCTACTGAGCATACTATGCCGATTATGTTGACTATAAGTTGAGCAAAGCGCGCGAAACACATTCTCTACAGAACGTGAATTTTCGTAATAAAGTTGAATGATTTTTAAACGTTATTCAGGCGCAAGTCTTTCCATGTTGAAATGCCAAACAATACTGAACAAAAATAACATGACAGCTTGAGACGACTCACGCGTGGTCTGTCAAAAAAGGCTATTGAAAAAACTACCTCTACTTGGATCACCCTTTAGAAGTTTCGAAGCATTCAGTTGTGCATTGGTGGTATTGTAATTTTACTCAGACAGTAGACGACTCTTATAGGTCGGTTAACTATGAAACAACTTATGACTTGTTTTATGTGAGATCATCTCCATATATCCAGCTTTTGTCACGCCCAGAACTTCTAGAAAAAATATTTTCAAAATTTTTCTGGTCAATTTCTGCTAGTTTTGGCAAGCAATTACAACATATGCCGAATTTAAGCCAAATCGAGGACCATCTCGCAGAAGACAGATGTATACATACATACATATATAATATGGGATGGCCTATAAATAAAAAAATTGCTTGAGCCGTTTCTTTTTTTAATTTTTTTTTATACGCATAAAAAACTTTTGTATTGAAAAGCTACTATAAAACCCATTGAATCACACCATCATTCGTCAATCCATTTAAATCGATGGCATTTTAACGTGTGACAATACCAATAAATCTGTTTAGCCCACAATGCGAGCGATAAGAGCCGCGAAAAGCGAAATAATAAACTAAAATTGTCAACAATATGTATGTACATGTGTGAGTGGTTGTGTATGTACATATGTATGTAGCATGTGCGTGTGATAATGTATTTATTATTGTTGATTGTGGAAGCTTCTGGGCGGTCGGTACTTTATTTAGCGTGCTACTGATAACTGAATTACATACATACTAGACACACATAGGTGTGTATATGTTGCTTGCAGTGAAAGTAATAAAGAGCAGTGATTTTGTTTTTCCGAATTTTTTGCTTATTTGTGCCACCCAAATCTGTATATGAGATTACAACTGGTAACAAATTAATAAAAAATTATTTTTTTTTTTGTGAATTTCGGCGTACGAGGATGTGTGTGTTCGTATGCGGCGTGTACTTGTGAATTGCATACAATTAAATCAGTGAACTCAATATTTGACAGGCAACATGAAAACTTATTGACATTCAAGCGATTTAATTAGATTTGTTTTGGTTGCTGCTACGGCTTTAATTAGAGCAAATACACACAGCTACATTCCTATGCATGAGTACGTATAGGAAGAGTTGTGGAACTTACTAAGGGGTTATCCAATAGGGATGATATGATTTCTAAGTGTCATTTTTGCCATTTTTAATATGTCATGATCTGTCATTCTTTTTTTTCATTGTATTCAGTAATGATAACAATTTCATCATGGCAATATATACGCAAGAACAACGTGCCCTTCTGCCATTTTATAGCCGTAATAATAGTCCACCTGTGCTCGCTATCCGTCGAATTGTTGAAAATTTCGAACGTACCTTTTCTTTACATAATGTTCAAGTGGAAAAATAAGACAAAGAACCGGTCGAAGTAATGAAAATATTGCTGCCTTTCAGGCAAGTGTTGCTGCAGACCGCAATGTGTCGATTCCAAGACATTCTCAAGAATTGGGACTGCCACAAACCACAACCTGGCGGATTTTGAGAATAGACTTGGGCTTGCATCCATATAAAATTGTTCTCGCTCATGAACTGAAGCCATTGGACCACCATAAACGTCGTGAATTTGCTGATTTTGACTTGGAACAACTTGAAAATGATAACGATTAAAAAAAATCATTTCATTCGATTAGGCTCACTTTCATATGAGTGGTGGTACGGTAAATAAACATAACTGTCGATTCTGGTGCATAGAAAATCCACAAATTATTCATGAACAGCCATTACATTCACTTGAATTAACAGTTTGGTGTTTTTTGGTCTGGTGGAATCATCGGTGCGTACTTTAATCTAAATGAAGCTGGTAGCACGGTTACTGTCAATGGAGAGCGATATAGATCCATGATAACCAACTTTTTATGGCCACAATTGGAGGAAGTTGATCTTAAGAACATCTGGTTCCAACAAGACTGGGCTACGTGTCACACAGCACATGCAACAACCGAGTTATTGCGAGAAAGGTTTGGAGATTCGATTCGATCAAGAAATTGTAACATTGAATGGCCTCCAAGAAGTTGTGATTTAGCACCATTAGACTACTGCTTGTGGGGTTATTTGAAGTCATTGGCCTTTAGCAATAAACCAGACTCCTTTCAAGCTTTCAAAGTCAATATTGAACGTGCTATTCATGACATGCGACTTGATTTAGTGGAAAAGTGCTCGAAAATTGGGTTCATCGAATTCGTTGCTGCAAAAGAAATCGTGGAGGACATTTAAATGATGTTATATTCAGAACTTAATTGCATCGATTTTACATCACATTAAATAAAAACATATGAATTTCTTTAACAATTTGTGTATTTTTTTTTTAAAGAAATCATATCACTCTTATCGGAAACCCCTATATTTTTTCTCAATGACAATTGGAAGTAAAAGACTGAGTTTTGATACTATATAACTGCATGGAAGCAAATACTTCGCAAATTTCGATTAAAAGTTGAAATATAATGGGGAAAAAATTTGAACAAAATTTAAAAAAAAATAAAAAATAAAAAATAAAAATGTTATATAAATATTTCAAGTAAATCCAAGTCTGTTAAAATAAAATAAAATTTGCAATCGAGCAAATGTGTGTGCCAACATTTATCATTTCAATTTTTTGTTTAAAGAAAAATATTTGCATATTTGCTGCATGAAAGTGCATAAACCGAAGAAGAAATTCATAAAAAATTAATGAATAAAATATATAAAAACAAAAAAATATATCTATATAATATATATATATGTATGTACATGCAAGCAGATAATAAAAACCAAATGTTCTGTGCATAAATATGAAAGTTTTATGAAGTGAAGGTAAATACTATGAAAATGTTCGCTCGTTTCATATGATTAAATGTACACATACGCTTAAGCAGAAAAGCAATCAAACATTTACACAAACGCACACAAACATACATGTAGTCATGCAAAACATACAATTTCACATACAGCAAGCAGCTCCACAATGAAGCTGAACATTGACTATTTGCATACATTCAGGCGTAGTGCCGTATACACACAAACACTCACATGCACATGTACAAACATTTGAAATGAAATGAAATGAACATATGAAAATGCAATGAATATTTAATGAAATATTTTTCTTACGTGAATTCTATATTGTCGTACACACATACACACGCACACACACATCAGCCTCTTCTTGCAGCATTCATATTTATACGCTCAAATTGTGGCATTCAAGTGCCAGAGTATAGCAGTGGCATTAGCTCATGCAGATGAGTAAGTACCCCACGACGGCAGCGAATGGGAAAACACATAAAAATTTCAAATAATATGAAGAAAAAATAACTGTTTTTAAATATTTACAGCATGGTGAAAAGGCATATTTTAAACGAACGAACTGAAGAGTATGTAGTAGGGTGGTCCAAAAGTTGTTTAGTTTCTACTATTTTTCAGGGTTTTACAGGCAAAATCATTTAAAAAAAGTATATAAATAAAAATTTGTTGTAGTCCAGCTCTGGATATATAGTTACAGTTGCAAGTCCAATTCCTATTCCAGCGTTCTAGTCGCACATCCTGGAAGCATGAGCAACCCATGCGCGAGATACGGAAGCCAACCCGTGTGCAGCTTTGAGTCAAGACTGAAAGAGTGAGAGCTGAAATTCGTTTCGGTGGATGAACGTCTCCCCCGAAACCCCATCAAAAAGAGGTTCTTCAATATATCATTGATTTGTACCCACAACTCGATCTAAGATAAGGACAATTTGATGAAAGATGATTTTTATTAGTTCCTAAAGGTTTCGAAACATATTTCGTTAGGGCCTTATATTCGGCCAGTATTTGTTATTTAAGAGACTTATCTACCTAAATTTAGCCCAGGATGTGGTGTTACCCTTTTTGTAGATTGGGCAGAACACACTTTCCTGCCAGTCATCGGCCCAACCTTCGTCCTACTAAATCCTGTAAAGAAGCTGAAGTCTGCACCTAGCCAGTCCTTTGCCACAATACCTGAATAGCTCCGCCGGTAAGGCATCGGCTCCCGCTGCTTTGGTGTTGCTCAGGCGAGCAATTGCTCTTTTCAAACTTCTTCATAGTTGGCTAGTGGAACGTTTGTTCGTCATCGTTTTGAAGTTCGTATTCACCAGCTCTACTTATTTCATTTTCACTGCAATTCAGCAGACACCTTTTTGGGTCCTACATTAGTATGCTCTGGTGTTGAAAGGACTGTCGACCAACTCCTCAAGCTTTTCATACTCAGACATTTCGGCTTCTGTCTTTTCCTGTATACAAAAGCGCCTCTTTTTCCTCCTCAACTCTTCTTATTTACCAACCCACACATGCGTTGGTAGGCTGCAACGTTACGAGGTGGGCGGTCTATTTTCGCTCCACCGCAGCTGGACATTCCTAATCGTACCAGCTTTTTGATCAGCATAGTCGAAAGACAATTGTTTTCTCAGTGGTGGTATGTATAGAGATTGAGATGACGTTCCATATTTCCCTTATACCAAGTTTGTGTTGAGTACTTTCAGAGAGCAGGAGAGCAAGTCGAGTAGAAAATCTGCTGGCTATCTGTTGTGACGGTAGCTTTTCGACTTCGCACCTTCATTGTGCTTGTTGACGCACGTACTTTACTACATTTCTTGAATACTGGAGACATGACCTCCGTCTATTAGAACATAATCCAATTGGTTGCGTGACTTTATGAACCGCTGAAATTCAAGTAATTTCATGAATTCTCTTGTGCCGGAATGTAGTGCCGCAGACAGACACATTTCCAGCCCCAGGAAAGTCAGTCAGCCTTAGTCCCTTCGGAAATGTTCCGTTATGGAATTTTCCGACTGCTGTACTGGCCAAAATTTCCTTGCTCACACTGGCTTTAAGTTCGCCTAGTGCTCGTAAGTACGCTCTAGGCACTCAGAAAAGGTTTCTTTGGACACTTCATCCTTCTCTTATATCGGCATATGGGCACATCAGCAGTGATATTTTGAATATATTTAGGTTAGATTGGGTTATATTGGCTGGCTTTCACTCCATACATAGACCATAACCAGATGGATGATCGGTTTTGTTCGAGTTTTCATATAGGACCTCAAAGATTTTTGCAAAGTTTACGAGAACCTTGATACCTAATTTTGTTATACTTCATCTAGTTCTCTGAACTGCGAAGCTGCTAGATATCTAAGACTAGTTCTAGATGTAGCTAGACAGAAGCAGAGCAACTGCTTCGTCGTCTCACTTATGTCTTATTCCCTGCACTTTGTGCATGTTTCATCATTACTAATGCCCAATCGGCTTACGTGTGATTCCAGTAAGTTGTTATCCTTTCGAGACTGCTTGAGCAAAAAATATGTTTGAAGAAATTTTGTTTGAAGTAAATTGTGACAAGACGTTCGTTCACGGGGGTGAATAGCTCAACTAGACGAGTGAGTCTCTCTCACATCACAAATCCAGCACCACATATAATCCAAATGCTTTATATGACCGCTGTAGAAGGGTTCACAAAGACCCACTTTCTTTCGTCCTTGTCTCGTCCAGCACACTTCTTGAACGGAGTTAGTGTGAGCTTTTACTCTTACTAGGACATCAACAAGCTGAGCGTGCGGCATCTTCTCAATTAAGAGACCTGACGCTGCAAATGCAAAGCCTCGAGTCGTAGTCCGTAGTATATTTGCCGTGGTCGTCATCAAAAGTAGGGTCTATCATTCAAGGCTGTTGCCACTCTTTTTTCTTTTTCTTTTTTTATTGGAGCTAGCTTTTACGTGACGGATCCCAAACCTACAGAGCAACCTAGCTACGAGAGTCGTTTTAGTTTTTGAACTCATATCTAGAGCAAGTCGTTTGCCTCCAGACCGAAGGGCAGCTCACCGCCGCACTTCTGATGAACGGACGCTGCAATAAACCTCAGTGAACCCTTAAACCGAATGGATGGGGGTGACTCCACTGAAGCTTCCTCTCTTTTAGCCGTGAACTAAGGCTACAAACGCGTTGGTTACCACATCTCGCACAAAGATGGCTCATATTTCCAGGGTTTACCAGGAGAACTCAAGAGTAGGAATTTGGTATATCCTTGCAACGGAAGACAGACTACACACAATTACACTATTGAACGCACTTTCAAAAATCCAGCATAATTAAGGTTTCTCGCATACGGCTCTTATTGTCAGAAAATTTTTGATCTTATCAAATACCGAGCGGAAATGTTTGCTTTAATTTTGCATGCGATGCAAATTAAATACTTGAAAAATTCAAGCGTCCGTATAACATAAACAATCTCTACAAATACCCACGCTTTTGGTATACATACACATAAGCAGGTACAAACATTTTATGACTCTTTCATGCAAAGCGTGCAATGACGGTAAAAACGGTAAAATGGGAACATACATTTGAGAATTTATCATTCGGTGTCATCGTAAGGTCATCCTGACACGCAATGACTGGCGGAAAGCAAAAAAAAAAAAACAAATAAAGCAAGCACACGCCACACAGCCACACACGCACACACAGAAGTCAAGTCAACTGACTAACTGACTAACGGAAAACGTACTACAAACGGCCAACGACTGGCAGTTGTGCCCACGCCAACCTAAAACGTAAGATAATTTCTTTCATGAAAATAATCAACTAGCATTACTATGAGTATATACAAACATACATACATACATACACCGTATATGAGTGTGGTCCGCCAACTAAACACGCACCACAATACAAATCGTTGCATAAGCACAGGCGTCCCTATGTGGAAAGTCAATTGCTATGCGCTGTGTGACCATCTGCTTATCGCAATTGATTCATCTGCAAATACATACATATACATATATACGAGCACATACATACAGAGTCATGTAAGCATCTACATGCGTAATTATATATTTTTTCGAGCGAATTTCAGCAACAACAAGTCTATCGTGACTGCATTGTGCTATCGTGACTTCCAGCGTGAAGCTTTGCTTCTTTTGATTTTATTTAATGTGTTTGTAACACGAAAATGTAAATAGAGCAAATGCAAAATACGGGCAGGACCAGCATTCGTATGCACGTTAATTGCCATTTAGGGTCGTCAATAGTGGATTGGTTGTCCAACAGCGGCAGGGACAAGCCTACAAAAGGAAGTTGTAAAAGTTGAAGTTGATTTAAACAGGAACTTGCGAGGAAAATATTGAAAAAAAAATTGTTTTGTATTTTTTTTCCACTTTGTAATCGCTAAAACGATTTTTGGCCAAACACCACCTATAATTTTTTGCGAGCGTCTAATGTTTTTTCCAACAAATGCTGAAACCTACAGTTTATACTACGCCTCCTCGTAACAGCTGATGGATTTTGATGTGAAGCCTTTAGTTCATGACAGATACACACGGAGATACACACATTCTCTGTCGAAAAAAAATTTATTTGATTCTTTATTGAAATTAATTTTCTATAATTTTTGGATATTGGTCGAAGCTCGACTCGAACCCTAGCCTTCCGAATGGCAATACACACTAACTACTTGCAAATTTCGACCGTGACCGTTTTTGATGTTAATGCGGTGTTCAACGAAGCTTTGAAGGATATAAATACTTAGATTTTATTTCTACCATAAAGAAAACACCTTAAAGAAGTTCTGTGCTAGAATATTATGATAAAATATGATCTGACAAAATAATGTTTGCCCGTATGAAGTCTAAAAATCTCAAACGTTTTTTACTTAAAATCGAATAAGTTAGAAAATTTTAAAAAGTTCTTAACTCTTCCAGTTGAAAGAAAGAATAATTTTGAACCAATAGGAACCAGGTTTACTTTCAACTAATTAATTTAACTGTACATTTAGTAGCGTAAGGACTTTTTTTCTACCTAAGAGTGAGAAAAAAAGAATTCCTTACACAAAAAAAAAGTACTCAAGAACGGCATTTAAATATATGGTGAGGGGGTTAGACCACATAGATTCCCTGTTCACGGTTTGTAGATGGATGAAATTGATGCTTACAACAGAGTGATTATAACATTAATTGACTTAACGATTCGAACAGCCTACTTTTGCACGGAGACTTCTCAATGAAGTGCCACTGCTGTTTTCTTCTACGATCAGTGAAAGTATGGAGACATCCTATTTTACGACGATGAATCCAGCATTGCCCAACTTCCCGCCCAACCGACCGAGGGGTGCGCCTGATGGATAAACGTACAATCTAACAGACCGGTGACCGAAAACCATGCACAGATCGCGGAAAGTCGCGGCTACACTTCCCTCTTACACTGATCAGCTACAGATTTGCTCATCAGCTGCTTTAAAGTAATTTGTGATTAAGAAACGTCGGGAATAAAGAGAATTTTTTAAAGTTTAAAACTCTCATTAAATATTTCTTTTTACATACAAGTACGTCAGAGGCATCTAAGTTGGCGTAATGAGAATTAAAATCGTTACTCAAACATCTGAATGGGTCGTGCTTTCCAAAAATTTTTTTGGCATAAAGGGAAGGAAAGGGGTGTTAAAGGGACACTAAAGTTAATCTCGCTAAGTAGGAATGGACTATTGGTAATACCTCTTATCAGCTTGGTTAAAAATAAAACTCCAAGTTTCTCTCGTCGACTCTGGAGTGAAGGCATATTAATAATCCCTAATCGGATTCTTGTTCGCATCCCAATGTAAATTCCTTAACGCGAATTATGAGAATTTTTTTTGTATATATTCCAATTTATTGCTATGCAATGGATAATGTGGATGCCATACAATGGAACCGTATTCGAAAATGGGCCTAACGAGTGATGTGTAGAGTAATTTGGTAATATGTGGGTCAATAAACTCCTTAGCCCACCATTTAATGAAAGCTGGAACTCCTTTAGCCTTATTAGAACAGGAATTTATATGGTTTCTAAAATCTTGCTTAGGTTCCATTGTGACGCCCAAGTCAATGAAGTCCTTGCGAAGATTACACTCATTGGCCGCAAACAGTGAACTAGTTGCTAATTCCCGTAAGATGGAGCCAATTATTTTCACAAATAAAGCGGAAGTCATGTCGTATTTTGCCAGAAACAGTATTATGCAAGTAAAGGGTGTTTTTTATGGAGGTATAGAACTTTAAGTTGGAATTACTTTTCAAGATGGCGACCGATTTAACAGCTGTCAAGTGATTTATTCTCAGTTTGGTTTGGCAATGTTGAACCTCCAGAAAAACTGACTGTTTGGTACGCTTTATGGGCTGGTGGAATCATTAGTCCGTATCACTGGACGTAGTGCGCGATACGTTTTCCGCACAGAACCATTATTTTCGAAATAAAATTTCACTATTTGCAAGCGTTGTTCAGGCGTGAGTCTATTCATGATGAATTGCCAAACCAAACTGAGAATAAATCACTTGACAGCTGTTAAATCGGTCGTCATCTTGAACAGTAATGTCAACTTAAAGTTCTATACCTCTATAAAAAACACCCTATACTAATAAATTAAGTAGAGTATATTGCAGCATACCTTTAAGTGAATGAAACTATTTGCTTCAAGGATTGGATTGCAATGTTGCTTACAACTGAGGACACCGTCCAAATGTGAAATAGGAAGAGATTTTGTAGGAGAGTGGGACCCTAACTCAATCTACACTGATGTATCGAAATAAACTGCGAAGTTAAGGCGTCTTGCCGCCCATCAAACTCAGTGAACACTTACCAAGATATGTAGAGCTTTACTAGAGAATTTCGGTAGAATATATAAAAAGCAACACTCCTAATAGTGAATTTAAGTGTTATCAACAATTGATCTAAGCTGATTTTCCGCCAAGAAGAAAATTTTTGTTAACGAAAAAGCCGGCAAGTTGGCCAAGTTAGGAGCTCAAAAAGGAACTGCCTATATCCCGCTATGTCTGAATTTTGGTGTGCCTGCAAAACTTATACGGGTTATGTCAACTGACGCTGGACAATACCATGAGCGCAGTCAGAATTACGAATGACATCTCAGAGCCGTTCGGTATTGAAAGACTTTTCTGAGATGATGACTCTTTATCGTGTGATTTCTTCAATTTGATGCTCGAGAAAATAATACGAGCTGTAGAGTTAAATAGAGAAGGTGAAGTATTTAAAAAAAAAAAGTTCACAAGTGCTGACCAATGCTAATGATATTGATATCAGTGGCCACAACCAACGCACTATTAGTTTTGTTTTCTCCAGGTTAGGCAAGGACGCAAAGCAAATGGGTCCCAAAGATAATTGAATCAGGCCGAGGGATCACATTTTTTTTGGATTGAGCAGAGAACACTGAGTTTCCAATCGTCGAGCATGCGTCCGATCATATTCTGGAAAGAAACTGATGCACGCACCTTGTCAGTTCTCTGCCGCCGTATTTGAATAGCTCGGCCGGTAAGCCATCGGCTGCCACCGCTTTGTTATTTTTTAAGCGGGCAGTGGCTATTCATACTTTGTCAAAGCTTGGAATGTCTATTACATCGTCTCAATTGGATATTCAGGTTCAACGCCATCATGTGTCGCACTTTCATTGCCATTCAGCAGGTTGAAGAAGTATTCCTTCCATGCACTAAGTATGCCGTGGACGTCAGTAACCAGATTACGCCCTTGGTTCCTATATGATTAGGCTGCGGTCTTGAAATCTTCTGTAAGTCCCCGCATCGTCTCATAGAAGTTTCTAGCATTACTCTTGTCGGCCAGCTTTTCAAGCTCTTCATACTCATCCATTTCGGCCTCTTTCTTTTTTCATCTGCAAATGCATCTCGCTACCCTCTTCAGCTCTCCGTATCTATCCCATCCCACACGGGATGTGGTCGACGGCAAAGTAGCGAGGTAGGCATTCCGTTTTCTCAACGTTGCATAACAGCAATTCTCATTTCAATAAAACAGCGTAAAAGCGCTACAAAAACGTGCTTAAAAAGTTTGTAAGGTTTCGGTGAAAATGCTGCGAGTGAACGGTGACACTCCAAAAACGACTTCAAAGCCTAAATTGAAGATAAACAAGGTGATGCTGATAGTATGGTGAGATTGGAACGGAATTGCTTATTATCAGCTGCTACAATCTGACGTAACAGTAAATTCCGAGCTCAACTCTTAAAAATTAACCAGCTCACAACGAGCTCTTAAAGAGCGTGCAGAATTCAGTAATCTATAAGGTGTTGTGTTTCATCAAGATAACACGCCAGATCATAGGGATCTTTGATAATCAAGTAAAAAATTGAAGAAGCTAGGTTGGTGAGTTTTCTTCCACCTACCATATGACCTGGACCTTGCACCTTTTGACTTTAGTTTGTTTCGGTCTCTGCAAAACTCTTGTTGATGCTAAGAAATTAGCCGATTGAAGAGTAGCTGGAAATCATTTGACCAATTTCTTCACGGATGAGCCACCGAAGTACTACACAGATGGAATTATGATGCTACCCGAAATATTGGTCAATATATACTGGGGTAAAATTAGCTTTCAATAAAAAAAAGTCAGAGACTTTTTATTTATAAATATTTTCTTTTATGAAATTAAAATTAAAAATTAAATGAAATAAATTTTCGCATTAAATTAAAAAAAAATCATTATTTTTTTCTTCTTATATAAGTATAAAAATAAAAATGCACTTTTCACAACGCGTATACCCCGATTCTTTAAAAATGCACATCATCACGCTTTGATTCTCCAATTTTACTTTTCCTTGGACAAACAAACAAAACACAAAACGGAAACCGGAAACCGGAAAAGGTGTGAATTCAGTTGTATTGGACGCACCTCAAAATGCCGTTTAACGTCAAGTTGGTTAATAAAAAGTAAAATAAAAAAAATTAACGAAAATATGATACAAAACAAAACGAAGGTAAACAGAAAGTCAAAAGCAACACACACACAAACACTACCACAGCAGAGGGAGTATTTTAAGGGTAAACAAATCAACCAACAACGCGGTCAACCAAAGTCCAGTACAATTTAGTGCTGTTGGCAGCCAACACAGCCAACAGTTAGCAACAACAACTACAAAAAAAAAAAGGCTTGCACATGACAAATTATTGCAGTTGCGCGTTGGGACGACTTTGGCGGCACGTTGATGAGACTCATTAACTTTTACGCGGCTGGTTGGTTAGAAAGTCAGAAAGGACGTCTCGGACTTTTATATACAAGTGTGTATGTACTCGTATGTATGTTAGATATTTATGGTAAAATTATTATTTTTTCTATTTGAGCAATGCTTGGTGTGAAAACTATCTAGCGCAAAAGCCACACTTATTGTTATATACGTATGTTTGCGTGTAAATTTGTATGTTTGCAGATAGTATGAGCCAGTAAGGAGGTCTATGGTCATTATGGACGAACTGACTATTAAAAGGGGTAAACTTATTATAGGCAAGTTTTGCTTTCTAAACGAGGCTGGTGCACGCAAGGCAATAAAGGATAGCAGTCATATGCATATACATGTGTACATGCATACCCTCAAATATATTAGTAAATACAAATTAGTTTTAAATATAATATTTAATGCCGCTGAGCCTTAATTATACCACAAATTTAGTTGGTCATATTAAGGGAAAAAGAACATTTATTCGACGTCAATATACCACGAGATACCTACCACCAATGCAGTTATCCTAAAATGCACCTTCACATACATATCTAGTTCTTTTGTTCTAATAATATATTATTTTTACTATCATTCATATTGATATCTTTACTCCACTTGTACTCTCTCCCTCACCCCTTTTCATTTTTATTTCATTTTGTTTTGTCATAATTTTGATTGAGTAGCAAAATAGGAAAATCCAAAAAAATAAAAAAATAAAAATAAAAGGAAATGTATTTATATAAAATTCGACACTTCTGATTAATTACTATTTGGGTCCACTGAAGTGACTTCACTTAGTCACCGTGACATTGCACATTGTGTATGTAAGTATGAATGTTTGATAGTAAGTGAACAAGTGTACAAATCTACTTCGAATATTATTATTATTATTTTTTTTGGCAGGGGTTGTGATAATTATAATCGATGTGCTCGAAAACACAACGTGTTTGCCTTGAAAGTTAATTTGAATTACTTACTCACATCAATATTTTTTTACTTAAATACTCTTTCATGAAGGTTATATGTATTTATTTTTGGAAATAGGTTACAATAGAAGCATACATATGTTTTTGGAAAATTTATTTTATTTTATTTTTTATTTATTTTTCATTTTTGTTTATTATTTTTATAACTTGCACTTAACGGTGCTCCAATTCGAGGTTCCCTACTATTTAAAGGGAAAAAAAACACAGAAAATTCAAATCTAATGGGGAATGCTTATTATTTCGAAAGAACATTCTTTGGCTTTTATTTTTTGAAGATTATCTCTTTCAAATGTTGGCCGCGGCTACGTCTCAGATGGTCCATCCGTTGAGTCCAATTTTCGATGAATTGTTCGAACATTTCGACTGGTAACTTGTGAATGACACGAGTGATGTTTTGCTCCAAGGCCTGAATCGAAGCGGGATTGTCCACAGAGACTTTAGACCTTACATATCCCCACAGGAAATAGTCTAACGGTATGATATCACACGATCTTGGTGGCCAATCGACCGGCTCAAAACGTGAAATTATCTGCTCACCGAAGTGTTCTCTCAATAAATTCATTAATTGATGAGATGTGTGGGAAGTGGCGCCGTCTTGTTGAAACCAAATATCGCGGAGATCACGAGCTTCAATTTCAGGCATCAAATAGTCAGTTATCATAGCGCGATAACGGTCGCCATTGACGGTTACGTTCTCACCGGCATCATTTTTGAAGAAATTTAGACCGATGATTCCACCGGCTCACAAACCACACCAAATCGTTGTCGTTTCTAGATGAAATGGCAGCTCTTCAGGCTGCTCTTCGACCCAAATGCGGCGAATTATGTTATGCTTATTTATATACCCATTGAGCCAGAAATGGGCCTCATCGCTGAACAAAATTTTTCTCAAAAACGTCGGATCTCCTTGGAACTTTTCAAGAGCCCATTGAGCGAAGCGATGTCGCTTAGGAAGGTCGAGCGGATTCAGTTCTTGCACAAACTGTATTTTGTACGCTTGCAAGTTAAGATCTCGACATAAAATGCGCCAAAATGCGTTCCATACGTCAGTCCGTGTTGCTGCGAACGGCGCCGAATCGACTCTCCACGGTCTTCGTGTACACTCTCAGCTACGGCCGCTATATTTTCTTCAGTGCGTGCTGAACGTGGTCTATTCGGTCGAATATGATCCAATAACGAATGCTGGGTCTGAAGATGGGTGATGGTGTTGCGAATAGTAGACCGATTATGTTGACCATAAGTTGCGTGAAGCTCACGAAACATATTCTTTACAGAACGTGAATTTTCATAATAAAATTGAATGATTTGTAAACGTTGTTCAGGTGTAAGTCTTTCCACGATGAAATGCCAAACAATATTGAACAAAAATTACATGACAGCTTGACATGACTCACGCGTGATTTGTCAAAAACGGTTATTGAAAAAAATTTCACTCTTGGATCACCCTTTATTTTATCTGTCTAACTACTCAAGCAATTGGTAAAATGTTAAAAAAAATTTTAAGAGACTGGATCGGTTACAGATATTTTAAGGCCTGTGCATCATCATTTTGCTCATTCCTCCTCAAATATCGCTGCTATAATTGAAAGTGTAGCCGAAGACTCGAATGTGTCTATTTCTCGACATTTTCAAGAGCTGAGATTTTCTTCTGGCACAGTATGGCGTAGTTTGCACTTGGACTTACACCTGCATCCATATAAAGTTCAGCTCATACAAGAACCGAAGCCAGCTGACCATTCACAACGCCTTAGTTACATCGATTGTGTGCTTGAACAACAAGCAGGGTATTGCGATTTTTCCAATAAAATTTTCTACAGCCACGAAACACATTTTTCACTCGGTAGATCTGTTCTCAAATAATTGAAGAAGGCTCATTATATCCCAAAAAACTTGCTGTCTAGTGCGCTCCTTTGTCCGGAGATGGGATTAGTCCTTACTTCTTTGAAAACGATAACGGTGAGATTGTCACTGTCAATTCAGAGCTCGTAGTCGTTTGATAACCGTCGTTTTTGGAGCTGTAATTAAAAAACATAACTCGGACAATATGTGGTTCCAACAAGATGGTGTCTTATGCCAAGCAACACGAGCGAGAGAAATTTCCCTGCCGCATAATCTTTCGTCTTGGCGAAATCAATTGGCCCCCGGGATCGTGCGATTTGACACTGATCGAATACCAACATTCGTCTGGTTGTGGCTGAGATTATGTTTACTCTGGAAACTGCAAAATGTATAAGCCTGTATTTCCGCTCTCCTACTCACCGAACTCGGTGTGCATCCTATCAGTTCGCTGAATGAATTTTTGAATAAAAGTACGACCATAGTGGATGAAGACGGTGGATGGGGACGATCAACGACCTAATAGATAGTGGAAATCATTGTATTGACTATTTTAAATTAATTAAATATAAAAAAAAGTTTTTTAATTTATCGTAATCTTTTTTTCATGCGACAAACAATCTTCTAAATCTCCTTGTTTTACAATATGGGCATATTTGCTAAAATTCCCAAAAGATTTATGGTTATACTATTCCAGCCATAAGACGCTTTTTGCAATCCTTTTTATTTCCTTAGCTTCTTCATTAACATTAAACAAGGGAATTTCTTAAGAAAAATTTTTTTCTCTAGTAATTTACCTGTAATGGCCATGCAATGGTGCCCACATATTTGTGTATCACAAAAAAGTACCATAATAATTACCACAAAACAATAGACCACAACATTGATTAAAGTGCGCTTAATTTTACCAAAGTGTAAATAAAAAAATAAAAAGGAATTCTTCGCATAATTGTGATACATACATACATATTGCAAGCGTAATAAGAGTAATTTGTAATAATAATAAGAATGTGAGTCCTTCAGTTACTACTGCTTGTTGTTTGTTTTCATTAAAGTGAAGTCAAAATTAAACCAAACAATAGACTCGTGGCGGTACGCGGACACATTCTGCTATAGAATATTCAGCAAAAAAATATACGAAATAAAAAAGCAAATATATAAAGAAGTAAAAATAAAATAAAATAGGAAAAATAAGGTAAGAAAAAAAAACACAAGTGCAAAAAAAAGTTTTCAGAAAACAAAAAAAAAAAGAACGGAAAGGACAATAAAACCGTGTCCCGTCGTGCTAAGCGCGACAAGTGTCCCTTCTACCTTTCCCGTTCAGCAGCATTGCTCACACACTTGCCACCAGTTGGGGGCTTTGTTTATTTTCGCTTTGTTGGTTTGTTGTACTTACTGCGCTGCATGTCATCAGAAATTGAAAGTGAGTGAGCGTCTTCTTTCATAAATGTCATTCATGTGGCAACAACAACCAACAACAACCCTTCGCTGTTGTGAATGCGAATTAATTTCGTAATTTCATGCACATTGTGGCTGTTTAACGGTTTAGCACATTGCAATCACGCCATACCACATTTAGAAGCTTATAAATGGTAATGCAGCACACACATATACTTGTATATGAAAGCAAAATAAAAAATACTTATTTGAATCACCGCATTTGGTTTTAAGATTTGGAATTTTATTTTATTTTTTCTACTTTACTATAATTTATTTGATTCCGTTTTATCTTAACTTTATTTAGTTCATTTAACTCTAATTTTTTATTTTATTTTATTTTTATTTTTTATTTTTTATTTATTTTTTTCCTTTTATTAAATTTTTTTATTTTATTTTTTTCTTATATATTTTCTTAATTTTACTTTTGTTTAATTTTAATTATTTTTTTTTAATTTACTTCTATTTTATTTATTTTTTCAATTTAATATTTATTTTTTAATTTAATATTATTTAAATTTAATTTTATTTAATTTTTAATTTTTCTTTATTTTACATTTATTTTATTTCATTATTTTATTTTTATTTATTTTTTATTTCATTTTGTTTTAATTTTTTAATTTTTTATTTATTTATTTTTTTTTTTTTACTTTATTTGATTTAATATTATTTAATTTAATTTTATATTATTTTGTTTTATGTTGTTTTAATTTATTTATTTTATTTTATTTTATTTTATTTTATTTTTTTTATTTCATTTTTTTTCCTTTATTTTTATTTGTTTATTTTATTATCATATTCTTATTTATTTTTTATTTAATTTTATTTTATTTTTATATTTTACTTTATATTTCTTATTTTAATTTTTTTCTTTTTCATTTTTTCATTTTTTAATTTTTTTTGATTTTACTTTATTTTATATTTATTTTATTTTATTATTTTATTCTCATTTTATATTTATTAAATTTTTTTATTTTTTAATATTTTTTTTATTTTATTTAATTTTTTTTCATTTTACTTTATTTTACTCAATTTTTTTATTTATTTTATTTTACTTTATTTTAGTTTACTATTTTTTAATTTTTTTAATTTATTTTTTTCTTTTTCTTTTTCTAGTTGTTTTTTTCGAATTTTTCTTTATTTTATATTTATTTTTATTATTATATTATTTTTGTTTTATTTTGATTAATTTTTGTTTATTTTTTTCAATTTTTTATTTTTTTGATTTCATATAATATTTTTCTATTTTATATTATATTATTTAATTTAATTTTATTTTTTTTTTTTAATTTTATTTACTTTATTTTTTTATTCATTTTTTTTTATTTTTTTATTTTGATTTATTTTATTTCATATTAGTTTATTTTATTTTACATTAGTTCATTTTTTTAATTTAATTTTATATTTTTAAATTTATTTTGTTTTATTTTATTTTATTTTTTCTTATTTAAATAATTTTTATGCTTTTAGTACCATTATGTACCACTGTCGTATCGCCCTATGTCATATTGCCCTATCCCAAATGATTTTATATTTTTAACTCCACACGCACTTGCCTTACACTTGGCTTCTTTATTATTCACTCATTCTTTATTATTGTAAACGTCAACTTCTATTCATTGGTCTCGTGCCCATCCTCTGCTTATATTAAATGTGAGCTGTAATATGTTCTATTGTCCTGCCTCAAGCAATCTACTTCATTGCTGTGCTTACTACGCCTCTGTCCAGACAATTATAACAAGCGCGAGACAATTTTTTTCTACCAAAATATATATGTACATGTATGTATGTATGTATGTATTTCAACTGTCACTTTCCGTTCGAGTTGAGTGATTTCAATCTGTCACATGAATTTGTATTATTTTGTATATTATATGCTTGATTCCACCCTTGAGAGGAAACTCTCTTGAATTAAAGTCCATATGGCAGGATTAAAAAATTGTGGAAACAAAAAAAAAAAAGGAAAAAAATATGTGATTATAGATTACGTACCCAGCAATATGTAATGTGCAAGAATGAGTCTTCATTACGGTTGACATACGTGAGTAGCGTTAAACATCTTCATCATAATTTTTTTTGCTAAATTAACACACGGAAGGGTCATCCACATAAAATATTAAGAAATTTTGTAATTATTAAGTACATTGTCGAAAATAATTGTGGAAATGCCTTACTCTCCATTTGAAAGGGATCCTGTGGCTTCACATTGAGTACGCAAAGTAATTCGGTTCGTTCTCAAAAGATGACTTCACCTGAAAGTTGTGGTCGATCTTGGAAGCGATTACCTACTTCATTGGAAAGGTTTCACCTCTGTCAACAATAATTAGTGCATATCAGCGTCTGTTTCTGAGAACAACATTTTGTTTTGAATCTTCGAAAATGTCCAGATTTGTGCTAAGTAAACAGCATTTTCCGAAAGATTTGATTTTCTATTTTGATTGGAAGAAAAGTGCAGCCCATCGAATCCTCATGGAAGTTTATGGTGAATCTACCCCGATAGGCATAACAAGGTGACTTTGGGAAATGATAATGCTCGGCCCCAAGTGACTGTAATCAAAAATTGTCTATAAACGCTGAAATGGGAGGTCTCAGACGAACCACTGTATTCGCCAGACCTTATTCCTTTCGACTACAGGATTTTTCGACAGATGCAACGCTATCTGTGTGGTCGGCGGCTCGGATAATTGGAAAAAAGGCCTGTGTTTGGATCGCAGACTCATTTTTTAGAGATGATATTCTAAAGATACCAGAGAGGTGTTTAAAAGTAGTCGCTTTTGACGGGTAATACTTTGAATGGTTTTTATTTTACTTTTTTCCTCTTTCCTATGAATCTAGGAAAAAGTATTAATCCGGGTGTAACAGAGTGTAATCGTCGTCATAATGCATTGGGCCGCTCATCTGTTACAGAACCTTTACCTGGAGGGCCATCTCATTGGTTCTTTACTAGTCTATAGACTAAATTTTAGTTTTCCATACTTTATCCAACGCAAAGGTAATACTTGCTCGTCACAGTAATTCCACCAAACTGCCATAGCTTTTGTCATTAAGAAGGATATAATGGCTGGATTTGGATATATGAGTATAAACCGGTCGACTATTTTACAATAACGTTGAGGAAATTCAGCTCAGACCAACGTCAACTCCAAACTTATCTCCTCATATCTGAACAAATCGGCTGTATAGTAGCTATACCATTTCGATGATTTCCAGTATAAATATTTAGTTCATTATATGTGTAGAGTCTACCAAATTTCTCGTTCTAAAAGCTTTATGAAATTATTTATGACCTAAAATCACATACCTGAAAAAAAGGGTAAATACACCCGTATACTAAGTTTCGTCTCAAAAAAAAAGATACCAGTTTGCGTTTAAAGAGACGGACAGACGGACATGGCTAAACAAACTCAGCTCGTCATTCTAATACGGTCGGAATCAATTTTGGTGGTATCGCTCTACTCCATTTAGTAGTCATACACTGCGGACCAAATTAATATACCATTTCATGTAACTACAAATAGCGTAAATTCTAGCCCTACTAGCATGAAATCAATAGATTTTTATTTGGTCCTAACCTTCGAAAGGCGCGTATATAAATTTGAAAGCTGTCGGATTATTAGTTTGTGAATCATAGCACTTTGGGTGAAGAAACTTTTTTAATTGTGAAAAAAATAGATAAAAAGAAATTTCGCATGTTTATAAAATATAGTTTAAGCAAAACCATGGCTTTATTACGAGCTTCTGGACACTGCCCCAGGTAAATCAACCATCAGGGATTGGTATGCTAAGTTTAGACGTGGTCAAATGAGCACCGAAAACGGTGAAGGCAGTGGACGCCCAAAAGAGGTTTTTATCGACGAAAACATCAACAAAAAAATCCACAAAATGATATTGAATGACCCTAAATTGAAATTTAATGAAATAGCAGACACTGTAAAGATATCAACGTGTACATTCACGAATTTTTGGGCATGAGAAAGCTCTGTGCAAAGTGGCTGCCACACGAGCTCACTTTTAACAGAAACCAACGACGCGTTGATGATACGGAGCAGGTTTTGGGGGCGTTCAAGCATAATTAACTCGAGTTTTTGCATGGATATGTGACAATGGATGAAACTTAACTCCAACATTTCACTTCGAAGTCCAATCAACAGTCATCCGAGTTGACTGCACACTATGAACCCACACCAAAACGTGGAAAAATGCAAAAGTTGGCTGGCAAGGTGACGGCCTCTGTATTTTGTCATACCCATGGAATAAATTTATTGACTGCCTTGAAAAAAGAAGCACCATCAACAGTGCCTATTACATTGGATCGTTTGAACGACGTAATCGCGGGAAAACCACTGCCTTTGCAGACAAAGGCAAAGCTGTTTCGTCAAGACAATGCGCCATGTCACAAGTCAAAGAAATCGTTGGCAAAAATCTATGAATTTGGTTTCGAATTGCTTCCGCATCCATAGTATTATCCAGATTTGGCCACCTGTTAATATTTCCTGTTCTCAGATCTCAAAAGAATGTTCGCTGGAATGAAATTTTCGTCGAATGAAGAGGTGCTCGCCGAAGGCGAGGCCTATTTTGAAACAAAGAACAAATTATAGCACTAAAATAGTATCAAAAAGATGGAGCGTCGCTAAAATCAGTGTATAACCCTTAAAGAGAACTGTGTGGAATAAAAGAAATGAATTTTGCCAAAAAAATAAAAAATGTGTTTTACTATAGTAGGCCGGCGAGTTTTCAATTGACCTGTTATATTTTGGATTATGATTCCGAGAACACTAAAAGGTTTGGATGAATTCTGAACAATAACTAGATAAATTTATACATCATTAAACAGGAAAAGGCCAATGGAGAGCGAAACAAATGGGCAATGAAATCATTTTGCATGTAGGCAATTAAGAAAGCAATTTAAATCTTCCAAGCTTGAGGTGTAAATTATTAGGCTATGCGAGGATTAGAACAAGAAAAGTTTTATTAAAAGTTGATTCGGAATTTTATTTTCTTAGATATTTCGCTTTTTTCGCTTTTTAGGAATTTTATTTCATCACTTTCTTAATAGAAAAAAAAATAATATAAATTTTTTGTGAAAAACTTACCTTTATTAATCAAATTTATTTTAAATAAAAATATATATTCCATTTATTTCAGCACAATTTCATATGTATATACTCATTTATTCGATTTAGTGAAAAATATAAAAAAATATTAATTTAATGTGTATCCGCTTACAGTAATAGAGAGTAAAAAATAAACAATATTAGATCATCAATTAGTATCGTGTTAACGATTATCGCATAATTCTTTGTTTTTTTCTTTGTTTTTTTTTTTTAATTTCATATTCATATTTTGATATGAATTTCATAAATTCACAATTAAGAATGTATTGTTTTAGCATATGTATATATGTATTATATGTTATACATGCATGCATGAGTGTAGTGATATTTGAGAATTGTTTAATAACAAAATATAATAATTTAATTATAAGCCGTTATTGTATAACAGTTGGAATTCAAAGTAAAATTGAGCAATAAGGACAATAGTAATGATGATAAAATGTAATTCAAACATAATTATTGACAATAATACTTAAAGAGAGGCAAATAAGTAGCTCAAAGTGGTTATTTTATAAAAAAAAAAATTGACTTAGCTAAATATAATGTTAATAAAAAAATGAGCGCTTGTATATAGGAAACATGAATACGAGTATGAACAATCATAATTAACAGTAGTAAAAAATATAGACATATATATGTATGCGTATTTTATTAATATAATTATTTTCAATTAATAAATATTAATGAGCTTTGAGCAATGAGAATGGAGCAAAAGTATTTGGAAATTGTTATTTAACAAATATACATATATTTTTCAAATACAAATTTGTTTCAAAGAAAATTTTATTTAAACTCATATTTGAAAAATAAAAAAAATTAAATGAAAATACTTCACAAAAAAAAATTATAATAAAAAATTTTATAATAAAATTTTTTTTATATTTTTATAATTAAACTTTTTTTAACGCAAGAAATTTTCAATTCAAATTTTGTTAACAAAATTTTTAATTAAAATTTTTTTTTAGTACAATACAACCAACAACAACAACAAAATTATTTGTTTACAGTACAACAGTTTAAAACAAAAATATTTTGAGCCATAAAAAAATACAAAAAACAAACAGGAATCACACGTTACATAGTTCACGTACTGCAAGCAAATTCTGCTCAACTGCGTCTCACTCCAATTTTTTTTTTTTTTTTTTTTTTTTAATTAATTAAAAGCTTCATTATCACGTCGATTCGGGTATGTTTTGGTTAATATTTGTTTTGATTAAACAAAATTTTTGTTATCAATTATTTTGATATTTAATAAAAAAATGTTTTAATTTTTTTTTTAATTCTTCCTAGTTAGTATTCAAATCAATGTGATTATGTAAGTAAATCAATCATAGTTTTTCACAACATATGTTTCACAACTTGAAGTGTTTCACAAATATGGTGTTTCTAATATTATTAAAATGGTCTAATATTTAGAATTTCTCTTCATTACAAAATTTCCGATGATATTTATTGATTTTCTCATCCTTTTCTGTTATTTAAAAAAAAAAGGCAGTGAATGAACTTTTATATGTATGTTTTCCACATTTGACACTGTGCAGTGTTATTGGGTATATTTTCTTTTTAGTAAAATTCGAAGCTCCGTTTTGTTTTTGAATAAATTTTTAACTCATTTAGGTCTTCTCCTTGAGCAAAGCGACTAGATGATTCTTCTTGGCTTTCTCTGATTTACTATATTCATCCAGGAACTGCACGAAAAATGGAGTTAGAAAAAGAAATTATTAGTAAGAATTCAAAATAATAAAATTAATAATTTTTTAAAAAGGAAGATACATATGCATATACTCTTTCACTATCTTCAAAATATTTTTAACTTAAAAATCCACCTTAAAAATTGCTTAAGTTCCTCTAGACCTTTTTTCTGTAAGCTTATTCCTACGTCCGTGTTGTTGTTGTTGTAGCATTCGCAAAAATATTCTCCAAATTGGTTTTCGGGGAATATTGCGGGAGTGACAGTCCGCGGCCGGATAAAATCCGGTTCGTTCCGGTATAAACACCCGACTGTCTCGGGATAACGTCGGCCGGATTAGGCTCATTCCTACTCCCCCCATTCTCTATGCAGCACATTAGTATAGTTATTCTTCTCCACCTAATGCTCTCGTCTCTCTATGTGGTATGGTATTTTGATGCAAAGGGTGATCCAAATAGTGGTAATTTTTTCAATAGCCTTTTTTTTAATAACGCCTGAACAACGTTTACAAATCATTCAACTTTATTACGAAAATTCACGTTCTATAAGAACTGTGTATCGCGCGCTCCGCTCAACTTATGGTCAATATAATCGGCATACTGAGCGTACTATTCGCAACACCATCACCCATCTTGAGACCCTGCATTCATTATTGGATAATATTCTACCAAATAGACCACGTTCAGCATGCAATGAAGAAAATATAGCGGTCGCAGCTGAGAGTATACTCGAAGACCGTGGAGAGTTCATTCGGCGCCGTTCGTAGCAATTCGGACTGACGTATGGAACGACTTGGCGCATTTTATAGCTACTAAATAGCTAATATAGCTTGTCCAAGAACTGAAGTCTCGACCTCGACATTCCCAAGCGACATCGTTTCGCTCTATTTGCTCTTGAAAAGTTCCAATAAGATCGGACGTTTTCGTGCCAAATTTTGTTCAGCGATGAGGCCCATTTCTGGCTCAATGGGTATGTAAAAAAGCAAAATTGCCGCATTTGGGACGAAGAGCAACCTCAAGATATTCAAGAGCTGCCATTTCATCCAGAAAAAAACAACGGTGTGGTTTGTGGGCCATCGGTGTGGAATCATCGGTCAATATTTCTTCAAAAATGATGCCGGTGCGAACGTAACCGTCGATAGCGACCGTTATCGCGCCATGATAACCGACTATTTGATACCTGAAGTTGAAGCTCGTGATCTCCGCGACATTTTGTTTCAAGAAGACGGCACCACTTCCCACACATTGCATCAATCAATCGATTTATGGAGAGATCACTTCAGTGTGCAGATACTTTCACGTTTTGGGCCAGTCGATTGGTCAACAAGATCGTGTGATATCACACCGTTAGACTTTTTCCTGTGCAGATATGTTAATTCTAAAGTCTATGCGGACAATCCTGCTTCAATGCAGGCCTTGGAGCAAAATATCACGCGTGTCATTCGCCAGTTACCAGTCGAAATGTTCGAACGAGTCATCGAAAACTCAACAGATGGACCATCTGAGAGGTAGTCGCGGCCAACATTTGAAAGAGATAATCTTCAAAATATAAATGCCGAAGAATGTTATTTCGAAAGGAACCTCGGAATGGATCACCCTTTACTGCGATCTAGTGCTCAGTAAATTAATTCTCTACTGAGCTGATGATCTTCGTGGGTTTTAGCATGCCTCTTTGGTATGAGAGAGATCTGAGACGCAATAGGCTCTCTTCGAAAGCAAATGACAACTTTTTCTACATGTTATGTGGTGGTTTTAGAGACGATAGCATGAAAAAAGACTCTGATATAAGAATTTTTCAGTGGGCTTTATAGATATAAATTATACTAAGGGGGAATGTACGATACCTTGACATGAACGGCGCATCTAGCTGGTTGATTAAGGCTGGCATTTCAGACAGATAAGATGAATGATGTGACTTTAATATGGCGACAAAAGTTTTCACCATCAAAGCTGACAGGAAGCGATTGCAGACCCAGACTATTGACGGAAGTCTCAGTCTACGGCCCAGAGATTTTTAAAATAGTAATTGGAGTGGGAAAAGTTATACGTTTTGAAGAATTTTTTAGGTCTAGCCAATCCTCGAGCACCATGACTCTTCGGGCGATGTAAAAATATGTTAATCTGTATCAATATAGCCCGAACATGGTAAACTCCGTCCACTAACTTGCTTCAGAAGAATCGAAACCAAATACACCCGCAGTATTAGAGCTGACATTTGTGCGGAAATATAGATGTACGTTCTTTTCAAGGTGACTAGATCCTCGCGGAGTGTTATTTTTAGCATTTGTGATAATAAAACCGCGCAAAACCCATCAAAGAAGACGTTTTTAGAGACACAAAGAGTATTCTATGGCAAAAAGCGGGAATTCCATCAAAATGCCTCAAAAAAAAGAGGTCGGTTTCCGATGGATGGAAAAAAGTGAGACGAATAAGTACCAAGAATATGAAGATACAAAAGTTGAGTGTACATATGCAAAGGTATCAACTAATGGTATTATTCTTAATTTGGAAATGAATTTAAAATAATTTTTCTTCACAATTCAAATATTCTAAGAACGAATGATCAGAAATTCAGCACCTTGAACCTGCTAAACTCATAGGTTAGGTTAGGTTGATTGGTCGACTCCTCAGGGATGATCACATCGAGGATGCTACTACCATAGGGTTTGTAGATCTCCAGTCACTCCCACATTACATGCTGTTTCTACCCCTTCCCGGTATTTCCAAACTTAAAGGCATGCACCCTGTTAACAACTGCCTGAAGTAGAACTAGTAGAAAAATCGTATTTTTGTGCACTTAAGTGTCTAAAAAAAAATATTAACATTTTCAGTAAATACATATGTATGTATCTTCCCTTTTAAACAAAATCATTAATTATACTATTTTTTCTACTTTCAATATTTAATACATATATATCTTTTCCAGTTTAACTTACTTCTAAATTAAAATCACGTGCTATCACATTGCGAGCATTCGCATTTTGGAACGTTATGGTGACTAAGCAGGGATAAACGACCACATTCAAATATTCAGGTAATTTGGTTAAACTCTTAATTATAATGGAACATTGCTCAGAGGTGAGTAGATCCTTGGGGTTTTTTATATAAATTTTAATTTTTTGTTTTAAATGTTTTAAATTTTTTTTATTGCGTGGGTAGCGTAAATATTGGTAGCGTTGTGGGAAGAAATAAAAATGAAAATAAAATGAAGAAAAAATGTCAGTCAACAATTTTTAAAGGAATTAATCAAAAAATAGAAAAAAATTTAAAATACTTACTTGATTTTTCTTGTTGTTGGCACAAAGAAAACCGATTGTTGCTATCAGATCAATAATCACAGCTTGTGTTTCACTATTTTTGGCTGCCGAACATTTATTGCCACAATATTTGAGTAATATTGTGACGACATCGAGAAATTTGAGGGAGAGCGCTTCACTGGACATAACATCCTAAGAGAAAGAGAGTGAAAAAATTACTGTAATTATTTTATAATGTATGAAACTCCATTTGTAGAAATGAATTGTTAAAGATTTTATCCTGAAACAAATAAAAGTCAAGAAAACACCAGATAAAGTGTGTGTATACATCACTTTAGCTATTATTTATTTGTTTTCATTTTATTTAAATTGAATTTAATTTCATTTATTTAGTTATTATTTTTTATTTATTTTATCTAGGGAAATTTTATATAATTTATTTATTTTTTATTTTAAGTTATTTTAAATAATTTAATTTTTTTTAGTCATCTTAATTTATTTCATTTAATTTAATATTATTTTATTTAAATTCATCTTTTTCTATCTTTAATTTCTTTTTAGTTTGTGTTACTTTATTTAATTTTTTTATTTTATTTTTATTATTATTTTTAATAAATCTTATTTTTATTTTTTTATTTTATTTGACTTTACTTATTTTTTTATTTTATATAATTTGGTTATATTATTTCATTTTACCTTAAATTACTTTTTTATTTTTTATTTTAATTTTATTTAATTAATTTTATTTGATTTTAATTTAATTTTATTTTTATTTTTATTTTTTAAATATACTTTATTATTATTTTTATTATTATATTATTATTATTTTTTATTTTTTGGTTTATTGTTTTTTATTTGTTTTTATCTCTTGATTCATGCACACGCTGTTTTTTCTTATTTTTTTCTTTCCAATTTTATTTTATTTTTCATTAAATTACTACTTTGCTAGATGGTTCGCGAACAGCAAATTCTGCTTTTAGGCTTTCACTAGATATCCATAATAATCCAAATGCAATGAGTAACATTAAGAAGGGAAGCGGAATGGCTGCAGTGTGACGGAAGAGATCAATCATGATTTCGTATGAGAATATCATGGTTCATAAACAGTCGCTCGAAGCATTAAATAGAACTAGGAATGACAA
This sequence comes from Neoceratitis asiatica, assembly GCA_030068015.2. Classification (NCBI taxonomy): domain Eukaryota; kingdom Metazoa; phylum Arthropoda; class Insecta; order Diptera; family Tephritidae; genus Neoceratitis; species Neoceratitis asiatica. The sequence goes on from CM061524.1 coordinate 35,080,279, forward strand.
ACTTTTTGGTGGTGCTATTTTATTATCATCTGGTGATGTCCGGCAAATATTGCCAGTCATTCCTGGCTCTACTTTTGCCGATGAAATCAATGCCTGTTTAAAACAATCATTTTTATTAAGATTGACAAAAAACATCTGAGTACAACTTCAAAATGATTTGGCAGCACAAGTATTTTCTCAGCAATTATTAGATATTTGAAACGGTGAAGGGAATTTCATCAAGATACTCAATGCATAAGACATACGATATACATCGTAATCAAACGCAAGACGAATAAATGATTAACGTGTTAATTCACGACTGGTCCTCTGCCTTTCTCGGTCTCGTTCTCTAATTGAATCTATGTGTCGTCCACATGCAGCTCTTGTTCTCGATAAATATTCTTTGAGACGATTATCACGCAGTTCTCTTGATTCATGCACACGAATATCAACTATGCGAACTCTGAGCTTTATTTCTTTCCGCTCGTTGTTCGACTGATTCGTGAGCTCTTTCAAGACGCCGGTGTCTAGCTTTTTTACTACAAGCATTGTTGAGGTTAGATTTTTTTTGGGGGTCATTTTACTGAAAATTTTATGTGAATAAATTCCTGTACTATAATTTTGTTGTTCTTATATTTCACTGCATTATGTAACTGTAAATTAGTAATTAAATAGATATCCAAAATAATATAACACATATGGAAATAAAATGAAAATTACTCCAGCAAAAGCAATATGACGGAATATGTCGATCAATATTTCAAATTCAACGGTAGTGCCTTCTATGAGGAGCCAATAATAAACGGTCTGACAGTTTTCAATCTAATGTGAAGCGCCGCCATACCTTAGAGAATTACGAATCTTACGATTAATTACAACAATCGACTTTGATAATCAGTTTATTGTTATTTATAAATTATCGGGGCCATTATCGAAATAAAAACTATCCTATCTCTTAGGTTGGACCAAATTGCACATCAATATCGGTTGAGTTGGTGAAGAGTTCACTGGGAGCACACATAGTGACGTTTGTCTTTTATATATTAAGATAAGACTTTATTTTATTTTATGCAATTTTTTTTTAAATAACTTTTTTTTTTGCTTAATTTTATTTTATTTTATTTTAATTTATTTTATTTAATTTGCTTTAATTTAATTAAATTTAATTTTATTTCATTTTATTTTATTTTATTTTATTTTATTTTATTTTAATTTTTTTTATTAATTTCATTTTATTTTTTTATATTTTAATTGAATTTTTAATTTTTTAGATTTAAATTTTTTTTTATTATAATTTATTTTATTTATTTTTTATTTTTTTCAATATTTTTTTATTTTTAATTATTTTTTTAATTTTTTTTTTCATTTGATTTAAATTCATTTCAATTTATTTTTTTTATTTTTTATTTATTTTTTTTTTTTAATTGATTTAATTTTACTTTTATATTTTATTTGAATTTTTACTTTTTTTAATTTTTTATTTTTTTATTTTTTTTTATAATTTATTTATATTTATTATAATATATTTATTTTTATTTTTTTTAATATTTTTTTATACTTTAATTTATTTATTTTATTTTATTTTATTTTATTTTGATTTAGGTTATTTTATTATTTTAATTTAATTTTCCTTATTTAATTTCATTTCATTTTCCAGTTTTTTCTTATTATTTCAGTTAATTAAAACAATTTGCTCAAACATGTTTTTTTTTGTTTTACAGCCGCTTGTATGCTTTTCACTTGAAGCTGAGTTATTTTTGCCAATTAAATGTTTACAATCGACAACCACCCTTTTCGCTAATACACAGCGCTCGCAGCGTCGACTCATTCCGTCAGTCAAGTGAAAGCCTTCTGCCAGCAATTTCTCTGCTTTTGCTTGTATATTTTATTAAACAAACTTTGTTATTTGTTTTAAATTACCACAAATAGATAAGTGCACAATCGTGCGGCGTCCTAACCAAATTTTAAATGCCCAACAAAAGCGTGAAAGAGATAGAGTTTGGTGAGTCAAAGCCAAACGCCAACCACCACCCACCGCCCACCTTGTTGGTGATATATTATGTTACATATATATATATACGCTCTTGCTCTTGCATATAAATTGGGATGCGTTGATATTTGTATTTAATTTTTGTTGGTTCTGCGTTTCGGGTTGCTGATATTTGCTTAGCAGGCGGATCTAATTTCAGCGTTTGATGGCTTAGATTATCAAAGGCCCTGTAGGAAAGTTAAAACGCATGATAATAATTATGGCAAGGCTGGCGCTGTAGGCAACCAACTGGTTCTGACTTTACAGCGTTTTAAATTTTTGTGCCCTACAGGAACACTATAGGCCCTGGAGCACTACCAACATAGATCGTACCATATAACTTACGGTGGGATATCGTTTATTGCTGACAAAACGAATGGTTACTTGCGTACCAAAGTAAATATAACTTTGTACGAGTATTCTTGAAAATGAGATTTTATTTTCAAAAACTAGATAAGGTGGAATCATCTAAGTGTATAGCATGAACAGAAGGTAATGAAACTCTGGATTACTATTTCTGAGAGTGACTGACATTGAGATGTTATATCTACCACGTTGAACCTTGCTCCAGTAAATCAAATCTCAAGTTAATTGTTCGAAAGCAGAGTGGAGACACACAGGAAAACACAGATCTCAATTCGTTCTCAACTAACCAACCCAATCAATAATTTTCTATTGTTTCCAACCGCCAAATTTATCAGTACTTTCGAGTGTAATTCCGAGCATCTCATCGAACCACTTATTTGATCTTGATTCCTGGTTACGGTACCTCGAAAAAGGTTATACGGAAGATTTTCAGAAATTATGACTCACTTGTGTGTGTAAACAATCAGCCGGCAGGAGCGATTATCTAATTTACCTCGGAGATCATTAACTACTATAAACCAGTGCTGAAGGGTGAATGAACATCACATTCGGGAGTGGATCAGTTGTTCGGACATTTTTCCACTCCACTTTTAGATCTATGCGACAGTAGTAGTACCTAAGGTTGGATTGAATCATTGAGGGAAAGAGCTGGAAGAACTTTGTTTATATATCTCATCGAAATGGACAGTATTGGCAGTAATATTTTCTCTTTTTCCTTATATTTTGTTCCTTTAGTCTGTTTTCAACAGAAGCAAAAAGGTGGCTTGGTTAGAAGTCCTTACAAGTAAAATACGAGCTTTTTCCGACATTCGCGTTGAAGGCCACTCAAGCAAACTCGCTCCGTGTTCTGGGTATTTACCCGATCTAAGCGCTGTGTCTCGGGAAATCGGGTAGAAATAGAAATATTCCGTTCTTTCTCCATTATTCTCTCAATAGAGATCGAGTAGATGAACTGCCATGCTGTTCATAGGAGCAGTGAGATAGGAACTCAAGTGTGTGGTGCACTTAATCCGCTTCTGAGTAAGTTTGTGTGTTTGCAGCTACTTTTTTTGGGTCGACTCGCCATGTCAGTTCTCGATTTCCTACTGGTTAATTACAATTTCATGGATTTGTTTACGAAAGCTCATTGTTCTAGTCGTCCTCGTCGCCGGCGTAGCCGTTCTAGAGGTCTATGCCGCTTTCATCATTGTTGATTTTGGTTGTGATTGTTGTTTTTGTTGTTATTGCACTTTAGCAAATAACTTTATTAGGTTTTAATCATGAGCAAAGCAAAGTAAATTCAACTTCTGTAAGAAATATATATGTACATACATACATACATAATAATAAATGTATGTGTATGTATTTGTATGTCTATCATTTGGCTTCAAACTTAATTTCCGCTTGCGTATTTATTGTATACTCAATTTCGTTCACTTTCTGCCACAAATATTAAATATTTACACAATCAAATGAAATTTTTAGAAGTGATACTACCGTTATTTACTTTGCACATAAATTTCAAATTGAAGTCATGATTACATGTATCATGTCGGTATGTATGTTTGTATAAACGCATTGAGAATTTTGGAAATATCTGTGGAAGAAAATCTTATGGAAGACTGTCATTTGGAATACCAAAATTGTTTATTAATTTTTTTTATTCCTATTTTCAAACTGAAAAATATTTTCAAATTAGAAAAAATAAAAAATAAAAAATCTAAAGAAATAAAAGGAAAAAATTTCACTAATTTCTGCCCACATGTATTCCCACCCAAAGGAAACTGATTTTCACACGCGGTTGATTCAAAAAGTGGTCTCAATGATTAACATCATACTCGCCCCCACCAATCAACCAATTCTCTTTGTTCAGCCCCATTGTGCGTCATCTAAATTAGTTTGCACATTGTACCGCCAGATTGTTAAACGCAGTGATGCATTGATCGAAGAGATACGCAAATAAACATCGGGCATAACAAGTCAACAAGCGAATACACGTACAAAGCCAGTAAATATTGAAATTTGGTGAGAGCAAAAAGTGTGGTGTAAACGCAAGAGTCGACTGGTGGCGGCGGTAGAATATTAAAAAAAAAATGTGTATAAATTTTTGGACAATAAGAAAAAAAATTTCAATAATTTTCAATAATTTTTTTTTGTAGAAAAAACTTTTTTTAAATAAAATTTTGAGAAAAATATTATTTTTAAATAACGTTTTGTAAAAAATCTTTATTTTTAAATACATTTAAAAAAAATTAATATTGGAAAAAAAATTTTTTTCTTCTAAAAATAATTATTTAAGAATTTTTTTCTTAAGATAAATATTTGTAAGAAATAAGAAAAAAATAATTTCTTTCTAAAAAAAATTTTCGGAAGAAATAATTTTTTTCATAAATTTTTTTTTGTTTCTAAAAAATTTTGTATAAAATAAACTTTGTAAGTTTTAATTTAAAAAAAAGTTTGGTTTGATTGTATTATTTTAAAAAATTTTGTGAAAAGGAAATTTTTTTAAAATAAATTTGATAAAAAATATTTTTTTTTCGAAAAATAAAAATTAAAAAAAAAATTCTGAAAAAAATTAAATTTGGGGAAATTTTTTTTCTAAACAAAATTTTGTAAAAAAACATTTTTCTTTTCTAAAATTAAGTTCTGTAAAAAATATTTTTTTAATACATTTAAAAATAAAAATTTCTTTTTTCGAAAAATAAATTTTGGAAAAACTGTTTTGTTTTCTAATAAAATTTAGGGAATTTTTTTTAAATTTCGTAAAAATAACTTTTCTTTTAAAACTAAATTTTTGTAAAAAAAAAATAATTTTTGTTTTCTAAAAATAAATTTTCGGAAAAAATAACTTTTTGTATAAATTTTTTGTTTCTAACAAAAATTTGAATGAAATAAATTTCGTCAAACTTAATTTAAAAAACAAAATTCGGTTTGTTTGTATTATTATAATTATATATTATATTTCTGTTGACAAGGAACTTTTTAAAAAAAAATGTTTTCGAAAAACTAAAATTTGGAAAAATTATTTGTATTTAAAAAATATATATTTTGGAAATAGAATTTTTTTAATAAAAATAATTATTAATCATCTTATTTCTAAATATAATTAATAATATAATATTCTTAATTCTAAAAATTAATTTTTATTAATAAATATTTTTATAATAATTTTTATTGTAGAAAAAAAAAATTTTAATAAAAATTTGTTAAAAAAATATTGTATTAAACAAATTTTGTTACAAGTTTTTTTAAATACATTTTTTTTTAATATAAAATTGTAAATAAAAAGTTTTTTAGAAAAAGACTTGCGTAAGCCACTAAAGGCGCCGTCAGAGGAAGCAATTTTCTCGCAAGTTTTTATTTCGTTCACGTATTTTGCTCTCAAAAATTTCAAATTTCGCCGTGCGACCACCCAACCCCAGTTTCTTTAGAATTGACGAAGAGATGGTGTTTGCCGATCTTTTTTCACAGATTTTTTCCAAGCTATGTCTGAATAGCTTGAAATCTTTTGAAAGCCGCTGTATATTTTCAAAAAAAACTTTCTCACTACTCTGTTTGGCCAGCTTTTCAAGCTCTTCGTACTCACTTTTCGGCCTCTTTATTTTTTCCTCTTCCAATGCTTTCGGTATCTCTCCCACACAGCGCGCGTTGCGATCGCTCAAATTTTTATTTTCAGTTTCATCGATGTTTAACTAACCTTTAACTACCCATTTTTAAGAAGCATTTTCTTACTGTTTTTTGATATACTTTCTTTTCGTTTAATTTTAATTTACTATATTTGTAAAAAATACTATCAGACCTCAGAAAAACAAAGGCCGTCGTGAACAGTCTAAACGAACGAACTATTCTTCATAGAAACCGGCATTTTCGGTCAAAGGCGAAGAACGGGAAGCGGCTCATAATACAGGCAATTCTTAACCGGTCGAATTCCGTTTTCTGACGTTTCATTGTCGGAAAGGAACGTCCTGCAGTAAATGCAGAGACAAGTAATGCTGGATAAACTTTTAGTAAAGTGAAAATGTTTTTGAAAAATTTACTTTGGAACTTACTTAAAGCTCCTGGTGTAATTATTGGGTAACCAGCAAAGTGTTCCTGGCTCTATATCTTTTCTCATAAAGAATTTAAGTGGCAAACGTCTCTGTGTTAAAATCTTTGTAAATATTTAATTCGAAAGTAGCAGAGTTACCGAACGACACTATGTTTATCAAAATAACCAAAACCACGCCACTGATCGGAGGCTACATCACTTTCAACCATGACCTAATGCTCAAAAATTATTACTAATGCTATAATGCTCTTTAACTATAAGTACTTAGTCCACTTTTTTTTCGAAAAAAAATTTATATTTACATAATTAATTATTAATCGAAAATTCTTCTAAAATAAGTACTTAGTCCACTTTTTTTTCGAAAAAAAAATTATATTTACATAATTAATTATTAATCGAAAATTCTTCTAAAATAAAGGTCTCTAATATTTCTAGGTAAAAAAAAACTAAAGAACTCGGGAAAAATATTATAAGCAAAATAAAAATACGAGTAGAAATTGAAAAAAAAAAATATTCAAAAAATTTTAACCAAAAAATTTAAATAAATAAAAAAATATTTTTATTAAAAAAAAATCTAAATAAAAAAATTATAATAATTTAATTAAAATTTCTCCTCAAAACAGGCTGTAGGTTTGTAGTATTAAATCACTCTCTCCTCTCTCTCACACTCCGTTCGCGGAAAATGCAAAATAGATAAATTAAAAATTTAAACATTTCACTCATGCAAAATTTGCATTTCAAGTGTCAATCGCGCGAATAAATTAAAAGAACAAAAATCAGGATTGTACAAGTACAAATACATACTAACATAAATAGGAACTTTAGTGAGCCATGAACAGTAAATTAGGAGCAAAAAAACCCCTTCGACAGCGAGAGCTCACTCACCTCTCACCCGAGAGACACAAAGCCTGAGTGAGATTGCTTACGGTTCGATTACTCGTTCACAAAGGTAAATATTTTGACATGCTACTTTGATATGTATGCCGCGAAACAAGTTGAAATTCGATGACATTTGACATATCATTGTACAACAACACAACAACAGCAATGAAGGATAACCTCAAAATATGTACGAGTATATAGTTTATTTATGTAACTTTCAGTACAGTCGAATCGGGATATAGTGAACCCCCGTTATAAGGAACACCTCCATATAGTAAATACCCAAATTTTTACTTGGAGTACTCTAAATAACAATAGAAAACCTCGATATAGTGAAAAAAATTTTAAACGCAACGACAAGAATAAATTGGCAAACAAAAACCAAAATTAACTAGAAATGAAGTCGGGTATTTCGCGAAATTATTCTTTTTATATTTATTACTGGAATAGATGCGGTATTTCGATGCTAGCTTTTTTTTTTGTTTCTTGTCGTTTTGTGTTTTTAAACATTTTTATGTGCTAATAAATTTGTGTTATCATGCCAGCGAGGAAATTCCTTTCGTTCTGAAATTATTAGAAAAAATGGGAATAGGCGCTGGTATTTCATCCTTGTCAAAGATGGTGTAAGTAAATCAACTATTTCGAGAATAAAAAAGAAATACTCGTAATATTATATCCCAACAGACGATTGCAGCAAAAATGTCCAGTTACTGAGGAAATGCTTAGGGAAAAGGCAATAAAGTTACACGCTGACTTTCCACAAGTTGAGGGTAGCTTTCATGCCAGCCCCGAGTGGTTATCTGGATTTAAATCCCGCTTTGGAATCCGATTATTGAAAGCAGCGAGAAATTGTCATCAGATAACCGGCAACTGATCTCTTTAAACAAGAACTCAAAAATATTATTTACGAATTGAAGCTTTACGAGGACCAAATATACAATGCAGACGAGAACCGTTTGTTTTGGAAAATGCTTCCAGAAAAAGCGTATGTCAGCCAGACCGGAAAACAGCTCCGGGGAGAAAAGCCGAAAAGGTCAGAATTACTTTTCTGGCGTGTACAAATTCAACTGGGCAGCATAAAGGTAAACCGTTAGTAATTGAGCGTGCCAGAAAATCGCGCTCCTTTAAAGCATATGACATCCCAGTAGACTACCGGAACTCTAAACTGCAAGCATTTTCAGAGAATGGTTTTACGATTGCTTTATCCCTCATTTACATGAATATTGCACTTTAAACACCTAACCGTTTTACAGAGTATTTATTCGTTTTTAATTGTTATTAGGTTCAAAAAAAATTTACTACAAAAGAGTTTATCAAACAAAGCTATCCTATTGCTTGATAACGCCCCTAGCCATCCGCCACAAGATGAACTTAAAACTGCTGATGGATCAATATTCTAGATATATATGCCTCCAAATGTAACGCCTTTGATTCAACCTAAGGATCAAAATGTGATTCGCTTAACTAAGTTGTATTTCAAAAAATATTTGCTGCAATTAGCTGTAGGAAAGGATGACATCACACATTTTGTAAAAACTTTAGTTTTGAAAGATGCTGTAGATGCTTTCCATCTCGATTCAACCGGTCCATTCGGGTCACTATTTTATTTTTAAACGAAATTTAAATATGTTATGCTTTGGTCAAAATAAAGGGACACGTATTTTTTTTCTGGCCCGAAATTTTTTTTTCGAGATTTATCGGCAATTTCGTTTTTTGGGTAAAAATCGATTTTTCCAGTAATTCGCGGACCTTTTTTCCAATTGACCATATTTTTGACAAAAATTAACCGATTTCAATGATTTTCACTTTTAATCATTCCTGATGATCCGCACTATCAGATTAAGTTTGAAAATTGCTCAAAAGTTAGTAACAATTTTTTATTTTGCAATAGAAAAATTTGCATTTTTTTTTTTTTTGAAAATCAATATCTCAAAAAGTGTATTTTTTTTTCTTCGAAACTTTTTTTTACATCAAATAGAGACTTTGAATGTTCATTAAAAAAAATTTCCCTCGACTAAAATATTTTGTTTCAGAGTTACGATTTTTTGAATAAAAAATTGGTTTTTCGTGCAAATGTGAACTGCAGACCTAATATCAACTCCAAATGTTTAACGACTGCGCAAAATTAAAACATATTGTTGTACTATATCAATCTTCCAAGCAACCTTGAATATTAATCTACATTTGTCTCAATGAAAAAATGAATTTTCACGCTGTTGCTTCAATCATCCTCTAGGTGGCTAGACTAGGCAAAACAACTTCAGACGCCCGGGTAGGGAATTGGGCTTTAGGATGAATAACATAAACTTAGTATAAGGATTAAATTAAAAACCGTGCATCGATTATCGAATATTTGTTGACCTTTTTTCATATCGCACCTTATTGTCGTCTGCAGCAGTGTGATATTCAGTGTGCACATTTTTTGTAAGTATACATTCATTAATGTACGTGGGATGTCTTTAGGCAATAACAATACAGTAAATCTTTTGCGTACGTTTTCTTTAGGAATATGATTGTTTGAAGACATTCAACAATGTTAACATCGACTAAGTAATTATTTTCTTAGTATCAAAGAAAGAAATCGACTTTTGATGAATATGAAATCTGAATATTGTTAAACATTTTGCGACAAGATACAATTTAAGTGCGGATGAAACACAGTATATTCAATGCGCGAAATCATTTGTTGATATAGTGCAGATAAAAACTCCTAAAATCAAACATCTTTTCCTGAAGGTTGAAGAAAGTTTTCGAAGCAAAAAGAACTCTGTTTGAAAAAAAGCAAAAGCATATAAAGGAATTCGAGAGACACATGTGTGAAAATGAACTCTGGGGAAACAAAAAGTGTTTACCGCAAGAACTTGTGAACATGAGAGGAAAGTTGCTGAATGAAGCTGTACATCATGAAGTAAGATTTATAAGTTTAGATTAATGAAGGATGAAATTCGATTGTTTAGTTGTCATAGGATAAGTAACGGAAATGAGTTAATCTATTCTATTCAAAAAATGTTCTGTTCTTAAGAAAAAACAATGTTTCACATGATATATGTATCTAATTAAGATTGATGTTTACTAAAAATAAACCATTCAAAGATACTTAAATACCAAAAAAAAAAAAAATAAATACATTATCATTTCATACATGTATTGAAAATTAAAAATCGGTATTCATTGAGCGCAGTTCACATTTGCACGAAAAACCAATTTTTTATTCAAAAAATCGTAACTCTGAAACAAAAAATTTTAATCGAGGGAAATTTTTTTAATGAAATTCAAAGTCTCTCTTTGATGTAAAAAACAACGTTTCGAAGAAAAAAAAACACACTTTTTGAGATATTGAATTTCTAAAAAAAAAAATTGCAAATTTTTCTATTGCAAAATAAAAAACGATTACTAACTTTTGACCAAAGCGTAACATATTTAAATTTCGTTTAAAAATAAAATAGTGACCCGAATGGACCGGTTAAATCGAGATGGAAAGCATCTGTATCATTTGTAATGCTTTCTGGGAATCAGTGCGGACAAGTGTAATAAAGAAATATTGAAAGCTTTTATTAGAATTCTTCAATGCTACACAACCAAATGAAAGCGACGATGAAGAAGATGATGTTCCTTTGAGCGTACTTTTCCAAAAGATATTGCAGGAAAAATATAAAGAAATCCATGATATACAGGGTTTGCTGCAACTTGTAATTCCGGAGATAACTTTTCACCGTCTTAACAATCTCCTCTTAGTTTAGTTCTTATGTCTTGCATTTGTTTCAGAAAATCTACACTGAAAATGATATTGAGAAGGGAGTACAATCAACAGTGACGAACTAATTGATTTGATAAAGATGGCGAGGATACTGAAGAATCTGATGATGACGGCCAAGGCGAAGGACAGATCGGAAATCCTATAAAAACTACAGAAACTATTAAAAGTTTTGATAAAACTAGCGCATGGGCTGAAGCCAACACTACTGACTACGCTGGCATAATAGTATTGAAAAGACTACGCGAAAACGCGGTCCAAAAGTCAATTTCCGATGGCAAGAAGCAAAAATTTGCTCGCGAATTCTTTCAGGAAACATTCATATATAAATTTTGAATTTTCCTAAGTATAAATTTATTCCAATGATCTGTTGAGCATACACCTATAAACATGAATTTTAAGTAAATAAAATAAGTTTTTGACTAAAAAAAATGTCAACTTTAATATAGTGAACAACCTGGATACTCTGAACAGGCCAAATTAGTTCACTATATCCAGATTCGACTGCACATCAAAGTGAGGGTATATTGTGAGTATGCAGAAAGTAGCATATAGACCTATATAAGCTCATACTTATATGTATAGTATGTAAATATATTTATTTCTGATACAGTTTGTATTTATATTTATATAAGCAAATTACTCAGCGTATCAGGCGGTACGTTTTTGGTACATCTGTTGGTGGTTTGACAGCTCCATCGGTTAAGTTTAGCCTTTCAATTCATCACCAGCCAACCAAACATGCAACCAACCAACACTATTCTAATATTCATGTAACAAATTTAGAAATATGCAAAAGCGAAACTTAGAATGTGGTGCAGCGGTAAGGAGTACGAGCTCTTTCACATGCTAGCAGCGGAATAGTTAGTTGCTCGGTCTTCTTCAGTGTATGAATTATTAATTTTGACGCGAAATAAGAAATGTTGGCAGGAAAATGTAAATCAACTTGCAAAATGTATTGCTTCCTTCAAATGGAATATTCAGCAATTGGTTGGTGATGGAATGGTTAGAAAATATGGAGGAATAAATATGTGAATCTATGTATCATGGAAACTTACTGAGCTTATGGAGAAGAAATTCTTAGGAAATTTTGGGGTAAATTACAACTTTAAAGATTCCTAAATATATTCAAATATATTTGAGGGATGGATATATTATAAGATCTAGCTTCTACTACTCTACACCCGATTCTGAGCTGCTTAAGGAGACAAAGACATACCCACTTCGACGAAAGAGATCCGATAATAGCCTCCATAATAAAGCAGACATTGGAAACGAAATAATAATACAACTTCTCAGTGATGCAGTAGACTTGGTAAATTTCACAACCCAGGCATTACAAGTCTTTAACCAAATTCAAAACTGCGCGCGAACTGTCCTGGCACTACTGGATTCGTCAAAAGGCTTTGACACAGTGTACCTATAGGTGAATAGGGGTAGTTTCATTGCTGCCGTGGTTGAACAGGTGAAGCATGAAATATCTGTTTCACTTGATGTCAAAACTCAAAACTCCGAAAATTTAAGTAACGAGCATCTTTCCCCTCTGTTGTTTAATTTTCATTTTTCGAAGCTCTCTCTATCACCGGAGCTCGTTTCCTTGATTTCAGATGCTTGATATCGGGATCGATATTAATAAACTTCATTCTAAGGTAAAGAGCTCTCTCTCACCGAGCTTTCCTACTTCTTCCCTGCACGAAAATTACAACTAGAACCTGAAAAATTTACTACTCTCTAAATGAAGGAATACCGGTTCGAACTGAATGTGAACTCTCTTCACCAGCTGGACGAAGGAGGGAGCACCGGTTCGAACTGAATGTGAAGGTCGACGACATCAAAACTCTGACAATAACAACCACAAGTTACTGCTGGTCACATTCGACAGCCTGCACTCTTTCACTCTGTTTAGGACTGCGATTGCCACCAAAGTACAAAGGCGCAACAAAGTCCTCAAATCGGCAGCACTTGGTGGAAAGACAAAGAAACATTGCTTGCAACTTACAAGGCAAACGGCCGGCCGGTCATTAACTACGCTGCTGCGATTTGGACAACGGAGACTAGTGAAACGCCGTTCAAGAAGCTACAAGCCTTGAGAGAACACTGCCCTGTGGACTCTAACGGGAAACGTAATTCCACAAACAGATAAATATGTTTGCTCCCAGTCGGGGAGTACTCGAACTTAAGGGCTCTTCTCAGTACCGTAGAACAGAACTGCTGCACAGACAAAAAATTCCTTTCACAGAGTCAACTCGTTTATCAGCTCTTTTCCCTTAAATGGCGTGCTCGAAATCCAACCAGCGCTCATAGCAGAAGAACGAATCGAGCTGCCTCGCGATAACCGAGTACTACTGACATAATTAAAGTCTGGATACTGCCGTAAATTTGACATCTAACTATCCAGACTTGATCCCCGTATGTCTTGCATGCAACACCGACTCTGCTCTGATTCACACCCGTCGCAACACTAGTTTTCTGGATCTACTGTTAGATGACCTCGACGACATAGACTAACTTTTTCTGCTCCTAGATGGGATTGAGCCAGCCGCTACAACTACAACTACAACCTCATAATTTCAAATTATAAAGTAACTTCTGAGGCTGTCTACCTTTCATGGATCAAAAAAATTGTAGGCCGAAAATTCAGAACTCTAATGTCTAAAGGGGAAGTGAAGAACAACTTGACTGCAGATTTTTTTATTTGAAGTCTCTCCAGAAATTAACCATCCCCGGTTCTACCTCTACGCTAGGTGACGCCGATATTTTCAACATGGTATTGATTAAGTATATAAGCCAAACTGTATTCTGGACTTGTCCCTTTTTCATCTCCTACAACTTCCGTTATTTGGATGACCTTGGCTGGAACACCGGGGAAAGACTTTTCAGTCTGTAAATGTTCTCTCCGTTCCGCTAAAAAGAGTTGAGAAAATCTCGCTTCGACACAACCATGGGATCCCGAATTGCCTACATCTTCGAGGAAGGCTGCGAGTAAGAATCCGAACGAAATGGTACATTACATAAATAAGAAGCTCGTCCTCATCCAAACAGGTATTACTTTCAAAATGTTCCAAAAGTAAAAACTAAGCAAGAAAAGAAGAGAGTTGGGCCAACAAATCATACAGAAAAATATACTTGAAGTGGTTCGTGGACTGAAGTCATGGAAACGCGACTCCACGTTAGTGAGCACAGATTTTAAAACGGACATTGAAAAACATTAAACTATAGCCTCCCTTTAGTGGCTCGAACTGGTTCTAAGCGAATTTATATATTACACAAAGAAGTCGCAATGGTTCAAAGAATTATCTTAAATTTGGATCTAGAAGGCTTTTACGGTGATCCTCACAATTCTTTGCATTAATTCTCCTACAAAGACGTCTTCATATTTCCTTATCTGAGGACTTGAAGAGGAATATGGAGTTGAATTCTCATGCAACCCTTCATAGAAACTTTCATTTAAGCTGCCAGACCAAATTTTCTGCCATTATAGAAGTATGCAACAAAAAAAGGAATAAAAGCCCTACTTTCGATCACGATAAACTCTAAAAATGTGTTGGACCGTCGTAGATCGCTGTAGGAGATTGCTAAAGAGAATAAGATATACCGTATCTCAGCAACTTGGAACAAAGTTCGTCCTGTCACAAGGCGAGATAAACATGGCCGAATTGGGAAACCGAATGAGTTCGTAAGGAAAAAAGGTTCTGAAGTAGGGGCACATTACGAAGGATATTAGAATGCTGACCAGACAATGCTAGGCCGGTGTTCAGAAAGCCTGCGGCTTTTAGAAGATACAACAGGAACTGCAGAACCCACAAAAATATGTGAGGAAGAAACGATTTTCCAGCTGACTTCCAAACATGGAGTCCTCCTATGGATTTATATAAGGTCAGAATTATCACGTAGTATGACAATGGACCAACTTTGATCTAAGTGTATCGATTTCCACAAATCGGCAACCACTCCTACTTAACCTAACCTCATTTATCAAGTTTAAAGTTGTCTATTGTTTGGTAACAGCAGCGAGGGATAGCTGAGAAGTAGCTCTCAACTAAAATCGACTATCTGACTTTTGCTGGGCGCAACAATTTACTCAACACACAAACTTTAAGTGTCCAGTTAGACGCCTCCCCGAAGAACTGCCAAAGCTAAACTACATAAATAAATGTGCCATTTTTCAAAGTCACACATTTTACCTTCGCCTGAAAACTAAATTTTCAAACGTGTCCTTCAACAAATTTAAAACGCTCCCCAAGCTAGCGCAATACAAAAAAACAGGAGCACACAACGTACTCCCACGACACGCTCCAGTGACAGTTCAATTGGCTCAATTGACTTGCTTCCGCTCTGCTCTTCGCTTGCGTCTCAGCAACATTGAAATGTGTTGTTGGTGTTGTTGGCTTCAAAACATTGTTATTGAAAGTTATCGCTATTTCTTTATTTGTTTTAAACCAAATGTGTTGGGTAAAGTTTTGCATTTTCCGGAAATTGCAACTTCAATTTAGTTACTGACGGCGGTCGCAGCGGCGATTGGTGGTTGTTGTTGCTGTTGTTGTTGAAATGAGGAAGCCAAGAACCTGTAGAGCATCAATTGGTGGCCAAATACGCCAAATACACACAACAACGAACAGCGACTCTCGAAACTTTTTCCTAAATTCAATTCGTTTAAGTTGTAGCCTCAATGGACCAAAGCCCTTGGTTACTTTCGTCGTGTGTCATATGGAGAGAGATGGTGGTATTGGTGTGTGTAACTTTGAACGTTTTTCGATATACTCTCTCCCTCTCTTGTAGCTGAACTTTTTGTTCACTTTCATGCCTTCTTCCATTTCATATGTGTATTTTAATTTAATTTTATTTCAATTTTTTTTTTTTGCTTCCTCAGTTTCAGCTTCTTTTTTGCCTATCGATATTTTAATTTTGTAGCGATTTTACGTTTGAAAAACTTTCCGAGTGCAAAGCAAAGAAGCGAGTGAATACTTTTAAACGAAATTCAATTTTTTTTCTCGCTTTCAATAGATTATTTGTTTGTTTGTTTGCGACTTTGTCAATACTTTGGTCGGTCTATCGGTCGGTCGGTTGGTTGGTTTGGTTTGGTTTGTTCATTTGTTGCTTGCGCTTGATTTGTTTATGGAGCAGGGTTGAAGGAAGAAATACCGAAATATTCTCGTGAAATGTGTATTGGTTTTATATTTAAACTGTAAAATCAAGAGGATTTTATCTTAGCGATTGGGTGGCGGTGGAATATATTATGGCCGCTTGTTGAGGTTGTAAACCTTTTTTGTCATTCCACACGAATTTTTGCAATTTTTTTCGAAGGAAATTTGCAATTTATGGCAAAAAGTACTCCAAAAATATATATAGGAAGGCCTTCACTTCTGCTGGAATCCCATAGTGAGCAAAGTCTGAATGGCACTTTTGTCACTAAAATAGAGAAAATAACCTTTGGAGAGCTCATTTTAATATATTTTTCATCAACATGAAACGATAACGGATTATTGAATTAATGGTTTTGAAAATGCAGGACTGTTTTTTGTCCTCTGTCAAACTTAACTGTCAAACCAAACATATTTTGTTCTAGTTAACAGTTGGGCATTTATGAAAATTAATCGCTTAACAACCGCACAACGCGTTCAAGTTGGTGAAATCTACTACAAAAAGGTGATTCAAATAAGGCCACGTTTCGTGCTTTTAGAGGAGAATATGGTGCACATAATCGTCCAACTACTCCTTCCTACCTAAATACCGCTCCTGTAAGTGAAAGTGTAGCTCAAGAGCTTGGACTTTCACATTATGGCGTATTTTACACTTGGAATTACACCTACATCCATATAAAGTTCAGCTCACAGCGCGCCAGCTGCGTCGATGGGGTTCAAAAAGTGGACCACGATTTTTCCAAAAAAAATTTTTCAGCGACGACGCACACTTGGAGCGTCAATAATCCTCTAATAATTGAAGAGATGCCATTAAACCCCCAAAAAAAACTTGCTGTCTGCTGCGCTATTTGATCCAGAGGTGTAATTGGACCTTAATTTTTTTGAAAACGATAACGGCGAAACTGTCACTGTCAATTGGATAACCCAGTATATTAACTTCGGTCCGAAGTATATATAAGGACCCGACCTGGACAACAAAATGGCGATGTGGTTCCAACAAAATGGCGATAAATTGGCCACCGAGATCATGCGATTTGACACTGTTGGACTTTTTTGTAGGGCTACTCGAAAGACAGTGTTTGTGCTAACTCTTGAACACTTTAAAACCAACGTTACGTAAGTTATGGCTGCGATTCCGTCCAAAGTGATTGGAATGGTTGGACCCAAACTTAACACTCAGTTTTTGAGATATTTCAGCCAAACTATGTACGCAGAGGCATTTTTATATTTATACGATCATTTGTCGCAAGATAGGACCAATTTTTCCAGATATGTGGCCTGGGGTGAAACGCATTTAAGAAATTGAAATTTGACATTCTATATACGTAAATGCAAAGAAATATTGAGCCAATTGTCAAAGCACTTTTGTCACTGTGATTGTGGTATCTCCGAGACATGCGTTCTGCAGTCATCAATCACTTCTTCAGGTGGCAAGTCATAGATATGTTTCTAGGCATCGTATTGTTTTACACTTCTTTCGACCAATCGACACGAGTCTTTTTTTGAGCTTTTGATAAATTTTGTGGGATTCAACTTAAACAAAAATTTTTTACAATTAAATGTTCATGCAATATTGAATATATGCTTGTCCCGTCCTAATGCCAATAGCTGTCTCAATCTCAAGATTGGTCACATGACGATTTGCAACATCAGTTTGCGCACAGCAGCAATAGTTTCCAGAGCAACAACCATTTTTGGGACGACCTTCACGAGATTCATCTTGGAGTGATCTACGGTCCTTGAATGAATTCACTATATCCTCGATAAAAACTTGTCCTTGATGGAGCTTAATCGTCAAAAATTGAAATAAGTTCAACGATGCACTGTTGTTGAGTTAACCCACGTCGAAAGTTGTTAAAAATAATAAAGACATGGCTGAATAGATCACTTCTTTTAGTTCTTGTTTATTTTGATTTTTTTAAGTAACACGAGTTAGGAGATTATCCTTGAGAGGATTTATTGACGTTCTTTACCAATTGGTGGCTGTTTTAGAAGTTATTGGGGAGAGGCAATCTGAAAATCTGTATAACGACGCCCAAAGAATTTTCGTTGCAAAAACTGAATAATTTAAATTGACAGTGTGACAAGCCGAGACGTCTTCTCTTTTGCGGGTAAACATAATAAGCCTATATCCACCGATGATGGTTTTGATGCAAAAGCCGGCTCACAAAGTCACTTTTTATATATGGAATGGAGTTTTCTAAATCTCGAACGCATTTCCATTTCCAAAATGGGGCAAGTTTTCTCATTCACTGCGCCAGGCAACGTGAGCATAAATATTAGGTTTGTTCAGACGGTTATATGTAACGACATAAAATAATATATATAATAAAATATATATATCAAACTTCGTGGGATGACGAGACGAATCGATTTAGCTATGTCTGTCTGTCCGTCTATGTGCATACGCGGTGGTTCAAGTACGGATCGAGATATTTTGATGAAGCTTGGTTCCCACATTTCTTGCTAACGAGTACGGCTAAAATTATAAAATCAAACCAAGTTCACACCAGTTCGAAATCTAATGTTCGGTTCCACCCGAAATTAGTATTCATCACTTTTTTGTTCTTATTTAATTTTTTTAAGTTTTATTTTTTATTTAATTTAATATTTTGTTTGTTTTTAATCTATTTTGATTTATTTGTTTTATTTTATTTTACTTTGGTTTAATTTATTTTAATTTATATTTTATATTTTTGTATTTGTTTTTGAAAAAAACTTCCGCTTACCTGGAATGTTGGCAAATCCAGCACTGCCATAGAGACCAATAAATTGAAAGTAGCTGCCGCTAATGAAACCGTACGCGGTGGAATGCATTCACCTGCAAAGTAATCAAAATTAATAAATACATGCAAGTATAAACTGAAAATTTTTGAAAAAGAAATTTAAAAAAAATTGTAAATAAAACAAAAAATACAACTCTTTTAAGACATTTATCTCTTGTCTTTGCACTTTTCTGTCGGATATTTCGCTCATAAAAAACATAAAAGGTTTAATGACTAATTTCCGCCTTTGCTCGAAACTCACGTCTCATCATTATCTCAAGTCACACACACACGTCAAATGCATATAGAAATGTTCGACAAAAAGTGAACCAACTGTTAAATAAATTTCTCAGTCAATTAGAATGTGCTTAGATATGTATAAATAAATGTGGGAAAGATGCCAAAGTGAGTAAAAACTGAGAAAAATGAACCACAGGCAATTGAGAAATTAGATAAATTTAAGAATAAGAACTATTTTAAAATCTTAAAGCTAATTAATTTTTCTGCATTCCATTACTATGAAATGATTTTTTTAACTTTGCTTTTTTTTCAATTTTGTTTAAATTTTTTTTAACATAATTTTTTTAATTTTTTTCTTCTTTTTTTAAACTTTTCTTTATATATATTTTTTCTTAAAAACTTCTTTTTGTAATTTTTTGTTTTTAAATTTTTAAATTTTCTTTGCCATTATTATTATTATTATTATTTCTATAATTATTATTTCTATATTTTTTTTTTTGTAAAATTTTTTAATTTTTTTATATTTCTATTTATTAGTTCATTATGCTTTTAATTTTTACTTTTTGATGTTTTTACCTTTTTATGATTTTATGTTTTAAATTCTCAATTTTTTTAAATAAATTTATAATTTTTTTATTGGTTAAAAATTGTTAATTTTTTTCTTTGATATAAGTTTTTTGATTTTGCTTTTTTTTTAGTTTCCTTTTTTAAATAAGTTTAATATTTTTTTTTTAGATTTTGTTTAGTATTTTCTTGAATTTATATTTATTTAATATAATTTTTTTTCATATCTTTATACTTTTTTTTTACTTTTTTTTTAAATTTTAAAATTTTCTTAATTTTTCTGAAGTTTTTATTTTTTTATTATATTTAAAAAATATGTAGCTTTTTAATTTTCCTTAATTATTTTTTGTATTTTTCTGTATTTTTTTTTACTTATATTTAATTTTTAATTTTTTTTAGTATCTTTTATATTCTTTTTTGGTCCTATTTTTGATATATTTTTTTGTATAATTTTTATTTTTTTAATATTTTTTTTTACTTTTTTAATTTTCTAAATTTTTTTAAATAGTTATTTTCCTAAATTTGTTTAAATTTTTCTTAATTATTTTAATTTCTTTTTTAACTTATTAAAGTTTTTTAATTATTTTTAATGTTTATTATTATTTTTTTTTTTAATTTTTTGTTTAATTTTTTATTAGTGTCTTTTTAAATTAATATTTTTTTTATATTTCTTTTAATATTTTTTTATTTTTTATTTTTTATTTTTCTTTAGTTTTTAGTTTTATTCTAAATTTTTTATTGATTTAATTTTTTTATTTATAAATATTATTTCTATTTATTTGTATATATTTGTTAATTTATTTAATTTAAATTTTTTATTTTATTTATATTTTTTTTTAGTTTTCCTAATTTTTAAATAGTTTTTTAGATTTATTTTAAAATTAATTTTAAATTTTTTTTAATTTTTTTCTAGTTTTTCTTTATTTTTTTATTATATTTTTTTATTACATTTTAGATTTTTAAATAATACGTTTTATATTTTTATATATTTTTTTAAAATATATAATTTTTATATATATTTTATCAATTTATTTTTGTTTTTGCGTTTGTTCTGATTTTATTTATTTTATTATGTTTTTATTTCATTATGTTTTTAAGTTATTTTTATTATTTTACTTACTTTTATCTTTTTCTCTTTAATTTTTTTCTTTGTTTTTAATTTTTTTTTTATGAGTTATATATCATTTATACCTTTTTTTAATTATATATATGTTTTATGTAAATATCTTGTGTAAATTAATTTTTTTAACTTTTATTAATTTTTTAAATTTTTCATCAATATGTTTATTTATCATTTAATATCTTTTTACTTTTTTTAATGTTTTGATTATTTTATGTATTTTTTTTTTTTTGTTTTAATTTTATATTATTCTTTATTTCGTTATATTTTTATTCTTCTATTTTTTCATGTTGGTATTTATCATTTACTTAATGGTTATCTCTTACCTCACTTTCATCCAACATTTTTTTAAATTTTTTCAATTTTTTTGTCGTTTCACTTTTTTTCTTTAGCTTTTTTATTTGATTACAACAAAAACTACTTACCAATTGGCACCACGCACGCGTAGAGCATTGATACCGATCCAAAGAGTTCAGTAGATTTAGCGGCGCTCAGGAAACGCGTCGCATCTGTAGGTCCTTTAAAGCAAAAACAATAAAAACGAGAAGTACATTAGAACACTATAATGTAAATTTAAAAAATAAATTAACAAAAACATGTGAAAATAAAATACCGATAACATAGTTCTCATATGAGCACAAAACTCGGTTCAATCACGTTCTTCACAATAAAAAATGAGCAATAAAAATAGATTTTTCTATTTTTAATGCTCAAAACCACGTTTTAGCTACTGTTTTTCAGAGATGTTTATATTATAAGTGTGTGTTTGTGTGATAAAATAAAAGAGTTATGCACCCACGCCTTATTAATACATACATATGTATGTCTGTGCATACGTGTGACTCACCTGGCGGACAAACATCAATGAAACGTGTTAGGAAGCCGAGCGTCGCCAGCAATGAGAGCACCACACTTTGATGATTCTCAATACATTCACGTATTTTCATGCAACGTCGCGAAAGGATTTCAATGAGACCAATGATGACGGCGTAACTGCAAGGACAGAGAGAGAGAGAGAGGTAGATAAAATATTTGAATTTATTAGATGCATTTTTTTAATAAAAAAACTCGCAAAATATTGTAATATATAATTCTTTAAAAAATGGAAATAGGCGTGGCAACACTCGCTTTGAATTTATTATTATAATTTATAAACTTTTGAGCTCCATTTTCGGTTATACCTTTGAACTTATCCCTTCTTTATTTGTTGGCTACGAAATAAGTACTTTGAAAACAATTTCTATATGTGATTTAGTTAGGTTTTCAAGGAGCTTTTTTTTCAGCGGTTTTTTTAGGCAGCGGTGAATATGCTTCTTCTTTTCAAAGTCTTTGGAAAGATATTTCTGCAGTTTGTTCCAGGGCTAGCCATAATCAGGATCTAGAACGCAAACCTCTGTGCTCAACTTTACTTCTGACTAAATAACCTTCTAAAAAACCATCCCTCAATCGCTCCATTGAAGGATCTCGAAATATTCGTATTTCGGTCTATTTTACTTCATATGGGATAAGACAGAAGCAGAATACTGAGATTCACTAATGAACCTCTTTAGATCATTTAGCTTGTCTTGGATAGACCATTAAGTAAGAAATTCCGAAATTTCTAGCTCTTCACATAGTATCATCATAGTAAGCCTATAGAGAATGCGTGATCACTTCTTACTTATCATAATTTTTACAGTGACAGTGACCCTTTCCTATCCGATTCCGTTCGGGATAACCTTCCGACAAGTCTTTGACTGATTCTAACTTAGAGTAAACCAACGCGTTCTTTATCCAGAAAGATCTATTGCTCGCATTTTCCTAGCGAATTTTTGTTCCCCTCATAGTCCTCCTATATATTCCTATAACCTCTTTTACTTATGTTTAAGGTAGCCTGGTATGTTATGATCGATGACGGTTCAGTGAGGTTTATAGTAAGCGAACAACTACTACCTGACTGTCGTTGAGTTATTGAAATTGGTTGCAATGGACTTTCCAGCCCACATGATAACAAAAATTTTACTTTGGCAAGCGTTGAAATGATGCGCATCCTGAAAGAGATCTCTTGATACCTGATCCCCCGATCATATAATCTAACTTCTTTCGTTCTAAGTCATTGGCATGCAGTTTCCTCACCTTACAGTTTTTACTACCTCAACATCACCAAAATTGACTTCGTAAGTAAAGTTCATGTCACCACTTGACAAACTGCTTACAAGAGAAAGGTGGATAAAGGTCAGGAGCTGCAACCATCTTCACCGACGACTCAAACCTCGACGTCAGGGTGGGTTGTGGAGTCCACACTGAACCACTTCCAAACGACATTAGCAAGAGACTTCCCGACCAATGCAGCGTCTTTCAAGCTAACCGCTATAAGGGAAGCCGCTTCATGGTTACATCTCAAATATAGTCATAAGATCATAGAAGTTTTATACAAACTTTGGACTTTATGCGAAACCCAGATATTCCTGAGAATTGCGAGACCGCTGAGCTAGCTGGAAGGGAAAAAATATCTTTCCTCAGCAAAGTACCTGCCAAGAACGGTCTTCATCATTAGGGCCAATATCAGATGGTGAGGTGAAACTACTTGCAATGTAACCAGACAAATCTGGTCATTAATAGCAGAGAAGAGAACTAAGTCTTCACTACTTCTAATCAGGACCTCCATGGGCGTAACAATCGGCTTAATAACCGAACACTAAGCAATGTGAATTCATGGTAAAAGGCTAGGTTGCTTCTCTAATGACTACTGTCGCATCTTCAGTGACATAGATGAGGTGGAGTGGAGTGGTGAATTACCTCTACTACTAAGCAATTCTCATTTGGGCACGACATCTATTTTCATAGGTTCGCCATAGGTATCAAAATAGGCCTACAGGCTTAAAGTGCGTTTGATCAGGGTTCCGTATCTAACTATTAATGTTCACCGATTCGACATTGCAAAATCTGGGTCCACCCATAACTAGCGTCCAGATTTTCTTGTCGTTTTCGTTTCGAGGTCTTCATTGGAAGGTTTTTCATTCTCCAAAAAAGGGAGTGATAGAGAGCACTCTTAATCCGTAATCTGCATCGCACTCAGTTCCGAACTTTCAGAATCTTCGTGGAGTCCATCTTCAATGTTCCGAGCTCGACAAGAGCAGTCTGCTCTTACCCCCTATTCGCACAAGAGAAGCGAGAACCTCCACTACAGTACCTCTATGAGCCTATGTGGTAACTACCACGAAAAAGTTTATAATTCTTAATGTTCTTAAACACTCATGAAACCACGGAACTTGAAAAACACACAAAAAACAACACATTTTAGAAATTTCTTGTGTAGAAAATGCCAAAAAAACTCACCACAAAAAGCAGTCAATTAAAAGTAATAAAATTGTCAACAACTGTCGAAAAGGCTTCCGTCAGCAACAGGCAGGACTAAAGAGTGAGCAAAAGTGAGAGAAAAAAGGCTGACCAAAAAAATTAAAATTAAAAAAAATTCAACAAATCAAAGCAACAAAAGCTCATTTCAAACACACAACACTCGTAGAAATGCTGTGCAAATGGGCAACACTCTTTGGACACAAACAGCAACAGAGCGGAGTGAGTGCTCAACTCTCATACGTGTGAACCCATTGTAAAAACAGAAGAAAAAAATCCTTTTGAAATGAAATGACGCGTACGTGTTTTTAAGTAGCGTGTGTATTTGACACTTGTTAAAATATTTGTCCTCTAACCAATGCAGATGTGTGTCTGTATGTATGTATATATGTCAACAGTATACCGCCTCTCGGTTGATAGTCAATGTCATAATCATGCTTGAGAACTGAAGACGTGTGTTGTAGAGTTATCAATTTTTTTTTTTTTTTTTTTTTTGTAAGTACGAAAATATGCATGTATATGTGACTCAATGCCTTTTACTGCTCGAGTGGGTGACAAAAACAGCAACGAAATGGCGTAAAGTATAAATAAATACACATATATGTATGTGTGAATGCATATAAAATGTGAGAAAAAAAGCAAAAAAAAATTATGTGGTAGAAGAAAGCACCGGAAAAATCCAACCGAATCGCGCAAACAAACTGTTACAATTCACACACGCGCGCAAACACACACACATACCCACACACAACACCATACAAATACTATCCTCAGCCAAACAAGGATACATGCGAATGCAGTAGACATTTGGCTAAATAGTGAAAAGAGAAAAGTAAATAAAAACCAAAGACCGCTTACTTACTAACACTCGTAGTACTTATAGCAACAACAACAAAAAGAAGAAAAACGTGCTGATAACGAGACAAGAGCGAGCGACTCATCAACACGACAACGAGGAACATCACTGACACTGACACAGCGCAGTGTAGCTCTTTAGCGACGTAGAAATGACGAGGGCTATCAGTCAGCGGTGGTTATGAAAGCATTATCCTTCCTATTCGCCTTACTCCTGCTCCTGCATCTTCTCACTCTACGCCGCCTGCCATTTTGGTTGAGCATATTTAACGTACGTGTTTTTTCAGCTAACAAGGATGTTAATTTTATTTTGTTTACTCTCTCTCTTGTTTGCCTTTATTTGTATAGTAGTTTTCGCCCCTTTTTTCTTCTAGCTTCCGTTACATTCCACGTACGATATAACTCTTAAACAATCCATTGGATTTGTGCAACTCGAGAAGCACTGACGGTGGATGGAGTGTGTTGAAGTTGTTTATTTTTGTTGCCACTACACTTGAGTTGTTGCTGATGCTGCTGCTGCTGCTGCTACTGCTACTGTTTGGGTAAATACCGCCCAAAATAAGCAAGTGCATGAGAACTTAACCAGATAACATCGGGTGGTAAAGACAAAAATAAAATTTGAGGGAATGAAGAAATAAAGTATTGGAAATCTAATTCCAGCAACCCACCGAACTCGCTGCTCATAAATTCTTGTTGTTGTTGTTGTAAATGCTAAAATATTCCGCAAATTCGGCTTAGATGGGTCGCTCCGTTATAAAGAACCGACTGCCGCAGGAACTATTGGATTTTAGCTGCCTCATACGACCGGCATGTCTTATCATGGATAAATTCCTGAAACCCTAACTCGAGGAGTTTAACGCGATTCGGAGAGTGAGAGAAATTCAACGCTAATAACCAGTAGAAGCTCTACAGATGAAGCAGATAGTTAAGAGAGTTTCACTCATGGGTACAAACTGTCATGCCCCTCTCTAGGCACAGCGACAATCTCACATGTTCCGAAATCCTTATTCAAAAAACTATAGGTCATAGCTATATTCATAGCACTGATCGGCTTAGAACGTATCGTTTTGTATGAGAATCGTTTAAAGTTTACTTTTTTCGAGCTTTCAATAGTGCTAATAAGCTCTAAGCAAAACAATAGTTCAACGACAGACCTTTGAATCATCTTCTCTCCTCCGTTGTAGTTAGGTTAGTACCACTTTAGGTTTAAATACCGCAAAGATCCCCTTCAAAGGAACTGAAATAGTTCAGAACACAGCGTTAACATGAACAAACTCCCAACATCTTTAAATAAATCCGTATATATCCTGAAAAGGTTGGAGTAAGAAAATTGCCCCCATGCGAGGATACTCTCTAGACGTGTTTGGAATATTGCTCTATACCGATGGGCCAATGATGAATTCAAGCCTCGTCAACAATTGCAGCAAGGCTTTGACCTCGCTGGCAAGTCAACTCGACTTATTCATAAACATAGGAACATTTAAGGCAACGAAAAAAAACTGACGAGTGGACCGAGTCGGCAGTCTCTTTTTTGATGAATCCGAGTTGGAGTTAATACTATGACGCAGGTACGACAGGACAACAACTTAGGACTTACTACAAACATCTAGGAAATATATACCCATAATAATGGGGTATTGGTCCTTTGGAGAGCAGGCTCTTAAATGGGGTTATTATATAAACACAATTTGTCGCTGCTGCAAATGTCTTTTAATAAATGTTCAGATAACACTTAAGCTTTCTTCAAAATAATGCGGCTCCAAAAAACAAGAACTGTTTCTCGGCTGGGAAAGTTATAGTGACTGTTTTTTTTTTTTTTACATAGTCATGGAGTTATTATAACCGTTTATCTTCGCAAAGACAAACCATTACGAAAGCATGCTACGCATAATTACTTGACAACTGAATGCAGAACTTGCCAAAAACCGGCCATATCTAGTCCCAGGCGACCTCTTTTTGTTCCTTCATCCAAAAATTGCGTTCGCTGGATAGAAATGTTCTTCCAATAAAAAAAATGCGATCATCTTCGTGAACAATAATTTTGCATCGAAAACTCCCGACTATTTGGACGGATTATTCAGATGAGAGCATCGCTGTGAGAAGTTTGTAGAGTTGCAAGGAGACTATATTGAAAAATAAAAGCAAAATGTCTTGTAATTTTGTTACATCCGTTAGTTTTCAGATCAGCCTGTTCTGTGAAAAGCGGCTTCGATATGAACAAAACTCTTGTTTGACACTAAATATTATTTTAACATAACAGCAAACATTCCACGAAAATCGTGGGTTAACAAACCTCATTTTCCGGAATGTCATAGTTTCAAATTTTGCTATATTCTTTAGGAAACCAAAAATCCAAATCGAAACAAATCAATTTAAAAATATTGGTGCCCAGATTCGAATACTAGAGATAACCATATAAATAGAGACAGACAAAATTATAAAACCTTTATCGACTTATCAAATACTGTGCGTGGAATGTGATCCAAAAAAACTCGAATAACATGCTTTTGTTACAAGTGAAGGGTGATCCAAGTAGAAGTACTTTTTTCAATAGCCTTTATTTGACATTATTATTGGATAATATTCGACCGAATCGAATACGTCCAGCACGTAGTGAAGAAAATATAGCGGCCGTAGCTGAGACAGTTTACACGAAGACCGTGGAGCGTCGATTAGGCGTCGTTCGCAGCATCTCGGACTGACGAATGGAAAGGCCTGGCGCATTTTACGTCGAGATATTAAATTGAAAGCGTACAAAATATAGCTTGTGCAAGAACTGAAGTCGCTCGACCTTCCCAAGTGACATCGCTTCGCTCTATATGATCTTGAAAATTTCCAAGAAGATCCGACGTTTTCGAACCAATTTCTGGCTCAATGGGTACGTAAACAAGTAAAATTGTAGCATTTGGGACGAAGAGCAACCTGATGAGATTCAAAAACTGCCATTTCAAAAAGAACAACGGTTTGGTGTGATTTGTGGGCCGGTGGAATCATTGGTCCATATTTCTTGAAAAATAATGCCGGTGAGAATGTAACCGTCAATGGCGACCATTATCGCGCCATATTAACCGCCTATTTGATGCCTGAAAATAAATTTCATGTTCTCCGCGACATTTGATTTCAACAAGACGGCGCCGCTTCCCACACATCGCATCAATCAAAGGATTTATTGAGAGAACACTGCACTGAGAAGATAATTTCACAAGATCGTTTTATATCGCACCTCTAGACTGTGGGGATATGTAAACATCATGCGTGTCATTCGCCAGTTACCAGTCGAAATGCTACAACGAGTCATCGAAAATTGTACTGAACGGATGGACCATCTGAAAGTGGCACACAATTCACAATCTAAGTTGAGACAAGATTAACTTCATTTTGTTTGTTTAATTTAATTTATTTTGTCTTCAAAGTAATCATTTTTTAGTTTCCCTTGTGACTCCAGTTCAGTGTTTCTCTCATGATAAAAAATTAGTCATGGAAGTGACTGATACCTTACTTTTTAAGTAAGTTAAGGGAATGTTTATTGGGTACTGTACTCGTTTATACATATGTATCTCTGCGTAAAAATCGAAACAAACGGAAAATGGCCAAAATGAAGAAGAAGAAGATGTGTTGCGGTAAAGTGCCGCCTATTCACCGAAAATCCAACTAAAACTGACCACTGGTGAGAAGCAGCTTTGCTTTTTAGATTCACTTGAAGCTCTGACTCCACCCGCCATTGTATGTTAGTATGTGATGAAAGAGTAAAGTACGGTTAACGTGTTGATTTAAGAAAATTATTAAGAATATTTTGTGGTGTTGATGAGTTTGCTTAGAGCTTTCCTTTTTGGTACGACAAGTAAGGCAACACATAAGGTTTGAAAATGTATGCGCACAGTATATGTCGAAAAGGGAGCTAAAATAAACACTTCAAAGTGTATACACACATATACATATAACTATAATAAATGGAAGCTGTGGACACATGTCCACAGATTATGGAGTGGATGTGTCCAAGGCAATAAATATGTGTGGTTTGTGGGCATTTAGGGGCATTTGTTGGAGTGTGTATGAGAGTAAGCGCTGTAAAGAGTAAAGCTGTCAACACAAAAATGGACACGTACGTTGCGTATGCGACATTGTGTGAACCAGAGTGAGTGAGCGCATGAAGGACTATAAGAATGATGGATGTATTTTGTTTGCGTAGAAAAATTAAAAAAACCATTGAGAAGAAAAAATAATAATAAAGCAATATATATATATATACCAAATAAGAAGAACAATCTGCGAAAAGGAATGAGTATTTATTTACACACACACACACACAAAATCCGATACATTACCAAATAACTTCGTACTTGAGTAGGCACCTATACAACAAGAACCGTTTGGTTTTGAAATCACCAACCCGTTGTTGTTTGGGTGTTTGGATACTTAATTTTCGCTCAGTCACAATAGTACGTTAGCGACAGCAGCGTTTGGGATTGAGTAATGGACACTTATTTCTTGTCATGCATTTTATGCCACTTTTATAGATGTCAAATAGGGTCAAAATGGATTTTGTCCCGTGGTTTTGGGATAGCAGCAGAGTACAACTAGAAATAATGGGCCAGTAAAGTCACACAATTTATTATACCGGTTTGTCATGCGAGAGTAATCAGTCATATTATTTAACGAAGGCTAAATATAAAATACAAAAAAAAACATGTAAGACAGAATTAAATTCGGCTGAGTCATTTTATTTTTTAATTCCATTTAATATATTTTCTTTGTATGAGATTTTAATTTAACTAGATTAAATTATTAATTATATAAATTTTTTACTGAATTTAATTTATTCTGTTTCATTTTATTTATTTAGAATAAATAATCTCTTCATTTCTATTTTAACTTAATTTTTTATATTTTTATTTTATTTTTTCTAAATTAATTGAATTTATTTCATTTCATTTTTTATTTTTTTTATATTTTTTTTATATTTTTTTTTTATTTTTTTTTTTTTTTTATATATATTTTTTATTATTTTTTTTATTTTTTATTTATTATTTTTTTTTAATATTTTTTTTATCTCTTTGTTTTATTTTTTTTCTATTTTTTTAATTTTTTTTTTTTAATTTTCTCAATCTATTGTATTTTATTATATTTTATTTATTCTTTTTTCTTTTAATTTAATTTATTTCCTTTTATTTATTTAGAATAAAATTATCTCTTCATTTCTATTTTAATTGATTTTATTGTTTTTCCTTTTTTTATATTAATTGAATTTATTTTATCTCATTTTGGTTTGGTGTTAATTTATTTTTTTTATTGTTTTATTTATTTATTTTATTTTTATTTTTTTAATTTTTTTTTATCTTTTTTTTATTATTTATAATAAATTTTTCATTTAATTTTTATAATTTTTTTATAATTTTTTTATAATTTCTTTAATTAATTATTTTATTATATTTTCTTTTTATTTTTATTTTTAATTTTTTATAGTTTAATTTAATTTCTATTTTTTTATTCTTCTAATTTTTTATATTTTTTATATGATATATATTATAATTTTTTTTAATTTTTTTTAATTTCTTTTATTTTAATTTTTTTTAATTTCTTTAATTTATTGTATTTTTTATATTTTCTTTTTATTCTTCTGATTTTTTTTTTATATTTTAATTTAATTTATTTCACTTTATTGCATTTTATTTTTATTTATTTAATTTAATTATTTTTATTTTTTATTTTTATTTTATTTTTTTTTATTTTATATATATTTTTTTTCTTATTTTTTATTATATTTTTTTTTTTTTTTTTTTTTCTTTACTTTATTTTATTTGATTTTATTTTATTTTTATTTTTTTTTTTTTAATTTAATTTTTTTTAATTTAATTTTTTTTTAAATTATTTTTTTTTTAATTTTTATTTATTTATTTATTTTTTTTATTTTTTTTTTTTTAGTTTATTTTATTTTATTATATTTTATTTAATTTTATTTTATTTTATTTCATTTCTTCTCATTTCATTTTATTTCATTTCATTTAGTTTCTTTCATATCATTTCATTTTATTTCATTTAATTTCATTTTAATTCATTTCATTTTATTTTATTTTTTTTAAGTATATTTTATTTTATTTTAATTTATTTTATTTTAATTTTTTTATTTTTTTTTTTATTATTTTTTATTTCATTTTATTTTATTTTTTTTTATTTTTTATTTTATTTTATTTTATTTTTTTTTATTTTACTTTATTTTATTTTATTTTATTTTATTTTATTTTATTTTATTTTTTAATTTCATTATTTTTTTTATATTTTTTTTTTAATTTAATTTTATTTTACTTAATTTTTTTAATTTAATTTTATTTTATTTAATTTTATTTTTTTTAAATTTTTTTTTTTATTTCATATAATTTTATTTTATTTTATTTTAATTTATTTTATTTTGTTAAATTTAATTTTATTTTTTTATATATTTTTTTATTTTTTAGTTATTTTTTTTATTTTTCTTATTTATTTTTTTTTAGTTTATTTTATTTCTTTTTTTTATATTATTTTTTTTTTTAATTCTTTTTATATTTTTTTTTTATTCAATGTATTTTTTATTTTCTTTTAACTTATTCAATATACCCTTTGCAACTAGACATGCTCGTAGATAAATAAAAACCGTACTTGCACTCGATTGGAGTTCGAAATTATAAACCATAAAAGCTATTCACGCGCTGCGCATGGCACATTTGAACACTCCGGCCCATCAAAAGGGTGAACTATGGGAGCTTTTACAAGCGCACAGCATGCATGTCATGCGACTCATTGTTGTTTTTGTCAATGTCAAAATATTTGCGCACAGCAATTTTCTATATTGTATTTATTTTATTGTATTGTTTGTGTTGTGTTGATGTAGCACACAAATACACGTACAGTTATTTACCTACAATTATCGAGTATCACAAACAATATCGCTTCGATGGCCAATGGATTACAATGGACCACAGTTGGATGGCCAACTTAGTGGTTGTTCGTAGATACAAAGCGGCGCTGTTGTATGCCCTCAAGTGCTCCACATACCCACAACACACATACATTTACACTTCATTCTACTTAATTTATTTATTTACTGCTGCTGCTGCTGCTGTTGCTATTGATGATTTTGTGATAATTGATGATGATGATGATATTGTCATTGTGATTTCGCACAAAGTATTCGCCTTCTCACTCTCTCAAATCTCTACGATTTGCTTAACTCATTTATTTCATCATTTGTTATGATAAATCAGGCATGAATATTGTTCGATTTGATAGTTTTAGTGCATAAATCAACATTACTAATTGAAAGGATAATAAGAACAAATCAAATAGCTGTTCGTTGTTGTTGGCTTTCCCTTTGCTCTTGCACTATTTGCATTTGTTTCGTTGTTATTGGCAGATTTATGTTTTTGTTTACGCAAATTTTAATAGATATGTATGTATGTATATACAGCAATTATCTGTTTATTAGAGCAATTATGAAATTATAAATTTGTAGGGCAACCATATTACACATACATACATTTATATTTATAAATAAAATATTTTCTAATATGAAATATAAATTAAATTAAATTATATGAAGTAAATTGAAACAATGTGTATAAAAATAAAATTATAAAAAATGAAATGAATTAAAATAAAATAATATAAAATAAAAAAAATAAAATAAAAAAAAAATAAAATGAAAAAAAAAAATAAAATAAAATAAATTAAATTAAAACAAAATAAAAT
This sequence comes from Neoceratitis asiatica, assembly GCA_030068015.2. Lineage (NCBI taxonomy): Eukaryota > Metazoa > Arthropoda > Insecta > Diptera > Tephritidae > Neoceratitis > Neoceratitis asiatica. Next base: position 35,113,062 of record CM061524.1, read on the forward strand.
AAAAAATGGAATGAAATGAATTAAAATATAATAAAATAAATTAAGATACAATAAAATAAAATATCAAAAAGTTAAATAAATATTAATTAAATCAAATAAAACTTTTTTGTATTGCTCATTGTTGATAATGCCATCGTAGTGAATCTCCTTTGTCATTTGTGTCAGAAGGGTATACCCTACACTTGCTGGAGCCCGGTATATGGTCTACCTGTTCATGTTTTGCCTCCTTACATAAGCAACAGTGTGGGTAGTTGTTGCATTATTTCATCCTGTGTGCTGGTTAGCCGCACTTTATACATATTCTTTGCCTCTTTCTAACAGAGCCTTTGCACTCGCATGCTGAGTGTCCAGGCCCAAGACATCGAAATCATCTCTGAGTACTTTCTTTTAGCCGTATCCTGCTGCTAATCCATCCAATTTTAATGCGTGCCTGTTTTATGTGCTTTTTGACCTCTTCAGTCGGCAAAGTTACGTAAGCTCTTACTTGCTCTCTACTGTTGGGAGCAGAAGATTAATTTTAGTGTCGGCGTCGCTTGTGAAACCTCTTCCAGGATTTCTTCCATTATAGGTAAGGAATCAATATCTCTCTAATCTAACCTCGATGGTAGTTTCGGCTTTATTGATTATGCCGATTCCTTTAGCGTAGTTTTCAGAGTCTCACAGAAGCTTTTATTGGCTATTTGTCCTTTTTTCATTCCAAGATGTAGGTGCCTTATTATTAAGGCCTCTTTAATCTGGTTCTGGGATGTTTTTTGTCATCGGGGTTCTTCGGCTTCTTCGTCGTCACAATTTTCCATTGCTCGATTTCTTCATTGCGTGGTCGTCCGGCAGGCCTCGTTTCAACCGGAGCTGCAGCTTGGATGTATTGGTAGCTTTTCCTACTTTCTCAGTCATCCGGATTCGTCTGTAGCTTTTTATTATGCCAACAAGCTCGTCAAACTGGGCCGCAACCTTTTTGACGACGTGCTTTGAACGTATTTGAAGACCTGCCAGGATTTTAACGAGACGGAAGCAATTGTGATATTAGCCTGTCAGCCATTTCAACAAGGTGTCATCACCCTTACTAACAAAATTGGCAGAATACCACTTTCACTAGCCGATCTTATTGTTATCATATTCCAATATGCTGAAATCAGGATCTTACTCCTCAATACTGATGGGCCTGAGCCCAGGGGTTGTTCCTGGCACGCAGTTAGGTAAATGCAAGTTTAAGGATTTTCAAATGACGGTTTACATTTTAGCGTTCTTCTCATGGGTAGGTATTCCCTCGAAGCAACCCATTGGATGATGTGGATGCTTATTTCTAGGCGGCATCTATTCACCTCGTCACCAGAGATTCATAGGATTTTTCAGGTCTTTTAAACCGAAACCTCCTCTCTAGTCGCTCTTTGGCAGGGGCTGTTTATTCGGCATTCACAGCTAGCCTGATAACTCTAAAGCCGTCTACAGTCCGCCAAATCTGCAGCTCTCGATGGCCTGACCTCAGCCAAATTTAAAATAAATTAATTGAAACGCAGTTAAATAAAACAAAACTAAATAAATAAACTAAACCAAAATGAGCAAATAGAATGAAATAAAATAAAATAATTTTAAATATCTAAATTAAAGGAAAATAACATTAAAAAAAAAATTAAAAAAAAAAAATTAAAAATACAAATATATATAAAATTAAAGGAAAAAAAATAAGAATAAAATTTAAAAAAATAAATAAAAATAAAATTAAAATATAACAAAAAATGAAATAAAACAAAATAAATTTAAATATCTAAATTAAAGGAAAAAATAAATAAAATAATAAAATAAAATAAAATAAATATAAATAAAATTAAAATATAATAAAATAAATGAAAAAAATCAAATTATTTTAAATATCTAAATTAAAGGATAATAAAACTAAAAATTTAAATAAAATAAATAAAAATTAAATTAAAATATAATACAATAAATAAAATAAAATAAAATAATTTTGAAAAAAATGAAAAAAAAAATAATAATTTTAAATAAATAAATTTTTACTAATAATAAAATAAAACAAACTAAAAAAAATTAAAACAAAACAAAATAAAAAATATAAAACAAAATAATTTAATTAAATAATAAATTAAAGGAAAATATAATAAAGCAATATAAAATAAAATAAATAAAAACAAAATTAAAATATAATAAAATAAATGAAAAAAAAAATATAAAATAATTTTAAATATCTAAATTAAAATAAAAAAAATAAAAATAAAATAAAATAAAATAAAATAAAATAAAATAAGATAAATAAATATAAAATTAAATTATAATAAAATAAATGCAATAATATAAAATAATTTTAAATTTTTAAATTAAATTAAAATAAAATAAAAATAAAATACAATAAAATAAATATAAATAAAATTTAATAAAATAAATGAAAAAAATAAAATTATTTAAAAAAATAAATTAAAGGAAAATAAAATAAAATAAGCTAAACAAAATTAAAATAAAAAAAATAAATAAACTAAAACAAAATAATTTAAATAAATAATAAATTAAAGGAAAATATAAATAATAATAAAAATTAAATTAAATAGTATAGAATAGAACAGAATAAAATAAAATGGAATAAAATAAAATATAATGGAATAAAATAAAATAAATAGAATAAAATAAAATAAAACAGAACAAAATAAAATAAAATGAATTAAAATAGAATAAAATAAAATAAAATAGAATAAAATAAAATAAAATAGAATAATAAAAAAACATAACAAAATATTTTTAAAATTCATCAAATGAAATAATATAAATTAAAATTAACATAAATAATGGCAAATAAATGTGGCAAAATAAAATAAAATTAAACTCAATTAAATTAAATGAAGCAAAATAATTTAAATAAAAGACCTTAGCGACCTCAGTGTAGTTACCCAACAACAACAAAAAATATAAGTAATTGCCTAATTTACAATCTGACATTGGAATTCAGCGACAGAAAATTTAATAAATACGTAATCACACAATTTGACAAACTCACAAATATATGTATGTGTATATGTAGTAAAAACTCAACTGCAAACATAATCAAATTCGAAATCAGAGGCAAAAATAGTTATGAAGAATTGCAAGGAGGACCTACTTAAAGCCAAAGACACAACGGATGAGGAGAGGGGCGTAAATAACAGAAAGAAAAAAAAATAGTAGTAATAAAGATTTAATGCGAAAAGCGTGCCAGTAATTTGCATTCACACAGAATTATTTCAAAAGGATCAGCAGCAGCACACACTAGCAAACATATAAGCATTTGCAGGCGAGCGCTGTGTCTGTGCTTTGCATAAATTTCAACGCATTGAAAAAGCCTTTTTTTTTTTTTTTTTTGTATGCATTAATATATGCGCAAGCATATTTGCTGTTATGGCGTTTGCATTTTTCAACAATTTCTCAGTGAAAAACTTTATAGTTTAAATTAAAAGAATTTCCAAAAGAAGAAAGTTAATGCAGACGAATGCGAAAAACTTTCATGTTTTCTGATGAAATTATAAATGAGCTCTATACTATATAATATATCATATAATGAACGATGTTGCCAGCGTTTGCAAAAATTGAAAAATCTGTAAGATGAAATTGTATATATGTACATATTTATATGCAAGTTTGTTCAAACCGACAGTAAATCTTTGATGAGAAAACTTATTTGCTTTGACTTATGTTGCATTCACTTCAATAACTATACTTGCGATGATAAAACGGGTGATCCATTTCAACGGATGGACCATCTGAGACGTGGCCGCGGCCAACATTTGAAAGAGATAAGCTTTAAAAAACAAATGCCAAACAATGTTCTTTCGAATGATAATAAACATTTCCCACTAAATTTTTTTTGGATGACACGTTAGAGCATTTCGACTGGTAATTGGCGAATGACTTGCGTGATTTTTTGCTCCAAGGCCTGAATCGAAGCGGGATTATCCGCATAGACTTTAGACTTTACATATCCCCACAGAAAAAATTCTAACGGTATGATATCAAACGATCTTGGTGGCTAATCGACCGGCCCATAACGTGAAATTATCTGCTCACCGAAGTGTTCTCTCAGTAAATTCACTGATTGATGCGATGAATGAGAAGTGGTGCCGTCTTGTTGAAACCAAATGTCGCGGAGATCACGAGCTTCAATCTCAGACATCAAATAGTCGGTTATCATGGCGCGATAACGATCGCCATTGACGGTTAAGTTCTCAACGATGATTCCACCGGCCCACAAACCACACCAAAGCGTTGTTTTTTCTGTATGAAATGGCAGCTCTTGAATCTCTTCAGGTAGCTCTTCGACCCAAATGCGGCAATTTTACTTTTTTACATAAACTTTGAGCCAGAAATGAGCTTCATCGCTGAACAAAATTTGGCTCGAAAACTTCGAATCTTCTTGGAACTTTTCAAGAGCTCATAGAGCGAGGTGATGTCTCTTGGGAAGGTCTAGCGGTTTCAGTTCTTACATAAACTGTATTTTGAACGCTTTCAATTTAAGATGTCGATGTAAAATGCGTCAGTCCGAGTTGCTCCGAACGGCACCGAATCGACTCTCAACATTCTTCGTGTATACTCTCAGCTACAGCCGTTATAATTTTTTCAACGCGTGCTGGACGTGGTATATTTGGTCGAATATTATCCAATAATGAATGTTGAGTCCCAAGATGGGTGAAGGTTTTGCGATTAGCACGCTCAGTAGACCGATTATGGTGACCATAAGCTCAACGAAGTGCGCGAAACACATTCTTTACAGAACGTGAATTTTCGTAATAAAGTTGAATGATTTGTAAACGTTGTTCAAGCGTAAGTCATTTCATGGTGAAATGCCGAGCAATACCGAACAAAAATAACATGACAGCTCGACACGACTCACACGTGATATGTAAAAAAAGCTATTGAAAAAAGTACCTGTACTTGGATCACCCTTTATATAAGCTAAGCGAAACCAAACTGAGCTCGCTGCGCCTGTATTGTGAACAAGTTGATGATGTTAGAGAGGGCGCTGTACACCAAATTTAGAAGACTCAATGAAAATTTTATTGAATGCACATTTCCCAAAACAGAAGATAAAGATGTGAAAATGACCCACGCAGACCAAATTCTTGCTAGCACTTCGCAAATGAGAGATTATTGTAGGTGTACTAACCGAGCTGCGGCTACTCCTGAGATAAGTTAGGTAAAGTAGATTCGATAGAGTCTAAAGCCTGCACGGCGGAGGAGCACTGGAGTATAACCTATGCGAGTATCCGGCCTATATTATTTTATTTTAATTTTTTTTAATTTTTTATTTCTTTTTTTATTTTATTTCATTTTATTTTATTTTATTTTACTTTATTTTATTTTTTTAATTTTTTTTTTAATTCTTTTTTATTTTTATTTTATGTTATGTTTTATTTTAATTTTATTTTTTTTTCATTTCATTTCACTTTATTTTATTTTATTTTATTTTATTTTATTTTTTTAAATTTTATTTAATTTTGTTTTATTTTATTATAATTTTTTTTTTTTTAAATCAACCAGAAACATTTGCTCCTGCCTTGCATAAGGTCCTCTAACAAAAGCTTCAATTGTGTTTGCATAACTCTGCCACAAAGCAAACATTTCCGCAAGTCCAGAATTCAACCGCATCCTTAGGAAAGCACAAAGGAGATGCAAGAATGTACCAGAAAGTACGAGGAAGCAACTAACCAAGCACAAGTAGCCTACTTGCAAACATCAATTATCATATATGTGAAGAGATACGAACTAGTACACATATACACACATATAAATACTAAATAACCGTATTTGCATTTATATAAACTTGCTTTCCGGTGACATTTACATAATAGGTGAAATTTCAACGGTTATCCCTTGACCAAATGGCAGCAAACATGTGGCGTACCAACAAGAAGCAAAACTAGCGTCCAAGCCAACCAAGCAAAAAGGACGACATGCAAACACGTCAATAACAATTTGCAGGACAATGAGGATAGTCAGTGGATGACTGATATATTTAAATATGTATCGTATGTATGTTGCTCAGAGACAAATGTCATAAGTCCAATGCTGCTGGCTATATATAGCTTTACAGTGAGCTGAGTTGAGTGGAGTGGAGTGGAGTGAAGGTGTCCTGCAGCAACAAATATTTAGATTTGTATACTTTTGCAATTGTGCAATTGTAATTCGTTCATTTGTGTGCATTGATTTCGGCACTTAAGGACATAATCATCAGCAGATTTGTTGTCGAGAGAATCACAAGGACACATCAAATACTATAATAAATAAAAATAGAATGCGAGGTGAAGGGTAGCGAGAAAAAAAGTATTCTTTTTTATACCCTTCTTGAAAGGAATTTAATTATTCATTTATTCATTTTTTTTGGTTTAGTTTTATGTAAAAAAAAAAAAAACATTTGTTAAAAAAATTACAAGGAAATGGAAACGTTTGTCGGAATAATTAGTTATAGTCGTCTGATTTTCCGGTCAAATTTGTATATCTGCTATATACAAGTACATAAATTCGAAAAACCAAAATTCATATTTTTAGCTACTTAATTGGAAGAGTTTTGACCTAAAAACGCGTTTTTGAGATTTTAGTTATATGGCAGCTAAGAGTTTCAGTTGTCCGATGTCCATGATTGTTATTGTCAATATTTCGCATTTGCTAAGTATACAAAATACCATATTTCATATTTTTAACTCCTCAATATGTGAGAGTTTTGACGCAATACATTGTTTTCGAATGAAAAATTGTGTGACAAATATATGATAAAGTCATGTGATTTCACTGATTTTCGGTATTAAATCTTTTCACATGCTATGTATGCGAAATACCAAAAATCATATTTTTTACGCTCAATAGCGCACGTTTTCACACAAAAACGTGTTTTTGAGATCTTAGTTCTATCGCAACTAAACGTTATAATTGTTCTATTCCGCTAATTTTTTATATCAATATTCTACGTTTACTAAGTATGCGAAATAACAAAATTCAAACTTTTCGCTCCAAAATATGCGAGAGTTTTGACACAAAAACGCGTTTTTGAGATCTAAGTTATATGGCAGCTATACCTAATAGTGGTTCGATTTTTATTATTTCTTCTGTAAGTATTAGTTTCGTGATGAGGAAGCATACGGTAAAATTTCATGATTGTAGATCCTTGATTTTGAGAGTTTTCACACAAAAAGCTGTTTTTGAATAATTAGTTGTACGAAGTTATATGTTATAAGGGTTCGATTTTGATATTTGCTTTATAAATATATTATATATATTATGAGAAACCGAAGGGCTAAATTTCATATTCTTAGTTGCTCGATTATGAGAGTTGATATGTATGATAGTTATATTTTTTAACCATTTGATTTCACTGCGTTTTGTTGTCAATATTTTACATATGAAGTTTAGATAGAATACCGAATAATTTGGGGTTAGCACCCTAAGAAGATGAATTAGATCTTAAAGTCTTGATTTTGAACGATCGATAAAAATTTTATTCGAATATTTCGAAAAATAAAGACCAAATTCCATTCTAACAAAAAATTATGGGCGGTAATATTATTTTCAAATAATTTTTGATAATTTTATTACTTTAATATGGTATTCACAGAGCTTGAAAACCATTTTCTGCTCTTGTAGGGTATAAAAAGTAGTCCAAATTAGGAAAGTCTATTACTGTTGTTGTCACTGCAAAGATTTCAACAACAACCTCGAATACTCCAGCTTGTCTCTGCTCATTGATGCGCACTCACAAACAATTGTCGTCTCGTCTAGTACACAGTTTTTGTTGTCTAAAGCCTCAAGGGCTCAACCTAGCGTCACCCTTCCTCCCCGTCATGCGGTGTACGGACATAAAGTCTAACAATCTTGTGCGCATTACAGGTGGTTGATTGATAGATTGCCATTTCGAAGGCCACCACGCCGTGCATACATGCAGAAGTTGACACCCTAAATACTGCGGCGCTGCTTCTCATAAGCTCATTTTGAATTTTTTTTTTATGAATTGGTTTTTGATGCTTCCAGCAGCATACTTCTAGGCGCACACAAATAATTTGACGACGAAACGAAAGGGATATGCGCAGTCGGTGAATAAGCTGGATTAAAATCAAAACAGATTGGTAGTGGCATTAATAGGCAAATAGCAAATAGCGATGGCAACGGCAACAACAACAAGTGCATATACGGAAGTAAAAACTAAGACAACAAAAACAAATGCGAGTAGCACTTCAATAAGCATTCGAGCACTCGTCAACTGAACAACTTAACAGTTGCGGAGACACGAACAGCTTTGTCAATTTCTGTGAATTGAAACACCTTGCCACATTCAGGCGAAATACAATCACAATACAATAACAATAACAATTACAATGAAAACATACATACATACATGTACGAGTATTTAGTGCTTGTTAAAGGGGTGCGGCGCTGCTTCGGTAGCAGGCTTAAGGATTTAGAGTGTCGCCGCCACCAATGATGATTGTCATCAAGAGATAATTGTTTTGATATGGTAAATAGCATTCACTTGCATACATATACAAAATTATAGACAAGCTTGCAGTCGTATAAATTAGTTTAAAACTACTACTTCGGCACTAGTTTTTTTTTTTACAAGAAAACTAGTTCAAAATGAGCCATTTACATATTTTATAAAAAAAAATTCTATTTTTTATTTAAACCCCTTAAAGGAAATAAAAAGATTATAACATAAAATTATGAAAAAATGTTAAAGAAAATAATATTTTTATTGACCTTTTCATTTCATTGAGACAAATATTATTGTTTTTTTTATCATTTTATTTTATTATATGTATATTTTCTTATTTTTGATTTTCCTTTACCTTTTTTTAAGTTTCTATTATTATGTATTTTTTTCCTTTTTTCATTATCTAATTGTTGTATTTTTATTTATTTATTTATTTATTTATCTATTTATTTATTTATTTATTTATTTATTTATTTATTTATTTATTTATTTATTATTTACTTTTTTACTTCTTATATATATTTTTTTTTAATTTTTAATACTTGTATATTTCATACTTTTTTTTTAATTTTTAAATTTTTTAAATTTATTAAGCTTTTATTTTTTTATTGTTAAATCTTTGTACATCCTTTTTTCATTTTTTTTAATACTTTTTAAATTTTTTTTATTTGCACTTATATTTTTTTTATATTCTTATTTTTTTATTATTTATATTTCTAATTTTTACTACATATATTTTTTTTTAATTCTCATCTTTTTATAAGTTGCCTTTTACTTTAAACATATTTCTCATTTTTTATTTTTCTTTTTTAATTTTTTTTAATAAATATTTCCTTAAATTTGAATTTTCTAATTTCTTATATCTTTTTATATTTTTTTTATTTACATATATTTTTTAATATTTGTATTTCTTATGATTTTTATACGTATTTTTTTTTTAAAAATAATTTAAATATTTTTTTTAAGTTATTTAATACTTTTCAATTTTCTTTTAATCTTTTTTTAACTTTATTGAATTTTTTTTGTTTTTTTAATATTTTTTTATTTTTCTATTTTAATTTTTCTTTTTGTTAATATTTTTTTTAATATTCGAATATTTCTTTTATTTTTTATATCTTATTTTATATTTTATAATAATATTTTTTTTAAATATTTTAATTTTTATGATTTTTATATGAATTTATTTTAAAATTTATTTTGAATATATTTTCAAATTTATTTTAAAGTTTTTTTAATATTTTTAATTTTTTATTATTATTTATTTTAAATACATTTTAAAAGCTTTTTAATATATCTTAATATTTCTATTTTAATTTTGTTAATATCTATTTTTTATTAATATTTTAATTTTTTTAATTTTTTATACCTTTTTATATTTAATTATATACATACATATTTTTTAAATTTTGTTATTTTTTATGATTTTTATTTGCATTTATTTTTAAATATATTTTAAAGGTTATACATTTTTTTAATATACTTCATTTTCTTTTAATGCATTTATTTTTAAATTTGTTTTACATTTTTTTAAATATTTTTAATTTTTTTAAATTTATTTCAATTTGTTTTTTATTTTTTCCAAACATATTTTTTTAATTTTATTTTTTTTATATTATTCTTATAATATTTAATATTTGTTTAAATAATTTTTTATTAAAAATTTTTATTTTTATTTTTAATTCTTTTAATTTATATATTTATTGTTTAATAAATTTAATATTTTTAAAATTTTTTTTTTTGAATTTTTTAGTTTTTTTCTCTAGTATTTTATTTTCTTTTAGTATTTTATTTTATATATTTTTTGTTTAATTATCTATTGATTATTATTATTATTTTTTTTTTTGTAATAAATAATCTAGTAGCAAACTAGTACCGCTGTAAACTAATTGGTTATTTAACTGCATGGTATGGGTATGTACTAAACTCACAGTGTAATTGTTGTAATTTTACACCCAAAATCCAAACACCTTTTTTTTCTATCTTCTAGCATATACGAGATAGATTACGCGACTGATAAGCAGATGGCACGAAATTCAGTTCAGATTTACGAGTATATACTCGTACAAGCTCAGCTGGAATCTTACTACCAATTCATTTGTTAATTTGTTGGCTATTTTGTGTTGATCGAAAAAAATAGATAACGATTGTTGACAGCTTCAAGTGGAACTTGATGTGCACATATGTGCGGAAAGGGATAATTGAATGAGGATTGGAACAAGACACCCACAGTTGGTGGATTTCAAACACTGCATTGGATATGAGATCTTGATTTGGCTTAAAGTAATGCGCCAGAAGGTTTTCATTTAAAATTTGAAAATTTATTTGGATTTTTAAGTAAATACGAATTCGCAGTGTTCCGATCAATCCCAACGAGTGTCATATGGGTGGTAGTTGAAGAGTGAAGCGAGGCGCATTAACAAAAAAGGCAGAGATAGAACGAAGAACTTGTGAAGCCGGTTTCAAGGCCCATGTAGGACCCAAAGAGGTGATCCAGTGAGAGATGTCGTGAGTTTACGAGTGAACACTTCTTCCTGTGTTGAGTTTATGGAGTGAACACTTCTCGCTGCGTGCTGTGTTGCAATGAAAGAAGATCAAGAAGAAGAAGAAACAGTCAGGTGCTGATGGTATACCGGCTGAGCTATTTAAATATGGTGGCGATGTACTGAAGAATTGTATGCGTTGGGGTCTGCGCAAAATTTGGTGGGATGAGAGCATGCTTAACGATTTGAGCCTGAGTGTACTCTGCCCAATCCATAAGACGGTGCGAAGTTTGATAGCACGATCTGATATGTGATTTTGGTATCACAAAAAAACTTATTCGACTGCGTGGACTAACTTTGAGCAACACCAAAAGCGCCGTCGGTATCTGAGAAGACCCTTCTGAGTCGTTCGATATTAAACGAGGTTTCACGAGGTTGAAAGCCGCTAGTGCGGAGCAGAGGAGAAGCGGGCTTAGATCGAATTTTTACAGCTATGTTTTGCTGAGCCGGGGACAGGAGAAGGGCCTTAAGCAACCTGTATGAAGCTTGTACCGATCAGGTTTCATAGAAAACAGCCAGAGCAGTATTCTTACCCAAACTAGGTAAGACAGGTCACCTGTATCTTAAGGACTATCGACTATTGAGTTTAGTTTTTTTTTCTCCTATAAATATTGGAACTCTTAGAGGATGTTCACATTAAGCAAACTGTTGATGAGGGAGTATGCTCTCAAAATTTCTATACATTAGGTGTATCAGTAGACACAGCATCACATAAAATCATGTGGAAGGCAAAATCAACTCTCGAATATGTAAAATATACTGTGGACGATAGAACCAGCATCAACACCATTAATAATGTCAACCTCGAAGTACAATATAGGAACCCTTTTGCCCATAGTTACTACTAATGGAATGGATCGGAAATTGAAAAGTAAAATTCTCTCTCGACGGAAAATTTTAAAGCACTATAGGCCACTCACCATTCCGATCCTTCTATATGGACAGGAAGCGGGATCGACGATAAAATTCAGAGAGTCAGCATAGGATTTTCAAGAGAATGTTTTTGGTGAAGTTTGTGGGTTTTTTTTTTTTTTTAGAAGAATGAAAACAACTTATGTTGTAACCACCGGTGGAGGTAAAAGAAGTGAAATACCTCTACTGCAATGAATGAATGAAGAATAAATGAGTAAATTAAGAAAGGAGTATGGAAGATATCCTTGTCAGAGTAATTGAAATGTGTGAAGATCAAAACGAAGTCTATCTAAAAAGACTATTTCTTAGCTTGGTATTAGGTAATGGAAATGGGATTGAAATTTTGCCTTTGGGTCGGCCTTGCTGAATGAAATTTATTTACGAAGCTTATTGTCCTTGAAGAAGCACATCTAATCTATTTTCTGGTGTTTCAGTAAGGTCTAACCCTTTCATTATAATAGCAATGATATCTCTGGGGGTGTGAAACGACCCTACAATCCACGCCTTGGAAGTAACGAGTCATCACGCGATTATGCCATTTATTTAGATCATCGTCAAACAACCTGGAATAACTGAGTTCATTTTGTGATTTCGATAAAAGTCAACAATAAACCTAAAATCCAAATTGAATCAAAACATTTCGGATTACAAGCCAAAACAAAAGACAGCAGGAGAGCGCGCGATGAAAAGCCAGCTAAAATAACAAAAAGAAGCAAACAGGAAGGAAAAGGTGTTAAAGAAAAAAATTTCAACAAGCAAACAACCCTTTTTGAAAATGCAAATCAAAATAGATGAAAAGCTGAAAAGCTGAAAACTCAACGAAAATTCGAAAGCAGGAAAAGAAATCAAGAAAAAACAGCACGCAGCATGAGAATTGGTTAAGAGAACAAACAGCTACAGTTGAAAAGACACATGCCGCATGCCACAGGCAAGCAACCGCTGCTGTAGAAACTATTCAGCGTGTCGCATTAATGAGCAATCATCAACATTAACAACATAATCATCATCATCCTCACGACCAATCCACTCGAGTACTCTGCGCGCAAGCACACACTTCATTAAAATGCAATTTCATTTGCGCTGTCAACAGTTGATTATCAAAATGGCAATATGAACTTAACTCAACATCCAATATATTCATTTTCGGTTTGTAATCGCCGCGTATGCTCTTGAGCGCTGCAACGTCGTTTCGCATTCGCTATGCTACTCATGCACGTGGCAGACGCACCAGCGAGAAACATGCAGTCAACACATAAGAACGCCGGCTGGCAGGCAACTGCAATGCGTCGCGTAGTGGTGGTGGTGGTGGTCGAAGATAGGGAAACTGGAGCGCATGCGCAACGGCGCATATCCCGCTTGTCAAAACAATGAAACTCAACACGATGCTTGTTGTAAAATCGGCAGCAAAAAGGGTGCGTAACACAGACGCGCTGCTAATAGCAGCAGGGTGTACGCTGATTGCCCTCAACTACCAAGTAAATAGGGGTTGGTCGGTCGGTTGGATACCTGTGCGCGCTCGCTGTCGGTTGCAATTCAAAAACGATTCGCTTTAATAAAATTTAATTCGAATTTGAAAACGTGAACGGTGACGCCTGCTGTGTGTTGTTATTTTTCTTGTTTTTCATTTCATTCAATTTTATTTGATTTCATATTGTTTGCTGCTATGCAGATTCCCTCCGGCCGACCATATGGAATTTAAATGTAATGAAAGTCAATGAGGCAAGGTATGTGGGATTGGCAAGTAATGATGCAGAGTGAAAGGGTAGTACGGTGAAGGGGAACATGTTGAAAACCCGTTTTGTAGTTTCTTTCAACACAATTTTTGTATGCTGATGATTATATGCATCTGGTTACTTTAACGCTGATTTGTGTCGAAACTATAAAAATAGAAAACGATCTGAGCTCATCAAAAGGCACCTTACTATTATCATATATTTTAACATATATTTATGATATTAGCTTTAGACATGAGATAGCTATGCGCAGACACTCCTTACGCGATCGTAGCTGTATTAACTAGTATCAAGGCATCTTGTGAAGCCAGATCCCTTTTTCCTTGATCTTTCAAACAGTTTCTCCCAGTACCAGCTTGTGTCATGTATCGAAAAGAGCAGGGACGTTGCGCCAAAATGGGGGCAACGACCCCAAATGGTGTTTTGGCTGTACGAAAATCGCATCGCAGCATATAAAAAGTAATAACAGGACTCGGGTAAACGTACAATGCGACCGGGTAAAATCAACCTTCTCTAAGGTACTAGCCTACTAACCTACTTCTTCCCTAGCAGGACAAAATGAGCGAAAGCAAGGCCATCGTTATACTGAAGAAGTCCAAAGCAACATGGAGGGGTCTAAATACGAGGCAGCGAGACAGTTTCTAACTCAGTGACTTCAACTCTGTCCAAAGATACCAAATGGCAACCGCTTTAATGTGAAAATCTCTTTGAAAATCTCGTTGAAAGAAATTAAAACAGTTCATAAAATCGTGTAAAATGTACGCAAATGCAAATGTTGGGATATGCGGGGGAGCACAACGAGCCTACTCAATGTCAGAGGTACGGTTCCTCGCGCTACAGAGTCTCAATATCTCCCTTCTTAAGAGCCCAGCTGAATCCAAAATTTTCAAAGCTGGAACTCTTTCATTCATCCGATCGATATTATCTAATCAGCAAAATCGCTATTTCTCAATTCATTGGACTGTGCCCGTATTAAGGGGTTAGGCCACTCTAGAATTTTCGGAGTTTTTTTTTCGTTCAATGGTCTCTAAAATGTTATACCGAAAGATTATGACAGATAAAAATTTCTAAATGCCCAATTTTCGTTCTCTAGGTGAAGCGTCTGTTTCAGTCAGTAAGGCATACTCAAAACTTTAAACGCGTTTATCTCAAAACTGATTTTTTCAAGTTGGCCGGAAACATAACTCAAACAATTTACTACCGATTCAATTGAAATTTTGACAACATCTTCAGAAATACATTATCTACAGAAGTACGTAGGATTTTTTATCTTGCATAATTTTTTTTTTTTTACTAACAAATTTCGAACAATTTTTTTAGGCCAAATAGTTACTTTTTCCTTTAGAGACCCGTCATTTCGTCAAAAATGTGAAAGGATAATATTGGAAAAATCCTACGTACTTCTGTAGTTATAGCTATTCACAAGCGGGAACTGTTTAACAACTTATTCAAATTAAATAAATTACAAGAGTTGTGTGTCCGGCCGTGGTTCCTGAAGAAATGGAGACATCCTAGGGAGAACGCTGTATAGCCGCCATTTTTAAAATAATTTTTCTTAAAAGCAGTTAATCTTATGTATAATAAATACCTTTTGTCAAAAATCAGATTTATTTAATAGTTTTCCGAAAAAAATCTCAAAAAAGGCCTAATTTGTGGTCCTCTAGAGTTGCCTATGCCACTGTGATCATCCTATTTCCACTGTGAATGCACAAAGGACCATAAACCGATTGCGAGAACCCCGCTCTCGAAAACGCTCTCGTGCCGACTCATTGCTCACGCCTCTGCACCATATAGTACTCATCCGTTTGCGGATCGAATGAGCAATTTGTAGATCTTTGTTCGTAGAGAGAGGACTTTGCATTTCAATTTCTCATTTTCATTTACTCAGTTCAAAGAAGGGTATTTTGGTATTAATTCCTTGCAATTTAGGGCAGACATTATATTGGTTGTTAATGATGTTCCTTAATACATGTTCGAAATTATCAGCTGTGCTACTTTCTTTCGAAATGAGTTCAAAATTTGGATTTTCACTGATCACAATAATCCTTCCGAAAGCGAACAATACACGTTTTTTCATTACGCATGAACATGCTGCTTCGGAAAATTTACAGAAAAACTAACTCACATAGAGTGAACGAAACAGACTCTTCGGTTAATTTTTACTATTCAGATATGACAGACAAATATTTTTTGCTGCCCCTCTGACCACTCTTTATCCAGCGAAATGCTTGGGTCAGTTAGAAAGATTTCACCTCCTTCCCCAGACTCGACAGCAGCCTTCTGGCAAAATTCCAAGTCTCACAGCTTCAACCAATCAGTTAGATAAATCTTGTATGGGAATCATGAGCTTGGAAAAGACAGTAGCTTTCGGGTTAGCCTTACATATATCGGGATTTGGCAACCCTATGGTTGCAATCTGCCATGCAACTTAAAATATTCATTGCGACTAAAAAATCAATTTAAATCACCAACATTTTTGTCCGATTATTATCTTACAACTCTCCACGGATATCAACTCAGCAACTGCGCTTCGTTGAACCTAATTCAGCTTTTGACGACGAAGCTCAATCAAGGAGCAGTTTTTATCGATGGTATGGTGAATTTAATCGAGGTCATAAATCACTAAAAGACGAACTTCGGGAAGGTTGCGCAAAAACACTGGTTATTCCAGAAAGTATTGATGCTGTGCGAAAACTGGTATTGCAAAATCGTCATGTGACCTATCGTGAGATTGATACAACTATAGGTATTACTGAGACCAGCATACCAGCATACCACCATACCAGCATACGGGCTTACCAGCATTTGACTGTAAAAAAAAATTTCACTTTGGATCCCACCTAATTTATCAATCGCTCAAAAAAAGCTCGATTGGTCGAGAGAAATTTTAAAAAATAAATACACACTTAGACTGGAGTTGGATTCTTACAAGGACTCAAAATTTGACTCCGGGGTTGGCATTCCCTGCCGAGGTGCAACCGCAATTAGAATAAGATATATATTTTTTTTAATTTTTGATGTTGGTCAGGACAGAGTACGAATCACGGTGATCTAATTCTTTGTGAGACTTATTTTCCGTCAAGGAATGGATGGCAACGTCAAAATTGGATCTGCGGAATTTCATCGCTGTAGAAGAAAGTGTAAAATCGTAGGAAGATGAGCCGGTTTAAAATCTACACTAACCTG
Source organism: Neoceratitis asiatica (assembly GCA_030068015.2). Classification (NCBI taxonomy): domain Eukaryota; kingdom Metazoa; phylum Arthropoda; class Insecta; order Diptera; family Tephritidae; genus Neoceratitis; species Neoceratitis asiatica. The sequence goes on from CM061524.1 coordinate 35,129,891, forward strand.
GATAAGCTGACTACTCTAAGGTGAGACATCTTTGAACTCTACAAAAAACAAATATTTCTACCAGCACTTACATACATAAGGGCCAAATTTCAATATGCCAAAAATATGAAATCCAGAGCACTATTAAACGAAAAAGGTTATCAAATAACAGACTTCAGCAGACGTTGTTAAAAAAATAGAAATATAGCACGTTGTGTATACGAGTATATATAAAGGGTGATCCAAGTAGAGATACTTTCATCAATAGCCTTTTTTGACAAATCACGCGTGAGTCGTGTCACGCTGTCATGTTATTTTTGTTCAGTATTGTTTGCCATTTTATCATGAAAAGACTTACGCCTGAACAAAGCTTACAAATCATTCAAATTTATTACGAAAATTCAAGTTCTGTAAAGAACGTATTTCGCATGCTTCGCTCAACTTATGGTCAACATAATCGGCCTACTGAGCGTACTATTCGCAACACCATCACCCAACTTGAGACCCTGCATTCATTATTGGATAATATTCGAGCGAATAGACCACGTCCAGCACGCAGTGAAGAAAATATAGCGGTCGTAGCTGAAAGTTTACACGAAGACCGTGGAGAGTCTATTCGACGCCGTTCGCAGCAACTCGGACTTTCGGACTGAAGCAGCACGACCTTCCCAATCAACATCGCTTCGCTCTATGTAGAAGCTCCGACGTTTTCTAACCAAATTTTGTTCAGCGATGAGGCCCATTTCCGGGTATTTAAAAAAGAAAAACTTCCGCATTTGGGCTGATGAAATTCAAGAGTTAACATTTCATCCAGAAAAAACAACGGTTTGATGTGGTTTGTGGGCCAGTGGAATCATCGGTCCATATTTCTTAAAAAAATGATGTCAGTGAGAACGTAACCGTCAATGGCGACCTTTATCGCGCCATGATAACCGACTATTTGATGCCTGAAATTGAAACTCATGATCTTCGCGGTATTTGGTTTCTACAAAGCGGTGCCTCTTTTCACACATCGCATCATTCAATGGATTTATTGAGAGAACACATCGGTGAGCAGATAATTTCACGTTTTGGGCCGATCGATTGGCCACCAAGATCGTGTCATATCACACCGTTAAAATTTTTTCTGTAAGGATATGTAAAGTCTAAAGTCTATGCGGACAATTCCGCTTCGATTCAGGACTTGGAGCAAAACATCATGCGTGTCAATTGCCAGTTTCCAGTCGAAATGCTCGAATAAGTCATCGAAAATTCGACTCAAAGGATGGACCATTTGAGACGGAAATATTTGAGAGATAATCCTCAAAAAATAAATGCCGAAGAATGTTCTTTCGAATGATAATAAAATTTCTTCAATAAATTTGAATTTTCTGTGTTTTTCTTTTCTTTCAAAAAAGTAGGGAACCTCGAAATGGATCATTCTTTATACCCCAACACAGATACACATTAACTCCCAAGTATTTTTAAAGCCCATCAAAAATCGCAACTCGCAACAAACCACGCAAGCGTTAAGCTACTCAACCCACATACCCCACAAGGCTCAGCTCCGCTCATGTGTCCGTCTAAGAGCCCGTTAATTTTTTTATGCATCATGTGCAGTACCTACTACTACTGCCCACCTATTCCCTGCCAACCGCCCATTAACAATTACATACATGCTTATGTAACTACATGTTTATACTGTAGTCCCTTTATGACCGTTAAGTTTTACTCTCATTGTTTCAATGGCGTTTGGCCTTTTATGTACGCCGTTTTGTCACAAAATTGAATTTTATGACCGAATGTAACATTTCAACAACTCTAAGGACACCTGATGACGCGTCGTCTGTTATTGCTGTTAGCTGCCATTTACACTGGCTGCAATGCCTGGATGTGGCTGGTTGGTTGGTTGGCTGGCTGGCTGGCTCTCTGTTTTAATGTTGTAATCAATGTTTTGGTTGAAAGTATATACATACATACATGTCATACTTGCGTATATACATACATACGTATATTTTACGTTTATTAGTAGTTATATTGTGCGTAGAAAGCTCTCCCCGTGAGATTTTGTGTACAAGCGTAATTTCAATGTCGCCTCAGAGTTGGTAAACAGTTTTATGAGTTTTTTGTGTCATTCTGACGTTTGCTACAAAATGGTGACTGAAAGGTCATAAATAAAACGTACATACATATACGAGTACATATATTTAAGCAAAAGCTACTGGCTTTCTTAATTTGTTCAGTGGGGTTTAAAAATTTATGTTACTTTCTCCTTCGTTCAGCTCTACAGGCCGCAACAGAGTCACCTTTGGTACCAAACTGCGCTGAGAGGTATGTCAGACGTTCTTTATGACCTAAGTTAGTTCCTAATGTTTATAGACATCAGCCGTGGTCGCATCTCATCATATCTCCCCTCGGTGTAGATTCTCTCTATTATCACAAATCCAACCCAAATCTGTAAATTTTTTTAGAAAGATAAAGGAGAAACCGACAGCATGTGGGCAAGATGAAAATCTTCTGTCATCAAACAGTCAGCACATTCGTTACTCTGCTCGCAGTTTGCTGTTAACATCATCTAACCTCGCGGTGATTAAACAGACTACAGATCTAATGAATGCGTTGATCAGCGCCTCAAAATGCATGTTAGCAAATAGGTAGTCTGGGGTGGACACTCGAACCATCTTGGTGGAGTTCGAGGCCTGTCTAGACTTTCATCCTACTCTGGGTTCGGCATTCGATTGCAATACAACTCCACATTGAACTGGCACAAGTTCAAATCCACTCGCATTTAGGTTTAAACCACAAGCACCACGATGCTTGCACAGGGGTCTTGTTCTGGAACAGGTCGGAGCAAGCTCAGTGGGCTCATGTCCTCCGTAGTATCATATTTTTATCTCCGGTCAAGTTGCGTTGCCGGAACTACTCTACTATCAGTTGAGCTTCCATACAGCTCACAACTAAACGATACTCTCCGAATAGACCCGAGCGACTTCCATTCCAGGGTTACAGATTTTGGTGTACGGTCAAATCTGTACTACCAGTTGAGCTTCCATGCAACTACGGGCTGGTAGGCAGGGATTGGACCTCTTACCATCGAGACATACCAACTCGCAACTCCACGACACTGTCCGAACGGCCTTGCTGCATGAACAGAAGTAAGCAAGCTCCGAAGGCTCCTCAAGGGTACCAGATTTTAGTGTAAGGTGAAATCCCTTCTTTCAGTTGAGCTTCCCTACATCTCCGCAGTGATAGACTGGAGTTGGATCCTTACACGGACTCAAAACTTGCTCATTCACATTTCAAATCTAAGCGCTTCTGACTGTCAGACGCATTTTCCCGCTAAAAGCCCAAATGACTCCGTTCAAACTATTCAGCTGCACATTCCACATCCTCATTAACCTGAAGACGCTGTAACAACACCAAGTAGGGAGGACACGCACCCATCAAGACCTTCAACCCTTCATTAAAGACGGTACGGCATGCAGGCAAACAAACTAGCAGTGTCGCCCTGTGCCGTTTAACATCCGCTTCCTACCAGAAGTTGTCATGATGGGTTCATACCATATAGCAGGGTCATAAGTAGCGCAGCAGATACACAAAGTGCGGAACCAAATTCATTCTCTCACTCACGGTCAGCCGCAAGAACTTGATTTGTGCCACATACCTGTTACTGGCACCATTCACACGAACAACCCGTGGACGTATCAGATACAACTCTACCTTCACTATCAGCATTATCACTATCGTTTCCACTGAGATGTCAACACCAAGTCGTATTCCCCAATTGTGAGTGTGACCGAAAGTCGCTCATCCCCACTGGATTTAAATCCATAATGGACTGGCCCTATACTAAAAGTAAAAAATCGTCCGAAAACGCACAACACAACGTTCCAACTCTCACAGCAAGGAATCCAACACACGGTTTCAAACAAATTGACCACAGATGGGATCCTAAAGTTGACAGTCGTAACTGTGAAAACGTAAACAATTTCGTTTATATATGAAGAAGCAATATCAGCGACAACATCAGTCTGGAAATCCAACGCCGAATCACTCTTTCCAACAGCAGTTACTTTGGACTGAATAGACAATTGAAAAGTGAAAACCTCTGTCGACGAACGAAGATCAAATTTTATAAGTCGTTCCTTATTGCCACCATACAGCCGATGATAAGTCGGTATTGAAAGTTTACGAGAGAAGGGTTTTTCGAACTTTTCGTACCAGTATTGAAGAGTACCAGATGATGGGACGATGAGCTATATGAGATATACGATGTCATCGACGTAACGCAGCGAATTAAGAGACCGCAGCTACACTGGATAGGTCATGTTGCTCGGTTGGATGCACCACTGCAGCTTTGAAGGTTTTGGATACAGTACTCGCCGGTGGAAGATGAGGAAGAGGAATATCTTCGGTAGAAGGATCACCTGGTTATGGGGATTTTCATTATTTTATCTATAACTTTCTACTGTAAACTTTATTTATACCTCTCTATCTCTACAACAGTCGTCAAAACCACTCATCAGTATTTGTTGTAATAAAAAAAATGGCTTCTTTGAGGCGATTACTTATTTTCTCACCATTCTTACTCTGTTATTTTTTATTTATTTAGAAAAATCTTTTTTTTTTTTTTTTTTGAAATCTCCTTCACATTAATAAAGATAAATTCATTTTGCACGCTCTCTCCCAATTCGTCATCGTTTATCAAGCGGAACCCATCATCAGCAGCATCATATACACACTGAATACAAATCTCTTTCTCTCTCTCTCTCTCTCTTCTACCCCTGGCTCTTCCCACTTTGGAATTGAATTGAATGTCCTGCGCTGATTCAATTGTCCTTGTCCCTGTCCTCATGTCCGACTCATGCATTCATCTCCCGTGGTCTTAATCCATTTAATATACTCATATAAACAGAAATTGATGTTACGGTAATTGAAGTGTGAATGTGATTTCATATTTTTTCCACAATAAAACATACTTAAAATTATCCGCAAGCACATGCATACACACACGCACGCTCAGGAAATGGCGTATATATTCGCACAATTACAATCGGATAACAAAGGAAAAACGCCTCCGTTCGCTTATTTATGAATTCTCAACATGTTTATGCCCCCGTTACGTGCGCCACCTTCAGTGTTTTCGCTTTTTTTGTATTACAGTTCTGAAAATCTTCTCGTCTTTATTCTGCTCTTTTTCAAGTAAGTATTTAATGCGCGTCCGTTTGGACAGTCAGGCACAAGTGCATGTTACTACATACGAGTATGTACATATATTTCAAGGCTGACTAACAATACGCGCGCATACAAATGTGCATTACATAAATACAAAGACAAGTCCTTCAAATGTGGGGGGAGTGTATGTTTCCAAGCTCTGCGGGATGCTCACTCAGCACGTCTCAGTTGTATTCGATGATTAAATGTCTCTATTAGTGGGAGTTTCATTTTGAAATGGTTTGAGTTGGCTTTCGAATTTTATAGAGCGCAACGAGGGAGGATTAATTTTCTCTGGTTCTTAAATTCTTATTCGATTTATTATTTATTATACGCGATTAGTATATTGTTGCAGCAGTTTCTCGCCAAACTCTTAATAGAGAGGATATAAGAAATTGAAAATAATTAAAAAACCTGAAATAGTGAAGGCAGCTACGAGATGAACGACCATCCTCCTCAAGAACATTCTTTGGCATTTATTTTTTGAAGATTATCTCTTTCAAATGTCGGCCGCGGCTACGTCTCAGATGGTCCATCCGTTGAGTCAAACTTTCGCCGACTTGTTCGAGCATTTCGACTGGTAACTAGCGAATGACACACGTGATGTTTTGCTCCAAGGCCTGACTCGAATCGGGATTGTCCGCATAGACTTAAGACTTTACATATCCCCACAGAAAAAAGTCTAACGGTGTGTTATCACATGATCTTGGTGACCAATCGATCGGCCCGAAAAGTGAAATTATCTGCTCACCGAAGTGTTCTCTCAATAAATCCATTGAATGATGCGATGTGTGAAAATAGGCACCATTTTGTAGAAACCAAATGCCGCGGAGGTCATGACTTTCAATTTCAGGCGTCAAATAGTCGGTTATCATGGCGCGATAAAGGTCACCATTGACGGTTACGTTCTCACTGGCATCAGTTTTGAAGAAACATGGACCGATGATTCCACCGGCCCATAAACCACACCAAACCGTTGTTTTTTTCTGGATGAAATGTCAGCTCTTGAATCTCTTCAGGTTGATCTTGTTCCAAATGAGGCAATTTTTTTTATCTACCCATTGAGCCAGAAATGGGCCTCATCGCTGAACAAAATTTGGCTCGAAAACGTCGGATCTTCTTGGAACTTTTCAAGAGCCCATAGAGCAAAGCGATATAGTTTGGGAAGGTCGAGCGGTTTCAGTTCTTGCACAAGCTATATTTTGTACGCTTTCAATTTAAGATCTCAACGTAAAATGCGCCTAGACGTTCCATACGTCAGTCCGGGTTGCTGTGAACGGCGCCGAATCGACTCTCCACGGTCTTCGTGGAGCTACGGCCGCTATATTTTCTTCACAGCATGCTGGACGTGGTATATTCGCTCGAATATTATCCCATAATGAGTGCTGAGTCTGGGTGTTACGAATAGCACTCTCAGTAGGCTGATTATGTTAACCATAAGTTGAGCGAAGCGCTCCAAACACATTCTTTACAGAACGTGAGTTTTCGTGTAATAAAGTTGAACGATTTGTAAACGTTGTTCACGCTTAAATCTTTCCATGATGAAATGCCAAACAATACTGAACAAATAACTGAAAAATAGCAAAAAAAAAAGGGCTATTGGAAAAAGTACCTCTACTTGAATCACCCTTTAAAAGCTATAAACTGTTCAAAACCTCCGGTATGAATGGAATCTCTCCCATCTTGTTACAAAATGGATCAGACCTATTAACGCACAAACCTGCCTCGCTGTGCACAGCTTCCAGCCGCCTGGTGTATATAAAAACAGGTGGCAAAACGACAAGGTGATTTTCATCCAGAAGGCTGGTAAAAAAGCACTTCTCTGTACTAAAGTCGCATAGATCGATCAGTTCGACATTCTTTCAACTAAGATGCATGGAAAGGATCTGCGACGATGGGATCAAACAACAAATAATCCCCAAGCGAGTTCCATTTCTATAGCAAGCATATGTCAGGGGTAAACGAAGTAGTCGCGACAAGTAAAACCACCACAAATATACGAAAGCACACTCTTGTATAGCAGGCACATTGACCCCAGAAAATCTGTTGAAGACTGTCCGAAAAACATACATGGACGAAGTGCGCAGATATCATTACTGCAATAAAGAAGCGTCTGAGACAAGAAGAGCGCATAGCGCGCCGTGAAACCGCACTTTGAGTGACGGTACAGAATAACGAAGTAATATCGGAATTGATAGTCCCGCGTGGGTCCGACAGGCCCAGCGTACGAAGGAGGTTGGGTTGAGTCCGTAGGTCCCAGGAGGCCAATCGGGCATGCGGGTATACGGCATACTCGTATCTATGAAGATTCCTTGGCCTACTGGGTCGTCACCAAAACAAAACAAAAAACCTTACAGCATTCATTGACGCGGAGGAAGCTTTCGTTAATGCAGAAACCAACGCATGTATTTCGTCAATTGCCTCAATTGGAATCAACCTGAACCTACTCGTCTGCTTGAGGCATACGTTGAGCGACAGATCAAGCAACCGAGAAATGGAAATTTTCTGTCGGTTGGACGAATTCCACTCAGTAAGTATATATCTATACTACAGGGTTCTTCTATGATCTCAGTAATAAAGAAGCTTTCTTCAAACAAAATTACTACAACCCTGTGCGCTAAGCAGAGATTATAGGCATTACCGAAGCTTTCAAATGGGGAAAGGCTTTAATCGGAAAATCTAATTAATCTATTATATGTGCCAACACAATGTTCAAACGTGTGAGAACATGTTTACCTTCTTCTAAGAGACCATCACAGGAGAACTTAGTGAACATCACTTAGGTCCCGTATCACACGAATGTAGAAGGCAACGAAAAGGCAGACGAACGCTACCAAATGCCTCAGATTTTTCACTGTCTGAAAATTTTTCCTGAAGTAATGGGTCAAAAAGGAACAGTTTAGATCATAGAGCGTTTCTAACGTGGGGCATACCATTACAATACTATGGGATAGCGCAGATTGCAGACAAGCCAAACTGTCACTAGCACTAAGCAAAAGAGAACTAATTATCTTTCAAGGTTTATTTAAGGGGCATCTGCCTTTGAGATAGTTGGGTTAAGCCACGGAGCCCAATGAGCCTACTAAATAGTTTGAGTGCAGCCGCCTGCGGACAGGTCCTCAACCTCCCCTTTTCAACCAATCCACCAACAAACCATCAGTTGATCCTAGTAAAATTGTAGGGAAAACATGAAAGCGCGGGCCTCAAATCTGAGAACAAAGCAAAGAGAACAAGGAAAAGCTCGGACGAAGTGGTTGAATGAGTGTTTGATGTTACAGAATTTGAACCAATGGATCCTTTTTTGATGTTACAGAATTTGAACCAACGGATCCTTTTTATAAAATTCTAATTCTTGGAGAAATAATAATAAACGCTTTGTAGCCGCTGAAGCGATTTTCGACCGATCTCCACCTCCAATTTTTAAGTTTGCATCTCAATGCTTCTGAGCCGGCTCTGAACGGCTGATGTATTTTTATGCGGAACTCTTTTATTTCATTTCAGAAATACACTCGGAGCACTTGACATTCCCTGGCGAGGGGAGGCTGAAATTAGATAAATTTACTCTCTATAAGTTTGGTTGTTGGTCAAACCTGGAAACAAACTCTGAACTTCCGAATGATAATACGCAATGCCAACCTAGCCGATTAGGATCTTAGGATCGGCGTTAGGATCTTAATTTTAGCTGATATAAACTCGAAACAGATAAACGTTTTAAAACGACGAGTGAAACTAGCGAGCGACGGATGGAACCCTCTAATATACGCGAAGATATATGTAACTTTCGTGAACCAAAACAAAGCTTCCAATCACATACGCGCAGTACTGCACTGAGAGAGCAAAAATTTAAATCTTCTAAATCAAACAAACATGGATTTCACGCTATTTATATAGAAAATGTGTGCCAATTTTAACAAATACTTTCCCGCTGCGCTTAATTACAGAGTACTCAGCGGCTCCCTCGGCGGCACCCCTTCAGAGTATCTCAACAATTAAGTGTCATTTTCAATGGAATTGTAAAGCTATAAACATAAATCATAGCAGCACCTTTCCATCAACTAAATATGTATGTATGTATGAATATATGTGAATAAATCTACTACACAAAACCCACACACACAGTTGGACACCTCTATTCACCGCAATTAAAATTGAAAGCCGCGAGTAAAAACATTTAGGGCGCGTGCCATAAAACGAAACAAAGGTACGCGTTCGCTCACTTTATTCTCGAGCAAATGTCCAGTTGGGTTTTTGTTTGAAATCGATGGCAATCAATTGGTAATATTTTGCAAACAATAATATTAAAGTGGAAAAAGTAATCATAAAAATTTTTTAGTTTCACTTTTGATTATGGCAATAAATATATAAAACCATCGGACATACAAACCCCCTGGTATGACAATTGAATTGAATGAAGAGGTATTGTGTGGAATAGAAATGTCCAAAGTGTATCGATAAAAGATATGGATTTTAGTGTTCGAGCGATGAGGATTGCGGAAAATTGATTATAAAATTCTTCTCGGTCATTAAAGCAAATTATGCTTGCAATTGTTTTGGAATTGTAAAATGCTAAAACGGTACATTGTGGATTTCACGCTGTGATTGTGAATATTACTACATATGTACATACATCCACAGATTGACGTTGTGGTTGTGGTTGAGTTGATGGGCGTTGGTTGAGCGAAATGCTTTGAGTGGGACACCTGGGTTGTTAATTGCGGTTTTAAATTAAAGTGCCTGCTACATATAAACATATATGAATATATATATATGTGTATGTATAGGATTATATGATAGCAGTCAATTAAAAAAAAAATTATCCAAAATCTAAACTTATAATACCATCACCAAAAGTCAGATTTTGAAAACTTAAAAAAAATTCGGTTTTTTTGTTTGATTATAACTGAGATATAATAAGTAATTTAATAAAAGAGGAAAAATATAAAAATACATATTTTAGAATTTACTTATAACTAAAAATCATTGACAGGCTGCATAGGCTCTAGAATCCCAATCCTAACCTCGGCTGAAAACTCTAGAATCCTTCATTCGCTGAAAAATTTTTTTTTTCCTTTTTTCTGTATTTTATTTCATTTCACATCTTTTCATTTAATTTAATTTAATTTAATTTAATTTAATTTAATTTAATTTAATTTTTCCAAGGTTGATCCAAGTAGAGGTACTTTTTCGATAGCCTTTTTTGACAGATCACGTGTGAGTCGTGTCCTTTTTTGAATTTCATTATTCTATTTATTTATATATTATTTTAATTTATTTTATTATAAATATTTTTATTTTTTTTTAGAAGCCTCATAAATTTAAAAAAAATATTATAAAGCAAAAGCGATATGTGCTAAAATTTCTAGCAATAAAAAAAGGTTCGTAAAATAAAGTGAATGCATTTCAAAGAGTTAAAACTCATAAAATGGCATAATAAAAATTACGAAACAATAAAATCTGTCACTAAAATAAGCAAACCAGAATATCATTTCAAAACAGTGACAAAGGAGAGAGAGTGTGTGTGTGTGTGTGTTAGCTAAAGTACGCAAGCAGCAGAATTGTCTTCCTAAATTCCAGTTGTATATTTATTACTCATCATTAATTTTCTCCAATTTCGGTTGATAAATGTAAATTAATGTCAATACTTGTTTGTTGTCATTTACTCGCTTTAATTTATTTTGCATATATTGTTCGATGCTCCTTTCAAGTTATTTATTTATTTATTGCATTTCGTTATCATTTCATTTTGTATGTATCTGAGGAGTTATTGGCGACTCATAAACTTTAATTATGGCTTTTGTGGTTTTTCTTTAATGCGAATATCGTGAATCAGCAAAGTTAAGATGTTTTTTTTATAATTCACAGTAGCTGTTGTAGTATATGTAATACAAATATCTGTGTTAAAAAAATATATATATTTACTTGTGGGGCGGAGAAATGATATGTAGATATTTTTTCTTTTAGATATAGAGTAAAACTTGACAGAAAGAAGAGACTTCCACGATTGCTTTCAGTCAGTTTCTTTTATAATTAAACCTTTTTCATATGGATATGGCTACAAAGTAAAAGGTGGAAAAATATTAGTTCTCTTCTTGAAAACGACGGTCAAGGACAAGGTATATATGGCGGAGAGATCCCCTGTGCAAACCATGCTAGCTTTCAGCTAGCGCTTACGGTGGGAGCACTCTCAGGCGAATGTATCGTGATCTGTCGGAAAAATTTCTCAATTAAACGACATCTAGTGGATCCATTAAAACTTTAGGGAAGAATTGTTGATGCTTCTATGAAATCCTGCGGTAGAACGTTCATTCAAGCAACATGCTTATTGCAGTATTTACAGGGGCTGAGATCCCTGCTATAATGTAACTGGCAAAATATATTAGACCTTCAAGGACAATGATTTGCTAAGGCAGAACCAGACAACAAATTAAGGCAAGCCAAAAGAAGATCCTGGCAGTTGTGACATAGAGAGCTCAACAAAGTCTGCAGGTCTAATGAATATTTGCAGATTAACGCCTCCGTTCCATTTTGAACACTGGAGCGGGAACTTCCAGAGGTGTCCGATAGAACGGAGCAGATGTATGTTTTGATAGCTCAGCTACTACAGATAAGGTGAACTATGCAATACAGCCTTTTCATATTATAAGCAGGTATGGATGAATTTTTCCCGGCTGTGCTAGGGAAAGCTGGAGATGGGATCACAAAATTCGCAAGCAAACTATATATTCCGATGCCACGGCGAACAGCTCGAGTTGTTTTCTTACCTAAGGCAGGGAAGACAGGGCGTATGTATCCAAAGGACTTCTTCAACCCAATCAATCAGTTTGACATCATTTCCACTAAAACCAATGGTGCGCTTAATGGATGTTCAAATAACAGGGCTTTCATAACGGCCACGAGGCTACATGCATTATATCAGTCGAAAGTCAAGACGGATGGGCACAGCAGTATAGCGTGATATAAGAAGACCGATAGACTACATTATTCCGTGCTTGATTTTCTAGGAACCTCTGAAAGCCCCAATAGAGCCAGATGGATGTAGCAAGGGAGAGAGAATACAGTTAAGCAGCTATAAAGACCGTATTTTCATGCATCATGAAGTCCGCAGTAGTTGCACTTTCCAAAGAGGCAGAGAAAAGATTGACAGAGAAAAGAAAAATCAACATTTACTGGGTACCAAGGAATATGGGCAGCGCGGGCAATGAGATAACCGACGAGCGTCAGGCATGTAAGCTTTAGGAAGGAGCAAATATGACAAAAATTTTGTACAAATCATAAGACGTAAAGCTCACTAAGTTTCTAAAGGGCGATCCAAGTAGAGGTAATTTTTTTGATAGCCTTTTTTTGACAGATCACGCCTGAATCGTGCCAAGCTTTCGTGTTATTTTTGTTCAGTATTGTATGAAATTTCATCATGGAAAGACTTACGCCTGAACAACGTTTACAAATTATTTAACTTTATTACGAAAATTCACGTTCTGTAAAGAATGTGTTTCGCGCGCTTCGCTCAACTTATGGTCTACATAATCGGCCTACTGGACGTACTATTCGCAACACCATCACCCATCTTGTGACACAGTATTCATAATTGGATAATATTTGACCGAATAGACCACTTCCAGTACGCAGTGAAGAACATATAGCGGCCGTAGCTGAGTGTACACGAAGACCGTGGTGAGTCGATTCGGCGCCGTTCGCGGCAACTCGGACTGACGTATGGAACGACTTGGCGCATTTTACGTCGAGATCTTAAATTGTAAGCGTACAAAATACTGTTTGTGCAAGAGCTGAAGCCGCTCGACATTCCCAAGCGACATCACTTCGCTCTATGAGCTCTTGAAAAGTTTCAAGAAAATCCGACGTTTTTGAGCTAAATTTTGTTCAGCGATGAGGCCCATTTCAGGCTCAATGGGTACGTAAACAAGCAAAATTGCCGAATTTGGGACGGACAGGAACCTGAAGGGATTCAAGAGCAGCCATTTAATCCGGAAAAGACAACGGTTTGGTGTGGTTTGTGGGCCGGTGGAATCATCTGTATTTTTTTTCCTTTAAAAAAGTAGGGAACTTCGAAATGGAGCTCCCGTTATTAGCGACAAAGAGGCCTCCTGCGCCTGAGTGTTGCCTGTTGGCCTCGCGTATCCTCAAATTAGGCCTGGCTGTAGACAACAAATGCAGGAAATACAAGGAAGGAGTGGGACAGTATAGCACGTATCTGGTGAGACAGAGGTTGGTCTCACTTGGAGAGGATATATGGCAGTACCTTCAGTCTGCTGCACCTAAACGCGCCTGCTTTAATTTATTACTAGAAAACAGTAATGTTCTTCAAGCTAGAGGCACAAGACATGGAAGTGTAGCAGAACATGAACTTCGTCGCAATGTAAAGCATCTAGTAACATTATGAACGTTTCCTCGTTCATATGAGCCTCCCTAAGGAGGCAGCCAGTTAAACTTAACCTAACTTACCTACTTTAAAACACTGCTTGTAGACATAATGATGAATTGTTTGCACATTCTTAAGACAATCAACGCTCAAGTCATTAATTAATTAAGCCAAAACTGATTGATATGAATTGAGTTATGCATCATTAAGCCGGAAAAAAGAAATAAGTGTAACAGTGATAACGTACAAATGCTCATATTTATAGCCGAAAAAACATACATATATGTATACATGTGAGTACGCAAGGATTTATTATTTAATATATGAATAAACAAACACCACCACCACCGACATCACCACCATCATCGCCGTCAATACCACCACAATATTCGCCACGAATCTGTGTGCCATTAATGCAAATTAAGAATATATGCAGTCATATGTCGCGAAATATTATAAAAAACAACAGCAATAACAACAACAATGTTAATAATGCAATACACATTAAATTCTCTACGGTGTCCGGATGTATGTGTGCGTGTGTGCGTATGTATGTACGCACGCCGCATGCTGCCCGCCCATTTTCGCATGTCATTACACATTATCATTCATAAATCAAACTTCAAATTGAATACAAGCGCAACAAAAATTACAAGTAAAAAATAACAGAAAATAAAAGAATCATCGAAGCAAAAAGGCAAAAATTTCAAGCCAAGCAGGAGGCAGAATGCCGGCATGGGCAGGCAGACAAGGACATGCAGCAAAGCAGCGAGTGAAATATTTGCATGAACTTTTACTTTTCCTTTTTTTTTTTTTTTTTTTTTTTGGTATTCCAGAGGTGCATGAATATTCAGAATTTTTCAATAAAATAACAACCACAGCAAGCAGTCAGAAAATACAAAAACAATGCGCCGCTGAAGCGTGAAGAAAGCGGTACACACACGTAAACTGAAAATGAAGGGAAATTTGCTTTGGCATATAGAAAGGCGTTAACGCCGAATTTTCCAAAAGTAATATGTGTGAAGCGCTAGGCGAATTCGTAAAAAAGTTACAGGCGGACTAAAAAAAAAATAGAGACAAAAACAAGGAAGTCATCATCATCAACATCATCACGCACCATAAGACACGAGCAGCAGGCCACGGAAGCACGGAGTAGCACACACTTACAGGCGCAGCAGGACACAAACACACATGCAAGGATAAAAAATGATAAGGACACCCCTTTAAAAACCCCTTTAAAAAAAGCATGCAACGGAGGAAAATATTTGTCGCACATATGTACATACTTATACATACATATGTTTGTGCTAGAGTTGTAACAAATTACCGATTTCGGTTTCGAAAACGCGAAGCTTTCGATTATAAATATGTACCACAATACACCTGGAGAAGTTGACACTCAGGCCGACCGCTATTACAAAAATATATTTACGATAATTTGGGATGCTGATCTGCCCGGGATTCGAGCCCGAACTTTCGATTCACTTTTTTTATATTGAAAACGGCTTCGGTCAAACATATGTTCAAGGTTTGGTGCCGATGAGGACTGGTTTTAGTTATTAAAACGCTTTTCGTTAGATAGATAGCGGCAGAAGACTTAATAGACTGGAAGTGTGGCAAACGGATCTGTAACAGAGTTTCTCCCGATTACACCGTGCATCAGAGAGAGAGGACGGTGACTAACGTCACACCTCTGCAATTTATTTACATATATTTTCGACGATAGAATGTGTTTGAAAACTTGCGTTTCAGATTCGGTAAGCTCAAGCTTTTAATGACTTTGGTCAGACCTCCTTGAAAGGGTGGAATTCCGTTAGAAACTGCAACTTCGGCGACCGAATTTATAAAAATATTTTAACAATAATTTGGGATGCTGATCTGCTCATGATCCGATCCCGAAAGCGGTTCCGGTAAAACATATATTCAAGGTTCGGTGCCGATGAGGACTGGCTTTCGTTAGATAGATGGAGACTTAATGGACTGCAAGTGTGGCAAACGGTTCTTTAACAGAGTTTCTCCTGGTCACACCGCGCATCAGAAAGAGGAAAGTCCCCGAAAAGTGTGTTTCAGATGCGGTAAGCGCAATTCTTTAATGACTTTGGTCATACCTCCTTTAAAGGGCGGAATTCCGATTTCCTTAGAAACTGCAATTGCAATCAAGACTTCGGATCCAACTTCGATTGCGATAAACTCATTTTTGTAGCTACTCTGTCAACTACAATCAGGTGAGCTCTCCATATGGAACAAAGGCTGGTTCGCGTAGATACGGAGAGTGAAAATAAATTGCACTCGTACATCCTAGCCGAAACTACTACTAGGTGCCCGAAGTCGTCGAAAGGCTATACTCCTTGACTCCACATACGACCGCGATTGTTACCGAGGTTCAAAGACGCAAAAAAATCCTCAAATCCCTAGCCGGCAGTATTTGGGGCAAAGGTAATCGGCTAGCCGGTCCTCTGCACACCAGAGCTGGTGAGACACATATGAAATTACAGATTTATCAAAACACTGCCATGAAAACCACGCCAGGAAACCTTCTTATTTCGCCTATGAGTCTTCATTAGATATTCGGCATATGCTCCAAGCTACTGTAATGTTTTCTAAAGATCACTCTTCAGATAGCTGCTTTAAGCCGGGCTGTTCCCGAAGATACTGAACAAAACCGTTGGATGAGACGCGTTATAGAGGGATCTTAAGCGACATTTACAGAGAGTTTGTCAATATCTTCCCCAGATTTGTTCCCGTGAATGGTTTTATTGGATACCTACAATCCACCCACGGTTTATTGCAGAGGAAGAACTCAATCTGCACCGTGAGTGCCGAGTAACACCTTGGTTTTGAGTTCGGAACTTAAAGTCCTTCAACCAACCCAGTTCTTTTGCAAATCTAGTTCGTTCAGAGAGATGAAGGAAACTCGTCTTCGGCACGTCGAGAACTCCACAACAGCCCTACCAACAACACTTGGACTTCGTTTAATCAAACTTCAGTCGTCGTTTTTATTCCCGGTTTCGTTGAACACTCTTTGCGTGGAACACTAGGAACTGCATATATCCCCTTCACGGCACTCAACAGCAGGCACAACGCGCGAGAGAAACTCGAACAAACTTTGCTGTCAATTTTTGTGCAATGGGAGTGTAGATTCCACACAAAAAAGGGTGAGATAACATTTTGCTACAATTTTTTTTTTTTTTTTTTTTTTTTTTTTTTGGTAATAGTGACATAAGAGTTATCAGCTAACGGGCTCACCCCTTTTTGCATATAACCACAGATATGCATACATTGGTGTATATTTCGAACCCTCATTTAGCATATTGGCATGTGTATGTATGTATGTATATGCATGAGCACCTAATAAAAAAGTTATGAATAAATTAAAATCAAAATTGGAGTGAGGAAAACTAGTTAGCTAAAGGACCAGACGGCAGCGAAAGGGGAGGGAGGCAGTGTAATATTGCCGCTGTCGCTGCTGCTGCTGCTCATTGTTGCTCATTTTAACGGTCCATGACTGTCAAACTATTAAATTCATATTAAGTGAATCAAAATAGCTGCAGGCAGTTAAACACACGCACACACACGCACATACATACACATACATACATATAAGTATATTTTTACATATTTGCAGGCATTTTCCAGCCTTAAGGGCGCGCGCTGCACATCAAGTGAAATGAACCGACATTCAATTTTTAAAATTATGTTGTCAAAAAAATATACAAACAACAACAACAACATGAAAATACTGTCATATTGTAGCATGAAATGACTGAAATTTATCACATATGTTGAAAAATTTGCATTTGTTTCACTTGAAGAAATGGTAATAGCATCAGATTAGCGCGCCCGCAGCAGCAAAGTGCAGTCAAACAGGATATGGTAGGGGGGGAAAAACAACAAATCTGTCAATTGAATTTAATCCCAAATCAGAGGGTTAATGAATTGCTTTTATTAATTCGGTAGTAATTGTGGATAATGCATATGTATTTAATGGCATAGAAACTGGGATTAAGTACTCGTATGCACTAATACGATGATGTCGAGGCAAAGGTGAAAAGTAAATCTTAAAAAATTAACAAAATAATTACAATAAACACTGGATAATAGATCCGCATACAGAAGTCCACTTTGGAATATTAAAAAAAAAATCTACGGCCGCACCATAATGGGAGGTTTTATTGTGCATTGGCAGTTAGGGGATTCCACTTTTGTATACGACCACTTGTGATTTAAGGGCCTACGAGATGTGTTCAAAGAAAAAGGTGAATTTTGAATTTTTTTGAAAAGTACTTATTTACTCATCAATATCCATTTTGTTCCCTTCAAAGTAATCCCCCTCGGATATAATACACTTTTGCCAACAACGCTTTCTCCAATCCTCGAAGCACTTCTGAAATGCGCTTTTCGGTATCATCAGTCATCAGCTCTTTCTTCGACTTCTGACTTGATTTCATCAATTGTGGCAAAACGCTTTCCTTTCATTGGTTTCTTTAGTTTTTGGAATTGGAAAAAAACGCAGGGAGCCAAATCTGGTGAATACGGTGGTTTAGGCATGATTACGGTTTTGTTTTTGGCAAAAATTTAACAAATAAGCATTGATGTGTGAGCTGGTGCATTATCGTGATGTAGAATCCTCGACTTGTTTTTCCACAATTGCGATCATTTGAGCCGTATTGCTTCACACAAATGTTGCATAACTTCCTTGTCGTATTCCTAATTAACTGTACGACCTTTTGGCAGGCACTCATGATGCACCACACCATTGTAATCAAAGAAAACAGTGAGCGAAACCTTCACATTTGCTCGAACTTAGCGTGCCTTTTTCGGTCTTGACTTATCTGGCAGCTTCCATTGAGATGATAAGGGCCTTGGTTTCGACGTCATAACCATATACCCACATTTCGTCACCAGTTATGAGCCGTTTGAGCAAACCAGCATCGCTGTTGACGTCATTCAACAACTCCTGAGCATTACTAAAGCGACATTGCTTTTGCTCAAAATTTAGCAATTTCGGAACAAATTTCACAGCCACAAGTTTCATGCTCAAAACATTCGAGAAAATTGAATGGCATCAGCTGATTGATATGCCAACATCCTCTGCAACTTCTCTAATAGTGATTCGACGATTTTCAAGAACAATTTTTTTCACTGCTTCGATGTTTTCTTCGCTTGTGCGACCACATCAGCACCTCCAGAACGCTTATCGTCATCAACATCTTCTCGGCCTTCTGCAAAGCGCTTGTATCACTTATAAACACTTTTTTGAGACAAAGTGCACGGAAGAATACCACAGTCAACATTTCAAGTGCCTTGGAGCATTTTATTCCATCTTTAACGCACAAAAACATGACTAACCTCTTCTGTTGTCAAAAACAAACTACTAATCGAAATTGGCTCTTAATTCAAGAACATGACAAACATATGTGTCCGTTTATAACAAAAACAAAATATCGATAATCGAATATGCAAAGCCCGCTAAAAATCAAAATTCACATTTTCCTTTGAACTTACATCCTTTGTCAATAACAGCTGAGCTCTTAACAGGAAATACGCCTAACCTGATGGTTGTTATCCAAGAAATGAGATGAAATTGATTGAGGACTGAAGATTGGCTATTCTCGAAACAACTCAAGTTGGCCGAGCGTAAAACGGAAGCTATTCTAAGTAGGAGAGTGGTTAAAGCTATGAGTATTAAGCAGGGATTTGAGATTATTATACCTAAGAAGGCAGTAAGGCAACTGGCTAAGTATAAAAACCCAATTTAAGCCTTTCGTCAATTTAATCAAATCTTGGCTGGGCTGGTCAAAAAAAGAAGAAGAGTAATAAGATAAGTAGAATCATGAGTTCTGTCTTCCTGTATTCCGCACCGATCTTAACAGACGTCTTTGAAAAAAAATTAACTGTCCCGAATGTACTCACCTCACTCTCATTATAAATGGATTTCGTTCCATCTGGTCTAATCCCAGTTGACATCCTTGCCGAATAAATAAGGACATGGTGTATTAAAGGCTTTCGTCAAGAAATCTTCGTCAGTCGGAGGAAAATTGTTACGGAAGAAATGCGCCGATGAAATCCGCTGCTCTCCAAATAAAGTAGAAGAGCCCCCTGTGCCGTTATTTCAGCTTTTTCCAGCTTTGATAATGAAGCGAAGCGAATGGATCTGCTAATCTAATAGTCTGCGAACACAAGTCGTGGCTCCCACGTCTTATCTCACAGTCATAATTTTCAAGTCCTAGATCATCTATCCTAGAATCACCATAAAGACCAACAGCAACGCCATCCTTGAAATCCAACGCAGAATCACTCCTGCCAGCAATTACTACTGTGGACTGAGTACGCATTTGAAGAGTAAAGTCCTGTCTCGCCAAAAACAAAAAAGAAAACTCTACTAGCCCTTCATCATTCCCGTCCTGTAATATGGTGCCTGGATGATGACAACATCTGATGAGACGCCACTTACAGTTTTCGAAATAAATGTTTGGTGAAAATTTTATGGACGACATTGACGTATAGATAGCGCTTTGTAACTGCTGACACGATTTTCGGCCGAGATTCTCCTCTAATATGTGGTGTGTCGCAATTTTTTTTTCCTTTTTTCAACAAATGGAGAGCTGACAGGACAGTTTGTTGTCAGCCGCCTCCGCTGGGCCGATGGATATTTTATGATGAGCTTTTATTTCACGTCAGAAATACACTCAGAAGGCTTAACATTCCCTGCCGAGGGGCAATCGAAATTAAAAAAATTAATTTTACTAGAATTTTGAATGTTTGTCGATCCATGACTCGAATCATGATTTTCCGATTGGTAGTACGCAAAGCTAATCACTCGACTATCGAGAACGACATTGAAATAGTTCAGCGAATAAAGAGACAATGGCTAGGCTGGCTAGGACATGTTGCCGGAATGGATGAGACTACTCCAACTTTAATGGTATTCGATACAGTACCTGCCTAGAGGAAACATAGAGCAGAAAGCAGTGATTACTCCAATGAAGAAAATCAGTCAGCTCTCTATCTCCGATCGGTTCAACATCACTGCAAATAATTTCATAAACTCAATATGCCCTAAGCTGCACCATTATCACTAATACTGGAAAAAATCCTGATTTTAAGGCATCTGTACGTCGTCTTCTTTAAGTTTCTCACAAATCACTCGCCTTCCATCTTCAGTTTTCAATATCTTTGACAAATGTTTCCATATAGACACTGCAGATTTCATATTGCAGCGTAGACACCGCTTGCGCGATTATAGCCGAAACAATAGTTACGCACCATTCATTTCTCCCTCTCGCAGTTCTGCACCAATTTGAAATACCAAGTGAAACCAGGTCGTTCTGAACTTGATCCTTCCAACGGAGTGGAGACTTTATACCATCTTCATACCATCTCTTTATACAACAATGTCAAAACCCTATCGTTATTTGAAATACTTGAAATGCCGTCCCACACTTCCCTTACGTAAGGTTTTTGACGAATGATCATTGAGAACAGGAATGTCAATCGGTTTTAAAACCGCTTGGCTGGCATTTGTTAGTTCAAATTTTCGATGTCGAACCCTCGCAGTGTTTGTTCACTTAGAGTCGAGTGTGTATCTTGATTGTGACGAATCTTGTTTTGAAGCGATTTTAAGAATTCGAGGAGTACGCACTACTATGCTTATCGCATTTTTGACTTGCCTGTGACTCATTGTGGAATCCAATGTTCCATATATCTTTATTTTCTCAGATCGTCGCCGCTACAATCACCGAGTAAAATTTTAATATAGTGGAAAGAGTAGTATTCAAATGGGCAGGGCAATCGATTATATTCCTTCTCTTCCATATCGGCAATCATCAATCGAGGTGAATGAACCTCTCTAAAACTTCAAGACGAACGTATATCAACCACCTGCAGACGTTGGTACTAAAATCAATGAAAATAACAATTTTAATTCTAAATTTGAACGGAAATGTACTCTGGCTCTACTCATTTGTATCTCTAAGAAATGAAAATGACAAATTCAGTTCTACCTCATTGAAGAAAACACAAATGTCTACGTTGTTGTTATTGTGGTAGCGGCTTTGCCAACCCCTCCAGGGTCAGGTAGGTCTAGTCTTAGTCATCGAGGTCATCAAACGGAAGGTCCAGGAAACATGCTGTTTCGACGGGTTCGGACCAGAGGGACAGGGGTGTTAGATGAGTCGGGTTAAGTGCGCATGCAAAGGAGTGATTAGTGTCGTGCGGGGATTCGTTGTATGTAGGACATGTGTTGGGTATGTCAGGGCCGAGTCTGAATAGGTAGAAGTTAAGTCGACTACAATATCCAACCCTTAATTATGTCAGTGTTACTCGAATCTCTCGAAGCAGCTCGAGCTCTTGTTCTGCTATGGGTGGTGATTGGACTCCGAGAACACCATTCACGGTAAGAGATTTCACAAAGGTGAACTTGCTTACACAGCATAACATTATGCTCCATATCTGGGAGCATAGACGTTTCACTGTGTAAGTGGTGCTCCGGCGCCATTAGGAGGTTTCCCCTCACGGTTCGAAGGGCGGTGTTCGACATATTTGAAGCTTCTTTAACTGCGTCTCGCTTAGTTTACGATCGGCCGGCCAATTGCCTTATATATTGCCAACAACTTTTCTTTGTCTTTTCCCCAGGTGCTACCGGCTAGCAATTTGAGGATTTTGTTGTGGCTCTTTACTTTGGTGGCAATTGCAGTCGTATGCGGAATGAAGAAGTGCAGGCTGTCAAATGTGACTCACAGTAACTTTGGGTTGTTTGTAGTTGGAGTTTTAACGTCATCGACCTTCACATTGAGTTCTAGAATGTACTCTTTCGTCCAGCTAGTGAAAAGGGTGGCAGAGGATTTCGCAGGTTGTAGGTGAAGATGTCTTGCAATCAATGTCCTGGCCAGACGCCAAAATCAAACAATCATCGGCGTATGAGATCAAAGAGACGTCCTCTGGTGGTGGAGGAAGCCTCGAAATATAGAAATTAAACAACTTTAATAATATCTAAAGAGATAGGTGTAGGGTTTTCGAAGAAACGAGGAGTAATTTAATTTCCAGCGGCTACCAAATGGTGCCAAAAACGCCGTTCAAAGTAAAAAAATAAGATTTGAACTAGTTTTCTAGCAAGAAAGTGTAACAAAAAACTAAATTGCATCTGATTCCTTGAAGTACTTCAAAGAGCGCCAGAAAAATTCCCATAATTTACAAATTAAATTTTTTTAAATATATATGTACACTTGTATATTAGAACTACAGAACATCAGTGGAAAAGTTTAAAATAAAATGAATTTTTTTAATTTAAATATTTTTTATACATATATGTTCAATGTGTGTGGCGGTCTGGCCTTCACTGTTGTTGTTCGAATGTAATTTGAGTAATTTGAGACGACTGAGTTGCTTTCGTTGCCACACAAATGCGCAGACAGTGCGAGAATATATAAAAATAATAAATAAAAAATAATAAATAAAAAATATAAAAAAATATTCCAACAAACGGTTGACTACTTGTTAGGCATATTTCAAAAAATAAAAATAAAATGTTTAAATAAAATCGACTGAAATGTGTTTTAGTTAATATACTCGCGCACGCACCATACTCGCTTGCCTGATCGTTATTTAATGCGCGCTGAAAGGGCTGCATTACAACCAGACACCGAATGGAATGCGTCAGCACTTCTAGTGTGGTGTGGCCTAACAACTGTGGCGGCGGTGGCGGCATGTGCGTAAAAGCAAATACGGATGTGGCAATCATGAATCCTGTCAAGGAGTAAATGAGATTTCAAGCAATTGCCATCGCCAGCACCGGTGTCATTGCCATTTCAGCGCCACCAACGCCAAGCGTGATGTCGCTCTGTACAAACGCCCATAGGCACACACGTGCTTTTCTCTACTTTCTTCGCTTTTCTCCACTTGCAACAACCCGTTTACGCGCCGCCACCCAATGAGATTTCCATTTACTTACGCGCGTTCATCAAAAGTATGCCAGCGTTTTCTTGAGAAAATATTTCAGCAGTTGATATGTAAATAGGCTCTGCGCGTTGAAAAAGGGGTGCGCTGGCCGCCAGAAAATGCCACCATCAGCGTTGTGTAGGAATTCTACTTTGCTTTTCTCATTTTTATTTTTATTTATTTTTAATTTTTTTTATTTTCACGTTTGACATGTTGTCGTAAGCAGGCATTTATTTCGTTGCTTTATTTTGACAGTTGACTGAAAAGCTGGCAAATGATTTTTGTTCCTTTTAAAGCTGTCAGTGTTGACAGTGTGTGGTGTACGCCTGTGGAAAAAACAATCCCAAAAAAAAGCGAAGAAGGCTTTGCGAATGTTAGGTGCGCTGCAAAGTCTACTCCAAGGTATGGGCGAAGTATTCAGGGAATTTTTCCTGAAATATTTTTTTATTCTATTTGAATGGCAGGCGCACTGACATTTACTCGTTGGTGTTGATAAATAATTCGAAATTTTTGTTGATTTTTTTTTTTTGAATCGATATAAAAATATTATGTTTATTCCCTAAACATGACCTAATTTCGTACTAATTTTTTTTTTAATTTTTATTTTTTATTTTTTTTATTTTTTTTTTTTTTTTTTTGGAAGTCTCGATTTTTTCATTTATTCTCTTTATGTATAGGAATGCAGTGTTGGGTATGTTTTTTATTAATAAAATCCAACTAACTGAAGTGAAATACATTGGATATGTTGGCAGGGCAAAATTCGACAGATGTCGCTAATGTCAAGATATTTCTAAAAGTCGTCATTACGGAATAATTTAATTCAAATCAGGGCGAGATGAAATGCTTTAACTGCATAGGCTTCAGACATGTGTAGACCTAATGACAAATCACAACCTATTGACATCACACGGGAGCAGAATGGACATTAGTAGCAGCAGTGATATATGGAGGAAGTGTAGGCAAGCAGGCGTGAGTGAGACGTTGGTACACCTCTTCTGTATCTGTGCTGCCTCATCTAAAACACTTCGTATACTCCTAAGAGCTTCGCTATTCAGAGAACTAAATTTTAAAATTGGATATCGAGACTTTAAAATTCGCAAAGAGCGTTGACATCCTGTGCTACGAGTACTTTACCTAGAATTAAATTGAATCTTCATGTGGCACTACAAGAACTAATAGGTCCATGTGAGGCGTCCAAACCAACCAGTATAAGTATAACCTAACCTAAATAAATGTAAATATTCATTTAAATATAGATGACTCTGACACCAATCATCTTTAATTCAATTATAATTGAAATTGTGCAGTTATGGGGAAATAAATTCAAAGGGCTGCATTACAACCAGAAGAAGAAAATAAAGTCTCGTTCTGAAAGACGATTACGTACGATTTTAATTCCTGTGATTTGTTTCAACATGACTCCAGTATCGAAATAACTAAAAAAAAATTTTTTTAAAGAAAGAGATATGAAAACCTACAAAGTTAAGAAAATTTAGACTGAAAAATTTTTTATCAGGAGATTTGTCCCGTACATTATATTTAAGGCTTTCGAATCTGCAGGGCTGTATTTTGACATCTGTCAAACTTAACTGTCAAACCGAATATGTTTTGTTTTAGTTAAATGTCAAGCATTTATGAAAATTTATCGCTTAACATCCGCACAACGCTTTAAAATTGTTGAAACATTTTACAAAAATATTGTGTCAAACGTGGCCACTTTTAGTGCTTCAAGAGGAGATTATGGTTAATATCGTCAAACTACGCAAGTAATTGGTAATTTTCAAAGAAATTTGAAGATACTGGATCGGATACAGACATTGTAAGACCTGTGCATCATCGGTTTGCTCGCTCCACCTCAAATATCGGCACTGAGACTTTCTAACGGCACATTATTCCATATTTTGCACTTAAGGCTTATACCTATATCCATATAAAGTCCAGTGCACTTAGCAACAAGCAGTGGACCCCGACTTTTTCGCATTTGGTGCTCCGAGAATATATATATATATATATATACATCCATACATACAGAGGCGAGCATAAGTGGATGAATGTTTGTACTTATTCAAATAAAACCATTTCTTTTTAAATTTTTAATCCATATATTGTACTAACATATTATGCAAGAAAAAGTCAAAAAAAATTAAATGCAAAAAATTCTAAGGCAAAAAACTAAACATATCTCCATTCATCCAATTTTGCACCTTATGCTTTTTTTTTTGAAAAAGTTGGCTTTGAGTTTACTGTTTTATGAAAATCTTGCGAATTTCGTTTATAGCTCAACACTTTGTTTTCAAAGGCACAATTTTTGTCACTTGTTCAAATATAATCGAGAGTTTAAGTGTGCTTAGTTCAACGATTAATTAAACAGTGTAAATATGCGAAAAATATCTCAAGATTTAGAAGATAGTGGCGTTAACAAAAAATGGACGTCGTCTCGAGAAATAGCAAAAAAATTAAAAATTTGTCACAGTACTGTTTTATGTGCTCAAAAAAGACGGAATGTGAAGCCTGATTCAAACGTTAAAGGTCGTCGAAGGCTACTTGCAGATGGAGATGCTCGCGTTATGGAGCGGTTAATGCGGCGTAAAGACTCGATAACACCAAAATTGGCTGCGGAGCAAATAAATAAGGATGTTAGTCAGTGGACTGCGCGGAGAGCCCTTCGACGGATCGGTTTGGTATCAGCAATCAAACAAAAAAAAACCAGCTTTGTCTGACAAAAATGTTGAAGCACGGTTAAAATTTTATAAAAAAAAGTATAAAAATTGGAGCGTTGACGACTGGAAACGAGTGATAGGTCAGATGAAACCAAGATTAATAGGTTCCAATCAGATGGAAAGCAATAATACTGGCACCGGCCACAGGAAAAGTTACAAAAGCATCAAGTGAAACAAACTGTGAAGCATGGTGGAGGTAATCTAATGGTTTGGGGATGTTTCACCTGGTGGCATGTCGGCCCACTTGTGAAAATAGAGGCATTATGAAGACTACCTTAACATTTTGCAAACATATTTGCCAGATTTTGTCGATCTAAGCGCGTATCCCGAAGAGGAGGTGTGTTTTCAACAAGACGGTGATCCTAAACACACTGCTAAAAGCGTGAAAATTGGTTGAATAATCAACGTTTCCAAGTGCTAAAGTGGCCTGCACAAAGCCCAGATTTCAACCCTATCGAGAATCTATGGGCCCTTTTAAAATAAAGGTTGGCAGTGTATGAAAGTGCCCCTAAATATATGGACGACCATCGGGCAAGGATTCAGACAGAATGGACCGAAATACCTAATGGAAGAATTGAAAAATTGGTAGAAAGTATGCCAAAACGAGTCCAAAGTGTAATAAAAAACAAAGGGCTGTGGACTAAATACTGAACTGATGTAACTAATTGAATTTTCAATCACGTGCAAAATTGGATGAATGGAGATATGTTTAGTTTTTTGCCTTAGAATTTTTTGCATTTAATTTTTTTTTTTTGACTTTTCCTTGCATAATATGTTAGTACAATAATTGGATTAAAAATTTAAAAAGAAATGGTTTTATTTGAATAAGTACAACGGATGTTATGAACAAATAAGTGCAGAAGTGACAAACATTCATCCATTTATGCTCTCCACTGTACATACATTAAAATACACTATAGGACTATTCCTTTATTGGTAAAAACATCAAGACGAAAAACTACAAATTGGAAGAGGAGCTCGGCCAAAGTCGCTTCAGCTATATATATAGGGGTTTCCAATAAGAGTGATATGATTTCTATTAAAAAAAAAACACTCACTTATGTGAAGGAAATTCAAATGTTTTTTATTTAATGTGAAGTGCTTGTACAATCGATACAATTAAGTTCTGAATATAACATCATTCAAATGGCCTCCACGACCTCTTTTGCAGGAACGAATTCGATGAACCCAATTTTTGAGCAGTTTTTCCACTAAATCAAGTCGTATGTCATGTATAGCACGTTCACTATTGACTTTTAAAGCTTGAAGAGAGTCTGCTTTCTTGCTAAAGACCAATGGCTTCAAATAACCCCACAAGAAGTAGTCTAATGGTGTTAAATCACAACTTCTTGGAGGCCATTCAATGTCACAATTCCTTGAAACAATCGAATCTCCAAACCTTTCTCGCAATAATTTGGTTGTTGCACGTGCTGTGTGACACGTAGTCCCGTCCTGTTGGAACCAGATGTTGTTAAGATCAATTTCTCCCAATAGTGGCCATAAAAAGTTGGTTAGAATCGATCTATACCACTCCCAATTGACAGTGAGCAAACTGTCAATTTAGGTGAATGCAATGGTTGTTCATTAATAATTTGTCAATTTTCTTCGCACCAGAATCGACGAAATCCACGATTTATCACTTGTCTCGATGTCATAGACGTACTTCGAAGCACTTATCGTATATTTTTACATTTCCCTCGACAAATCGACACGAGCCTGTTTTGAGCGATTGGCGATTGTGAGATCCAACATGAAAAAGTTTTTTTTACAATCAAATATTCGTGCAATATTGACTATATGCTGGCCCAATTAATGTCTACAGGTGTCTCAATCTCACGCTAGATCACATGTCGATCTTACAGTATCGGTTTGCGTACAGCATCAATAGTTTCCAGAGCAACAACTGATTTTGGACGACCTTCACGAAATTCGTCTTGGAGTGACATACGTTTCAATTGAATTCACCATACCATCGACTAACACTGATCCTTTATGAAGCTTTGTCGCTAAAAATTGAATTTAATTCAACGATGCACTGTTCCTGAGTTAATCCATGTCGAAAGTTGTAAAAAATAATGGCCCAAAAATTATGGCGATTTCATTCCTTTTTTTGGTCGAGATGAATATTTTAAATTACTGTGAACAACACAAATAGTGCTCGTATGCCGAAGCATTCTGAGTAATTATAACATCAAAAATGTCAAACTTTGAAAAAATGTTAATGATAGTCTAGTGATGATATCACCCTTGATACATCGATCCGTAGCGTAGCACTACTCGCCTAACGTTGACGACAATTGATGTGTTGGCCGTTTAGAATCATTTAACACATAATTTCCGAAACCACAAAGAACTCCTTAATAACAAAAAAAAAAAGCATACACATATACAAACACACAACTATATATGTGCTATATCCATAAAAAAATTACAAAACACTGAATGACTTATAACAAAAAATTATTAACGAAATATAAAAAATATATGGCACTTTGTAAGAGAAGATGCATTAAAGTATGTACAAATGAAGGTACGAGCACATACATATGTATGTAGGCACAGTCATATTCAGATCTAAACATTTTGGCCGCATACACTAATGGCGGTCATAAAAAGTGAATAAATGTATGGATATATAACGTACATAAGAAAAAAACATAATAACCAACCAGATAGAGATGAGGCAGTCAAAGCCATTTATAAAGCGTTAAAATGGCAATAATAACAAAAAAGTTATGGTAAAAAATATACACACACACAAAACGAGTAATAACAAAACTTAAAATGTTTCGAGACTTTGGCTGCCGTCGTTTAGTTTTTTAACGGTGCAGTGATAGTTTTACATGCTAACAAAAGTATACATACATACAGTACATATATAAATGCATTTGAGTCAACATATAACTACATATTTGATTTTTGTGGTCATACAGGGTGTTTTATTTCATGAAGGAATGCTGAGGTTTAAGCCTCTTTGCGATCCTCTGGAAAAAATCAGTGGTTTTGCACTACTTAAACTCTCACAGGGATATTTGGGATGAAAGATCATTCCGCTTCGACAATTTTCGCACAAAACTTCCCCATCTGTCTTTTCATTAAGTTCGGTAGCCTTCGTGGCACGAAGTTACGATAAGAAGTGATAAAGTTGGCGAAGCCTTTGCTATAGAACAGCCCAGAGGTGCGAAAAATAAGGTTTTTGAGAGTTCCTGTACTCCACAAGCCGAAAAGAGCCTAGAGATCTTCATTGCTCTCAGGTTTACGGAAAGTCCACAGTAGAAATTTCAGCCTATTCAAGATTGTCTCCCACACAGATGCTACGCATATAAGGTAGACGAACATTTTGCTAGTATCAGAACGTTGCTCTTGGACCTATGCCTATAGTGCTACATCTCACAGCTCTTGTTCATAGTCGGACTACCGTCTGATTCCATATGCAGAAAACCCGAAAGCCTTACCAGATCTCCTCATCGAATCAACTGAGCGAGCGTTGGGCTCATGCGTGGTTGAGAGATCCTTCTGTTCTTAGGTGGGCTGTAGGAGAGCAGTGAAGCTGCTTTTTTCCAAAATCGCACTTGAGTTCGAACTGGGCTTTGCTCGTTGGGAATTTACGCGAAAAGACTTCGAATTTTTCCGGATTCCCACTGGCGTAGTTGTTTGGAAGAGGAAATGGTATAATTTATGCGCTTCTTTTTGAAGTATCATGGGGTTTCGAGACTGAGATCGAAAAAAAAAAGACTCGGATCATATACGTTTACCAACCGGCAGGACTTAACAGACATTAACATCGCGATTCACTAAACGAAAAGTGGCCTAGCCTTCAGGGTATAACGGGTGATCTATTTCGAGATTCCCTACTTTTTTAAAGAGAAAACACAGAAAATTCAAATCTCATATGGAATGCTTATTATCATTCGAAATAACATTCTTTGACATTTATTTTTTGAAGATTATCTCTTTCAAGTGCTGGCCGCGGCTACGTCTCAGATGGTGCATCCGTTGAGTCCAACTTTCGATGACTCACTCGTTCGAGCATTTTCATTGGTAACTGGCGAATGATACGCGTGATGTTTTGCTACAAGGCCTGAATCGAAGCGGGATTAGCCGCATAGACTTCACTTTACATATCCCACAGGAAAAAGTCTAACGGTATCCCACGATCTTTGTGGTCAATCCACCGGCCCAAAACGTGAAAATATTTGCTCACCGAAGTGTTGTCTCAATAAATCCATTGATTGATGCGATGTGTGGGAAGTGGCGCCGTCTTGTTGAAACCAAATGTCGCGGAGATCACGAGCTTCAATTTCAGGCATTAAATAGTCGCGTTATCATAGCGCGATAACGGTCGCTATTGACGGTTACGTTTTCACAGGCATCATTTTTGAAGAAATATGAACCGATGATTCCACCGGCCCACAAACCACACCAAACCGTTGTTTTTTCTGGATGAAAGGGCAGCTCTTGAATCTCTTCAGGTTGCTCTTCGTCCCAAAAGCGGCAATTTTTCTTGTTTACATACCCATACCAACCTACACTATGTCTCGATTTAAGGTTGTTTGATCAAATCTATGCAAAGATAAAAGTTTGGAATTCAGCTTTCCGATTTTTCGATGGAAAAAAATTAGAATATTTCAAGTGTCTTTTCCTGTTCTGTGAATCCATCGCAACTAATTTCTCGTGTTCTTCGTCCCACTTATTCGAAATTGCCATTTCTTGGACTTATTATCCTTAGCCTATCTTGACAATTTCTAGTCTTAATCTTCCTCAAGACGCAGTTTTAAGAAGCATGGGAAATGTCGTAAATGAAGAACAAAGGAAAGGTTACTTTCTGGAACCCAAGAAGGAAGGCTTCCATCTGGCAAACGACGATTTGATTGTAAATTATACTTTCCCAAACATATAATTTTGTTTCCTTCCAAGCTCGAGTATTTTCACTATTTATAAACAACAATAAACTGAGTTCACAGCAACAACAAAATTATGGTTGTAAGCGCCTTCTCTGTAAACCCGTTTAGCTGCAAGTCACCACTTCCAAATGAACAACCCCGTATATAGAATACGAGTATGCGTGGAGTATGTAACTTCCTACATCTACATGCTCTTCTATTGTATGTTAGAGACATTCATAGTATGGTGTTGTTGAGATTTTTGATGTCTTAATAAATTCTATTTTCATTTTCCGCAAAGTGCCATAAGAGAGCGCCATTTACGAGTATGTCTATGCATGTGTATGTTTATTTGTGTATATTGAATATGAGAATATGAGTTCGAAGACTTGGGAATGAGCCATTATAACCAAATCAACACAAAACACAAAATCAGGAAAGAAACCAACCTGTAGACGCAAGTGTAGACTGAAAAGAGTATAGTGGAGGGGGAGAGAGAGAGACTCTCGCCGAATGGCAGCCGTAAGCAGTGGCTTTATGGTCGATACTTTAAATAAAATAAAATAAAATGAGAAAACAAGCCAAGAAACACAAAAAGGCATGATGTTGTTGCTGTTGTTTTTGTTGTTGTTGTATTCTTACGCTTTTATGTTTTTCACCGTTAACAATATTTTTGTGTGCATATAATTCTTTTACGATGGCAATTCTGGCGACAATCGCAACAACTGGGTGGCATATAAAAAGCGCGAGTGCAACACACACACACACACACACACACACATACACACACACACCAACAACTCGATTAACCCGCACTACCGCCGTTTTGATGCGTCTAAAAGTCTAAATGGTTTACTCTCCGTCTAGAGCGGTGCTTTGAAGATGGTTGAAGATGGCTCCCCAACCAAGTGCCAACTGTGCAACATACTCTGCCAGGCCTTTGCCTTTGATCCCTTCTGCCAGTGGTGTTGCATTGGCGCTTATGTGAGGTCGTAATTTCACAGGTCGCCTTTGCCATTGTCGTCGCCGCCGCCGTTGACTCGTTTTACGACGCACTAACTTTCATAAAATGGTTGCGATTGTGCGGCGCCAATGTTTTTCTTACTCTTCTTCTTACTGTTTTTAAGAGCAGTAGATATATATGTATGTACTTATTGTATATGTGTGTGTGGCGTGATTTCCATTATTTCTTAGCACTATCGTAGAATATTGATATGAGTAGTTAGAAGACGTCTGTTTTCATATTTAGTGCTCTCCAGCCACTGCAAGGCTTGGAAAAAGTTAAAAGTTCTCAGCAGAGCCTCATCGTGGGAGGTTGTAAGGGCGCTGGGTTCGCTAACGGAATCAAGGTTTGTTGAGAGGTTGCTTTCGCAGGGTCTATACTCATTTTCTTAGTATGAACTGCCTAATTTTGACCAGTTTATGATAATTCTGACTTCGTCAGCGCCAGAACGTACCAGCTCGTCCACTTTTCTGAGATCTTTACCATCTTTTTCTCATCATATTGAGTGGCTTTTCACAAGTTTTGAAGTAGAATTTTTTGTTTGCAACACTGTTATAATACCCGACGACATGTAGAAGCTGGTAAGATGGATCTCCCTCGTAAACTTTGAAAATCCATGCAACCCAGTCAAGTCATATAGCCGGTTATCCCTCATTTCCCAATAGTGTCTAGATCTTCGGTTCCTATTCAGCGTCTGACCCCAGCTCCACATCAAAATTGAACGTCTTCATCACTGTTAAAGCTAGAAAGGTGGACGTGCTAGTGATGATTAGGGAAATTACCAAGAGAATATTACCGTAACAAGATGACTAACGGATTCCCCCCCCGGGGATATCACTATCTCCGACATTAAACATTATTTTCCTTACCAGGAGCTAACCCTTGGTGTGCAAAAGCTAATAACGATGAGCAGGTCGTCGGTTTGACGGCAGCGACTTCTTACAATCCTTAAAGTAACCAAGCGGGTGGTCACACAGCCCACTTATAGGACATTGGAATTCGAAGCGAAACACATTAGGGCGCGCTCTTCCCCTTGCGGGTTAGGTATTCAAGAATTTACCCGCAATAAGGGATGTCTGTCGTAAAAGCCGACCAAATTCCAACAGTTCCCGCGGCAGTCGAGTCTTTATACCGGAACGATCCGGATTTTTATCCCGCCATGGACTGTCACTCACCCAATATTCCCCGAATACCAATTTGGGTTACTGCAACAACAACATCATCGTTCTACATCATCCCATGGAGATCTCTAACCAAGTATAGCATATAGATACAGAGAATCGATCAACAATTTATTCGCACGTGGCGCAATAACGGAGCGGCATTGACAAAAGGTGGTGTCTGAAACCAAACTTTGTTCAATGGATATATGCAGACGGAGTGAGAACCATTTACACTACGGCGTGACAGCCTGATGGCCGGCACTCGAAAACCAAAATTCCAGTCCAAATTAGATGGACTACACGGTCTGCAGTTGTCTTTACAACGAAAGCAATATCATTGACTCCATCAAAAGCATCAAAACACTCCTCAATGCTATCCTTGAACTTCAGGGCAAGATTGAAGTAAACTGTAACGCAGTTTTTTTGAGCGCAACTCAACTTTAGAGGAACAAAAATATAGAAAAACTTTTCAGAAAATTTTCAGGAGAGCTGAACTACAACACCTCCAACATCTGCTTCGACAATCTACAAGAATATCGTACAGTAACGAAAGGGAAAACACAAAAATTCGGTATTAGAAGCCCCAGCGAATCTTTATAGATTTCTATTAACTCGATGATATGGTAGGAACTTACACGGCAACCGCCGAATGGCCGCACAAATCCACTGTCACAAATCTAAGATCTGACAGCTAATCCGCTATTAGATTTCTACAATGCTACCACACTACGTCAAAAGTGGCAAACTCACAAAGAAATGGCGTGTTCTAAGTACCCGGACACAACCACGACCTCAGTCCACAGAAAAAC
Organism: Neoceratitis asiatica; assembly: GCA_030068015.2. Classification (NCBI taxonomy): domain Eukaryota; kingdom Metazoa; phylum Arthropoda; class Insecta; order Diptera; family Tephritidae; genus Neoceratitis; species Neoceratitis asiatica. The sequence goes on from CM061524.1 coordinate 35,163,954, forward strand.
ATATTTCCGCTAAAAAAAAAAGAACCCAATGGCTTAGTAAAACCACTTGCACCGTGAATATAGGCAGATATGGCCAGTGTTGGACGCAAAAAAATTTGGGCAACTATCTTTCCAGATCGGGTTTCCATCAGTATAACAACGGGCAGTGATTATAAGGGTTTTACGGTAAGATAATGCGATATACCTCTGACGAATTTCGGAAGTAAGAACCTAATCATTACGCGATTTAGTTCCTCGGAAAACACTCGTTTGTTTGTCTCTCTCTCTGGGCCAATTTCGGCCAGCACTATCCATCTTCACAGCCTGTAAACGGCAGTCTAAGTGGTTCTTGCATTTGGAAATTTGCCTATTCATACATATGTATTTAGCTTACATTCTGAGTGCAATGAGTACTGGCAAGTATCTAGCTAGCCCCTGCATATCTAAGTACCTTTATATCGTGCAAACTTGGTAGAATACCTCATTTGCTGGACCCTACCCCTCGCTGGGGAATACGCCGACGCCTCTGAGTGTATTTCTGACATGAAATAACAAGCTCCTTGGAAAAATGTTGCATCATTTGTTGGAAAGGAACATAAAGATGCTAGCATAGCCCAAATTCAAGTAGGAGCTCGGCCAAAAATCACTTCAGCGTTCATATTTTATATTTCATTTACCGCTATATTTGAAACCTCCAATAACTATTTTTATAGAAAAGTAAAAAAAAAAAAAAAAATCCGCATGACCCACGTTTCACACGCTGCCGATCACTGAACTACATACAAAATATTTGCTTCCAATTATGACCTCTACCGCCGCCGCGGCCGCCGCCTGAGTATATGCACCCTCACTATATTTTTCTGTTTCTTTTTGTAATTTTTGACAATTTCGTACGCTTTGTTTTGATATTCCACAATCTGCATGCGCTCGTGTTTCCTTTGATTTCAATTTTTTTGTTTTTTGTTTTATTTTTGCCTCCTCTTTTGTTTGGCTCTCCATTTTCAGTTCATTTTCACTTCACTTTGGACGTTTTTAATTGAGACTGACTTTATGACAGCTTGAATGTTGTTACAATGAATATGAACTACAACAACAACAGCAACAACAAAATACTACACTGCATTGCATTTGCCAGTGTGTGTGTGGGGCAGCGAGGGTTGGGAAGAAGAAGAAGAAGAAAAAGAAATGTTGTATGATATTTGAGCTGCGTTTTTGACAGTTTTGATTGAAATTAAATTATGTGCTTGACAAGTACTTGCTGCTCAAGGCAATTCAACGCCATTGAGGGTGATATGCTGTCCAAAAAAATAGAATTGTGAAAAAGGTTTACCAAAGCAATGCAAAAGAGTTGTTTGCTGCAAGTTCAAAAAAAAATTTTTTTAAAGTGTCTCTAAAAAACATTTGAACTAATGAGAGGCTAATGCTTTAAGTTTACGCTTTGAGTGTACGTCCTTTGCACTTTCTTTGCTTGCATCTAACATCTTACAAATTGTCCAAATGCACTTTGGTTCATAATTATATTTCTGGCAATTAATGATGTCTAGAAAAGAAATGGCTCAACAATTTTCCTCTCAAACGCTTTCGAGCTTTCAAAGAGAAATCTTAATTGTTAGTGCTTTAAAGAGTAAAAAATAAAAATAAAAACAAAAATTAAAATATTAATGTAGATATAAATATAAATTAAATTAAATTAAAATAAAATAAAACCAAATAAAATTAAATGCAATGAATCTTTGCAAACTTCGATCCGTTTGAGATAATTTTCGACCACCTTAAGGCACATATTGGGCGGTATTTCAGTCATAACTTGACAAATGTTGGTTTTTAAGAGCTCAAAGCGTTAAAGGTTTATCCGCATAAACACGGTATTTCGCTTAGTCATACAAAAAATTTGTCCAGCGATGTCAAACCGCACGACCTCGTATAGCAATACAGACAAGCACCCCTGGACAGGACGGCGTACAGACAGACTATAAATACCTTTCACAGAGTCCCCGACTCATCTAACATCCCTCTCCTTCTGGTCCAATGCCGGCGAAACAGCACGTTTCCTGGGCCTCCCGTTAGATGACCTCGACGACTAAGATTGGACCTACCTTACCCTAGGCGGGGTTGACTAGCCGCTAAAACAATAACAACAACAACAACAACAGGACGCTCCCTTCTCTCTGCAGGTTAGGTATTCAAGAATTGATATGCGGTAAGGCATGCCTGTCATAAAACGCGACCCAACTCCAATAGTTCCCGTGACAGTCGGGTCTTTATACAGGAACGACCCGGATTTTTATCCGGCCAAGAACTGTTATATCCTCTTGTATTCCAACCCTACAAAGGTGTTCAAGTAACAAATTTCAGACCTGCAAGATCAACCAGGAGAAACTCCTGATATCATTGCCAATTATTTGCTCCAAGTATAGCCAAATAATAATTTGACTACAAAAGTTCCGGCTTTTTCGTGGTGACAACTTCAATATCGGGGAAGCAGCTGGGCGAATAAGTAAAGGGTGATTCAAATAGAGGTGCTTTTTTCCATAGCTCTTTTTGGGCAGATCACGCGTGAGTTGTATCTTGTTATTTTTGTTCAGTATTATTTGGCCTGAACAACGTTTAAAAATCATTCAACTTTATTACGAAAATTCACGTTCTGTAAAGAATGTGTTTCGCACGCTTCGCTCAACTTACGGTCAGCATTATATGGTCTACTGAGCGTAATATTCGCAACACCATCATCTATCTTGGGACCCAGCATTCATTATTGGATAATATTCGACCGAATAGACCACGTCCAGCACGCAATGAACAAAATATAGCCGTGGAGAGTCGATTCGGCGCCGTTCGCAGCAACTCGGACTGGCGTTTGGAACAGCTTGGCGCACGTTACGTCGAGATCTTAGTTTGAAATCGTATAAAATACAGCTTGTGCAAGAACGCAGCCGCCCGACTTTTCCAAGCGACATCGCTTCGCTTTGCGGACTCTTGAAAAGTTCCAAGAAGATCCTACATTTTCGAACCAAATTTTGTTCAGCGATAAGGCCCATTTCTTGCAAAATTGTCGCATTTGGGACTAAGAGCAACCTGAAGAGATTCAACAGCTACCCTTTCATCCAGAAAAAACAACGGTTTGGTTCAGTTTGTGGAGCGGTGGAATCATCGGTCCATATTTCTTCACAACTGATGCCGATGAGAACATAATTGTTATCGCTCCATGATAACCGACTATTTGATGCTTGAAATTGAAGCTCGTGATCTCCGCGACATTTGGTTTCAACAAGACGGCGCCACTTTCCACACATCGAATCAATCAATGAATTTATTAAGAGAACACTTTAGTGAGCAGATAATTTCACGTTTTGGGCCGGTCGATTGGCCATCAAGATCTTGTGATATCACACCGTTAGACTTTTTACTGTAGGGATAGATAAAACAACATGCGTGTCGTTCGCCAGTTAACAGTCGAAATGCTCGAACGAGTCATTGAAAATTGAACTCAATGGATGGACCATCTGAGACGTAGCCGCGAACAACATTTGAAAGAGATGATTTTCAAAAAATGAATGCCAAAGAATGTTCTTTTGAATGATAATAAACATTTCCCATCAAATTTTAATTTTCTGTGTTTTTTTTTTCTTCTAGATAAAGAGTATATAACTTTGGACCAAAGTTAATAAAGCTTTTCAATTCATATAAGGCAATAAAGAATCTTATTAAATAAAATAAAATGAATTAAAATAATACAAAATAAAATGAAAATAAATCAAAATTATGCTTTTTGTAACTTTTGCTATGAAGCTCTTCTAAAAAAAATTGCACTGAAATGTAAGTAATGTTATTTAGGCGAAGTGAAAAGGCAGCAGGGTCTGTTCGTGAGAACGGTATTATTTTTTTTTTTTTTTTTTTGCTGATCGGAATTATCAGTTTCAACAGAGCGCCTGGCCCTTACACCAGAAAGTGATAACCAAAAGAAATTGATATTTTTGAAACTACAGTCAACAAAAAAGTGAAGCTTATATGACAGCAGCACAGCAACAGTGCCAGGGGGATGATGTGGACAGTTGTGGGTAGGGTAGATTGAAATGTAACTCCTTAAAGGTTAGAATTTGCACACGGAAACTCACACCAGTAATGCTCCTGTACTGACAATTTGATATTAAATGCGATTTCATAGATTTTTTTCAACGACAAACAGGCATAGAGAGAAGGACAAAATGGCAAAAACATTTCATACTGACAATTCAATAACCAGAAACAACAGCAATAAACCAGAATACGAACAACAAGGCAAACATATGGAATAAATATGAAAATAAAAGCAAAACCTTGCCATATGCAACACAAATGCGTTGCATGCAAAGTAACTGAGATAACGGTATGATATGCCTGCGATTGTCTTTTTTTTTTTTTTTGTTCTTTCATTCATTTGTTGTTTGCTGTCACAGTCATTGCATGTCAAACAGTTTGGAAGTGCGACTGATGTCAGTCAAAAAGGTCACTCAATGATGACGATGATGCTGCTGCTGATGAGCGCTATGTTACACACACACATTCAAGCAATGCATACACATGTACATTTATATTGCATATAGTGCATAACGGTACATGCGACAAGAGTATGTCCGTCAAGAGAGGCTATTAAATTACCAAATGTCGAGGCGTAAAAGAACAAGCAAAGCGACAAACTGACTGTGGCTGCATGCAACAGTCGAAAAGGTGCCGTAGAGCAGTGGGGATAAGCAAGAAAGAAAAGTATGCTATGTAAGCCTGAATGTATGCTTTGATTTAAAGCTATAGGGAATACAAGCGCATACATTTTTTTTTTTACAAGCAAACAAGCATACAGACATATGCGAAATTCAATTCAAGTCAGCATGCGACTACTGGATATCAAAGAGTTCGAGAGAGGGAAATACAAACGAACACAAAATGCACTTCGGTCATTTCAGCAGAGATTCAATGATAATGACAAACGTGATAAAACTCTTGTAGAGAGAGGGGTGATACTAAGAAGAGCAAAGCAGTGACAGTAGCCAGGGATCTAAGGGAACAACCAAGAAAATTAAATCTGGTTGCAACAACGCATCAAAGGTGAAGAATAAAAATGTAAAAAGGATAATAAAGACAAGGAATAGTGATAATGGAGGGTGTAACCTTTAAGTAATATTTTGAACACAAACAAGAACATCCAAATAACTTAAAGTAAGGAAAAATACTTATTGTTACTACCGCTACGGATCCAACAGGTGCCTCAAATGTCTTTTTGGAGTTGAATCAGTCTTATAAAAAAATTAAATGCCTTTCCAACTATATAGTATGTAGCGGAGAAGGTGGCACAAGATACTTCTTTTGATTACGTTACTCTTCAAACTCGCTCTGTGCCTCGTTCATCAATAAAACATCTGAAAAAATTAATTAATGATGAAAACCTAAGTAGTTCACATAGAAAGAGATCCCGAGCTGTAGCTGCAGAGCGAAAAACTCTCTTCTGGAAAAATTCTAATACACATTTCAATGACCGCAATGTACAAAACTCAAACCGATGTGATGATTATAGTTACAAAAGGTGATCCAAGTAGAGGAACTATTTTCCATTATAGCCATTTTTTGTCATATCACGCGTGAGTCGTGTCAAGCTGTCATGTTATTTTTGTTCAGTCTTATTTGGCACTTCATCATGGAAAGCCTTACGCCTGAACAACGTTTACAAATCATTCAACTTTATTACGAAAATTCACGTTCTGTAAAGAATGTGTTTCGCGCACTTCGTTCAACTTATGGTCAACATAATCCGCCTACTGAGCGTACTATTCACAACACCATCACCCGTCATGAGACCCAGCATTCATTAAGGGATAATATTCGACCGAAGAGATCACGTCCAGCACGCAGTGAAGAAAATATAGCGGCTGTAGCTGAGAGTGTACACGAAGACCGTGGAGAGTCGATTCGGCACCGTTCGCAGCAACTCGGACTGACGTATGGAACGACTTGGCGCATTTTACGTCGAGATCTTAAATTGAAAGCGTACAAAATACAGCTTGTGCAAGAACTGAAGCCGCTCGACCTTCCCAAACGACATCGCTTCGCTCTATGGGCTCTTGAAAAGTTCCAAGAAAATCCGACGTTTTCGAGCCAAATTTTGTTCAGCGATGAGGCCCATTTCTGGCTCAATGGGTATGTAAATAAGCAAAATTGCTGCATTTTGGGAAGAAGAGCAATCTGAAGAGATTCAAGAGCTGCCATTTTATCCAGAAAAAACAACGGTTTGGTGTGGTTTGTGGGCCAGTGGAATCATCGGTCCATATGTCTTCAAATATGATGCCGGTGAAAACGTAACCGTCAATGGCGACCGTTATCACGCCATGACTACCGACTATTTTGATGCTTGAAATTGTAGTCCGTGACCTTTGGTTTCAACAAGACGGCGCCACTACCCACACATCGCATCGATCAATGGATTTATTGAGAGAACACTTCGGTGAACAGTAATTTCACGTTTTGGGCCGGGCGATTGGCCACCAAGATCCTGAGATATCACACTGTTAGACTTTTTCCTCTGGGGATATGTAAAGTGTAAAGTCTATGCGGACAATTCCGCTTCGATGCAGGCTTTGGAGCAAAACATCACCCGTGTCCTTTGCCAGTTACCAGTCGAAATGCTCGAACGAGTCATCGAAAATTGGGCTCAATTGGATGGACCATCTAAAACATAGCCGCGGCCAACATTTGAAAGAGATAATCTTCAAAAAATAAATGCCAAAGAATGTTCTTTCTAATGATAATAAAGATTCGCTATTAAATTGAATTGTCTGTGTTTTTTTCTTCAAACAAGTAGGGGACCTCGAAATGGATCACCCTTTACATCCATCCAACAATTGCCATCTGAGGGGAGGCCATCCTTTTTCTCTGCGTCAACCGAATGAGCACTTTCAGAGCTGGAGTCTTTCAACCTTCGTATCATCAATATCGGATGTGTTATCATCGTCCAATCCTTTCCACCATAAAGGACGGCGATAAGGAGTATATTTCTACGTCGAGAGAGGACTTCACTTTTCAATTGCCTACTCAGCTCAAAATAGCACGTGATGGCAAGAATGGATTGGGGTTGAAGGGATTTTCGCCGAGCTCAACCTTCAATTTGTGGTGCGCTTCTTGATGCTTAGAGAGCAACCCACAGTTTAATCTAAGCCGACGCCGAACGGCCAATGGAATTTTTTTATCGGTTATCGTACGACCATAACGCTCCGAATTGACCGTGACAGTCTAGCAGGTATCGTTTTCAAAGAAGTAAGGTCCAATCACCCCTCCAGACCAAAAGCAGCACCACACAGTAGGTTTTTCTGGGCACAATGCCTCTCCTCAATTATTTGAGGATTCTCGGAGCCCCAAATTCGACAATTTTGCTTATTTACCGAGTAAGAAATACGCCTCGTCGCTTAAGAAAATTTTGTTTGAAAAATCTGAGCTGGACTTCATATGGATGTAGGGTTAAGTCGAAGTGCAAAATACGCCACAATGTACCGTGGGAAAGCCCTGGGTCTCGAGAACGTGGAGAAATATATACATTCGGGTCTTCGACTATACTTTCACTTACAGTAGCTATGTTTGAGGTGGAACGAGCAAAACGATGATGCACAGGCCTTACAATATCTCTGTAACCGATCCAGTCTCTACAAATTGAGTAGTTGGAGGATTATGTGCCCCATAATCAACTCTTGAAGCACGAAACATCGGCACGTTTGAATCACCATTTTTGCAGCCTGCTTTTTCAAAACCACTAAATGGATAACCCTTTAAAGCAGATTTATGACATCTTTTCAACAAATAGTCGGAGTAAAAGTGGAACAATACATACATTTTATAGTAAATTAATGACTCAACGGAAATCCCTCTCATCCCGCTCATCTATCTCTCTCATATATAACAAGAGTTCATCATTCAAAATATGGACTTCACATTAGATCGAGGTTTCTTCAATATGAAACGGCATAACTTTGGTCGAAGGAATGTACGTTCACTGTCGAAGGACGTTATTAAAAAACAACAATTTTGGTCTCGTCGGAACGACTTTTAAGCCCCGACTTTTATCCTTAGCAAGTATTCGGTTACAGGGAAAATGTAAGAAAAATATTAATTAAAAAAAGAATAACGAATAGAATAAGCCTTCATTTATGAACGGTCTAAAAAGTTTCTTTCTTGTACAATTTTCTTGTAGTTGACCATGTGCTTACTTTTCTATTTTTTCGATCTCACTTTTTCGGTTTACGTAACAACAGTGGCCTTTGATGATCTGAAGAATCCACAAACGCCTTTCCTAAAACTATTTATATTTTTTTTATTATTAGGAGCATTTTCCTACACTAGACCACAATATAATTTAATTTCTTGTAAAGAGCATTTATTACATGCAGATTCTTACCCGACCGATAAGTAAATTCCCTTAACTGCTAGAACACAGCAGTAGTAATCACATTCATTAACATCATCTGTCGCCTCTGATAGCAAGTACAACAGTAACAATGTGAATTCGGGGCATAAACAACGGGGATCTGTAGTCAATCAAATCACAATTTTCGTCAGGCTTAACACACAAGTAGACCGCACCGCTGAGAGAGGGTGCTTGAAATTAGAGTAAAATAAGTAGATAAAAAAATTAAAACAAACAAAAAACAACAACAAAACCATCTGCTACCGTGAAGCAAAATTCAAGGCGAAAAGGACGCCGCGCACCGAAATATGCCACAAGCTACTTGTATTCGCTCACAACACAACACATGGGATACTCAGTCTCAACTCAACCACCCGCTGCTCGAGTGTTGTTGGCCAACTGACGCTTTGCATTAAAAGTTGCTAGTGAAAATGTTGTTAATGTGAATGATTTGAGGGGTCTCACATGCAAACACATTAATACATACAAATAGTATGCATATGTATGTATGAATATTCATACACATGATGATGATGATGATGTTGTAATTTTTGTTTTATGCGCTCTTTTTTTTTTTGCATTTTTTTTTGGAGTTTTTTTTTTTGGAGTTTTTTTTTGGTTCGCTCCTTTATTGACCAGCTACAGCGGAACACTCCCGCTGCTTACTTTGACTTAACACCCTTATTACTGACAGTTATAGCCGTTGTTATTGTTGTTGATGTTGTTGTTGTTGTTATGGCATTTGTTGATAATTTATAGAGTGTGCAGCAAGTCTAGTCTGGCGTAAAAGCCCTCCTCATCGTCATCATGCCGGTCGGTAAGTTAACACGATAAGTACTTGAATGGGCGCGCAATGTTGCAGAAATAATGTTGACGCGCAAAATGCCTGAGCGCTGTATGGGGTGTAAGGGTGTGTCAAGGTTGTTGCAAGTGTGACGCATATACATGCATTCACACATACATACATACACGCATACTTTGTGTATAATTAAGTATGTGCTTAGCGCAAAATTTCAATTACATACAACAATTATTACCGTTGTTCTTTTACGGTTGTTCGGTAATTGTTTCGGGAGATTAAAGTGATTTAAGCTGAGACAGCGCAGAAATTTATGTGGCAAATGTCAAAGATTTTACAACAAAATCACTTGAAATAGTTTTTCATGTGATGAATGTGAATTTTTGTAGCAATTTCAGGCAATTTTGTCATGGTTTCGAGTGCATATCTGCTGATTCGTGGTCATTTTTGGTGGCAAAGGGTTATCCATTTAGTAGTTACAAAAGTTCAGGGCTGTATTTTGACATCTGTCAAACTTCTGTCAAGCCAAACATGTTTTGTTTTAGTTAAAAGTCAGGCACTTATGAAAATGAATCGCTTAATAACCGCATAATGCGTTCAAGTTAGTGAAATCTACTACATAAAATTTGATTCAAACATGGCCACGTTTCGTGCTTTAAGAGTTGATTATGGTACCCGTAATCATCCAACTACTCAAGCAATTGGTAAAATTTTAAAGACATTTAAAGAGACAAATATTGTAAGGCTTGTGCATCATAGTTTTTCTTGTTCCATCTCAAATATCGCTGTTGTAAGTGAAAGTGTAGCCGAAAAGCCGAAAGCATATATTTCTCAACATTCTCAAAAGCTGGGACTTTCTTGAGGTACATTTTGGCGCATTTCGCACTTGGGCTTGCACGTACATCCATGTAAAGTCCAGTACACACAACAACTGAAGCCAGCTGACCATTCACAACGCCGTAGTTACGTCGATTGGGTGCTTGAACAATGAGCAGTGGACCGCAATTTTTCCAACAAAAGTATCTTCCGCGACGAGGCACACTTCTCACTCTCGGTGTATACGTAAATAAGCAAAATTGTCGCATTTGGTCCTCAAATAGTTGAAAGGAGGCCATTACACCAAAAAAAAAACAGCTTACTGTCTGGTACCCTCTTTGATCCGGAGGTGTAATTGGACATTACTTCTTTAAAATAATAACGGTGTCAATCCGGAGAATTATGGTCGTATGATAACCGACTTTTTTGGCCTCCAATTGAAGAACTCCATTTGGATATATGATTCCAATAAGATGGTGCCACATGCCGCACAACATGAGCGAATATGGCTTTAGTTCGAGATAAAATTCCGGACCGCGTAATATCTCGTCTTGGCGATATCATTTGGGCACCGCGATCGTGCGATTTGACACCGTTGACATTTTTTTTGTGGGGACGGGGAGAATGAGTGATGAGTTTGGTGTTTCCTCGCCTTGGAGGGAACTTTCAATTCTCTACATAACTCAAAGTAGAATTCATTACAACTAATAATTATATGGTTTTGAAGAGTAAAGTGCATTCCATCTTCTCGGTTTAACCCTATGTTAAGTTAATTGATTGTTGATACCACTATTACGGCTGTGAAAAATGTTCCTCTTCTCTCCCACATACTATTTGCTCAAACCATTGTCAAACGCATGTTTTTTGACACTAGATGAAGCTAATTCGGGGTAAGAATCTTCCAAAAAGGGGAAGTCGAGCCGTACTAGGCGCTGGGTAAGAGCAAAGGTTGCGTTTTACTGACTCCTCCACCCAACCTTCTACTGTAAATCCCCATCATACAGTGCCCTGTTAATATGCAATGCAAATGAGGAACTGGTTTAAAAAGAGTATAGGCGGATCTTAGCCGAAAAGACGTATGACGGCATTTCATAATTTACTGTACTCATGATGGATCCTTTGGTTTAGCTAGTTTAGCGATCGCACAGCTCACCGGAATGTCCGTTTGTCCGGGAACCCAAACCACATGCGTCGAAATAAATTATAATGACTTAAATTGCCATCCTATAACTGAGGAATCACAAGATATGTTTTTTTGTTGTAGTTAGTTTTATTCTTTGCAGTGATCATTCAGATCAGTGAATTTCGCAGGCTAATTTGCATTCAGCTGTATTGGTTAGGAATCTTTGGTCCAAAAAAGTTCCATTTTCCGATTTCTTTCTTTCTCGCATTTTCGTCAAAATTTAATTATCAAATGAGAAAGTATAAGTATTTTATTCCAGGTCTCCCAAAACGTGTGTATTCAGCCTATATACAGTACTACCTTACAAGTCCAAGCTGAAGAGAATTTCGGTGATTCTCATAGATTGGAGGTGGAGCTCTCTTAATAAGGAGTCCGCTGAACTTCTTCGAGTTACTTCCAGAAGTGTCTTTATCATATGACGGCCACTAAAATGTGACTTCGTAAAACAAGATGGCTCTCATGAATACTTTTTATAGATAGAATAATGGAGCTCCTATTTTAATTCTCATCTTTTACCAATGGACGCTTTATAGACATAGAATGTAGTCATAGCTTTTCCACCCTTTCTACGATGTTCCAGTTTTAGGTGACTTTGCTATCTAGAATTTACCTATATTGTGTAAAAAAGTGATACCTATAAGTGGAGACGGCTGAGGACCAGGCAGTCTATATCTTCTGAAGAAGAGTATCAATTTGCTTAAGTGTTCTTTTACGGTCGAAAACAGAAGTTTTTTTTCCCGATCACGTTGCACCATTAGTCCTAGTTCTTTATATATTGGATATTTTAGAAAGCCTCCGTGGTTTATGTATTCCTCTTCATGTACATGAAATGGTATATTAACTTTGGTCCGGAGTATGTAACAGGAGATGAAGATAGATCCACCAAAATGTATACCGATATGATCAGAATGAGGAACTGAGTTCATCCGTCTGTCTGTCTGTCGGTCCTTCCGTCAGTTTGAACTCAAACTAGTCCTTCAGTTTTTGAGATACAGTGGCGAGTATAAGTGGATGAATGTTTATCACTTCTGCACTTATTTGTTCATAACATCCGTTGTACTTATTCAAATAAAACCATATATTTTTTAATTTTTAATCCAATTATTGTACTAACAAATTATGCAAGGAAAAGTCAAAAAAAAATTAAATGCAAAAAATTCTAAGGCAAAAAACTAAACATATCTCCATTCATCCAATTTTGCAATTTGCTACATCAGTTCAGTATTTAGTCCACAGCCCTTTGTTTTTTTATTACACTTTGGACTCGTTTTGGCATAATTTCTACCAATTTTTCAATTCTTCCATTAGGTATTTCGGTCCATTCTGTCTGAATCCTTGCCCGAAGCTCGTCCATATATTTAGGGGCTCTTTCATACACTGCCAACCTTTATTTTAAAAGGGCCCATAGATTCTCGATAGGGTTGAGATCTGGGCTTTGTGCAGGCCACTTTAGCACTTGGAAACGTTGATCATTCAACCAATTTTTCACGGTTTTAGCAGTGTGTTTAGGATCACCGTCTTGTTGAAAACACACCTCGTCTTCGGGATACGCACTTAGATCGACAAAATCTGGAAAATATGTTTGCAAAATGTTAAGGTAGTCTTCCTTCTTCATAATGCCTCTATTTTCACAAGTGGGCCGACATGCCACCAGGTGAAACATCCCCAAACCATTAGATTACCTCCACCATGCTTCACAGTTTGTTTCACTTGATGCTTTTGTAACTTTTCCTGTGGCCGGTGCCAGTAGTATTGCTTTCCATCTGATTGGAACCTATTAATCTTGGTTTCATCTGACCATATCACCCGTTTCCAGTCGTCAACGCTCCAATTTTTGTCAGACAAAGCTGGTTTTTTTTGCTTGATTGCTGATACCAAACCGAAGGGCTCTCCACGCAGTCCACTGACTAACATCCTTATTTATTTGCTCCGCAGCCAATTTTGGTGTTATGGAGTCTTTACGCCGCATTAACCGCTCCATAACGCGAGCATCTCCATCTGTAAGTAGCCTTCGACGACCTTTAACGTTTGAATCAGGCTTCACATTCCGTCTTTTTTGAGCGCATAAATCAGTACTGTGACAAATTTTTAATTTTTTTGCTATTTCCCGAGACGACTGTCCATTTTTTGTTAACGCCACGATGCTATTTTCTAAATCTTGAGATATTTTTCGCTTTATTTACACTGTTTTATTAATCGTTGAACTAAACACACTTAAACGCTCGATTATATTTGAACAAGTGACAAAAATTGTACGTTTGAAACGTGTTGAGCTGTAAACGAAATTTGCAAGATTTTCATAAAGCATAAGGTGCAAAATTGGATGAATTGAGATATGTTTAGTTTTTTGCCTTAGAATTTTTTGCATTTAATTTTTTTTTGACTTTTCCTTGCATAATATGTTAGTACAATAATTGGATTAAAAATTAAAAAATATATGGTTTTATTTGAATAAGTACAACGGATGTTATTAACAAATAAGTGCAGAAGTGACAAACATTCATCCACTTATGCTCGCCACTGTATGTCAAGGAGACTTAGCATATGAGTGTATTTTTGTAATAAATTGATTATTTGTCGGAAACGGCCGGAAACGGTCGACTATATCGCATAACTTCCATACAACTGATTTGTTCAAATATGAGCTTTTGAGTCAAAAATCCACCAAAAGTGCATTTAGCCGTAGAGGTCGGAATGGACGGTATTGGCAGGTTGTAGAGACTCATAATGGACAATTCCCTTCCAATACCCCCCTGTAGCCATCCTAACTAAAGGGGTTTCCAATAGGGATGGTATGATTTCTATGTGTCGTTTTGGCCATTTCTAATATGTCATGATCTGTCTTTTTTTCAATGTATTCAGTAATGTTTACAATTTCGTCATTTCAAGATATACGCAAGAACAACTTTGCTAATTTTGCCTTGGAACAATTTGAAAACGATAACGACTTTTTTAGAAAATCATCTTCACCGATAAGGCTCACTTTCATGAATGGTGCGGTAAATTAAATAACAAAACTGTCGAATCTGGTGCGAAGAAAATCCACTAATTATTCATGAACAACTATTACATTCACCTAAATTGACAGTTTGGTGTGGTTTTTGGTCTGGTGGAATCATCGGTCCGTATTTCTTTGGAAATAAAGCTGGTAGCATCGTTACTGTCAATGGAGAGCGATAAAGATCGATGATAACCAACTTTTTATGGCCACAATTGGAAGAAGTTTCTCTTAAAAACAACTGGTTCCAACAAGACGGGGCTTCGTATCACACAGTACGTGCAACAAACCGAATTATTGCGATAGAAAGGTTTGGAGATTCAATTATTTCAAGAAATTGTGACATTGAACGGTCTCCAAGAAATTATGATTTAACACCATTGGACTACTTCTTGTGGAGTTATTTGGTGTCATTAGACTTTAGCAATAAACCACACTCTCTTCAAGCTTTAAAGGTCAATATTGAACGTGCTATTCATGACATATGACTTGATTTAGTGGAAAAACAGCTCAAAAATTGGGTTCATCGAATTCGTTCCTGCAAAAGAAGTCGTGGAGGCCATTTGAATGATGTTATATTCAGAACTTAATTGTATCGATTGTACTTCATATTAAATAAAAAACATTTGAATTTCCTTAACAATTAGTGTATTTTTGTTTTTTAAAGAAATCATATCACTCTTATTGGAAACCCCTATATGTCTACAACAATTCAGACTTTGAAGTCGGGGCAACCGTTTTTTTTTTTTTTTTTTTTTTTTTAACCTAGTTTGCACCGTCCGTGATGTCGGAATGGTTCAGGAATGGTTCGATTTCATCACGTTTCGGATGCGTTTCACTGATGGTAAATCGGTTAATCAGTTTTTTCGCCGTAATTCATGTGGCACCCAAGCATGGTGCTTCTTGAGTAGCCACCATTTCTTAAATGATTCCAAACTGTCACATGAGGGATGCTTAATACTGGATAACTTGCATACCATCATTTCTTCTTTTTAAGTGACGGGAGGACCAGACCGAAGTGGATCTTTGACATCAAAATCTCTGAAATGGAATCTAACAAACCATTCCCTAATATATCAGCTTTCAAAAACGTGTTAGTTTCACACAATCGAATTAGTGTTGAGCGAAACGAAAGTATCAACATCATTTAGAGACAAAAATCTCGGAGACTCGGAGAAAAAATACATATATTTGTTGTAGTATTTCTTTAGTTTTTGATTTTTCGTAGTATAAAGTTCGGAATATAGAAGTAATATGAAATTTGTACTTATAGAAAACAATTTCTTTAGCAAATTTCGTGCTTTCGAAAATATCGCTCAGAATAAAACCGTCTAAAAGCCACCTTTAATAAAGGAAACAAAGGAAAATCATAATTTGTACAACAAATAAAAAAAAGCACACGTGAATTGTCTAATTTCTCTTTCCCTCCTCCCTTTTTTTGAGTTTCACTATTTTTGCAAAAACACAACTGTCATACTCGTACATATGTTAGTATGAGTATTATGCTAGAAAATATCAAATTGCACAAAAAAATTGTATGAAAACTTAACAAATTTTCTCTAAGCAGCAGCAGCAGCAACAGCAACAGCAAACTATTAGATTTCATTGTTAACATTTGTTTAGCGATCGCCTATTGTTCGTTGCACATTTAACTTTTTTTGTTATTGTTTGTTTAGCATCGAATGTGAGGACGTTGACGTCTGGCAATAGGTGACTTGGGAGTAAATATCGTATATAATATACATATATACATAAGAATAGAATATTATTTTTGTTTGTGTCAAAGGTATAGAATTTACGCTGAAATCGATGCGTTATATTTTTGCGTTCAATTCGCACACAAAGCTGTAAAAATAACAACAACAAAAAGTATTGCTATATAAGGATATGTATGCCGCGTGACTTTGTTAGGAACTAAAGAGTGATCCAAGTAGATGTACTCTTATCAATAGCCTTTTTCTAAGAGATCACGTGTGAATCGCGTCAAGCTGTCAGGTAATTTTTTTAGTATTGTTTGGCATTTCATCATGGAAAGACTTACTCATGAACAACATTTACAAATCATTCAACTGTTTCGCGCGCTTCGCTCAACTTATGGTCAACATAATCGGGCTATTGAGCGTACAATTCGCAACACCATTACTCATCTTGAGACTCAGCATACATTATTGGATAATATTCGACAGAATAGAGCACGTCCAGCACGCAGTGAAGAAAATATAGCGACCGTAGCTGAGAGTGTACAGGAAGACCGTGGAGTCCATTCGGCGCCGTTCGCAGCAGCTCGGACTGACGTATGGAACGACTTGGCGCATTTTACGTCGAGATCTTAAATTGAAAGTATACAAAATACAGCTTGTGCGAGAACTGAAACCGCTAGACCGTCCCAAGCGACTCGCTCTATGGGCTCTAACAAGAAGATCTGACGTTTTCGAGCCAAATTTCGTTCAGCGATGAGGACCATTTCTTACTCAATAGACACGGAAAACAAGCAAAATGGCCGCATTTGGCACGAAAAGCAACCTGAAGAAATTCAAGGGCTGCCACTTCATCCAGAAAAAACAACGGTTTGGTGTGGTTTGTGAGCCGGTAGAATCATCGGTCAATATTTCTTCAAAAATGATGGCGGTAAGAACGTAACCGTCAATAGCGACCGTTATCGCGCCATGATAACCGACTATTTGATGCCTGAAATTGAAGCTCGTGATCTCCACGACATTTTAACGAGTGATCTCATACTGTTGTACTTTTTCCTGTGAGGATATGTAAAGTCTAAAGCCCATGCGGACATTTCCGCTTCGATTCAGAACGAAGAGTCGAACTGTTTGAACGAGTCATCCAAAAATTGGACTCAACGGATGGACCATCTGAGACGTAGCCGCGGCCACCATTTGAAAGAGATAATCTCCAAAATATAAATTTCCTTGAACGTTCTTTCGAATGAACATTCCCCATTAAATTTGGATTTTCTGTTTTTTTTTTCTTTGAAAAAGTAGGGAACCTTGAAATGGATCACCCGTTACAGGGAAATGTCGCCGTTCCAAAAAAAATATTCTAGCAAATACATACATATATCCATATATCCATATCCTACAGTCAAATGAAGGCGAATGGACTAGTTTTAAACTACTTTAAAAACTAGTAAGCCAGGCAAGTCCGTGCAGTCACAAATTTCCTTTTTTATCAAAAATATTACTTTTAGCATCGTCATCTTGTAGGAAATTGTTGAAATCGTCAGATTTCGAACGCATATATACTAGCTTTTTACTAGTCCAAAAACGAAGTATCAAATTTATTTATTTTTTCTTAACCATCCAATTGTGATTTGTATACTTGCAGCAAATATCAATGGTATGGTGGACAAAATAGACCATATACATACAGATTTCAGGTCACTTTAAATTAGGAGAGATGGGGCAGGAAAATGCGGTACGGCAGCGGGTCTCACACCATCGCTAATTTAGATCACAGACTAAATATCAAACTTTTGGATTAGTGTAGTACTTTCCAAGTGAAGGCTCTCTCGGTAAGAAAAGCCAATGTCAGCTCTTGGACGGATAAAATCCGGGTCAACTCCGGTGCATAGAACTGGCTGTGGAAAACGCCTTAGGTGCTCCGATACCACTCGTTTCACGCCAGCAGGCTAAATTACTATAATCCGCCATATTTTTCTCTCCTTACCAGCAACCTCATTTAGGAGATTGGTTAATTAGAGCGAACGGAACAAATGCTCTTCTCTGGGGCTACCAAACTTTGTCAAGGGGTTATGGGGAAGGTGAAAGCCTCTAAATACATCGATCACGACGGAAAAGGCATACTGATGCTAAAACATCTGGATCAAACAGGAGCAGTATATCTCACCACGGTTCTTAACTTGTCTTTGACCACTCTGGTAATACTCGATAGGTGGAAACTAGGTAGAGTGGTTCTGCGTACTTTCCGTGTAAACCATGGAAGAAAAAAGAAGAAGAGTATTATCGGCCGATATCTTTCCTTTCCTCAATAGCGAAGGCAATTGGGATTTTGCTACACCCGTCCTTTCACGCCATCTGAGCCCAGCAACACATCAGCATGGCTTCCACCAAGTGCATATCACGATAACCACATTTAATTCCATAAATACCCAGATAGTTAATGAACTTAACGAAAATCGACCCTGTGCCCGAAATGTCCTGGTAGCACTGGACCTGTCAAAAGCTTTTGACACAGCCAACCACGCAGTGCTAATATCAGACATTTAGGAATACTTATTATCGCATTGGTTGAAGGGAAGGACCATGAACTACCTGTGTGGTCAGCAGTCATCGGTTGACGTCCGAAGTCAAAATTTTTAACTCCGAAAAATTAAACAGGGGGTTCCGCAGTGTGGTGTCCACTCCCCACTTGGGTTTAATTTTTACATTCTGAAGCTCACCCACCTCCATAGGGCGTTTCCTTTACCTCATATACCGATACTGTTCGATATTTTCATCTGGCCAGGATTTTTATAGCCTTTATTCGAAAGTGAGCTGCTATCTCGCTGACCTTTCCCACTTCTTCACTGCACGACACTTACAACTACAACCATGGAAATCCTCGGTCACCCTAGAGTCGCTATATACTCTTTTTAACAAAAATTTACGAGAGATGTAGACAGAACAGGCTGTATGTAATGCCTGGAAGGTCGACAAGAAGTGCATCCAATTCTTGCTTACGTGGTCTCGGAAAGGACTACAGGACAGTTGTAGACCAAATGACATGCCACAACCTATTAGTCTTGCATACGAGCAAAATGGACATTAGTATCTTTAATACCAGACACGAGTGAGTTGCTGGTAAACCTACATCTAGGAGCTTTGCTGTTCAGAAGACTACGACTACTTTACCTCAAACCATCTTTACCTACGTTGTTAGGCGTAGCAGTCCAGTATGATCTAACCAAATCTTCGGACAGTAGAACATGCGGGTAATCTAATTCTGAAGTGCCTGAAGTGTTCTCAGAAAGAGATTTGAAAAAGCTTAATGCAAAGATGTGAAATTTACCCGAAACTCTTAGAAATAAATAAAGCGTGTTTTTTATAGAGGTATAGAACTTTAAGTTGGCATTACTTTTCAAGATGGCGACCGATTTAACAGCTGTCAAGTGATTTATTCTCAGTTTGGTTTGGCAATTCATCATGAATAGACTCACGCCTGAACAACGCTTGCAAATAGTGCAATTTTATTTCGAAAATAATGGTTCTGTGCGGAAAACGTATCGCGCACTACGTCCATTTTGCGATGAAGCGCACTTCTGGTTGAATGGCTGCGTCAACAAACAACACTGCCGCATTTGGAGTGAAGGTAATCCTCAAGTGTATGCTGAAACACCGTTACATCCAGAAAAACTGACTCTTTGGTGCGCTTTATGGGCTGGTGGAATCATTAGTCCGTACTTTTTCAAAAACGATGGTGGCCAGAACGTTACAGTCAATGGTGATCGGTATAGAGCCATGATTACTAACTTTTTCATTCCTGAATTGAATAACCATGATGTCCAGGAGATGCGGCTAAAATATACGAGGACTGATTTTCAGTAAACGTTGGAAGTGTAAACCACCTAAAATTCATATAAAATCACTTTCAACTAAGAGAGAACTGAAACTAGTTCAGGAGCGGTTTATTTCACACCGACCTATGGGCAACAATCCAAGGATATGCAATGAATGTAATATGTTAGATATGTTTTCCCGTTTTGGTTTAGTATACATTTTGGGTGCGTTACATCCGTTGTGTATTGTTTGGGAATGGCGCTTGTGCCACAAAAGGACAAACTGACTGCACAATTTCAATATTTACTTAAGAATATTGAATGGTTGGTTGGTTGCCACCACAATAGTGTCGCATGCATGCATGCGACGAAGGTTTACTTGTCCTTACCGTCTATACGTGAGTGAGTACGTGTAGGGTAACGGTAAAGAAGTCATGTCAGTCGCTTTTAATAATTTTTTCTTTTTACTATTGCTATTATTATTATTATTTTACCTTTATTTTGTTTATTATTCTTGGCTTTTGTTGACAGCGTATAGATGGTGGCAACAGTTTTGACTCATTTCCTTTTTCTCGACTCTTGTGTTTTTGTTCTTTTCTTTTTGCACCTTTACGTATTAGTTTTCCTTGTTGTACGCTATTGTCATCTACTCCACTGTTGTGCTTAGACTATTATATACTAACTTTCTATTGTACTTTACTGCACTTTATGCTTTTTTCCCATTGTTTTTGTTTCTCGTTTTTTCGTCTTTTTGTCAAATAAGCAAACAAAAGAGTGGGCGTTGCACATGTCTTAGTACAACAAGCCGCCATTTTCGCTTATTTTTTCTTAGTTTTTTTTTTTTTTAGTACGTTCCATTCGCTTTTATCCTTTTGTTATAGACGAGCTGTTTTTTATATTTGCCTCTACCCCACTTTCCTCTGTCCACTGCTGCTTTCTGTCGACTTTATTAGTTCGTTGTTGTGTTGATTGTGTGTTTTTTATTGTTATTTTTTTACTTTTTATATTTCTTATTTTTTACAATTTTGTTATTATTATTATTTGGACATTTTTCTCTTTATTTAATTTCACTGACTGTAGTGTGCAGTTGGTATTTCGTTTCATTTTTGTTGATTTTTCAAATATTGTTCGAAATGAACAAAAGGTTGCATGAGTATGGGGCGAAATAAATTTTAGTGATATTAACTGGAGATACTACTTGAAGAATTGATAGTTGGGAACTGTGAATATGACATTTTTAGCTGTCTTTCGAAAGACTCAAACGAACATCATCTCATTGTTACCAAAATTGTGAATAATTTTTCCATCTGTTTTTAAGCAATATTTAAAAAAAAAGAACAAAGTGGATTTCGAGTCTATCTGATGATTCTTAGCAGGATCTCTGAAGAAGACATTATTGGATGTCTTTCGAAAGACTCAAAATCAACAGCAGCTTATTGATACAGAAATCATTAGTAACTGCTTTTGTTTTTGACGTGTTTCGAACAGGTATTAAAAGAGTTAAGTCCAACAGCAGCTTATAAAATATGGAATCATCAACCATTACTTATGTATAAAACCTAGTATTTAAAAAGTATTTAAAAATAACAAAAGTCTATAGCGCTACTACCTGATAGCATCATATCAGGAACTATGAGAATGACACCTTTAGTTGTCTTTCGAAAGTCTCAAACTAACAGTAGCTAATTTGTCCTGAAATTATCCACATACATACATTCTAGGTAGTATTTCATGAAACAAAACATCGAAATTTAGTTTCATAGCAGGAACGGTGAAGTTTCCACTTTCAGGTGTCTTTCGAAAGACTCAAACCAACAGCAGCTCATTGCTTCGGAAATTATCAGTAACTGCTTCTGTCTTTATGGTGTTTTTAGGTGATATTAAAAGAGTAAATTCGATTTAAAGTCTAAATCGCTAGGGTTATACCAGAAACGTAGATATTATCATTCCATAGCGCTACTACTTGATAGCATCATATCAGGAACTATGGGAATGACATTTTTAGTTGTCTTTCGAAAGACTGGAATCAGCAGCAGCTAATTTCTAGTGGAATTCTCCACATATGCAAAGCTGATACTAGGCAGTATTTACAAAAACTAATGTCGATCTCAAAACTACCTGATATATATGTAAATACCATAAACATAGAGAATGACTATTTTATGCATCTTTAAAAGGCTGCAGACCGAAATTATCTCATTGATTATGAAATTACCAGGAATTGCAGCTATTTCCCATATGGTTCTAGGCAGTATTTCATGAAACAAAACAAAGAAATTTAGTTTAATAGGAGAAACTGGGAAGATGGCACTTCCAGGTGTCTTTCGAAAGACCCAAACCAACAGCACCTTATTGATTTGGAAATCATTAGCAATTGCTTCTGTTTTTAAGGTGTTTCTAAGAGAGAGTGAAAAAGTCGATTTGAGGCCTAAATCGTTAGGGTTATACCAGAAGCATTTTTGGTTGTCTTCAGAAAGACTAAAAGCAACAGCAAAGCTGGAATCAGCAACTAATACATCTGTTTCAAAAAGAAAAAAATCCATTTCGTAACTACCCGATAGTATCATACCACGAACTATGAAAATGACATTTTTAGCTGTCTTTCGAGACTCAAACCAGTAGCAGCTCTTTGAGTCTGCATTAATTGTTTCAAATATGATTTCGTGTAATAATTGAAAAAATAAAATTAATTTTATTTCAGATACAACCCATTTGAGGAAAGTTCTATTATGAAAATATTTTTCTGTTGATATTCCACTGCTGACTGTGTCATTAAATATGACTTAGATAATTTTTTTTGAAAATATTTATATATTTATAAATTCCTCACAATACCGCTAAGATCGAGCCAGGTTTTTTAGCCTTAAATATCTTTACAGAATACATACCTGCATTACCGTTAAAAATATTTTCATGTTAATTATGTTTTAATTTTTTTTTTTTAATTTTTTTTTTTTTTTTTGTATTTTTTTATTTTCTTTTTTTTGCTATTTTTAAGAGCACCACTAGCCAATAAATAAGCAAACAAACACAATTTTTTGTGTAAATAAGCAAAGGCCAATGCTTATTTTTATTTAAGTGAAAAAAACCCAAATTCAACGCTTCCATTCAGGTCAATCAATATTTCTTTTGATCCCAATTGAATGTGGGATTGTCGTGTTGTTCGGTCATTATGTCGTACACTAGACCCTTTTTATTACATTTTCTAAGTGAAAGTGAACAAAAGACCATTTAATAAATAAATAGAAAAAAATAGAGAAGCTTTTGAGGGAAATTTGCTTGTAAGAAGAACATAAAAATAAAAATTAAAATAACTAACGTAAATAAGTAAAAAATAATTTGAAAAAAAAATAGGGATTTAAATTTGGTTTAAATCGTTTTGAACGTTAAGGTGAATATTTTTCGTTATTTTTTTTCCAAATCAACTTCTAAAAATTCAAACTATGGAGTATCGGCATATCGTTTCAGTAATGAATCAAATTTGATAAAATTTCAAAAGAAAAGTGTTTCTGCACTTTACCACCCCTCCTTATCTGCGGTTTGATATCAATAATATAAATCGAACATATAATTGCATAACCTAAAAACTTAGCCTTGAATTTACATATATTGTTATAGAGGCAAGTATGTATGTAGTTTTTCCTTTTTTTCCAAAAAGCATCATCCACAAATAATCATTAGGAATATATTGAAATTCGATATGGTTACGAAAAAGGGTAGTTATATGAAATTTCCAAAATTATTTAGCTATTTATCAATATGCATATATACTTATATGTATATTATATGTATTTATGAACAAATTCACAGACTGGCCTTTTTTTATCACCGAACCGCATCTTATTGCCTTTTCCTACGTTTTTTTTAATATTCATGTACCCGTTAAATATGGAATTAGCTCACACCTTGTCGCGTGCCAAATCATCATTATTTGTTTAGAATTAATGATTTGATCATGATATAAGTATTTTACCGTACATGAAATGATTAAGGCTTATACAACACAATAAAAATGAGGGTTGCTGGTTGCAGTCGATAGAAATTATGTAAAAAAAGAGCAATATGATAAACTGTTGCAAAGGTAAGCGCAGTTAGAGAGGGGTTGATAGTTTGAAAGATAAGAAAAATTTAGAAATTCAAATTTAAAAAGGTTTCAATAAGAGAAAAATCACTATATGCTACTACGTATGTAGGCGATTTAATTTTGTTAAAAATATAAATATAAAAAATATAAAAAATTAAAAAAAATAAAAAATAAAAAAATAAATATAAAAAATAAAGAATAAAAATTAAAATAAAATAAAAAAATTGAAAAAAAAATAAAAAAATTAAATTTAAAAAAAATAAAAGAAAAATATTTTTATATATTAAAAAATTAAAACAAAAATAAAAATAAAAACTTTAATTAAATTAAATTAAATTAAAAAATTAATATAAAAAAAATAAAATATAATAAAATACAATAAAAAAGATAAAAAATATAAAATAAAAATAAAAAAACCTCAAAAAATATAAATAAAAAATTAATAATATGAAAAATAAAAATAAAAAATTGAGCAAAATTACAATAAAAAAGTAAAAATAAAATGACAAAATAGAAAAAATGTACCCAAAAAAAATTAAAAAAAATAAATAAATAAATAAATAAATAATATAAAAAATATAGCAATAAAATTAAATTAAATAATATTACAAAAAAAAATTAAAATTATAATAAAAATTAAATTAAATAAAAATTAAATAAAAAAAAGCATAAAAAAATAAAAAATAAAAGAAAAATAAAAATAAATAAATAACTAATATAAAAAATGATATGAAATAGAATTTAAATTTAATTACATTAAGTAATATAAAATTTTTAAAATATAATTAACAAACGGCAAGTTGGGGAAAACCTCCGAGATAGCACTAGGCTTAGGAAATTACTATCCAAGCAACTACTCCTAAGCAACTATTCCTAAACTACTACGCAAGGCAAAAAAAAATGTGGAGAGTGGACTGGATGCAGTGAGGAATCAATGAGCACGACCTGGTCAACACACATTTCCCAGGGCATACGGATGCTACAAATTTCCAACTTTTAGGAGAGAGCGGCCTCGAACACACTAAATCCCCTGGTATGGATGGTATATTTCCAGCTATGATGTAGAATGTATGGACTTGAGCTAATAATTAAGGTAAAAAAGTTCAGTAATGTCCTTGACGAATGTAGTAAATGCTAGGTCCTATGTCTAACCACATGCTTTGGTGTTACACAGCGTTAGTAAGGTCAATTTTTGGTGATGAGTTGGACCGCTGCCAGCAAAATCTCATACAGGACAACTTTGGAGGGAATGCAGCGGTTCACAGCACTGTGAACCATTGCGTAGCGCATCGAAAGAATGTCAGATTTACGGGATTAGCTGGATAAGGTAGGAAATGTTGGGCAAATTAGACCACATACACCGTGCTTTCTCTGGTAATACATGTTTCAAACCACATCAAAAAGGATGATCATCACAAGAACGTGCGTCCCGCCACGGAGCTTGAAACATCTATACTGACGAATCTATTGCTCGGAGCTAGATCTCCGGTAACCCCACAAGCTTCCGGAGTATTGGAGTATTTTTTAAGTGAAGGACTTCGCGTCAATTATACGTCGAAAGCCAAGTTGAAATGAGGCCAATAATCTCACAACGTATTACGTGAGAAAATGTACTTAGAAAGTCGTGCAAAATGCTATGCAATGAAATTTCCGAGAGAACTGGAGGCCATATTAGCGTGCGATGGAACGCTTTAACGACATCGAACGCCGCAGAACAGGTGCAATAGGCCTAAAGATAGGACGCAACTTACATCTATCACACGCGAGCAGTATTAGTTATTAGTAGCAGTGACACATGCCTACACTTACGGCAGAGATTCCTGAGCGAGATTTTGGAATACCTCTTCTGTTTCCGTTCGACGCCACCTACATTAAACTCATCTTAGACTTCTAGAAACTTCGCTGTTCAGAAGACTAAACTTTGTTAAAAGTATTGACATCCTACGCGACGACCACTTCACCTCGAATTCAATTAAACATCCATCTGGCACTACAAAGGATCAACGGGTCTATGTAAGCCATAACAGACAGCTAACTGAATGAAGCAAAATAATAATTTCTGTTTATAAAAAGCACTTGATGAAATTCAAAGTAGCTTCAAGTGCCTTAAAGAGGAAAGAATGTGCAAGGATTTTGAGATTAGAATTGATAATAGCAAAAAATAAACTCAATTACCAACAATACTTAAAACGAAGTCGTACTATATATAATACAAAAATATTTTATTGCAGTCATTGAGTAAGAATTCAAAAGTAAACCCAATAATATTACGGTTTTCTAGTCAAAAGAAAATCATACAAAAATTAGATTTTATAAAAAAAAGCACAAATTAAAACAAATTTCCAACAAAATCTGATTTTCTAACATCTTAAAAACAGAAACATCAGTATTAATTAAACAAATAGCATTAAATCGCAATCTTTGGGCAGAAAACAAATTTTGAAAACTTTTGCAATTTTATTTTATTTGCTTGCTAAATTAGTTATGGAATAGAAAAGCAACACACACAAAAACATACAAAAATAGCAACAACAATAATTTGAATAAAGAAATATGTATAGGAAAACTTCAAAGACATTTATGACGACTGCAATGGGTAAAATGAAATTGAATATTCATAAACAAAAAATATATATGTAAATTCAACATTTTAAATGAATGGAAGAAGAGGAGCAGTGAGGTAATGGGCAAACTTGTACAGAGGTATGTACGAGTACTGAATGTTGTATGTATGTATGTATATAAGCGATATCAAATTTGACTCATCACAAAAGCTTAGAGCAATTGCTTTGAGAACTAACTAAATGAAATGAAATCATATTTTTAGTCAAAACTTTACTGGCAAGTGAAAGGCAAAATGGACGACGAACGTGCTTTAGTTGGCAAGTGATGAGCACATTTGTTGCTGCTGTTGTTGTTAATGCTATAAAGAGAGTTGCCAGATTCGAGTTTCATAACGGCAGGGTTTTATATATAAATTATATATTATTTATGCAGGGTAATCCATTTTGAGGTTTCCAAAATAAACGTAAATAAAATGCATTTAAAATAATTTTTTTTTTTCATAAAATTCATTTTTTATTATAAAGTTGGCATTTTATGTGCAACACTACAACATTCATGTGACCGCCTCGTGAGTTTTCACAAGCATCGAACGGTCTGACGTAATTTTCGACCAGTTTTTGGCACTTATTGGGCGGTATCCTAACTTGTCGAATGCTGGTTTTCAAGTGCTCAAGAGTTAAAGGCTCAGCCGCAAAAACACGATCTTTCGCTTAGGACTACAAGAAAAAAATGCAACGATGTCAAATCGCACGATCTCGATGGCCAATTGAATCAAGATGAGAGATTGCGCGGTCGTCAAATTCCTTGAGTGGTTAATACACCATAATCGTTAAGTACGAAATGTGGCCATGTTTAACGGGTCCCCGGCCTACCATAGTAAAACATATTATTTTTGGCAATTTTTTTTTACTCCACATGGTGCCCTTCAAGGGTGACACGCTGATTATATAACGCTTGCAAATAATGCAATTTTATTTCGAAAATAATGGTTCTGTGCGGAAAACGTATCGCGCACTACGTCCATTTTAGCGATGTTTAGCGATGAAGCGCACTTCTGGTTGAATTGCTACGTCAACAAACAAAACTGCCGCATTTGGAGTGAAGGTAATCCTCAAGTGTATGTTGAAACACCGTTACATCCAGAAAAACTGACTGTTTGGTGCGCTTTATGGGCTGGTGGAATCATTGGTCCGTATCATTGGATGTAGTTCGCGATACGTTTTCCGCACAGAACCATTATTTTCGAAATAAAATTGCACTATTTGCAAGCGTCGTTCAAGCGTGAGTCTATTCATGATGAATTGCCAAACCAAACTGAGAATAAATCACTTGACAGCTGTTAAATCGGTCGCCATCTTGAAAAGTAATGCCAACTTAAAGTTCTATACTTCTATAAAAAAAAACACCCTATAGTAATCCTCCGACATTTTGATACCATTTTTGAAGTACGATTTGTCTTTTGCCTCAAAATTGGCCTCAGTTTCAACGATCTCCTCTTCATTCGATGCAAATTTCATCCCAGCGACAATTTTTTTGAGATTTGAGAGCAGGAAATAGTCGCTGGGTGCCAGATCTGGAGCATACGGTGGATGCTGTAGCAATTCGATGCTCAATTCATAGATTTTTGGCATTGATTTCACTGACTTATGACACGGTGCATTGTCTTGGTGAAACATCATTTTCTTTTTCTTCAAATGTGGCCGTTTTTTGGCGATTTCATCGTTCAAATTGACCAATAACGCTATATAATAATCGCTGTTGATGTTTTTTCTTTTTTCAAGATAGTCAATGAATATTATTTCATGCGTATCCCAAAATACAGACGTCATAACCTTGCCAGCCGACTGTTGCGTTTTTCCACTCAGATGACTGTCGATTGGACTTCGGAGTCAAATGATGAAGCCATGTTTCATCCATTGCCGCATGTCGACGCAAAAATTTGGGTTTATTACACTAGAACATTTCCAAACACTGCTCCGAATAATCAACTCACCGTTGCTTTTGGTCAAAAGTGAGCTCGAGCGGCACCCACTTTGCACAGAGCTTTCTCATATCGAAATGTTCGTGAACGATGTGATGTACGCATTCAGTTAATATCTTTAGGTACTCATTTCATCATGTCTAGACATAGCATATCAATAATTGGTGGTTGATTTTCAACTATATTTTCTCCTTCATAAAGCAATATTTTTTCCAAAATATTTTATGAACACGCGAAATTCCTTTTTATACATTTTTTTCACAAAAACAAAAGTTGCTTTACTTAAAATGCTATAAGCACAAGCCAATGGCCCGACAGTTGTCAAATTTATATATGCGTCTTTTGGAGGTTAGGGCGAACTAAAAATTATTAATTAATTAATCCTACTAGCGTTATCTATGTGTCAGGCAAACTTTTCAATTTACCTGTTAAATCATCATTTTTGTAAAAGTTTTCAACAACTTTAACGCGCTGTGATTGTTTGGTCTGACAGTTAAATTTGACAGCTGTCAAAATACAGCACTGCATTTTCGAAACCACTAAATAGATAACCTTTTATCAAAACCGATTTGGAAAATTAAAATGCTGACACGATTTTATAAACTAGCAGCGATGATTTTAGAAATCATTCACCAAATTTGTAGGAGACCTTCTATATTGTAAAAAGAAATTACTTAATTCTCAATAAATAATGCTTCGCTCACTTAACAGGCGTTCTAACTATACAACTTTTCTCTATATATAGTTAACTGTTTTCATTTCAAACAAGAAATTTTTCTTATGAGTGCACCATGCAACTGAAATTGCCCGCATTGTCTGTCTTCACACTTACTTATATATCAGTTAACTGCTCCATAAACATCCCTGGAAAGGTCTTTACGAAATGCTTTTGATAACGAGCACTCAAGTCACCTGCTCTAGAAAATGCTGCGATTATCGGTAGCTTGCTTTTATCTGACATTCATATTTGGCATTTTTACCACTCAACAATTTATCGATTATTATTTTTAAAAATCGATTTTTATCTGTCATAATATTACATTGATGAAATATCTCAAGATTAAAATTTCAGAAAATTACTTATAATTTATGTCATTCATTCATTTAAAAACTAAAAACTTGAAAATGGAGAAACAAACAGTTTGGAAAACACAGAAAATGCTTAAAATCCTAAATATTGTAATGAAAATGCAAAATAAGAAATGTAACTCGAAGAGAATCTAAAAACAGAGTTTGAAAACTTTCGCTAAAAAATTTCTCAGAGATTTGAGATAGTAGTGCTACAGGTATGTAAAGGGCATGCATAGACTGTAGCACATTAAGTTGCTTTGATGATTTGGAAAGTAGAATTTCTTCGAGCAACTGCGTAGTATAAAGTACAGCTCCAGATTTTGCTCAAACATTTTCGAGCTGTGCGAGCATTTGAGCAACGATCACTCGCACAACTGCTCATTGCTCATTACTTGAAAAAATTTCGAGCCGACCACGAGCATTTCGAGTATTTTGACAAACACTTTGACTTTTTTCTCAAACCTTTTTTTTTATTAATTTTAAATTTATTTATGCAAAGTGTAATAATCAGAAATGCCAAAAAAATTTGACAAACAAAATTAAAATTTTTTGTTCTGCTGAGCAGTTGAGTAATGAGCGAGTATCGAGCGATCATCGAGCTGCTCGCAATGCTCGATACCCGGGTATCTTGAGCTCTAGTTTAAAGTAAGATTTTGAGTTATGATAGTGAGTTGTGCAAGTGAATTGTAGAAGTGACTTGTACAAGTGAATTGCTCTGCACGTAATAAATTTGTAAAGCTTTTTGAAATAGTTCTACAACAGAGAAGCTGTTTTTTTTTTTTGGTTTTTTATTTCACAAACACGCAGATTTGAAAAATTATTTGGTATCTACTTAAGCTGAATATAAAAAAAATTCAATTTATATAAAAAAAATGTGGAAAAGCAATAAGTATTGTCGACTTTTTGTACACAAAAATAGTATTCGCAAAAGTTGTGCCACCACAAAGCTCTGGCAACACTGCTCGTGACCTCGGCAGCGATAATAACGGCCTCGACCAACACCACCCGCTCGTCTTCCCCAAACCGTCTACACCTAATATTTCGTCTCTGACGTGACGTGAGGCGCAATAAATTTAATCTAGTTACCAAAACAAAAACAAAAATCTCGGCTACAGTAAAGCAATAACAACAATAACAAAAACAACAATAACGAGAATACAAGGCAAATAACAGCAGCAGCAGCAGCAGCTAGAAGCATAGACAATTTAAAATACGTGTCCAATGCAATGCAACGCTGTTTAATACTGCACACACTGCTGTATGTAGTTGTAATTGTGTACATTTTGTTAGTGTTAGTGTATAAGTGTAGCCGGTAGCGAGAAGTGGCAGCATAAAATGAAACTTTGTCCAATTAAAAGTAAACAAAAATTTAATTACGTACCCAAAGTAACCAACACAACCAAACAAACACATACATATGCATACACACACGTATACACAGAGAACCAGTACAGCAATGGCTTACAACAATAAAGAAAATGAAAAAAGTGTTTTTCCTCTCTA
This sequence comes from Neoceratitis asiatica, assembly GCA_030068015.2. NCBI lineage: Eukaryota > Metazoa > Arthropoda > Insecta > Diptera > Tephritidae > Neoceratitis > Neoceratitis asiatica. Next base: position 35,194,864 of record CM061524.1, read on the forward strand.
ACAACTGTCCTGTATGCCCAAGCGACGGCTGGTTGTTGCTGTTGTTGTTGTGTTAGGTGGGTGGCAAAAAGCCAAAGCCCAAAGTCAGTCAGTCCATGACTGACACTCATTTTGCGTCATACATAGCAGGCAAACGTGATTGGTGGGCGCACGGACGGTTGCTGGTGTAGTTGGGCGCAGCAACGGCGCTTACTAAGGCGGAAGTGGCACAGAAATTCAATTACTACACGATAACAACAAATATTTTGTTGTTGTTGTTCATGTTGTGTGTGTGTGCAAGTTGTTATTGAAAGTATTTAAAAAAATAAAATAAAACAAACTCAGAGTACAAACCGTCACTTGGCTGGGTCAAAGAGTCAATACACACTAAAAACACAAAAGCACACACAGGCACACAGAGACACAAATTCACGTCAGCATGTAAAGCTTGCGAAAATACAAATATAAATAAATAAATAAATATACAGGCAATACTTGGCATACAATGAACAGAACAATAGCGGGCAGCAATGTAAATGACTTTATGTGTATGCATGTATATATGTGTATGCGCTGAAAAGGTGAATTTGTCATAGTTGGCAGATGAGAAAAGCGAGATGAGGTGGAGCGAGATGATTTGCATGCCAACTTTTAATAGCCAACCAACTAACTGATGGCCAATATTGAATTAAGACAGCAGCAGCTACGCAACAAAACATACTTGCGAATACTTATATACACACAGAGATATGCACAATAGCAAGAGAAAATTGGAACAAAATGTTAATACATACATACGCAAGTTGAGAATTGAAAAGTTTTGTGAGAAATTTTAAGAAATTTTCGGTTTTACTGAGGTATAAATTAGTTTCGTATTTATTTGCAAGCGTGATGAGGCTACACAAACATACATGCATACATGCTTGTGGGACAGCAGTAATAACAAAAGTGTCGAAACTTAACTGTTCATACAACTGAATATTTGAAAGTTCGCCAGAAATGTCAAAAAAGTCTAGAAGCTAAATTAAAATTCACTCAAAAGGTGATAAAGACTTAAGTAGGGTTAGCAGTTCACTTGATGCCGGACGCATTCCTCATTCAAGACTTATGAATTTCAGAATATAGGGCGTTAAGCATTGACAAAATCCAGATTTTTCCTATTTCCTATTTTGATTATAGTACTAGTAAGTAAAATATAGTTTGAAACCTTTTCTCGCTTCCCCACAGCCTTACAAAAGGGTGATCCAAGTAGAGGTACTTCTTTCAATAGCCTTTTTTTGACAGATCAGCCGTGAGTCGTGAAAAGCTGTCATGTTATTTTTGTTCGCTATTGTTTGGCATTTCATCGTGGAAAGCCTTACGCCTGAACAACGTTTAAAAATCATTCGACTTTATTACGAAAATTTACGTTCTGTTAAGAATGTGTTTCGCGCGCTTCGCTCAACTTATGGTTAACATAATCGGCCTACTGAACATACTATTCGCAGCACCATCACCCATCTTGAGACCCAGCATTCATTATTGGATAATATTCTACCGAATATATCGCGTCCAGCAGATAATGGAGAAAATATAGCGGCCGTAGCTGAGGGTGTACACGAAGACCGTGTGTCGCCGAGAGTCGATTCGACGCCGTTCGCAGAAACTTGGGCTGACGTATGAAACGACTTGGCGCATTTTATGTCGAAATCTGAAATTGAAGGTGTATAAAATACAGCTTGTGTAAGAACTGAAGCAGCTCGACCTCGCCAGATCCAAATTTTGTTCAGCGATGAGACCCATTTCTGGCTCAATGGGTATGTAAACAAGCAAAATGGCCGCCTTTGGGACGAAGATCAACCTGAAGAGATTCAAGAGCTGCCATTTCATCCAGAATCAACAACGGTTTGGTGTGGTTTGTGGGCCGGAGGAATCATCGGTCCATATGTCTTCAAATATGATGCCGGTAAGAACGTAACCGTCAATGGCGACCGTTATCGCGCCATGATAACCGACTATTTGATGCCTGAAATTGATCTTCGCGACAGTTGGTTTCAACAAAACGGCGCCACTACCTACCATCGCACTAATCAATGGATTTATTAAGAGAACACTTCGGTGATCAGATAATTTCACGTTTTTGGCCGGTCGATTGGCCACTAAGATCGTGTGATATCACACCGCCAGACTATTTCCTGTGGGGATATGTAAAGTCTAAAGTCTATGCGGATAGTCCCGCTTCGTTTCAGGCCTTGGAGCAAAACATCACGGGTGTCATTCGCCAGTTACCAGTCGAAATACTCGAACGAGTCATCGAAAATTGGACTCAACGGATGGACCATCTGAGACGTAGTCGCGGCCAACATTTGAAAGGGATAGTTTTCAACAAAAATAATGCAAAAGAATGTTCTTTCGAATGATAATAACATTCCCCATTAAATTGAAATTTTCTGGTTTTTTTTTTGTATGTAGGGAACTTCTAAATGGATCACCCTTTAGCTTCGCAGATATTATCTTGCATAAATATCTTATAATTGCATAAGGCAGAGGAGTGTTTACTCGTCTCCTGATGCTTACTAGAACGCTCAAGAAGAATATATTACGCTGAACAACTACTGTGGATTCCGAGCCGTAGCTGTAGACCAAATTGGAACTGAATACTCTGCAAAAGACTTCTCCATCTTCTATTGATGGCTAAACAGAAGGTGCTATCTTCGTTTAGAGCTTTGATCGCATAGAGACGAGTTGCAGGGTAGACGAATTTGCAAGAAAAAGTAAAACTCGTCCTATCGCATGTCGAGATAAACTAGGCCAAAATGGCTTAAAGGATGGAATATGGCTTGTACTCTCTGAAAATGGTGGACATTTCAAGGGCAATTGTGATAATGACGGAACATTCCCCGCTTTTATGGGTAGCCTCTGATAACTGAAGGAGCATAAAATTCATTACGGACTGAATGGAAAAAGAGTGATAAGGTCAGATCAATAGTTGTGGTCTCTCAATGTGCGGGCTTTGGTATAAGTGTGTCGATGCTCTCAAATCGACAACCTCACTCAGTTCGAGCTATGCTAAACGCGTAAGTAATACTTTACTACGTGTTTAAAGAGTATAGAGAGGTAGATATTTGACCCACATCTAACGCCTTCTAAGGCAACCACATCGACCTACCATTCTTTTGGATTAGGCCAATTGATCGTCAGCATCGTTTGATCGTTTGATCTCGTCTTAATAAAGAGAGAGCTATAGAGAACGAGAGAGAGAGGGAGAGACAGAGCGAAGGAGAGAGATATTGAGAGAGAGGTAGAGAGAGATAAAGAGAGGGAGAATTTCGGTCTCTGAAGCAAACAGTACAGTAATTGAATACATAAATTTTCCAAGATTGAAAAGTACCTTCCTTTAGAGCTATGGTAAAGTTTTTAATTACAATAATTTCTCCAAAACTATGCAAATGATGAAACTGACAAAACTTAAAACTCTATTAGTAAATCTTCACGCCACCAAAAGAAAAAAAGGAGAAAATTTATAGAATTATTTAAAAACAAAAACTGCTTTGCCCTCAAGTTTTCAACACATTCAAATGAAAAAGTTTGCAATAAAATGGAAAACAGTAAAGTAAAACAACTACAATTCAATTTACAATAATCAAAAGAAAGCAAGCAAGCAAGCAAGCAGTGAGGACATTGCAAGGACAACAAGAAGTTCGCACAGATAACGGTAGAAAGCGCGAAGAGCCAAAATGGTAGAAATGAGTGAAAAGAAAAATCCAAATGCTGAGTATCCAAAAGTGAAGTGGAGCGCAACAAGCCAACACCAACAAATACATTCACACACACAACAATAGATATGTATGTACCTACAATGAAGTAAGGAGAATGCACGTTTCAGGAGACAAGTAAAAAAATAAACAGCCCAACAACAAGAGCAGCAAAATGTAAAGTGAATATTGTTAAAATAGCAAAACGGCAAAAAGTTGTCGACAAAGCGAAATATAAATTTCGAATTTAACGAAACGGAATGACAGCAACAGCAGCAGCAACAGCAGGAAGAGCAAGCATATGCAAGCACATGAAGCGAAACAGGCAGGACGAGATGAGCGCAACGACGAGAGGAGAAATGGTGTGGTGGTGATGGAAGCGGTCATAAAGAGGCGCCATACTTGTATACTCTCGTTTGTACTATTTGCACACAACTGCTGCTGCGCTGCTCAAAGTTTGAGGCAACGATTTAAAATTTCTACTGCAAGTTTGAATAAATAAACAAATAAATGTAAAGGTGTATGCAAAATGGCTGCAACAACAATAATAAATAAAATTTGCTACAACAGTGGCAGCTCAACCGTAAACGAAGAAGAGATTTGTTAAAGAGTAGCGAAGAACTAAAAAAAAGGATGAGCAACGCAAAATAATTGTAGCGGAACAGAAAATTGGAATATTTCTATATTGCGAAAGCAAAGAAAAAATAATAAAATAAATATTTTTTTAAACAAAATAAAGGGAATATGAAACTGGTATATTGAATTTAATCAAATCAAATTTGTTACATAAAAAAATGCAAATAAAATCAGTTAAAATACAAAAAATTATTTAAGAAATAGAATTTAAAAAAAAAAAAATTAAATAAACCAAAATAATATAAAATAGCAACTAAATTAAAATAAAATAAAAATTAAAAAAATTAAAAAAATAAAATAAAATAAAATAAAATAAAGTGAAATAGAAAAATTAATTAAAGAAATAAAATTTAAAAACAATAAAATAAACAAAAATTAAATAATATAAACTTAATTAAAATAAAATAAAATAAAATAAAAAATATTTTACTAAAAAATATAGTTCAATTTCATTAAATAAACAATAAATGAGATCAAATCAAACAAAGTAGTATACAATAAACTAAAGCAAAATAAATAAAATAATAAAAATTAAAGAAATTGAAATGAAATAAAACATAACTGAAATAAAATTAAATGAAACGAAAATAGCATTAAATTAAATAGCATAAAATAAAATAAAGCAAATTGAAATAATTTGGGGTAAAATTGTAAAAAATTTAATAAAATAAAATTTAATACAATGAAATAAAACTAAATTTAAAAATATAATAACAATAAAAATAAATAAATAACCCAAAATGAAATAAGGTTACAGTTCACCTTTAATTAATTTAAGAAAAATAAATAAATAAAATAATTTAATATAAAATAAATCAAAGCAAAGAAAAATAAAATTATATAATCCAAAATAAATTAAATAACATTTAATTGAATAAAATAAGAAAAAAATTAAACTAAATTAAATTAATTAATACAAAAAAAAAATAAAATAAAAAGTAAAACAAAATTATCTAATATAAATAAAATAATTTAAAATAAATTAAATAAGGTAAAATAAGGCGAGATAGAAAAATTAATTTAAGAAGAAAAAAATTAAATTAAGTAAAACAAATTAAAATAGTTAATTAATTAAATTAACTTAAAATATATAAATTAATATATAATAAAATAGAATGAAAGAATAAAAAATAAATAAAAAGTAAAAAAAAATATGTAAAATATTTTTAAATAAATAAAATAATGTAAAATAAATAAAATAATGTGATATAACGTAAAATTAGACGAAATTGAAAAAAAAAAGAATAAATTAAATTAAATTAAATTAAATTAAAGTAAATTAAATTAAATTAAATTAAATTAAATAAATAAAATAGCATGAGAAATAAAAGTTAAAAATAATAAATAAATAAATAATTAAAATATCGAATGGACATAATAGAAAATAAAATGAAATAAAATAAGTTAAATATGAAATAAAATAAAATCAAATGAAGTAAAATAAATTCAAATGAAACGAAAAAAATTTAAGTATATTAAATTAAACAACATAAAATAAAAATAAAACAAAATAAAAAAGCATTAAATAAAATAAAAATGGAATAGAACAAAATAAAGTAAAATAGAGTCAAATGATATAAAAAATAAAATAAATAAAATCGAATAAAAGCATGAAAAAAAAACAAATTAAATTAAAAAAATTAAATGAAGTAGCAAAGTGAAATAATGAATTCAAATAAGTTAAAATTTTTGAATAATGTTAAAAAATAAAATAAAATATAAATTAAATTAAAAACAAAAAAGAAGTGCTGTCTTCGGCCATACCAAAGTCTTTATACCTTTCGTGAACCTAAAAAAAACTTATTTCAAATTGCAAAATTCGAACACTTTGATTTTCAGTGGCAATATTTATTTGAATTTACATGGTTAGCAACGAAATTTCACACCATTATATGCGGATTTTTTACCCAAAACCTCATATCTGGACAAATCGGTTGTATGGAAGCTACATGATATAGTCAACTGATAAGGCAGGTTCCGACAAAGAATCAATACATTACAAAAATACATCCGCCTACTAAGTTTCATTCAAATATATCAAAAACTGCGATACTAGTTTGCGTTCAAATCAACTCAGACATGGCCAAATCAACTTAGCTCGTGATTCTGATCCGTTCGGTATAGATTTCGGTGGATCTATACCTCTTCTCTTACTGGTACTCACATACTTTGATCTAGAGTTAATACATACCAAGGACCTCCATTTCATAGCACAATTGCGGTGTCGTTGTACTCTCTCATTTTCTTGCTCTCAGAAATATTATATGACTTTAAATGCTTTTATTTAATAAATGATTTTAATATACCTTATGATGATAAATTTATTCAACGAGTATTCAAAAGAAAAAAATACATTTTAAAATGAATTTGATAAATGTAATTTCTTATTCCAGTGCACTTTCTCTTCTCTCACTAAAATTCTCTCATTTGAATTGTGGTTACTACTAATATAACAGGTCAATTGGAAAGTCCCCGGCTTGACACATATATGCTAGTTACTAGAATTAAATCCATATGATTTTTAGTTAGCCCTAACCTTCAAAAAACGCGTGTTTGACAGCTGTAGGATCATTAGTTTGTGAATTACAGCATTTTGAGTGAAGCAACTTTTGTTATTGTGAAAAAAATGGATAAGAAGGAATTCTGCGTGTTGATAAAGTATTGCTTTTTGAAGGGAAAAAAATACAGTTGAAGCAAAAACTTGCCTTGATGACGAGTTTCCGGACACTACCCCAGGAAAATCAACCATCAAGGAGTGGTATGATAAGTTTAGGCTGTTGAAATGAGCAGCAAAAGATATCAACTGAACGTGTACATCATATTATTCACGAATATGTGGATATGAGGAAGCTCTGTGCTTTTAACCAAAAACAACGATGAGCTGATGATTCGGAGCAATGTTTGGAGATGTTCAGGCGTAATAAACCCAAGTTTGTGCGTCGATATGTGACAATGGATGAAACATAGCTCCATAATTTCACTCCGAAGTCCATTCGACAGTTATCCGAGTGGACTGCACACGATAAACTCGTTATGGCGTCTGTATTTTGTGATGCGCGTGGAATAATTTTCATTGACTATCTTGAAAAAGGAAGAACTATGAACAGCGACTATTAAATAGCGCTTTTGGACCGTTTGAAGGGCGAAATCGACAAAAAAAAAACTGCCGCAATTGGAGAAATATAAAATGCTGTTTCACCAAGCCAATGCACCGTGTCACAGATCAGTGAAATCGTTGGCAAAAATCCATGAATTGGGCTTCAAAATGCTTTCGCATCCAATGCATTCTCCAGATCTGATCACCAGCGACTATTTGCTGTTCTCAGTTCACAAAAGAATATTCGCTGGGAAGAAATTTTCATCGAATGAAGAGATGATCGCCGAAAATGAATTTTGCCAAAAAAATGTTTTTTTTTATTTTGGTAGGCCGAGGACTTTTCAATTGACCTGTTACATATGTAATCTATTCATGTGCAGAAAGGTGTGAAAATTCAAAAGCAAAGCAAACAAGGCGGGTTTATAAAGGTGAGGGAAGAAGAACAGAAACAACAATTATGGTTTTTCATAACCATTGTCAAAATCATGGTAAATTCATTGGCTTTTAAAAATGCACAAGCTCTCCGGTACACTCTTTTTTCGCGGAAACCATAATCATATTATCATAAATTTGAAGACTTTTACATTTAGAAATAGAAAATCGCATGAATTTCAAGCAAACAAAGCAATTTAGAAAATAAATTTGGCAATCATTGTGAAAAATGAATGAAAAAAAAACTTGAATTCGTTGCCATAGCAACTCTATCTTGGTAAATTCGTCTTGCTTAAAGCACAAAATAACTCATAACCTTTAAAAAAAACCTCTAAGGTGCTTTAAATTTTAACGGCAAATATTTTCCATAATGAATTAAATACACAACAAAAAATGAATTAAATTTCACTAATTTGGCAGCTCAATTTTTTTCGTGCTTTAAAAAATTCTTACTACAAAAATCTTTGCGTCATTAAAGCCAGAAAGCTTAAAGATTTCATCTATGCCGAATATGCATAGTAGGTGTATGTATGTATGCATATGTAACGTGTATGTATGTATGTATGTAGAATCAGCAGTAAATATACCAAAAATTACCACAAGCAAACATGTGAGGGCGTAACAAGCAAAATATCGACAACAACAACACCAACAACAACAATCAAAAGTAGAATGGCGCAACACAAACAAGTAAAATGGCAACAACTGCCAGGCAGACAATAAAAGCACACAAAAACACCAGAACGATTGGAGGACAATCCCCCACGCGCCCACAGTGGAGCAACATGCATACACACCTCCGTTTTGTATGTAAATGACACACAATCATACATATGTACATACAAACGTCAGTTGAACACCACCAGGTAGATACGCTTGCGGTGTAGGTGGCATGGGCGGATTTAAGTCAGTCGGTGTGCACTGCAAAAGTGCTGAAATTTGCATGAAAACATGCAAACAACAGTGGCAAATCAACAAAAATAAAAACAAAAAAGTAAAACATTGAAAATGAGGCAAAAAAAGATTGCAAAAAAAATTGCATGAGAACCTGCAGCTTAGCTGGAAAATCGCGCGCGGCAGTCATTCCGCAGCAACAGCAGGAGCAATAGCAACAACAACAGCAAGCTTCCCGTAAGCAGCGCACGCGAAATAAGCACCGCGCGGCATTAATGTTGTGTGGTAATGCCGTTATGCGCGCAACGGCTATAAGGATTGTGGTGGCCGCCTACACCAGCGGCACACCGCCGCGCTGCATAACAACGCCAAACAAAACAAACAAAAAAAAACCAGCTGCATTGAAGGCTGCTCTGAGCCGCAATGACAAGTAGCTAGCTGGCTGTTTATCTACCTGCTGTGTACTTATTTACACGCGCGCACCACAACAGTTAGCGGCGGCGGCGGCGGCGGCGGCGACGGCAGCAACCCAAAGCAGCAGCAAGTGCTCGCCACAAAACAGCAAAACGCTTGCTTATCCCATATGCGGTGGCATGCGCGTGGCATGCGGTTGCAGGTGGCGACAGTAACAACAACAAATATATGCAGAGAGTATTCTTTGTGAAGCCACGCCTGTTTTCGAACTCGCTCAACATTAAACCAGTTTTACTTTTTACGCATGAGCATTCTGCAGCACACTATATTTGTCCCTTTCATTCACTGTGCGCCTTTGCAGCGTAGAGTGGCATTTTCGAAAATCCGAAATTATTGGCCCTACGCAACAGACGGATGTGCAGACGCGCACCCTGTAATCGAGCCACCAGCGACAACTCACTCGAACTCTTTTCAGCTAATACATACATACATACCATAGGTTTTGCTCATAATTTTACAAAAGCACATACAGCGCGCGGCCACGTTTTATTGACTTACCTTATCAGATCCGGTAGGCGTTCCAACACTTTGGGGTGGGTGTGCTTCTTCGTGTAGGACGGTGACAAGGCTACCGTGCAGGCGAGCATTAACTCAGTGGATAACTCGACAGGATGTTGCGGTGATTTTTCTTCGGGAAGCTGAGTAGGAAAACAAAAAAACACATATCAAATAAAATGAAATGAACAAATCGATGCATGGCACATAATGAGTATAAGATGAAAAGAAAAAGTTCGAATAAAGCAACAATTCGGATTATCGTCTTCAGCAGCAGCTTCATACATATTGGCATTGAAGTATATCTGATGTACGCCAATGAATACATATGTAGATACGAGTAATAAGTAGGGTAAGTGTGCTAATGAATGGGCACCACCTAGTAGTCGGATAGTAGGTACCTACTAAGATTGTTTATATTAAAAAAAAATTAAGAAAATTATTAACAATTTCATATCAAAGACTAATGCAATCGAAGCTGGGATTCTTTTTAAATGTCATGAAAAGTTTCATTTTGATTTCGTTACCGAAGAAAATTAGTGGAAGAAAGATTTTTCAATGACGAATTAGAGGTTATTATCGAAAGAAATGAATTTAATATAATTTAGTTTTAGTGCGAATTAATGCATAATTAATTCGAAATAAATTTTTCAAAAAAAAAAAAATTTTTTTTAGATAAAATTAACGAGTTTGTCATCAGCGGTTGAAATGAAACGAAAAATATCTGAGTTTCCTTGCAAGTTGAATGGAAAAATGAAAGCAGCATCGTTATAGAGGGTTGTTTAGGGGGTTTCGAAAACGCATGGCTGTATTTTGTCATCTGTCAAACTTAACTGTCAAATCAAACACGTTTTCTTTTAAAGGGTGATCCATTTCGAGATTTCCTACTTTTTTAAAGAAAAAAATACAGAAAATTCAAATTTAATGGGGTTTATGTAATTATCATTTGAAAGAACATTTTTTGGCATTTATTTTTTGAAGATTATCTCTTTCAAATGTTGGCCACGGCTACGTCTCAGATGTTCCATCCGTTGAGCCCAATTTTCGATGATTCGTCCGAGCATTTCGACTGGTAACTGGCGAATGACACCCGTGATGTTTTGCGCCAAGACCGGAATCGAAGCGGGATTGTCCGCATAGACTTTAGACTTTACATATCCCCACAGGAAAAAGTCTAACGGCGTGATATCACACGATTTTGGTGGCCAATCGACCGGCCCAAAACGTGAAATTATCTGCTCACCGAAGTGTTGTCTCAATAAATCCATTGATTAATGCGATGTGTGGGAAGTGGCGCCGTCTTGTTGAAACCAAATGTCGCGGAGATCACGAGCTTCAACTTCAGGTATCAAATAGTCGGTTATTATAGCGAGAAATGGCGAGATACGGTCGCCATTGACGGTTACGTTCTCACCGGTATCATTTTTGAATAAATATGGAACGATGATATCACCGGCCCACAAGCCACACCAAATCGTTGTTTTTTCTGGATGAAATGGCAGCTCTTGAATCTCTTCAGGTTACTCTTCGTCAAAATCCGGTAATTTTGCTTGTTTACATACCCATTGAGCCAAATATGGACCTCACCGCTGAACAAAATTTGACTCGAAAACGTCGGATCTTCGTGGAACTTGGAAAAGAGCCCATAGAGCGAAGCGATTTCGCTTGGGGAGGTAGAGCGCCATACGTAAGTCCGAGTTGCTGCGAACGGCGCAGAATCGACTCTCCACGGTCTTCATTGCGTGCTGGAGGACATGGTCTATGCGGTGGAATATTACCCAATAATGAATGCTGGGTCTCAACGTTTTTCAGGCATAAGCCTTTCCACGATGAAATGCCAAACAATACTGAAAAAATAATATGACAGCTTTACGCGATTCACGCGTGATCTTTCAAAAAAGGGCTATTGAAAAATGTACTTCTACTTGGATCACCCTTTATAATGCGAAGGTTCAAACTTTATAATAAAATGTTTATGAATACCTTCGAAAAAATACTAGCTTGAACCATGATCGAAAGATTGGTTGTTAAAAAAAACGTCAACCAGTAATCTCTGAAACACAACGTGGTATATCTATAAGTTGTACTTCCTACTCCCTATTTTAGGCTTCAGAAGAAAGTGAGGAGCTACTTTCTATTCTTTATTCTGCTAAAAGTCAGGTATTTAGGGGCTGTGAGGAACAACTCCCTGAACAACTGAGCTAGGAAGTTGGTGGCTACTCCCCGCCTTTACGAATATATACTAATTTAAATGTGACGAGAAACTACTCGCTCTCTGGGAAGGTAGTTGCGAAGATTTACTACTCCTCTACCTTTAGAACCCCTAAGAAGGAAGGAGGAACGTGAGCAATAAGTAGTACGAAATGATGAATGAAGAGCACCGGCAGTTAAAATAACGGTTAAATAGGATTTTTGTAGTTCGCTCATTGAAAAAAAACGTGCGGTTCTGAACTGATATAAAATGTTTTGACATAATTAATGGCATGCAAGAAAATTGCTAATGAAATTAAAAAAAAAGTTAATCGTCCGGTCACTAGCACATTTACCCTATATGAACATACATATGTATATATGTATATATGTATATGCATATGTTATACGAGAGAAAGGAAATTGAAACAATTAAAAATGGTATGAGTCGACCAAGAAATGCCAGCATTTGCCAGTTGATAGTTGGCAGCAATGGCGCAAAGTGTTGCAAGTGTCCAACAGCATGGCATATAAATCAAAGCGAAAGTACAAAGAAATAAATAGCGAATAATGATAGCACATGTACATACATACGTATACGATAAGCGATGGTATGCTCTACTGAACATTAGGGTTGTTCTTATAAAAAAATATAAAATAAATAAATTATTTATTCAAAGGATTGGCTGTGGGCTAAAAAAAATCATATTACTAAATGATTTTGACTTTTTCAGCCCTTGCTCAACGACCAGTGGGCTGGCAGAGCTGGCAAATCCACCATTGATCCCCAAGAGGAAACCCATGAGAAAAGGATCGAGAGACACCATTGAGAAAATAATACGAGCTGCAGAGCTAAATAGAAGAGGTAGGAGCGTATTCCGATGATATTTATTTGGCTGGCCTCCAAATCCGCTCCATAAACTCTGCTTTGTTCAGGCTAGACAAAGAAGAAAAGCGAATGGGTCTCTCGGTGAGCGAAAGCAAGACGAAAAATCTTCGTCCTCAAACAGTCAGGGCATTTGTGTCATGACTTCCACGTTCCTGTTGACTGTCATAACTTTGAAGTTGTAGATAATTTCGTCTAACTAGGAACCAGCATTAACAACACCAGTAATGTCAGCCTTGATATCTAACCTAGAATAACTCTTACCAACAGATGCTATTTTGGGCAGAGTGGGCAATTAAAATATAATATCCTCTCTCACCAAACAAAGATCAAACTCCACAAGCCGCTGATCAATCCCTTCCTGCATTATGGTGCGAAAGCATGAGCTTTGACAATTTTCGATGAGTCGGCTTTGGGCGCCTTCAAGAGAAAGGTTTTGAAGAAGATTCGCGGTCACAGGAAGTCCTCCACTCTGGTGGAAAGATGAAGAAAAATAAATGATTTGAACTTTTATCAAAGATCTTAAGGCGGTTCTCAAGTACTTTTAGGTTCAAATTCACATTTCCTTTACGGCTGCCTGCCGTCCAGGGAGAAATATCTTTGAAAAAATCTCGCTCAGCTACAAATTTTGGACTGATTTAGTTTGCAAGTGCAGAATCTGTGCTGTAGATCCATTTTGATCGGCACTCGATATGTTGGGGAAAAAGTGCATTAGTTAGACAGACCGATTGCAGTCTTGTAGGGCTTTTGAAGTGAGAACATAACTCAGCGCTTGTTACACAAACACTTTAAGGATATCTCCATAGGCTAGTATTGAAATATAAAGCGAATTATCAGCTTTGAAAGAGATCAACAGGAAATAGAGAAAGTTCATAAGGAGCTTACGAAGGCCTATTTATGGGTCGGTGAAAGGTATAGTTTGATGAATTTAATTAATATTTTCTCAACTTTTGAATTCAATAGATCCACAAAAAGAGCTTAGGTTGTAATTAGGGTTGTAGGTTTAGAGCGTTCACGTATTTGTTGAGGTTGCCCGATCACGAAACTCTGATCGAACGCACCTTACCCGTTGTGGTACATATATTGGGCTTGTGAAAAGAGATTCCCCTCACCATCCTAGAGGTTCAAACAATTTAGGGCGTTTTATTAAATCCTCTAGATTATTGAAGCTTGCTGAAGGAAGTTCTTCAAAACAATCGAAATAAATCTTAGCATAGACGCGAAAAGATGGATTTTACAAAACTCAATTGTGCGAGTATTGTGTTTCCTGTCGGTAGAACGTCTGGTCTAGCGGTTATTTGACATGGTTCAGAATAGAGTCCGTGAAGTCAAACACCACCTTGTTGATGTGCCTGGGAGAGAAACAGCTTTCGGCTTTCGATTTGAGGTTTTTATTGCGATTCTGTGCTTCGGTGGCAAGCATGATGGCATTTAATGGCATTTTAGATCAGGAAAAAGCCCTCCTATGGTGGAGGATCTTCGAAATATGAAGGTGAAACAATAATGGGGAGAGAACACCCAGAAACAGGACACCTTGCCAAATTTTTCGTAGTTTAGACGTAGACGTGATTGGCCTCGAAATTCTACCGATGAATGTCGACCATTTAAGCAATTCATCGCTTCAACCCCGGTAATAATGAGGATCGCTCATCAGCACCGCTGATTGACTACGCCAAAAGTTTTTGACATATTTTTGGATATTAGGAGAGTTCGCGTGCAGGGCCAATTTTAGTTAAGGCCGTGAATTATCTGGGTATTTATACCGTTAAGTGGGGTTGTGGTTCTGTGCGCTTTACGAAAACCATGTTTGGCACAAATGGCGAGGTATATTACGGTAGCAAGTAGGCCTCAAGTGTCTTTGCCACTGGGGAGAGGAGAAATATTGGCCGATATGATTCTTCTTTGTAAGCTGATTTCCCCGATTTTAGTAGCGGGACCACTCTAGCCTGTATCTACATGTCGACTATTGGCTGAGTAGTCGGACACAAATTGCGGATCTTGGTGAGGAATTCTGTTCCTGCTGGGCCCAGACGCTTCAGCAGAAGCATGCTTATTCTGTCGGGGCAAATGGATTGGGCCCTCTCATTTGCCTTACCGTCAATCAACTGAAACTCCTCTCTGGAGAAATCCATCACCGCGCTGGTGTTTGGCATTTTGCGCAATGGCGCGTCAGTTGTCGTTTAATTTTGTCAACTAAAGGGTGAAATGTAAAGGACCTACTAAAAGAGTTGTCGCACTTCTTTGGGTCCGAATGAAATTTCCACACGGTCATCGCATCTCGTCGGTTTTAACAATGATTTGACGGTGGCCTAAAGCTTGGTTGCAGCAAAAGATAGGTTGCATGACCTTAAGGGTTCTTCCAACTTTTTCCGCACTAGTCAACCTGCCTGCCGGAATGAAGCTGGCGGCAGCTATCACAGAATAAACGTTCACTTTTGAAAACGCCGGTTGGAGTGGGAAAGGCACTGATAGGCCTTCTCAGTAAATTCCGCGAAACCGGATCAATCAGCAGATGACCGGAGATCGCGGAAACAAAGTCTGTAGGTCCGCCGATCGAGATAATCAGGCCGGTAATCTACTGAACAACAAGTAACGAGAGGAATCTATATATAAAATATCGTGAGCTCGAGGATACGGCCGTTATTATGGGCTGCATTCGATTTTCAATCGGCACTTTTATTTTAATTTTAATTTCCTTCAACATCTTCAAATAAATTACTCACCTGCAGACTCTGGAATAACACATCGAATAATGCGCTTAATGTATTGCCAAGTATGGCATGACGGGCAATTTGTGGACACAGGGTACAAGCGTTACGATACAGTTGCACAGCGAGCACGACAGCTCTGTAAAAAAGGATAAACAGAATTTTCGTATAAACATACAAATAAATATATTTGTTTCACATCGAATGTACCTTTTTGGAATGTCATTATTCTCTTCCATACTTTTGCTAATCACATTTGTGGTGATAACACCGAGACCATCCATGAGTAGGAAACATTGAAAGTCGAATACTTGCGCTTTGCTCATGAGACGCAACAGCTGGTTGACAGCGCGCTCTAGACCTTGTGAACCGCCACCTTTGCTCACTAGATTTAAATATTTCGGCACTTGACTCTCACGTTTCATATGTAATGGCACCGGTTGTTGTTCTTTCATGTACTCTTCGGCGCTGTAAATAAATCAAAATAAATATAAAATATAATTATTTTAATTAAATTCAAATATCGTGTATGTCATATTACCTCTGCGCCATGCGTTGTTTTAGTTTTTTAATTTTCTTTTTATAGCCGCGCGTGTGCTCACGACTGCCCACATCTGAGACGGTGGACGATAGATCACCATCCTCGGTTACCACTTCACCGTTCTCATTGCGCTGCACGCCATTCTCATCCACATTGCGTGTGGGCAGTGTTAGCTCTAGCGCGCGTTGACGTATATGCTCGATATTCTCTTCGTGTCGACGCGCGGAGTCCTGTTGCTTTTGCAATATCTTGCGCTGCAACTCCTCAGTTGTTTGCTGTTGCTGTGTTTGGCGCGCCAGCAGGCGCTCTTCACGATCGCGCGCCTTCTCACGCGCCAATGCTTGTCGCTGGCGTTCTTTTTGTTCTTGCATTTTGCCAATACGTTGCTCCTTCTCCAAACGTGTCTCGTTCATTTTCTCCAGCTTACGCTGGCGCTCCTTCTCCAATTCTTGTCGGCGCCGCTCTACCGCTGCTTCGCGCGCTGCTTTCTCCTCCAAGCGCTTCTGGCGCTCCTGCTCTAAATCTTGTAGACGACCCTCGGCGTCCTTACACGATTCGAGCAGATCTAAGCGCTTATTTTGAGCTTCAATATTTTTTATGAAATTTATCTCCTTCAACTTTTTCTCTTCGTCATGCGCTTTCTCTACTATTTGCCGCAAATACTGTTCGCGATTCTCTGCGGCGCGCTGCATTTTATCTTCCATCCTTAGGCGCTTATCCTCGATCAGTTGTCGCTTGGCCGCTTTCACATCTTCAACGCGCGCCAACAGCTGTTGTATTTTAATAGTCTTCTCTTTTTGCACCTGTTCGCGTTTTTGTTGTGCGCGCGTATGTTTTGCTTGATATTTCTTGAGCGTTTCCTGCAGCGAGCGCCGGCGTGAGGGTGAGGAAAGTTTTTGATGCAGCTCTTGCGCGCGGCCAGGATGACGCGCAACATACGCTTGTAGTGTGGCTAACGCTTCTTCACGCTCAACGCGCGACATTTCCGACAGCAAAGCGTGATAGCGCATTTCCAAGCTGAGATTGGAATCGGCACCGTCCTCGCCTGTGGGTAGAAATGCGATCGAGGAGGCGTCATCGAGCAGTTGATCCACCGTTTCATTGCAATCATGTTCATGGTCTAAGGCCACCTCGCCGTCGGTCTCATCCGTTTCGGTGTCCACATCGATTTCGGCATTCTCCAATTCACGTATTTGCCGCTCCAATGATTCCTGCTCTTCGACTAACATCCGCTGATCTTCATCACAATCCGTTTCACTGGCAAAAGTCTCCTCGCTCTCATCACAACTAGAGAGTTTGCATGCGCCGCTAGTGGACTCAATATCACTGCAGCCAAAGTTAGCTGCTTTGGCAGTTTGTGCTATACTCTCATAGAGATCGCCAATAGTTTTGGAAAAATCACGATTGGTTTGGATTTTGATATCGATTTTATTTTGATCGGCGGACTCGGTGTTTTCGGCAGCTTTTTCGTTGTTGGCAGTTTCATCATTTGCTGCAAAACACAAAAAGAAATCATACTAGCACAACTCAACTCGTTAACTCATTGAAAAATTGTACTTACCATCTACTACTGTCTCCGTCGAATTGGCAGTCGAACTTTCCAGCGAACCAGCGCGTCCGTTTTGCTTACGCTGTGCATACTTCTCGCTACGCATGTACTCTTTGTGCAGCGAGGTCATCTTTAAACCCGTTAAATCAGACTTTTGCCGTTTAATAATCGCTTCGCGTGTTGGCACATTCGCGGTGCGTGCAGAGCTCGAACCATTAGTACCACCAGCGTTATGTGGTACTGTGGGCACATGCACGGCAGCGGCAGCAGCGGTGGCATTCTTACGTTGTATTGGCAGTGAATTGACCTTGGCCTTGGCATTCTTTATTTCCGGACGCGTCACACTCTTCAACGGTTTCTCTACACTTTTCTGTGCCTTGGGCGCTTTCGCTTGCTTTACAGCGGCTTGCGTTTTATTTGTTGTATTTGTATTGTTTTCTTCAATGGGCACTTTCTTCGCAGGAACTTTCTTGTTACGTTGATGTTCATCACTTTCCGCCAATTGCTCATTAAATAGAGCTAATGTTGGAAGACTAGCATAACCGGTTGGTTGATTGAAGCGATGGGCCCAATGCATGCTGGAGCGACGACGATTCTTCACTGTTAGCCAGCCATCATTGGCGTCTGAAGGCAATTGCTTTGGTTCTGAGCGACGTTCATCTATCTGCACCACAGTTGCGCCCGCTTGCGAAATACTGCTTCTGGAGGAGGTTATGTGTTCGGTACTGGCTTTGAGTGTTGAGTTTGAGCTGCCAATATCTTCACGGGATGATTTGCGTGATGACGCTGCCGTTTGCGCATACCGTTGCGACGGTTGCGTATGACCGGCGCGTGTTTTTAGCTCTTTAGGCTGCATTTCAATCATAGTACGCGAACGCGCTGACAACCTTGAAGCAACATGTGTTGGTGGACCATAATGCTCCGTTTTGCTAGACTGACGTGGCGGCGCAACATTGCGTGCGCCTGCGCCAGTGCCACCAATAGCACCACCAGTTGTGGCGCGTGTGGATGCTGTTTTCATCACCGCAGCAGTTGTGGCGGAACGACGTAAGCTAGGGTTGGCGTTTGCCTTCTGTGATGTTACAGGCTTATTCACGGCAGCGACATTAGCTGAAGGACGTAAGGTTGATGGCTTTGATATATTTGTAGCTACAGGCCGCACTGCGGCAGGACGGTTCAGTACACTGGAATACTTTAGAGGACCATTTTGCGCAAGTGCCATACCAGCTACTTTCTTCGAAGGTTCTGACACGGTCACTGGCACCGGCTTGATGTCAACTACTGGTTCTACTTTCTTAAGCTCTGTTGTTGGTGGCGTGGCCATTTTATTGGCATCCTTTTGTAGTATTTCGTTTTCCATTTGATTCAGTTTTTGCACAGTCATCTCTAATGCAGTCGGCTCTCGGTCCATAGCGAAATATGTGGCTTCGGAATCGAGTGTGTTAGCTCCATTGCCATTAGCTAGCACAACATCCTCTTTGTTTGGCGAAGAGTTTTGTTCCACACTCAGTTCTAGTTCCTCATTTGCTTGTCTTTGCTGGCACTCTAACTGTTGCTCTTGTCGCTTCTGGCCTTCGAGAATGCGTGCATGCTCACGCTGCTGCTCTAATTGTTGTTGTTCCATTTTCCGTTGCCTTTCGTACTCTGCCTTTTGTCGCAGGCGTTCCTGCTCAGCTTGTTCGGCCATTTGACGTTCTTCAGCTTCCTTTTGCAGCTTTATTCTCATATCTGCCAATGTCAAATGATCATCCTCGAGATCTGTTTGTGCATACTGATGGCACCTATTAGGCAGTTCTAGTGGTTCTGCCTCCAAATGTCGTTCCATTTCGTTTTCCGTGCATTTCTTCTGGTCTGGCGCGTCTGAAGAGCGCTCACTATTAGATCTCCCTTTGTTCGGTGCAAACAATTCACATACATTTACGCGCATAGCACCTTTTGGAAGCGGATCACATGCGCGCAGACTCTTACGTGGCGATGTTGCATCTCCCGTAGCAGCACCATAACAAGGTGATGACTTTCCGGATGCGCATACACAAGCCGATGGACTTGATTTGCCCGACACGGTGGGGCTATTTAGGCTTTTTGTTCGAACACGTGGTGCCGGATTACTCTTACGCACTTCCCATGCAAGCGATTGCGGACGTTGTTGCAACGGACGTGACTCATAATCCCACGAAACTTTAAACCACTCACTTAACGCCTTAAAATCACGCACATAATTTTCGAGCACTAAAATCGCTTCCTGACACCAAGAAATATTCTCACAGCATTCGACTGTCTGATAGATTTCATTAACAGCACGTTGTAAATTGCCGAATAGAAGGGCCCAATAACGGGCTTGTAGCTCCGACTTTTTATCACGCCCTGTTGAAGCGCTGCGCACACGTGGTCCTGTATTTTGCACTTTTGCTGAACGTATGGGCGATAATACGTTCTTGAGCGAGTTTGGGGATTTAGAAGGCGCTACTGGTGGTTTGCGTACATTTAGTGATGGTGAGGTCTCTAGTAGTATTATAGCGGAAAAGAAAGAGATGTAATAGGAAACTTGCATACAATACAGTATAAATTACTTACTACCAGTAGCATTCTGACAGCCATCGGCGGGTGGTTGCTCCTCGCAAAATTGATAGACAAGCAAATTCTTTGCATCACGTCCCTCCCGATTTAAAACTTCCTTTACTTCCATAACCAAGTAATCACTTATTTTTTAGCACTTTTTATGGTATATAATGAACTGGGTGATCTATGTGTTTTCAGCGCTGTGATTTCGATTGATTAAGCCGCTGTCGTACTTTAACGCCCACACATATTCCACACCTGTGCAAAATATAACGCTTTCTGACAAAGTGGTGCCAAAAAGTGCTAGTAATTTATGTGTTATGCCCTGATATTTATTTAAATATTATAATAAATCACTATTGGTCTCCTATTAAACACGTTCGGGGAGTGTATGCACCCACTTACGGTGGGTTCTAATGGTGCTCGTTCTCGCTTTGTTTAGTTGATTGTTGATGTGTTATTCTCCGTTTTTATTTTATTTTTTCTAGTTCACCTGCTATTGCGCAATTTTCTGTTTTATTTTCACAATTTTCACAAAAGCTTTGCAAGCTAATCATCCCTAAAGTCTTTTCGCATTAGAAACATAATACCAATTTTCTAATATTTAATTCTAATCCGGAAAAGAAATAGAAATTCTCACATAAAACTCAGACGTTTGTCTTTTTGCTGCTCTTCACGATGTTTTCATTCCTTCTCGAATTGTATTTTTTTACGTTTCTCGGTTTCGTTTAAAGCGTTCGTGTGTGCGTGTGTGTAGTAAACAATGCGCAGCTGTTTGCAGGGTTGCACGTAAACAATGTTGCTATTGCAGATAAAAGCTCATTTAACCCATGAAACTTACTCACATAATAATTTTTTCGTTATGACAAAGAACGTATATGAATAAGAAGCGACATGACGCTCTCGTAAATTGGGTTTTCGGGAAAGAGCGTAATTAAAACGACCACAGCTCAGACTCCGCTTCACACTCTTTTTTGTTTGGAGGGGTAATATTAAATGAAGCGTATCAAAACAAAACCATAAAGTTGCAATAGAAATAGAATAAATTGTGTGGAGGGTGCTGTGGCAGCAAGAAATAAGTGAATTTCTCCTAAAATGTTTGTGCAAATTGTTAAAAACTTAAAAAGTGGCATTAAAAATTAGGTGATTGTGAGAATTATTTAAAGTACAGTGTAAAAAGTGTTTTGTTTGTTTGGTGTTGCCAAAGAACGTATATGAATAAGAAGTGACAAGACGCATACGATATTTGTGAAATGCAGAAAAATTCGTCCGAGAATTGGGCAAATGTGTATTATTTCAATTCGCTTAGAACCTGTCAAATGTTGAGGGAGAAAGGTTATTTTATTGTTATATCTACCTTTATGTCTTAATTGATTCAATTTTATATGAAAAACACAAAAATCTTAATAACACAAATGTAATTATTTTTTCTGCAATATTTTCACCTTATTTTCTATATCCTCTAATGAGATATTGTTAAATATTTTTCATAAATCCTAATTATCTACAATTCGTTATCTAAACAACAAATTTATCTACTTAGATACAACTCTGCTATTTTTGACATTTCATAAAGAAGAGGAGAAAACACAAAAGGGAGAATGCAAAATTTTCACACACACATTCCGTTAGTCACTCACGAAAAGAAAAGACGTGGATTCTTATTTGCATTGTGATAGATATTTTCCACTTGGAGGAAAATTTTTTATCAAAAGTACAATCAACAAACATTTGTTTATAGTTTTCCGTTTCATTTGTTTCAAAAATTGTTTAGTGAAACTGAGAATAGTACAGTGTTAAAGAAATTTTCCTGCCCTTCTAAAGGGGTGGTGAAAAAAGCTGTGTGAAAACTCCAGGTGGAAGTTGTAGGTGTACTATATGTGGTGGTGTAAAATGGAAAGGCAGTCCATCGTGATGTCACTGTTACCCAGTTTGAATTAATTCAAACATTTTTAAACAGTGTGTCTTTCAAGTGGTGTTCGCCGATCTTTACACATTTTGGATTTTGTTAGTGGAGCGGCCGAATAAATTGCTTGTGCACACATTCAAGTACACACAAAGCTGGTTGTCTCCATTTAATATTAATTTAGCTTAGTGGAAGTGCTTCGTAGCGATTCAATTTAATTTAATAATTCACTACGATTTATCAATTAAGTTGCAAATTGAAGTGAGATCGAGGTGACAGCAATATTCAATATTCATTCCACATCCAGTTATTTACTGAACGGCTAAAAAATGTTCAAAGCGAGCAAATAACAAAATGAAATATTAGAGAACAAAGCGAAACACTAACGAAAGAGTTTTGGTCAAAGCACAAATAACGAGGGAAGCGGACTGAAACGTGGAGTCAAGCGTAGAATTCTGAAAATCAGCATACATACGTCCAGTACAGAAGCATAATATGAAAGCAAAATAATATTTTAGAATTTTGTGTAAGCCAGCCAACGACACAGCAAAAAAAAACTTGTTAGCAACACAAAACGTAACACATTCACATACACGTCCCTCCAAAAGCAACGATTCGTAACGCTATACAGGCGATCACAGCACGATTCCGCCCACAACAACCTGCCACGCCCATTGTTGAATATAAAATTGTAGCCGCCGTTCTAAGAGAAAAACGGCCGCCGTCCACTACGGGAAAGAATAGAGAAAAGGCATTAAAAAGTTATTGAAGTCATAAAAATCCCACCGTAACGACATTCAAATATTCTCTAAAATTCTCCCCAACATAAACACAAAGATATTTCGCCTTGTTTGTATGTTACATTTGACACTTGTCCATTTAAATCCCAAAGTCCATCCTCCCCTCCCAAAATAAACCGCCCGTCCATTAAAAAAAAAAACCTTACACAAACATACAAAACGGCTACAGCATGTCTGAATTGGAAAACGCCGCAACAGCCGGCAAAACCAATGAGGAACTGCGTATGGAAGTTGAACGGCTAACGCGCGAACTAGATCAGGCAGCAAGCGAGCGAGCACAATCAGCACAATATGGTCTATCGTTATTGGAAGAGAAATCGTCACTTGAACAAAAGTGTGAGGAGTTGGAGACGCTCTATGATCATGCAAAACACGAGTTAGACATTACACAGGAGGTGAGTAAAAGTGGATATGCACATAGTATTATGTTTAAATAAGAATTACATGCAGAATGTTTATAATTTCTTCTTTTTTTTTACTTTACTTCAATAAGTTTTAGAAAAACCAAAGAAAGGGTAAACTTGTTTATTCAGCTTGCTGGTTTCTCTGTAAACTTTGCATTTCGCTTATTTGGTATTTGCGTGCGAATTTCGGTAAACATACGCTTCTAACAATTATGAAGTTTTTTTTTTTTAATGGAGCACCACTCCGTATGCTTAGCTATTAGTAGTATAGCGAAAGTCTATAATTGTTGGCGCTCACAGGGTATAGCGTTCAGCAATAAGTAAAATCTTCGGAAAAAAAAAATCGGTTAACTACGCGCAAAGTTATTGGTATGCTCTACCGAATTGCTTTGTTCACTACCGCTGACTGGTATGTGGTATGGCTTAATTATTTTGCATTCTCTTTTTTGTTTAACCTCGTTCGTTTAGTTTTGTTTTAGTTTTCATTTTTTTTCTCTTTACTGCCGTGAGTTTGCAAAACACGTAATCACCTAAAAAATATTCATTGCCTATTTGTTAACAGCATTCAGTTTGCTAGCATTGGTAGCATAGTTATTGAACAAAAAGTCACATATTTCTTTCTTCTTCGGAAATCAAATTTTAGGGATAGCAAAAAATGGCATTATGGTAGTCATATGCGTTTTCAACATACTACGAATGTGATTAAAATTAGATAAACTTATGCAAGAAAGCGCTAATAATTTTTTCTTATATTTGTACATATGTATGTACATACATATATATGTACGCATCTACCAAAGCGACTTAGTCACGTGGCTTCAATATGCGATAAGAGAGTAAATGGTTTTATGTGAAGCAACAGCTTCTGGTAACCAGTTTATCATCAAAAAAAATTTGCTTATTTATATTCACCTGATGAGTATATACGAAATGGAGACCGCAAAAATCGACTATATTCTGCAGACTTGCGACTGAGCCCAGTCAAGTTACAGGAAAAATATCATTGCATTGTGCAAGGACACATCCGCACCCATCATTTTATGGTCATAAATTTGATTTGGCTTCTAACTAAATTACAAATCAATATGTGCCCGCTTCACTTAGTCTCCTGCTTCCTGTTCTGATATACTTACATACGTATAGGCTTGGATAGTCACTGTTATTTATAAACATACCTTGCGACTTGCAATTGACTTTACCTGGCTAGCTGATACTAGATGCAATAATTTACACCGGATAATGTAATACAGAAATCTCAACAACAACAACAATAACAAGAGGCATATAATAACATTCCATTGTATGCATTGCACTTGTATTGCAACATTGCAACGTCGTTCGTTGTATTTGTTAATTGCTTTTCTACTTCGTTTTTAAATGGCTAGTGAAGTAGGTGGTGGAGGTGGTACTGTGCAGGCGGTAGCACCACGCAAACGCAGCGCATTTTTTCTATAGTTTAAATTGATGTTGTTGTTGTTGGTAGTCTTTCGGTTACTTGTACCCGCAATGTCGTCATGGGCATTTATAATTGTTGGAATGTTTCCAATTTCGGCTGAGTGGGTTTATGTGTGTGTGCGTTTTAAGCTCCTTTTTTCCGTATACGGTCATTCAAGTTGGCTCTAATTCTCTTCTTGCTGCAATTAAGTTACAGCGTTACAATATCTAGAAAGTATTGCATTGCAGTCATTATATGTATGTATGTATGTAACGAGCTTATGGAATTAAATGAGCTTAAATAAAATTATGAGGTAATTTTTGCAAAAAATATAATCGCTGAACACAAAGACTGCCAAAGACATATAGTTTTTAGTCATTGATACTTGCAAATATGACAAAAATTTCCTCTCCTAGATAATCAATTTCATAGTCATCGTGCCAGTTGGTATAGACCGATTTTTAGAATTTTATTTTGTTAATTTTCTTCCAAAAACAACAAATAACGTATTTTGAACAACTTCAATTTGAGGTTATCTGGAGTTCTTAAATTGGACGTTATTTTTGTTGTTGTTGTTGTTGTAGCGGAGTGCTAAACCCCGCAAAGAGGCAGTCAAAACTAGTCCAATTCACCGAGGTCATTTAACGGGAGGCTCAGGAAATGTATTGTTTCAACCAATTTGGACCAGAAGGAGAGGGGTGTTAGATGAGTCGTTCTTAAAGGGCATGCAAAGAGGTGGTTGGTGTCGTACGGGGACTCATTACATACAGGACGCACGCTGGGTATGTCAAAGTCGAGTTTAGACAGCTGAAAATTAAGTCGACTAAAATATACAGAGGACGCCCTCCGGAACCTCTTTTTTAATTTCACGCGATTTTGAAGTTCGACCTCGAAAGTCTAACGATGATTACCAACCACTCTGGTGGCTCATAGTCTACCTCTTCAAACCCGGCGGGTTTCATTCCATGTCCAATAGCAGTACTGCGTGGTTGACTAGTTCAGTTCGCACGCAAGACCCGATTTTGGTTCTGACCATAGGTTATCTAGGTGTTAGTTGCGGTTGCGGTTTTATGCACTTCGCGTAAGCCATACTGATGCGTAGGTGGGCTTAAATGGTGTGCGAAAGACGGGAACAGCAAGGCCTCAATTGTCTTCGCTACAGGGGAAAGTAACATAGAGATAAAGGCCGGTAAGACTTCTTTCTTTCAACTCCCATGACAGACGATTCTACAACACTCAGGTCATCCGGTTCTACTCACCGAAGTTGACACGGATTTTCTTGTTTTTGTTGTTGTTGTAACTCCATAAAAAATTCTCCAAATTGGCCTTCGTGGAATGTTGCGTTAGAGACAGTCCTTGGACGAATAAATATCCAGGTCGTTCCGGTATAAAGACCCGACAGTCGCAGGAAATTTTGGATTTTAGTCGCCTCTTACGACAAGCATGCCTTACTGCGGGTAAATTTTTAAGCCCCTAACTCGCAGGAGAAACACGGAAACACACCCTTTCGACGACCTAACCCTCTTTTGGTCAACAGGTTGTTGTTATTGTTGTAGCCGCAGAAAATTCTCCAAATGGGGCTTTGGGGAACATTGCGGGAGTGACAGTCCTTGGCCGGATAAAAATCCAGGTCGTTCCGGTATAAAGACCCGACTGTCGCGGGAACCATGGATTTTAGTCGGCTCTTACGACAGGCATGCCTTACCGCGGGTAAATTCTTGAACCCCTAACCCGCAGGGGGTCAATAGGTAATTCTAGTCTCTTAGCTTGGTCAGCAATGCTGTATGCCAGAACCATTTAGCATTACGCCATTTTTAGAACAGTTTCGTGCCTTTTCTTAAGCTGAAAGGTGTCAAAAAAGAACACCAACTGTCTTTGCCAAGCATTACAATTTTATTTTATGGCTTAATACATTTTCCGTCTGAAACGATTATATTCGAACCAGCAATCCTAAAATTATCTAAACAGTTAGCTTAGCTGGGAATTTATAATGAAAAAATTCCCCGTCAAAATTTTTTCTAAAACCGTTTACTTTTCCAACAAGCTTCGAATATGAGAGTTTAAGTAAAAACACGGATTTCATCCTTTTTGTAGTCCGAATCTAAAATTTCTGAACCACTTATAGCAATTTCGCCCTATTTTTGGGAGTTTTTTAGCAAGATAAATCCATATTGAAAAATGCACGTAAATCACAGTGACAGAACTCATTTGCTAAACATTTCTTTATATTTCAATAAGCGTCTACACTACAATTTTGAAACAATTTCACTGGATTTCTTGATAATAATAATGACTAAATATAAAAAACTTAATTTGCATAAATACGCTAAAAAGCAAAAGTAATTTGCTTTTGTTGTTTTTGAGTAGCCACCTGAAGGTGCTAATAAACGTAAAAGAATAATGAGTGCACTAAGTGCTTGCATATTATAAGTATAATATATCCAACACAGTGCACAATTTTTCTAGCCGATGGATAATAACTGTTATATGGTATACCTGCAAAAATATCACTTATTTTATATGAATTTTAATAGTTTAATGTTTTTTTTTTTAGGTATTTATTTATATCCACCTGCCGTACAAAACCACAAAATGTGGTGTCTCAAACTATTAAGAATACCTTCTTTGCAAAGTAAACAAGCAAGTGGATAAAATATGGAAATAAAGAATGTATGGAAAGCATCAGTAGTTTTGTGACCTCAATCTGCCAAAAGCAGCAAAGTTTAATTAACTAAAGCAAACAAAAGACATTTATTGCACCCAAAACACTTCAGCGGCAGCGACTGCGACAGACAAGCAAGTGGTGGTGCGGTTGATAGCGACAGCAAACAAAGACAAAGCCAAGCCTTCATCTCGCCCACATCGCACCTATATTTGAGAGATGCTTAAAAATTATATGCATTCTCTGAGGGATCCCTATTAAGCAACAATTCATGCGCCGAGTTGTGAAATGACAAAAACAAAACTCAACCAAGCCAAGTAAACCAGCAGAGAAATTTGCACTGAAACAACAACAATAGAAACACACAAAAAAGTCATATCCAACACTTTAAAGCCAAAATGAATTGGCTTAATTTCTGCCTGCCTGCCAACCACCTACCAACATTGTAGCAAAAAAAAAAAGCCGCACACAAACTTTCAACCTTAAATAACGAGAATGTGTGAGTAAGCATATAAATATCACCATAAAAGCAGTTTGTAGCCGCAACAGAAACCGAGAAACCTAAACACATTTACACGAATTTACTGATAAGCGGCTGGAAAAACTTACACTTATCCGAGAGGAAGAACAATACACGAATTCCATGAATAAATGAGCAAGTTTATAAGGATACAAGTATTTTGGTGGGTGTGTGTATACTCGTGTGTTGTAAGCATGTGAGTTTGCCGACAGTTTGAGCTCTGGAACTGTTGCCATTGTCTGGTTTATTTTGCTAGTTTCTGGTAATTTTACTGCGAGTACACACGAACTTGGACAAGTGCATGCATAATACAATATGTATTATATGTGCGCACTTGAATGGATGCCAACTCCGAAACACATATACATAATAGACTGTGTAGCTTAAAACTGACTGAGTGGAGGCACGTGGTAAATGATATGGGTATGTATGAGGAGCGGCTCGCCGTCATATAAAATGTCGACTGAGATTTGCCACATTGGACAAATATTGCATGTACTAATTGCAAGGAGGCAGGCAAACAAGGAAGAACGCATACAAGGCCGCACACGTATCCAGCATGAGTACACATGCACCTACAAATGTTTGTATGTAATAAGCGTGTAATAAACTTTGGCACATTGCATGCTTTACGCCACACGGCACACATACCGCAAGTTTGAAGTGAATGTGTATTGTTTGCGCGCTTGTATGTAACGTAGGAATAACACCAGCATACCGGATGTTAGATGGCATGTTGCACAGGAATCTGTTGATAAAGCACTCGTAAATGTCATTATGTGTAAGAAATTGCTTACAAAGGTTACCGCACACGCAAAGCTGTTGCGCACGGTAGTGTGTGTAAATATACTAAATATGTGCCACACCTGCAATTCCGTCACTCTCTTGTCGCAAACAATAGTTTCGCTGTGACCTGTTCACTGCCAATGTGATTCAATTTGAAATCCAATTACATACACTGCTATGTCGTATGTGAAAAAAAGCTCTATAATCATCTGTGAGGTGCACTATTTGTAACTGTTATTTGATTGGTGGAAAAAAAAGGAAAGTATGTTGTTAGTTAACATTGCTGCGGGCAAAATTTTTGAAATTTCGTTGTGTTCGCATAATTCAGAAGTGGAATAATATTAAAAAATCTCTTGTTCATCAAGATCAAACGAAATGCTTTCAAAAAAGGCTGTTCTGCTGCTGTGAAGTAGCTGGAGGTTTTAAAAACTAGGACTACCCCACTAATGAAGTAGGTTTATAATAAAAAATCGTATCCTAGAAGCATAGAGCAGACTGTCTACAGCTATTGAGGTGTTATTTCTAATTCCTTACCGACTTTGCGTGTCACACCTTTTTGTTGTTGTTGTTGTAACCGCAGAAAATTCTCCAAATGGGGCTTCGGTGAACATTGCGGGAGTGACAGTCCTTGGCCGGATAAAAATCCAGGTCGTTCCGGTATAGAGACCCGACTGTCGCGGGAACTATGGATTTTAGTCGGCTCTTACGACGGACATGCCTTACCGCGTGTAAATTCTTGAACCCTTAACCCGTAGGGGTTGTCATACCTTTTCAGTATTCCTTGGTTATGTGTTCCAATCTAGAGGTGTAATTATATTTTGCTTGATAAACTATTTTTTGAAATCCCATTGGAAATGTTATCTCTTAAATATAAGTTTTGAAGGTGTACAAAATTCGTACTCTTGAGGACAGATTTAGGTCGACACAGCGGCGTTCTGTGTCTATGCTTTTCGTACGCAGTTTAATAAACTTATGGCATTATTCCTTGAAAGAATTCCTATACCGACTGTATTTTGAAAAAAAAAAAATACTTAACTACATTAATTCTGAAATTTTCACTCAATACTATATTTATCCCGTTTTAGGCGCTCGCAAAGTTTCAAACTTCACAAAAAGTCACCACGAAAACTGGCATTGAACAGGAAGAATCTCTGCTCACAGAAACTGCAGAGCTCGAGACAACTTTGAATAGTAAAATTTTAGATTTGGAAAATGAGACAAAGCAATTACGACATGAGTTGGAACGAGTACGCAACGAACGTGATCGTATGCTGCAAGAAAATACCGACATTGGGCGAGACAAATCAGACAATGAAGTTGAAAAATTACGCCTTAAGGCCGAGTTAAAGGATTTGAAATTTCGAGAGACACGTATGCTAACGGAATACACAGAATTGGAGGAGGAAAACATATCGCTACAAAAGCAGGTGTCGAGCTTAAGGAGTTCTCAGGTAAATAAGAAAAATCTTTTAATATTAAATGAATTTTTTAGATTAAAATAGTGTAAAATTAATAAATAAATTTATGTTAGGTTGAATTTGAAGGAGCCAAACACGAGATACGCCGGCTTACCGAAGAGGTCGAACTTCTAAATTCTCAAGTAGATGAATTGGCAAATCTAAAGAAAATTGCTGAAAAGCAAATGGAAGAAGCTTTGGAGGCTTTACAGGTTAGTTTATAAATTAATTTCAAATTTTAACTAAACACAATTAATCTTCTCCCTCCATAGTGTGAGCGCGAAGCAAAATATGCGCTTAAAAAAGAGCTAGACAGCCATTTAAATCGCGAATCCATGTACAAGTTAAGCAATTTAGCTTATCTACGCAGTAACATGGATGACAACATAAGCGCGAATAGTGATGGTGAAGAGGAAAATTTGGCTTTGAAGCGACTTGAAGCCGATTTAACCACAGAATTGAATGCTACAGATGGCACTAAATGTGATCTCTTTTCTGAGGTACATTTGAATGAGTTGAAAAAGTTGGAGAAACAATTAGAATCCATTGAAAATGAGAAAATGTTACTCACCGCGAATTTACGTGAAGCACAAAGCAGTTTGGATAAATCACAAAATGAAATACAAAATTTCATGGCACGTCTAGCGCTACTAACGGCACATGTCGATGCATTATTACAATTAAAAAAACAATTGGATATTAAAGATGATTCCATGGAGGCGGTAAAACGACGTAATGATGAGCAAAATATACGACAACAACTCTTGGATATACTATCACAGTATAACAATTGGTTCACATTATCTTCCAAAGAGATTGACGGTCTCAAGACTGATTTGGTTGAACTGCAAAAGGGTTTCAACTACACCGATGCAATGACAACACTACGTAATGAGGTCACAAATTTGAAAAATAAATTGCTCAGCACAGAGCAAAAGTCATTGGATCTGCAAAGTGATGTGCAGACACTCACAAGCATTTCACAAAGTGCCGGCCAAAGTTTGGGTTCGGCACGCTCCACTTTGGTGGCCTTGAGCGATGATTTGGCACAGCTATATCATCTGGTTTGCACCGTTAACGGCGAAATACCGACGCGTATTATGCTCGACCCAAAGAGCGATGATATGAGGTATTTAGTTCCGAAAATAGTTTATATACTAAAGTTATACAAATGTAATTTTTTTCTTATAGTTTCGAAAACGATTCGCTTACTGCCATACAATCGCAGTTCAAGTCTGATATTTTTACTACCCGCTCGCATACCATTGAGGATTTGCAAGGTCTTGCTGATTCTGTGGAAATTAAAAAGTATGTCGACACTGTTGGTGATCAGATTAAACACTTAAAAACCGCTGTGGAGCATACAATTGAGCATAACAAGAATAAAGTGCGCGGTGATGTATCTGAAGGTAAAATATTTGCGTCTGTTTGCTGGATTTATTAATAAAAAATATATTTCTTACCATTGTTTAGCTGATAAATATAATCGCGAGGAAGTCGAGGAGTTACAAGAACAAATTGTACGCCTTAAAGGCTTGTTATCACTCAAACGTGATCAAATCGCTACGTTACGTACTGTATTGAAGTCCAACAAACAGACCGCAGAGGTGGCGCTGACCAATCTCAAATCAAAATATGAAAATGAGAAGACAGTGGTTAGCGAAACCATGGCCAAATTGCGTAATGAGTTGAAGATACTTAAAGAAGATGCTGCGACATTCTCAAGTGAGTTTTGGCGACAGAAATGATACGAAAAAATGTTACTTTTGCATTTACTGTATTTTTGTGATATTCTCATAAAAAAACAATTTTGACCTCTCTCTCTCTCTCTCTCTGCTAGGTTTGCGCGCTATGTTCGCTGCGCGTTGCGAGGAGTACGTTACACAGGTGGATGATTTGAATCGCAAGCTAGAAGCTGCTGAAGAGGAAAAGAAGACCCTAAATCAGCTGTTGCGTTTAGCTGTACAGCAAAAAATTGAATTGACACAACGCATGGAAGAAATGGAAATTGATCGGTGGGTGCCTATGCGGCGTTAGGCTACATATATGCCAGTAATATTAAAAAGCCTAGTTATAACCAAAAAAAAAAAAAGAAATATTAAAACAAAACCTACAGTAAAGCGCAGTTCTTCCCAGAAACCAATAATTTTTCAAATTATGACCTGAACTTCATTATTTTATGTTGAAATCAGTACGTGTGTTCGCGTTCAAAATTTGTGCTTAGTGCTTGCTGTACCCCAAAGTATCTTCTACTTACGATAACTATTTGCCAAATGCATTTTTCGTTTTGTCGTTTATCCCGTTACTCTATCCTCTACCCCGGCTACTATCAAGTCGAAACATTAATTTCTAGCCTGTACGTTTAAGTTATGCTCGTCTTTCGTTTAAATTTACCAACAACAATACTATTTAAGACGCGTTTCCTAATTGGTAAGCTGTAAAATAATTAATTGTCTATAAATAAGCTGGTAACTTACCAGCAAATGTATGGATATATGATATGAAGTTGGTTACATATATACATATGTAAATATACGTATGACGCATGCTTTGTAAATGCTAATTAAATGCTTCAAATGCAACGTACAAGAAAAAAATCGAAATCAACATCAACTAATACACTCTGTTATTGGCCACAAACAAACACTAAAATATTAATATTGATTTTTGCATATGTATTTCAAAAAATTTTTTACAAAATTCTCAGAAAAAAAACAACAAAAATTTCGCTAAACAAATTGTATGAAGTTTTAAAATATTTAAATGCTAAACAAATTTCGAATTTGTATTTTTTTTTTTAATATTTTTTCTATTTTACAAAGTTAAACGCATGCGAAAAATTTTATATCAAAATAATATTTATAATTAAGCGCCCGCGTCCTTGAATAGTAAAATATTCCGCACTTAATTCCTTTGCACTGCTATATGTATAAATTTTATTTAATTTTTCCAAGCATTACTTACTCATAAATATATTTTCTCTCTAATTTTCCACAGCGAAACACGTTTTGCGCGTCGTCCATTGCCACCACAACGTGGCAGCAGCGGCAAATCATTCTCGTCACGACCATCAACACGTAATGCGACTGGCAGTAATCAGAATCAATTCTAACATAAAATAAGCGTGCAGCGAAAAATTTTAGCCTTAGTTTATACACTGCTTAAGTTATAAATTAATTTTGTGC
Source organism: Neoceratitis asiatica (assembly GCA_030068015.2). NCBI lineage: Eukaryota > Metazoa > Arthropoda > Insecta > Diptera > Tephritidae > Neoceratitis > Neoceratitis asiatica. Next base: position 35,228,193 of record CM061524.1, read on the forward strand.
AAACTGTCCTGTTATGTGTCATATACAGGTCACTTATAAGGTATGAAGAGTTTACCAATTAATTTTCTACTATAATGCAATAATTGAAAAATCGTATTGAAACAATTAATGCATTATTAAAAAGACGAAGTTTCATGAAGAAGAGCAATAATTAGTTTTCAAATTATTATTTTTTGTGATTTATTGCACTTCAAAACTACTAAATTTTACAAAAATTCTTCCGCCCGTATTATAAAGACACTGTTATATGCCTTTAAGTGACTACAGTCCGTATAACTGTCATTTATTATCTATTATTGGGATTGTAGAGAGCTAATTCTGTATGCTCTACATATCTATATTATCTTCGAGTATTAATATTTATGTTCTTTTGCACACAATCTACATATATATTTCTTGTTTACAACAAATTATTGAAATTCCAACAAAACATTAGGAGAAAGCGCTTAATGTGTTTTTGAACTTTGAAATTGCGATATTATGAACTCTCTTTGAAATTACGGTATTAAGAGTTTTTGCGTTTTAAAAATTAAGCTTTTCATTACACTCCAAAAAAAAATCAAAATATTGCTTAGCAGTTTTTATGCCTTAAGAATGAAGCTTCTCACCCACCACTCTCAAAAAAGCTCTAGCTTGCTTAACGCATATTTTAAACATCAGATTAAAACTCTCCAAAAAGCTCAAATCAGCACAGAGTTTACTTTAAACCGTAGAAGGTTTCCATTTTGAGGCATAAAAAGTGTTACCGAGGTACTTGAGCATATATAATAAAAATCATTAGAATGTTTTCAATGCGCTCAAGCTTGCAATACGTTTGTAATTAAAAAAAGGAAAGTGAAGCTTCTAAAAAGCTTTAAAAAATTTACAAAGCTTTCAAAAATTTACAAAGCTAATGTTCTACTAAGAAGCTTTCATAATTTTTAATGTTTTGAAAATTTTCTCGGTAAATTTCTGCACAGAGTTTACTTTAAAAATCAACCGTAGAAGGTTACCATTTTGAGGCATAAAAAGTGTTTCCGAGCTACTTGAGCGTATATAATAAAAATCATTCGAATGTTTTCAGTGCGCTTAAGCTTGCAATACGTTTGTAATTAAAAAAAAGAAAAGTAAAGCTTTTAAAAAATTTACAAAGCTTTTAAAAAGCTTTCAAAAATGTACAAAGCTTTAAGATCTACTAAGAAGCTTTCATAATTTTTAATGTTTTGAAAATTTTCTCGGTACAAAAAGCTCAAATCAGCACAGAGTTTACTTTAAAAATCAACCGTAGAGATTTCCATTTTGAGGCATAAAAAGTGTTTCCGAGGTATTTGAGCGTATATAATAAAAATCATTAGAATGTTTTCAATGCGCTTAAGCTTGCAATACGTTTGTAATTGAAATAAAGGAAATTAAAGCTTTTAAAAAGTTTTCAAAAATTTACAAAGCTTTAAAAAAGCTTTCAAAAGTTTACAAAGCTTTATGTTCCACTAAGAAGCTTTCATAATTTTTAACGTCTTGAAATTTTTTTAGATAAATTTTCAAATCTTAATTAATAGCTTTCAAGCAAAAGCTCGCGCTGTCATTTGTAAGCTCTTAAAAATGTAATATTTGCAGCTTTTCAAACTTTCTAGTCTATTTTTTTTTTTTTGCAAACTAAGAATTACGCCTATTTAGGCATAATTGAAATTTCGCAGATATACTGCCTAAATTCAATGCTTATCCTAGAAAGACCTATATATATATATATGGCGCTGATTCGTCGGATAGCTATTTCTTATCACACCTTAATGATTATATTGAAAAGCGTTTCTCAAAAAAGTTCTCTCTCATTTATGTAATTACTGTTTGTAGTTATGTTTTGTCATTATTCTGTAATAAGATTGTGTGCAAATTAGTATTCTCTACTTTTGCATACACCTACACATAGCAAAAAATGTCTAACATTTTTGCTATTGTTGAATTGTATGTCCAAAAAAAGAACAGAAACACTAAAAGTATTTTTTTAAATGGTTTGTTACTTACACTTGCATATACTTACATTTATATATTATTAAGTGATTTTTTCTAAAATACAAAAATATTTTATATTTAAAAATATAAGTTTCATTATCACTCCAAATGCAGCTAATAGCATTGAAACACTACTTATTTAAAATTAAAAGCAGTTTGAAGTGCACTTTATATTTATAAAAATAAAAAAAATTACAAAATATTATATATATTTATTTGCTTAGAACACACACACAAGCTGTACGCTAGTAAACAGAGAAAAGAAATGAAGAAAAAAAATTAAAATTTTTGTTTTCAAAAGTTGAATTTTTCAAAATTACTATTTAAAATTTAGCAAAAAGAAATTTGCAATTAAAAATTATATAAAATAACACTTGAAATAATAAAGTATTGATTCGGTAAGCGTAATTTATTAGTATGAGTAATCTAATAGTATTGGATGGCAACACATTTGGAAATGCGCGTGCTGAGCATGTAAATTGGCAAATGAATATTAAGCGAATTTCGCTTTGTATTTTTATTGCGATTTGCTTTCATCAAAAAATTCCTTTGCTTGACATTCATTTGAAAATTTACATACTGAATTCAGCGTATGTGTTCAATTGAAAAAAAAAAAATTATAAGACCGTTAGAAGGTGCTTAAATTTGCAATGTTATCCAAACTTCTTATATAGTATATAGTTAGCTGAAAAATGAACACATCCACACACGCACACACACACACAAGCATCACAATTATGAGCGTCAACGCTTGTTACGCTGTAGTAGCATTGCACATTGTCCTTTGCCGCCACCCACACATACTCGTACACACACAGATGCCTACGTTTGGCTTGGCGCAAGTGCAGCTGTATTCCTAGTTAAAATAAAAATGAAATTGAAAAAAATATATATATATTATTTATATAAGTAATTATTTATAAATATAACTATGCTAAAGATATTATTTAATAATACAAAAAAAAAAAAAAACAAAGTGAAAAATTGTAGGCAATATGTTGTAATATAAAAATAATCACCTTAGTTAATAAACTTGAAAACTAGAAAACCAAATAAAAAGAAATAAATACAAAAAAAAACTACTACACATATGCTTAGAAGCATTATATCTTTTATAACGTCCAAGAAAGCAGAAATTTCATTTTTATAACAAACTTTTTTTGAAATTAATTAAAAGTGTTTTATAGAAAGTCTTGTGAAAAGTATTGGAATTTAAAAAAGCCGTATTTACTTTCAGATCATGAAGTTGTTTTTTTCTTGATTTTTGCAACAACAAAAAAAACAGATTTACAATTATCTAGAATTCAATATGCAGACAAAGCTTTTAGGAGAGGGACTTATGTAGTTCAAAGAAACAAATACAGTTTAAGATTATAATTTAGCAGCGCTTTCGACTCTGACCTTTTTAATCAAATATTAATGTTGGCTTAAATGCGTTAAATTTAACTTTTTGGAGAGTTTTACGATTAATGCTTAAAAATGTCAGTAGAAGGCCTGAGCTTTCTGGAGAGTCACCCAGTTATGTCAAAATGGGATTAAAAAATACAGTAAAACCTAATTGTTTCAAAAGTTCAAAAGAAAGCTTGAGTTTTTTTTTGGAGGATTTTCCACCTTTGCAATAACTGGGTTTAAAAATATAGTTGAAGAGAAATCAAAAACAAAATTAAAAAGGAAAAATTATAGTTGAAAATTTTTGGAAGAATTGAGCTTTTTGGAGAGCTTCTCAATTATACACTAAGCGGAGTTAAAAAATATAATTATAAAAAAAAAATCTAATTTATTGAAAATCTCAAAATACGTATGCCATTTGAATAGTGCAAAACAAAATACTGGAGCTTTTTGTAGAGTTTTTCAATTATGCTATAAATGGTACATATAAAAATAAATAAATAAATTTAAAATCTACAATAAAAAATAAACATTGCTTAAAAATTTCAGAAGAAAACTTGAGCTCTTTGGAGAGTTTCCCAATTAGCCAATATATGAGATTTAAAAAATATTGTTTTATTATATTGGATAAAAGCTCAAAAAATGATTTGAGCGTTTTGGAGAGTTCTCCAATTATCTAAAAAATTCTATTACAAAAATATAATAAAGAACCTCTTAAGTAAAAAGGTCAGAAAAATTATTTAGCTTTTTTGTGGAGTTTCCAATTATGCAATAAACGGGAGTAAAAATATAACCGAATTGAAAAATCATATTGTTTAAAGATTTCAAAAAGAAGACTTTAGCTTTTCGGAGAGTTTCCAATTATCCAATAATTGGAGAAAAATACTTGAGATTTTTGTAGTTTCTTTTTATGCAATAAATGGAGGTAAAATATTAAACAAAAAAGACAAATCTTATTGTTAAAAGTTTTAGAAGAAGACTTGAGCCATTTGGAGAGTTTCCCAACTATACAATAAATGGGATTTAAATAATGAAATAAAACAGAAATCAAATTTGTTAAAATGGTCAAAAACGATTTGAGCTTTTTGGAGAATTTTCCAATTACGCTATAAACGGGATTTCAATAGATAGGGTAAAAAGCATCAAGGCTTAAAAAGCTTTTGGTTTGGAGAGTTTACCAATTATGAAATGTAATGAGATTTCTAAAAAATTTAAAAATACCTAATTTGTTAGAGAAGTTAAGAAGGCTTAAGCTTTTTAGAGACTTTTTGATTTTATTGCTTAATAAATAAATTAGGTGTAAAAAAAATTCCTTTGGTTAAAAAACCACAGAAGAAGACTAGAGCTTGCTTGTGGAGAGTTTTCTTTCCAATTACCAATAAAATAATATAATAAAACAGAAATATAATTGGTTAAAAATTAAAAAAAAGGGATTTGAGCTTTTTGGAGAGTTGCCCAATTATTATATTAATAGGACTACATAGACAAGAAACATCGATGTTTAAAAAATTTGTAGTTTACCAATTTTGAAATCAAATGTTTTTGGGAATTTGAAGCTTAGTATATATATAGTGTATTAGTATATATAGTGTTTTTTTTTGCATGTTAGAAAAAAAATCGGCGAACATTATTTTTTTTTTTTAATACATTACTTTCTGTATCAATAGCTGAAGCTATAGTTTTCATAAGACTTTCTATAAAACACGAATTTTAGGTTAGTTGTTGCCTAATGAAAAGATATTCACTTATAAAACGCAAAGTATTACTTTTTATAAAAAAATTACATTTTGAACTTTCACGCCAGGCAATGAGAGTTTATCATTATTTACGCCTTAAAGTATGCAACTAAAAAAATTTATTTGTTAGTAATACAGTAGGTGCTAATACACCATTATAACAGTTACGGTTATTAGAAATTTGAAAGCTAAACTAACTTACCAAGCTACCATGAAATCGTTATTGTTAAAAAAAAAAGTAAACAGAAAAATGGCAATGAAATATTATTTATTTTTCTTTTAAATAAATTTATTTGAAAGCTACCAAAATATGTGTTTTGAAAGCATTCATATAAATTATAACAAGCTTTTTTGAAATAAAAATTCCAAGAAATTAGCAGTTTTAAAAAATTGTTTTAAATTTTTTTTTGGTTGAATATCGTAAATTTTTAGCTTGCTTTATTAATATAAAGAAGATGTTTTATTATTAATTTTTTTGTTCATTTATTTACATTTATTATAGTATTATTTTTGTTATGATTAAAATCACCTGAACGCATTTTGTACACATACCGAGCCATTCAATGGAATTTCGTTGAAGTAAAACTCTTATACTAACTATTAAAATACTCAGTAGAGTATATACGTTATAAACTACTTACATATATACTCTCTACTTATACTTATATACATACATATATGAAAAATAATTAATATTTAAATTGTTTATGTTAATTTAAGAAAATATGATATTTCCACTACTACGAAGTAGATTGTTGGCGTTGAAAACTTAAAAATTAAAAAAAAAATATATTTTGATCTCCTTTTTTCATATAAAAATGAGAATATTTCCACAAAATGTTTAATTTAAGTGAAAAATTTAAAATTAAATGAAAAATCACTTTTGTAAAATGAAAAGTGGGAAAATTTTAAAAACCCAACTGAATGAATAAACTTTGTCATTGTATTACAAAATCCATTATAATACAAATCTACTTTTTCGCCAATTTGAAATGCAAAGCAGCAGTGAGCATGATTTTATTGTAAGTAAATTTTACCGTCCCTGTTTGAATTAAAAAGTTGCCGAGTTTATTTTCAGTCCAAAACTCGGTGAAATAACAAATATTTATTGTAAAATAAAAATAAAAGTTGATGTGATATGCGATCAAACAAAGGAAAGAAAAAAATAATTAATTAAAAAGCGCTTGCGGTCAATAGCAAAGCAAAAGAAACAGTGAATTTGAATATATTTGAATAAAACATAAAATACAAGGAAACCCATGTACTATATTCACACAAAAACAACTCTTTATTCAAACTATTCGAACTAACCGACTAGAAGTAAATTACAAACGAAGCATTAAATATATACGAAAAACACAAAAAGAAAATTAAATAAACAAAAAAGAAAATTAAAAAAAAATTAATTGAAAAAAAACCAAAAACAAAAATATTTAAAAAATTACAAATAAAAAAAATTAAAATAAAGAGAATATAAAACATATTTTCATACTTGCATTAACGAGTATACATACATACATAAATAAGTATAAATAAATAATATACATACATATATGTACTTACTTACATACATTCATAGATTATTAATGTTTTTATTGATGAACAACAAAGGAAAGTATACAAAAATTATCTTTATACATAAATAAGCATAAATGAAAATAAAAAATAATTAAAAATAATAAAAACCAACGTTAAGCATGCTATAGATGACAAAAATATCGATAAATACATACAAACATACCTACAAAAAAATCGTCTAACCACAAAATTATTAAACAAACATAAAAAAATATAGGTCTTATTGTGGCATATTTGTAGGACAACAAGCAAAACAACATACATACATAAATACACATTATATAAAATACAAATTCAAAATACTTTTCATACTTAAAAAACATAAATATGAAATAACAAATATTTGAAAATTAAACAATAGCAATGTTTTAACAAAATTACAAGGTGACATTAGACGTCATGAGTATCTAGAAATTATACCAGGAAAAAAATAAAAAATAAATACATACATACATACCATGAAATGTATGATTTTTGTAAGGCTGGTACACTGGCCACAAACAAATGTATGTAACTAACACTTTTGTTATAATATGATTAATACCGAAAACAGTAAATACATACATACATACATACACACATAAATATTAATAATAAATAATTATGTATTTATGGTGGTAGAATTATTTAAGTCAGTATGCCAAAAGAAAACGTGACAAAAAATAAAGAGAAATAAATTAAAACTGAAATTGTCAATTATTGCTTTTCTTTTCATCAAAGATAGTATTTGAACTGTAGGCGATTCGAAAAAATCAACAAAAACGCATTGAATTCGGAATCGTTTATGGTCTTTTCACAATTTTCGCCGTCGATTAATTCGTCAAAAGTGCTTCGATGAACTTCATTCAATTTCTTGGTGATGAAGCTCCATCAAGCACCAGTTTTTTTCGATGATATGGTGTATCCAGTCGAGGTCGTAGATTACTCCAAGATTACTTTCGTGAAGGTCGTCCAGAAACAGTTATTTTTCTGGAAACTATTTATGCTGTCTTCAAAATGATATTCCAGCATCGTCATGTAACCTATCTGTGATCCTGTGAGATTGAGACAACTATAGGTATTAACGGGGCCAGCATACATTCCATATTGCATGATCATTTGATTGTAAAAAAAAATTGTTCATGTTGGATCCCACACAATTTGTCAATCGCTCAAAAAAAAAAAGGATCGGGTCCATTAGTTGAGAGAAATGTTAAAAAAGCAGTGCTTCGAAACACATCTATGACATTTTGGTAGGTGTTGAATCGTAGATCTACGCGTGTGAGCCCGAAAATAAACGACAGTCGACCGTATGGGTGTTTCAAGATGAGCCGAATCCAACAAATATTGTTCGTGCACGAAACACTCCCAAGCAAATGGTTGAACATTTTTTTCTGCAAAACCTGGACATGTAGCAACCGTTCCATGCAGAAGAGTAAATTTTAAGTGGTGATAAATATTTATTTATCTACTAGTCTCTAATCCCGAAATATATAAGGTAACCATCATACATACTCAGATCTCCAAATAAATTTTGTAGCAGCTCTTAGCTTGAGGGGGATAATTCAAACCCTTAAAATCTCTAGTACTGGATAGCATCCTGCTAAAGGGCGGCAGGGCAAGCCATATAAAACCAAAGGATTTTTGGTCAATGAGCCTTACATATTTTCTATTAAAAAGAATGCTTGACGTTTATATACGTACTCTAAAGGCAAATATTGAATATTTAGAGAGGTCTAGTCGTTTTCCTCGGCATTTAGAGGGCCTTTAATAATTTCTCTTTCCCCTTCTTTGATGTCTTAAAATCAACATGTTACTTCGCAAGCTAAGAAACGCTAGTTGTGATGTAGTAGCATAAGCTAACTGTATCACTCTCATAACGACTTGAAATCACTTGCAGGCTCTCCAAGTCATCTGCTCCAATACTTCTTTTACAAAGTAAATGTAATTGTGTCAGTGAGTGCGGTCTTTATGTAAATCCTTCAAAGACCGAATTTGTACTCTTCACCACAAGGTACAGTCCTTCCACATTTAAGCCGCCCTTACACAACAAGGTCAAATACCTCGGCATAATCTTAGATAGTAAACTCACCTGGAAACGAAACATGATAGAGAAGATTGGAAAAGCTATGAACGCATTTTACGCCTGCGAGGCGGTGATCGGTAAAAGTCCATATATATTGTGTAATGGTTATGCAATGCGCTATTAAGATCCATATTATTTTACGGAGTAGCTGTCCTGTGGAAAGCAATAGGCAAAGCTATTTACAAGAGGAAAGGCGAAATGCAACTCAACTGGGGAGAGCCCGCACAGGACATTCCGTAATATTAAACAACACCATCCTCGAGAAAGTTGGACTACACCACTTCTGGTAGTGGTAAACTCAACTTATTACAATATATTCCGACTGCCAAACTGCCGTTAAATCTCTTATATGCAATCCCACCACTTCTAAGGTGGCAATAAGAAGAAAAGAGAACTAAGTCTCTACTACTTTTAAATATGTTCTTCATGAGCATAACAACCGGCGTAATAGCCGGAAACTGTTTGATGGAGAACCAGATAGAAGGTGGACTTCTTTAATAACGAACATGTTCTCTACGCTTCCCTCAGTTCGGCTCATCATTGCTTTCTTGGTAATTTCTATTTCGATTTTCTCGCAGAACTTGTATCTTCAAGCATCATAATCTATTGTGCTTCATAAACAAATGGTGTGAACATCTGGAAACAGGAGAGGAATCTCTTTCACAGGCCCACTAAGATATCACAAAGCGTCAGCAGGCCTTTTTTGGCCTAAGTGTGCTTAATCAGGATTCCGTAATAACTAACTAACTAACTAGCTTGACGTGCGTTACCTGACGTAGACCATTCATAGAAGTGGTGTCGAAATTTCAGAACTTACATACATACATTACTTACATTGTAGGTGAAAACATTCCTTCTCCAAATAAATTTCTCACCTTGTATAAAGCCTCACTTTTCAGGGACCTGTACTATTTTTTCTCAATAAGAAGGATCATAAAAGGTAATTAGATGGCGGACAAGTTTCTGAGAATAGACACTTCCAATCAAGTTCGGTCTTTTTGGAGCATTGGGCATGCAGCAGATATTAAGTGAAGCCAGATCATTCTCCAGTTGATTTGAGATCTTCCTCATTCCACCGGTGGGTTGTTTTCGCTCATACGCACATAGCCAGCGTAGCCCTTGTCATCGTTTCACGCATCTGTATCACCCAGCCGAACGTAAATGCTCACCGAATTATTATGATTGGTCTTTGTTCGTCGCGTGAAGACTTTACTTTTTAATGGCATATTCAGTCCAGCAGTAGCACCTGTTGGCAAGATTGATTTTGCATTGGACTTCCAGGCTGCCGTTATTATTGGTGTTGATACTGGTTTCAAGATAGACGAAATTGTCTAAAACTTAATTCCAAGAGATCTAAGATTTGAGTGTTTGTTTGATGATAGGAGATATCTCGTTTTGCCCTCAGTCACTACTAAACCCATTAGCCTCGCGTCTTTACACAGTCTGGAGAAAGCAGAACTTACTGCGCAGTGTTGTCTCTTTTAGAATATTGTACTTTGTCTATTTAGCTCTGCGGCTCTTATTACTTTCTCCAGCATTAGCTTAAAATAGTCACCAATAAAGAGACACTCTCTCTTACAACTTCGTTCAGTATCAAACGGTGTTACACAGCCGTATAGATTTTGCGAGGATGCTGAGTTCAGGCATAGCGACGTAGAGGCTGCCTTTTTCGCGCTGTCGAAGACGTTTTACAATGGACGAAGAGAAGGTCTGTGTCGATCCTTTGCTCACGGATCCTTCAGATTTTGGCCCATGAATACCTAGTGTATGATGGATTGATAAAATTTACAGCTACACGGGTCGGGATAGTTAGTTGACAATGGGCTTTAGTCTTTCACACCGTACACTCTATAATATTGTAACGGAAATCCCAAATACGAAGGAACAGATTGAATGAGTAGCAGTGTAAAAGCAATTCCCCCAAAAGGGACAGAAAATAAAGGAGCGGCAGTGAGATGCAAATTACGCTTACCAAGGACAAACAAAAGGGTTGACAATGTAAAATCAATTCCCCGAAAAGGACAGAAAATAAAGGAGCGGCAGTAAGATGCAAATTACCCTTACCAAGGACAAACAAAAGGGTAGACAGTGTAAAGGAATTTCCACGTCGTTAAGGATAAACGGAGCATCTGCAGCTATCACAGGCAAACGAATAATCAGCCTATCCTTAAGCGCGTGAACAGAATGTTTGGGTCATCCAAAGGTATAAAAACAGCGGCAGCCGCTATCACGAGAGGAGACGAGTAGGCAACTCAGTGGAGTTAACATTGCTGTGAGCGGTGTGTTTGAGAAACGGATAAGCTGTGTGAAGCAGAGAATAATTGTGTGCTATAAAGAATTGCAAAATAAACCATTGGCTATAGTAAAGAATTGTAATTATCAAAGACTTAATAAACGTTGAGTTAATTCCTGACAGTTGAGAGGTCAAACGAAAAAATCTCGTGAGTTTTATTTAGCAATCCAGTGATCGGACTCGAAGGATTTGGGAAATCATCGAGGTAGCAACGAAAAACGTTACAATATATATATGTAATTATTGAGAAGACTTATTCCACGATAATTAGCACAGACTCTGAGGTCTCCTTCTTGTGGATTGATGAACAGACCCTTTTTTGCAATTAATTTTTATACCTTACATGAACATGATATGGTATATTAACTACGGTCCGAAGTATGTATGTAACTTAAGTACTTTAAGGAGAAGCGATACAAGTCTTCAGCCTACATAGCATCTAGGAATGTGAAAGTTGGTATGCTACACAAGTAAATAAAAATAAACATTGGTACGTTGAAATGGGAATACTATATCAAATGGGGGCTCCATACAACCGATTACTTCAGATATGAGTTTTTGTGTCTAAAATCTGCCAAAAAATCGTCTAAGAGCGTGAAATTTGATATTCTACAGACGTAAATTCAAGTTTACGTTGACACTGAAAATCACTGAAAGCATTTTGCCATAAATTTGATATGTTCCTGGAAGGTATAAAAACTTCGGCATATCCGAAGACAACACTTTTTTCATGTTTACTTTAATTCAGTAAAATTTTATATTAATTCATTTATTTATTTTTATTTTATTTATTTTACTTTATTGCTTTATTGCATTTTTTTTTTTTTTTGTGGATAGAAATGTCAAACTAAGTGTATATGTAATTCACATAACTACCCATAAAACTTAAAAACATTTTTTAACAGTTATTATTTTATTTTATTTTTAAGACTTATGATTAATACTATTTTTCATGATTCCAACAATAAAAATATTTCGTAAGTGTGTATGTGAAAATTTTATGTTTTTAAATTATTTTCCTGAATTATTTAGCGTGCCTCCTTCAAGCTTTTTATTCTCTTTAAATTGTATTATACATAACAGTTTTATTTCCATATTTTCATTAAATCAACGATAATTTCTCAACACGTGCCAATAAAGGTGAATCGCAATGATATTCCAGATTTTTCACAGCGAAATCACCAACATTATTTGTGAAGCATTTCAATGTTGATATGGCAAACGAGCGAATGGGATAATTGTAATAGGTAAAATATTGACCATTTACAGCAATAATGAATGCCTTATCGCCAATGCCGAATGCAATTTTGAATAGTTTACCACGTTGAAAGGGGAACTCGCCGTCAGTTTCTTCATCGTCCGAAGAAAATCTATGGCACAAAAAACGTTAAAAATATAATTCATTAAAATACCAATGCAAATATATATATATATGTAAATTACCTATTATCAGGACGTTCGTAGGTACGCGACACTGTTGTATTCTCAAAATTCACATGAAACTTTAGCACAACTCGTCCCGTATCATTGCATTGAAAGCAAATGGAGAAGGCGGTGTTCGGTGGGCCTTTAGCAATGCACTCCATAGCAACCACAGTGCCTGTTGAATAGCAAAAAATATTTTTTTGTAACATAACCTCATTTTTGTGTTAAACGCTTGATTAAAATTGCATAAATTTATTTGTTCATTAAATTACCAACTTCATATTTCTTTGGTACATCACTTTGAAAGGCAATTTTCTCCGCGCAAATTAAACTTCTCGGAAATACAAGCGGAAATAGCATTCTCTGATGAAATTGTGTAATTTTTTCAAAATCACCATAGACCAACATGAAATTTATTGGTTTTGGAAATTTCACATATTCAAAAGCTCCATAGAGATGCTCGTTTATATAGATTTCAAAGCATTTTTGCAGCACAGCTATACGAAAAGTGAAAGTTTGACCTGTAAATGAATGGTATAGGGAAAGGGTTTGAGAAACTGGATCTAAAGTATTTGTTGTAATGAATAAATGCATAAATGATATACAAATATATAATGTAACAGATAATAATATATGTTTCTCATAAAAGTGAACCCAATTTGACTATGAGAGAGTTTTGCCTCGATATGTAGCAATTGATGGAACATGGATCCACAACTTCTCTTTAGAATCAAAACGGTCGCCATCAAAGTGGGCAGCTATTATTAAGCCTCGCCTTAACCGCGCCCGAAAGCACAAAAAGTGGCTTTAAGGGGTTAGATTGGTTTGAAAATTTAAAGAAATAGATTTTTTTCTTGCCTTATTAAATTGTAAAATATGTTTAAAATATTCTCCTAAAATTTCTAATTCTAACAGATAGCCCCTTTGGAAATTCCGCCCATCAGACCATGTCTGTGTCAATTTGAATTTTTAAACGCGTTTATCTCAAAACTCTATTTTTTAAGTTGATGGACACGTAAAGTTATAAAGCTATTTTGTTCAAATTTGGCATACATCTTTGTAATAGCATTATCTAGTCACTGAACGAAGGATTTTTTTTTATTACAACTAATGCATGGTGAGGAAATGCATGGCGAAGATTTGATCAAAAAATGTGTTTTTTTGTTCAAAGTCTGTCAAAAATTCTAATTTTTTTATTTATCCATGTACTAACGAAATGTTTTTGGTTTTTTGATTTTAGATGAGTTATGCTGTCTACGACTAGAGAATTTTTTTTGGAGTCGTCAAGGGCTGAGTTTTCGGAATTTTTTTAATAAAAATTTCACAAAATACTTTTTAAATATGTATCTTTGATATGATAAATTGTTTGAATAAAATATATGATTGTATATATAAAAAAAAATAGTGAAAATTCCTTTTTTTAACCTATGAAACCCACCTAATCCCTTAATGACAAAATTTTAAAATTATAGAAAATTAATTTGAATAAAAAATTAGATTAATTTTTAAATGGAAGGGACAGTTTCACATCAAGAAACCACAAATTGGAGGAGGAGCGCGACAGAAAATAGCTTCACAATTGCAAAGCGCCAATTATATATAAATATATATTTTGAGAAGGAAAATACCATCAGTAGTTAATATTTAAGGGGTTAGGCCACTATAGAATTTTCAGAAAATGGATTTTTTCAAATGATACATTATGGTCTCAGAAATCTTATCCAGAATTATTATGACAGATAAAAATTTCTAAGTGCCCCATTTTCGTTCTCTAGTTGAAGCGTCTGTTCCAGTCAGTAAGGCATACCCAAAACTTTAAACTCATTTATCTTAAAACTGCTTTTTTTCGAGCTGACCGGAAACATAACTCAAACAATTTACAACCGATTTACTTGAAATTTTGAAAACAACTTCAGAAATACATTATCTACAGAAGTACGTATGTAGGTATTTTTTTATCTTGCATAGTTTTTTTTCTATTAACAAATTTTGAACAATTTTTTAGGCCAAATTGTTACATTTTCCTTTAGAGACCCGCCATTTTGTCAAAAATGTATATATTGATAAGATCCTACGTAGTTCTGTAGCTATTGCTATTTACAAGTGTAAACCGTTCAACAACTTATTAAAATAAAAAGAAGCTGAGTGTCCGGCCGTAGTTCCCGAAAAAATTTAGACATCCTAGGGAGAACACTGTATAGCCGCCATTTTATAATTAATTTTTCTTTAAAAATGGTTGTATTTATATTGTATAATAAATGCCTTTTGTCAAAAATCAGATCTTTTTAATAGCTTTCCCGACAAAAAATCTCAAAAAAGCCTTATTTTGTGGCCCTCTAGAGTGGCCTAACTTCTTAATAGCATTATTGGAGCATTTCAAGGCCGAAATCGCAAAAAACGATCTCCTAAGTATGCAAAGAGAAAGTTTTGTTTTATCCAGACAACTCAACGTGTCACAAGTCAATCAAAACAATGGGCAAAACTACATAAATTGAACTTTGAATTCGCCAGATTTGTCTTCCAGGAACTATTGACGATTTATAGGTCTTAAAAACAAAGCTCACTGGTAAGAAATTTCTCTGCAATGAAAAGGCTGTCGTTGAAACTCTGAAGAACCTCAAAGGTGATATATAGACGTAGGAAGACAAGTATGACTACAGAAAATCCCCGTAATTGTCGGTTGGTTTTGATACACAAGTTGCATACAATACACTCTATCCCATTCAAGAAACCTGATTAAAATAAAATTTTCATCATGTTGTCCGTCATATTGGATCCATCATTTTGAAATTTGAAATTTGACTCCAAAATCTTTATCAGCGATTCCAAAAACCCCTAGAAATAAATCTATTCTCAAAATTTTTGCCCTACCAAATTCGCAATGTTTTTTTAAGTCAGAATAAAATCCGGACGTGATTGAGCCCAACGGATTTCAGCGCATCAAAATATGTGGGAAAAGTGTAGTCTGGTCTCCACACCAGACAACTTTTTTTTTCTTTTTTTTTTTTTGTAGGGCAGTTTCATTGATTTAGATTAAATTAGCATACTGTTGTCCACTCTAAAGCCTAAACTGATCACTTGAACCCTCGTCAGGTTTAGATAGACATGAGCAAAAAACTTCCCGACCACTGCAGCGTCTTTCAAGTTAAACTAACCGCTATAACGGAAGCCGCATTATGGTTGCCTTTTCTCTGAAGGGCTTTTATTTCCATTTCAGCGTTTTCGGTTATAAAAATGATTTTTTCTACAATACAAAATTTTCAGCAAGTGTAGTCGGCTTGCCGCAATGAATGTAAGATATTTTACGTCTGTATATTTTTACATGTCTAGTTACTGAGATATACGACTACTATCAATTTCACTAATTTACAACGCAAAACTATAACCCGCTCCACGGAATGGAGTTTCAAACCCTAATTATCGTTTACATGACAGAAAGGTTAGATGAACGGACGGAAAAAAGTATACTCTCCCTATACTTTAAAAAAAAAAAAAAATTCTTCTTTAATCTTTGAAAAGTACAGGAGCATACATTTGTATCACTTTTCATATAAGTTCCGAAATAATAATTCTAATATAGATTTTTTTTAAATTATAATCTTGAGTAATTTTTATTGTTGAAGAAAAAGCTTTCGGTAATAGTAAAGTGAGCTAGACTCGCATGATCAATATAGATTTAAACCAAGATTTTTAGATAACAAGGTTATGCCAATATCAAAATCATATCTTTGATGACGAAGTTAGTTAAATTTTGTGTGTCGCCAAGGATTTTAAAACAAATTTAATTAAACCTATCCATAGAACAGACTAATATATTGTCTATGAAAATCGAAACATAGAATAAATTAATTTCTGAATAGCATTCTTTGTCTAAAAAAATATATATTTCAGACTCTGAAAATATTTAAATTAAAAAAAATTAAAATTATTTTCGAGAAAAATTCCAATAGGTAGCAACTCTAAAAGTTGATGACATGATAATAACGAATGGCGATATTAATATAGAAATTCATTCGGTCTTATTTTCTTAGGAATATATTTACTATACCTTCCTAAAGTACCAGATTGACTACAACTACCATTGAAATTCGAAAATTTGTCTATCTATGTATATATGTATTAGTGTTTTAAATTGTAGAAAATTCTCCCATTATAAATGATCATCATGAAAAATATATATTTTTTTGAATTGTTTATTGCAGCCTGTAATTTTTGTGTGGTTATAAGTGTATGAGCTTTATTCGAAAGGTCTATTTGCTAGTATTTTGAATTGAATATTTTGTTATACAACAAAGAAAAATGGTAAAGTTGACAGCTTTTTTTTAACAAAAACACTTATGATTATGCAAATTTCAAGTTTCGCCCACTGTATATGTGACGAAGTTGATTCTATGGCGTCAACGGTTGTCGTAACCTTTCATCCTACAAACCTAGGATTTTAACAGATAAAAATCATAATGTGTTTGATCTAATGACGCCAAAGTAGTAAATGCCATTTTTTTTCTTGCTTTTAATTTAGACTTAAAATAGAAAAAATCTAAACTTTTTATTACGCTTTTTCAGAGCACCAATCCACATTCAGAAACAAATCCTTTAGAATAGTAAAAATATTTAAATTTTAATAATTCCAGCTATTTCCAATTTTTTGTTGTTGTTATGTATTATTAAGTCTAATATTTAGGATATAGGATAGGAGGTTTACGATGCTATGGCTATCGGCTGTTATTTCCGAGTATTTATTGTATTTCCTTAGCTTTAGAACTCATTCCAATTGTTGACAAATTTTGAAATAATAGAAAATACATTACTTACAGAAAAATAATCACTTTTATCAAAAAAAAAAAAAAAAAAAAAAAAAAAAAAATTAGAAGTCAAAAAAAATTCAAACAAAATTTTTCCATTGTATTTTAATAAAAGAAAGGTGCTCGTGGGTATCGTACAATATCAAAAACAGTTTATTATCAATGCACTTATTTATATATTTTTTAATAAAAGAATTATAACTGTGCCTGGAAAAGTATTTCCAAATCATTTTTACATTATCTTTCGAAATGTAGAAAATGGATACTGTGACCCATATTTAGGTGAAACATTTCAGAAAATTTTAACTCTAGTAATATATTCTATATTGAAAATTGAATTCGGCAACCCTTATTGATTGCATTAATGTTGCAATCTGGCAGCTGACTACTTTATCGTTAAGTTTGAAATTTTTTATGTTATTCAAATGCAATTAAATCGAGAATATTTTCGCGCGATTATTTTATACAACTTACAACTTACGACATGGATTAACTCAGAAACCGTGCCTCGATGAACTGAATTAAATTTTTGGCGGTGAAGCTCCAGCAAGGACCAGTGATTATCGATGGTAAATTCGTAAAGGTCGTCCAAAAACAGTTGTTCTTCCGGAAACTATCGTTGCTGTGCTCAAACTGATATTGCAAAATCGTCAAGTGATCTATCATGATATTTAGACAATTATAGGCATTAGTGGGACCAGCATACATTCAATATTGTATGAAAATTTCGCAACCGCACCACTATAACAAAGCAGGAGAGTAAATTCTGAGTGGTACACAAACATTTGCTTGTCAGTTGTCTATCAAGACGAATCACTCTTCACCACGACAATGCTAGCTTTCACACATCGACCAAAGCAACTGAATTTTTGAGCATTCAAAACATCGATACGATGAGTTATTTACCGTATAGTCTTGACATGGCACCGAATGACTTCTTTTTACTCCCATCCGTAAACAAGAAACTAAGAGGTCAACGTTTTTCGACACCTGAAGAGGTGGTTGATGCGTTCAGAATGCATGTTTTGAAGATACCTCAATCAGAAGGGCAAAAGTGCTTCGACATTTGGTTCAAACGCATGCAAAAGTGATTTTCGAAGATTAATATTTATTTTTTTTCTCTAATTCGGATATAATAATGTTTATGAATCCCGAAATATACAATGTTTTTGAGGAATTTCACTTTTTCTCAACGGCCGTTATTAGTAAGCTTTATCTGACTGACTGTTCAGCCTGTCGCACTTGTTAATAATTACATTTTTATTTAAAAGGCAATGTTGTTTCAATAAATAATATTTTTAAATTGTTTTTGGGTAGATATTTTTCACATTCATTATTGTGCACTTTTTATACTACGAGCACTCGTAAATATAATTTTTATTGTAAACTATTGAAATGCATACCATATTGAACAGATTTTATTGCATTTACCTGGGACTAATGGATTTTTTGGTCCATCCGATTTCCAATTTTTCGAAATCTCTTCCTGCTGCCAACCTTCACCCGGCATAAACATACTTCTTATCACTTGATTCTCACGAAAATTCGCCTCTATCTTCAAATACACCGTTTCACTCTCATGCTGACCTCTGATATTATCGGTGAGGTCCAAACAAATTCTGAAAAAAAAACACACACACAATTTTGTATTAAACCATAATGATATAGTTAGTTACTTAGCTTTTGATATTTACTTATTCGGATTCGGTTTTACTTTCCCGCTCACTATGAGTACATGACCGAAAGGGACATCGGTCAACAATTTACCCTTCCAAATGTTCATTTCACTTTGACTGCCACAAAAGGACTGATTCAAATCATCTAGCGACGACATTCATATGTTATTTACTGGCAAATGTCACAGCGCTTTTGATGTCTCTGAATTTATTTAAATTTAATTCGTTGGAATTTGCGTGAACTTGGAATTTATTTATTTATTTATTTATTTGTACATAGACTTTTTGTCCTTCCTTTACTGCTTATTATTATGTTTAAATGTAGTCAGTTAAGCAGTAATTATGTAAAGGTATGCACAAAATTATTTATGCCATTACTACTAAGCAGTAATGTGAGCGTCTTGTTGCCGAAAGGATATTTATTAAGCGACTGACTGAGTGGAGTTGAAGTAATGTAGTGACTTCAATGCGAAAACGGAATGTAGTAAATGCCTATAAAATTGGAATGACTGATTTTTGTCGTTTTGTTTTTTACTGCTATTGTTGTTATAAAATTGTATGCAATTGTGCTACGTGTCGCCTCAAAACCCCTTTTTACCACCAACAAACAAATTGCCATATTTATGTATTGTCTTAACTGTGTACGGAAGCTTATTGTTTGCTTGTTATTTATATTAAAATACAATCATTTTACCAAGAACTCCTGCTGTCATCTGCATACTTATACTCGTACATACATATAACACTATACATACCAGGATTATAAGGCTCCACTAAGCTCACTTGCTGTGTGCGCTTGCCAAAACTTCAATTCACGTGCACTTATCGTACTATCATTGCAGTGAAAACGTCAACTAGTAAGCCAAAACTCTAGTTAAATACTAGTATGAAATAGGTTGAAAACATACCAGTTCGTTATTTGTATAACAGCAGTAACGGGAATAATAATTTTCACCACAGCGTCATTCGTGTGTTGTTATTATTTCTAAAACGACACTACTGAGTTTCTTTTCCTAATAACCTCTGTTGAAGAGCGCAGTTTGTCGTTGCTCTATGCATCGTTACGATAGCCGAGTGTTATAGTTCCGAGTGAAGTTCTCAGTTCGCTTCTCGCTGCAGGCAAACTTATTTTTATTTTCTTTTTAATTTTTCTTTTTGGTGAATTAGAAATTCAACATTTACTTATAAAGGGTGATCCGTTTCGAGGCTCCCTACTTTTTTAAAGAAAAAAAAAACACAGGATATTCAAATTTAATGGAGACTGTTTATTATCATTTGAAAGAATATTCATTGGCATTTATTTTTTGAAGATAATCTCTTTCAAATGTTGACCGCGGCTATGTCTCAGATGGTCCATTCGTTGAGTCCAATTTTCGATGACTCGTTCGAGCATTTTGACAAGTGTGATGTTTTGCTCCCGGGCCTGAATCGATGTGGGATTGTCCGCATAGACTTTAGACTTTACATATCCCCACAGAAAAGAGTCTAACGGTGTGATATCACAAGATCTTGGTGGCCAATCGACCCACTCAAAACGTGAACGTGTTCTGTCAATAAATTCATTGATTGATGCGATGTGTGGGAAGTCGCGCGTATGTTTTGTTGAAACCAAATATCGCGGATATCACGAGCTCCAACTTCAGGCATCAAATAGTCGGCGATAACGGTCGCCATTGACGGTTACGTTCTCACCGGCATCTTTTTTGAAGAAATATAGAACGATGATTTCACCGCTCCAAAAACCATACTAAACGGTTTTTTTTTTTTGATGAAATGACAGCTCTTGAATCCTTCGGTTTGCCATTCGTCCCAAATGCGGCAATTTAGCTTGTTTATATACCCATTGAGCCAGAAATGGGCCTCATCGCTGAACAAAATTTGGCTCGAAAACGTCGGGTCTTCCTGGAACTTTTCATGAGCCCACAGAGCTTGGCAAGATCGAGCGGCTTCAGTTCTTGCACATGCTGTATTTTGTATGCTTTCGGCTTAAGATCTCGACGTAAGATGAACCAAGTTGTTCCATACGTCACTCCGAGTTACTGCGAACGGTGCCGAATCGACTCTCCACAGTCTTTTTGTACACTCTCAGCTACGTCCGCTATATTTTCTTCACTGCATGCTGGACGTGGTCTCTTCTGTCGAATATTATCCAATAATAAAGCTAAATGATTTGTAGACGTTATTTAGGCGCAAATCTTCCCATGATGAATTGCCAAATAATACTAAACAAGAATACCATGACAGCGACTCACGCGTGATCTGTCAAAAAAGTCTTAATAATACCGGTTGCTTACATGGGAAATATATGGAAGATAAACTAGTTAGGTCCAAAATGCAAACTAGTTGGATTATAGTTAACAACTAGTATTTTTCCTTGCAGTGGTATTGCACTGTGTGTGTGCATGTGTGTGTTAACAATTTTTATTTTCATATTTGTTGTTGTTCACTTGACTGCTACTGTTGCGCTGTGTTTACTGTTGCGTGTCTTTGAAAATATGAAATTGATTCCCTGTCTGAAGTTTTGCATTCTCACCTCCTTCATAACAAGGCTTCATACAAATATGTTTGTATGTACATACAATATATTGTTGTATTGTACATTCATATATATATATATATATAAACTTACAAATTATAACAAAGTATTTTTTTGTTTTTATATTTAAGGCCATAAAGACTTTTCTTGTCTTAACCGCCACTTTACCTCCAAATTTACCGTTATTGTATGCCACCTCAGTGCTTGGGATACTTTTGCAACAAACTGTCAAAGATTTGAAGGTAGTTTGAAGGTGTTGTGTGGCAGTTGTGGGAGTTGTCTTTTGCTTATGCAGCACAAATTCATTTGTTAGCCCACTTTTCTGTCAGTTAAGAAAGTATTCACTTTCATGTCATTGCCTCTCATGCCTATATTTAAACATATATATACTGGCATGTTGAAGCGATTTTTAAATTTTTTTTTCTTTTTTGTTATCAATTTTAACTATATTGTCCTTAGAAATCAGGTTTAGAGAAGCATAAAAAATCGTTAGCCGATGTGTGGCGGAACTTTTGTCTCCTCCAGTCTGCTATAGTTATAAATTTAAATCTTAATTTTTAAATTAGTAGCAATAACTTCATCTAAGTTAGAAAAAATATAACAATAATTATTTTTATGGCAAAAATTTAGTACAGTGTATTTCTTCTCTCTTCCCTTCTATTGCCTTCCATTTGACTTGAAGTACTTAAATGATTCAGTTGATGGTTTTTGTGGTATACCACAGGTATATACGAGTACTCCCATCGGCTAGGTCCTTGTTTCTGCTAGTTACCAATAATTTCAAGCATCATCTTATTTTATTTATGCCATTCCAATTGCTTACTTGTTGAAAAGGTCTTATTTTTTCCAGTGCTGTCAGAAGCTGGAATGGGCTGAGATTCAGTTTGTTTGATTTTGCTTGAGGAACTGTGAAAATCTAATGAACGACTCTCTTAAGCGTGCGGATGTCATATGTTCTCTCTTTTACTTCTTTTTAACTAAAGTCATCATTACCGATGGCTCAAAACTCATTGACAAAGTGGGCTCTGGAATTCACTCTCTCGTGCTCTCAATTCATTGCAATAATGCCACATCAAAAGCGTCTAATGAAGAAGCTCTCTGTGTACCTCTGTCCACTGCAAAGCACTGCAAAGCAAAAAGAAAGAAATCACATGTAATGTGAACAGATGGATATGGTCAGAGTTGTATGCAAAAGATCAAGATATCTACTACTACTAGAGCGGTTCTCCTTTGGAATAATGGCGCCCACAATAGCCGAGCGGTTAACGCTGCGTACTACCATTCAGAAGGCCAGAGTTCGAGTCAACGCTCGATCAACATCCAAAATTATAAAAAATTTATTTTTCTGATTGTGGTCGCCGCTCGGCAGGGAATATCAAACCTTTCAAAGAGTATTTTTGACATGAAAAAAATCTCCTCACAAAAATTCAGCTTAGGATAAACTTTAGGTCTCTCCATTTTTTGGTACAAACATCATATGTGTATATGTAAACTCAGCCGGCTTAATGTAACTTTACGGAAGAATAATAGGTATGCACCACCTCTGTCCCTGTCCAGGCTTGGCATGTTCCTCGATAAACATTTTTTGACTGTCTCGCTGAGCTAGCTTCAGCTAAAATTATTAATCTCGAAACTTTCTGAAGGAATTGGACCCCAAAGCGGCATCAGAATGGGTCTATAGACCTAAGTGCATTTGTCGCTGAGTAACAGTCACATCAACTCAATTGAATTCTTTTGATTAGAGTAGCCCCTGTCCCTGTCCAGGCTAGGCAAGTTCATCGAGAAACATTTTTTGACTGTCCCACTGGGCTAGTTTTTGCTAAAATTAATAGTCTCGAGAATTTTTAGAAAAATGAGACCACAAAGCGGCATCAGAATGGGTCTATAGACCTATATAAGAGCGTTTGTCGCTGAATAACAGCCGCATTAACTCAATTCAACTCTTTTAATTGGAGTAGGATTTTGTAGGAAAGTCTATATTCGGATGCCAGTCGTTTCTTATTTTCCTGTTAAACACCGATTGGGGCTGCAGAAAGATGTCAGTTTCCTTTCTGTCTTTTCTTTACAAAGAGAATATCTATTCTTTCTCTGCTTCCACTATCGGCTTTAAAAATATTCAAAGATGGGGGTTTCCACCCCTTGGTACACATGATCTAACCGGCGTAACTGCAATTTTCCAATTGAATTTGCTCTGCCAATATTGCCATATAACTTGGACAGCTCATCGTTTGTGGCTTACCTCGTTGGTAAATTGTGAAATATATATATATGTATATTTGGCACTTTGTAACCGCTGAAGTGATTTTCGGTCGAGCTCCTCCTCCAATTTGTGGTTTTGCATCTTGATATTTTTACCACCATACGGAGGGATCTACAGTTTATTCTTAGCCGCCTCTGAACGGCCGATGGATTTTTATGAGGAGCTTTATTTCATGTCAGAAATATATTCTGAGGGCTTGACTTTCCCTACCGAGGGGCGACTGCACTTAGAAAAATTAATTTTCTATAATTATGAATGTTTCTTGAACCTGTACTCGAACCCAAGCCTTCCGAATTGTAGTACGCAGTGCTAACCCCTTGGCTATTGCGGCCGCCGTGAAATTCTTTCAAATAAACTCCTTTCGAAAACTTCTAGATCCATCATTAAGGTTAAAGTATTTACGGTATATAGGGTCACATTTTCAGTAAAATGAATCAGACTCATCCGATCTTCTCTTATCTCAGTAGTGAGCCTCTTCTTCACAGATGTGTGTGAGCTGCTCGGATAGATTAGGTTAGGCTTAACTATTTGACTCTAGCGAGTACCGTTTAGACGATACCATGTCCATAGTGCTACAGATACAGTAACGTACGAGCAAATCTATACTGTTAAATTCCTTGTTGTATCTCTAGTTTAAAGAACTTCTCTTTTCTTTTTGCAAGGAAAGTAGTCATTATTTATTGCTGATTGAAGGTAGTTCAGAGTTTCTTCTCCAAGTAAGATTTGAGTCTGTCTACCATAAGTCAGGCACTCACAGATTATGTGCTCGAAGTCTTCCCGTATTCCCTGTATTTCTTGTGTTTGTTGTCCTCTACCGGGCCTAAATTGAAGGCATGCGATCCAAGAGGCAGTACTCCGTTAATATTCCTACAAACAGCCAAGAGTCTGACCTCTTTTTTGGTAGTAAAAACTTCCGTAGTCGTATATTTTGCACATTAATTTCTAGACTCTGGAGTCGTTTGCTGGCTCGCAAAATCTGTTTACCTGGGGAAACGAAATCATTTCATGAGCGTGCTTGGCTTTTTGAATCGGTTAAAATTCTAAATTTATTGCCTCTCATTGAAAAAGCCAAGGGCACAGGTTTTTCTTCTTTCTAGTTAACATTGATTTGCTTCTTACTTGCGAAAAACTTATGGTTGCGGAATTGTGAAAAAAAAACAGCAAATGTTTTGATTTCCGATTTGTATCAACAACAAAATATTATTAGCAAAATAAATTTTTGCAAAATCGATAAATGTCGTAATAAATTTTATTTGGCAATTTTTCCTAATCAAACAAAAATTTATTCAATCCTAATATACATATGTTTGTTAGCGACATCACGCATTAATAAATATTGTCAACAGTGCATAGTCCTTGAAAAAAAAACTATTACATATTCAATTTATTGCGTATGTACATTATGTATAAATTATATTTAAATAGAGAAGTTGGATTTTTTCTAAAGAAATATACATGGAAATGTGGTTGTAAAGAATAAGATGTATAGGGTTTTCCAATAAGAGTGATATGATTTATTAAAAAAAAAACACATTAATTGTTAAGGAAATTCAAATGTTTTTATTTGATGTGAAGTACAATCGATACAATTAAGTTCTGAATATAACATCATTCAAATGGCCTCCACGACTTCTTTTACAGGAACGAATTCGACCCAATTTTTGAGCACTTTTTCCACTAAATCAAGTCGTATGACATGAATAGCACATTCAATATTGACTATTAAAGCTTGAAGAGAACCTGTTTTATTGCTAAAGACCAATGACTTCAAAACAACACGGCAAAAGGTAGTCTAATGGTGTTAAATCACAATGTCACAGTTTCTTGAAATAATCGAATCTTCAAACCTTTCTCGCAATAATTCGATTGTTGCAAGGGCTGTGTGACACGTAGCCCCGTCTTGTTGGAACCAGATATTGTTAAGATCAACTTCTTCCAATTGTGGCCATAAAAAGTTGGTTATCATCGATCCATACAGCTCTCCATAGACAGTAGCAGTGCTACCAGCTTCATTCCGAAAGAAGTACGGACCGATAATTCCACGAGACCAAAAACAAACCAAACTGTTAATTTAGGCGAATGTAATGGTTGTTCATGAATAATTTGTGGATTTTCTTCGCACCAGAATCGACAGTTTTGTTTATTTATCGCACTACTCAGATGAAAGTGAGCCTCATCGGAGAAGATGATTTTCTTAAAAAACAAATCGTTATCGTTTTCAAGGTGTTCTAAAACAAAATCAGCAAATTCACCACGTTTATGGTCGTCCAATGTCTTCAGTTATTGAGTGAGAACAATTTTATATGGATGCAAGCCCAAATCCTTTCTTAAAATCCGTCAGGTTGTGGTTTGAGACAGTCCCAATTCTGGAGAACATCTTGGGATCGACAAATTGCGGTCTTCAGCAACACTTGCCAGAACGGCAGCAATATTTTCATTACTTCGACCGGTTCTTTGTCTTGTTGGCACTTGAGCACTATGTAAAGAAAATGTACGCTCGAAACTTTCAACTATTCGACGAATAGCTAGCACAGGTGGACGATTATTACGACCATAAAATGGCAAAGGCGCACAAAAAGTTGCAATTGCAGAACGATTATTTTGATAGTAATATTGAATAATTTGTAATCGTTGTTCTTGCAATGATGAAATTGTAAACATTACTGAATACAATGAAAAAAATGACATATCACGACATATTAAAAATGGCCAGAACGACACTTAAAAATCATATCATCCCTATTGGGAAACCCTTTACATATTCATATATACAAGAGCAGTTGGATTTTTTCTAAAGAAAATATATATGAAAATGTATTTAAAAATAATAAAATTTAATTTTCATTATATTATATTTATATGACGCCATAGCTGACATCAAATGCTCATCGCTGCAGCAACTAAAGGTTATCTCAAAGGTTAAGTTTGAAAAGAATTTCGGAGATCAGAAGAAACGCTGGCAAAAGTGCATAATCTCTAATAGAGACTATTTTAAGGCCGATAACATTAATGTTGCCCTTTATATTTCGATATTTGGCCATCCAAGTGTTGTAATCTGAAGCTCCATCAAGAACCAGTGTTTATCGATGGTATGGTAAATTCAGTCGAGGTCGTAGATCACTCGAAGAAAATTTTCGTAAAGGTCGTCCAAAAACAGTTGTTGTTCCGGTCCGGTATATGCAACTTTTTAAATATGTAGATCGCTCAGGAAAAGGTTTGTGTCGATTGGTCGAGAGAAATGTTAAAAAAATGGCAGTAGTGCTTCGAAACACGTCTATGACATCATGGCAGGTGGTGAATCTTGGATTTACGCATATTAACCCGAAAGCAAACAGCAGGCGACCGTAAGGATGTTTCAAGATGAGCAGAATCCAAAAAAAGTTGTTCGCGCATGCAGTACTTCCAAGCAAATGATTGCCTACTTTTTTTAAAAAACTGGACATATCGCAGCCACACCACCAAAACAACGCAGAAAAGTAAGTTATGAGCGGTACACAACACTTTTGTCTTTCAAGAAATCAGAAAAACCAACCGCCGAAAATTGATTACTCTTCAACACGACAATACCAGCTCTCACACATCGACTGAAACAACAGCAATTTTGAGCACTCAAAAAATCGATTTGGGTAGTCGTCCGCCGTATAGTACTTGACCCCTAAAGACTTCTTCTTATTCGTATACGTAAAAAATAAACAGAGATGTCAACTTTTTTAACACCTGACGAGACGGTTGATGCGCTCAGAACACATATTTTCTAGGTACCTTAATCAGAGTGATATAAATGCTTTGATAATTGGTTTAATGGGTTAGGCCATTCTAGAGGGTCACAAAATAGGCCTTCTTAGAGATTTTTTTTTTCACGAAAACTATTAAATAAATCTGATTTTTGACAAAAGGCCCTTATTATAAATATATAACAATTTTTCTAGAAAAATTAATTAAAAAATGGCGGCTATACAGTGTTCTCTCTTGGATGTCTCCAATTTTTTCGGAACCACGGCCGGACACACGGTTCCTGTAATTTTTTTATTTTAATAAGTTGTTGAATGGTTTCCGCTTTTAAATAGCAATAGCTACAGAAGTACGTAGGATTTTTTCAATATATTTTTCAAATATATTTTTGACAAAATGGCGGGTCTATAAAGGAAAAAGTAACAATTTGGCCTAATTTTTTTTTTTTTGAAATTTTTTACTTTTGTAGATAATATATTGCGAAAGATGTTGTCAAAATTTCAAGTGAATCGGTTGTAAATTGTTTGAGTTATGTTTCCGGCCAACTTGAAAAAATCAGATTTGAGATAAACGCGTTTAAAGTTTTGAGTATGCCTGACTGACTGAAACAGACGCTTGAACTAGAGAACGAAAATGGGGCGTTTAGAAGTTTTTATCTGTCATAATCTTTCGGAATAAGAGTTTTCAGACCATAGTGTATCATTCGAAAGAAAAAAATTCATTTTCCGAAAATTCTAGATTGGCCTAAATCCTTAAACGTTTGCAACAGTGTATAGATCTTAATGGAGAATATTTTGAAAAACAATAAAGTGATTTTCAATGATTAATATTTGTTTAAAAAGGTAATACCCATAAACTTTTAGTACTCAGGAAGTAAAATATCATTTTATATTTATAAAGTGACAGGTAAGGAAAAATCTGAACTAATTCATTGTTGACTAGAAAGGTACTAGTTTTGTTTAAAACCTAATTAATAAATAGCTATACAGATTTTTATTGCAATCCACTCTCTGGTACCATTAACCGATACGAGGATAAGGCCACCAATCTCACTATAGACAGGGGTTTTTGAAAACTTTCTGGTATAGGGGAGCTAGTAAGGGTCGATTAATTTTAAGGGATAAAAATATGTGCCGATATCATTTATTTCACGCCTGTAAGGACTAAAAGCTGCTGCAGTAAAATACTATTTAATTCAGAAAATTACCAGCTACTACGAAAAATCTATTGAAGGAAAATACTGCAGTTCGAATAATAAAAAACTGCTCAATGAAAATTTTAATTTATTTAATCACTATTACTACTATTTCTTTAAAAAAAAATTTAGGAGGACCCAAAAAATGGTTAAGAAAAGGCTTTAATTTTTGAAATTTTTGACGTCTCTCAACTGAAATCTACTTGCTTTAATCTCTTTTTAAGAAAATAAGTATTTTTTAACTCAAAATGGGACTAGTAATATTTTGTCCATTTTGAACTAGTTCACTTTGTGCAATAGACTGGCAATCACTATCTCATAAGGCATTTAATTATAGAAAAGTATTTTTAAAATAAAGAATTGAAATATTTTTACATATTGCTCGCCCCTCGGCACTGAATTTCTACCTCACCGACTGTATTTCGGACTTGAAATTAAAAGTTCCCTTCAGTTGTTGTAAAAAAATCAACGCGCACACCACCAAATGAAGAAGCGCTCGGCCGAAAATTGCTTCAGCGAAAAACTCAACTGACTAGTCCTTACATATTAACTTCAAAGTAGTTTTTAACTAGTTCACTTGACTGCAGCGTACATACTTTCACACATACTCGTACATTTCATATGAGCTTATGCGCTTATAAAGGTGTAATGTGACATAACATCTACAATAAGTAATTACAAATTTAACAATCATGTTATTTTGGCTTTAATTTCCGGTTGTCACTCAAATTGATAAGTTTTTCCGAGCTTTCTTCTAAATATTAACATCTATATAATGGCACTAGCGTTAAGTGCACACTGCCATGAGTTAATAGAGTGGTCGAAAAATTTATATAAATGTAAATATAACAAATAAATATATATATGTATGTATGTATATCAAGTGTTTGTATGTTAAAAGTCCGTTATCAGTATGTAGTGGATTTTTTAAAGTCAACATTGTGCCACATAACGATGCGGTAGAATTGTTTTTTGTGGCGTGCAATTTATTTGAACAAATAAAATGGGGAAAATGGCATTCAATGTCATGCGAGTAGGAAGAGAAGTATACATTTAAGCACAAATAATACGCTTTTTTTGGTAAAGAAATTAAATATTTAGTACAACGATAGTTTGGTAAACGAATTTTGGCGCAATGGTTGAGCTCTAGTCTTTTAGGTCAGGATTCGTGGTTCAAACAGTGTCATGAGAAATCCGAAGAGGAGATGTGGTTGTATACGAAACAGTGGTCATTTCTATGATTTTTCTTTATTAAAATTGAAATAAAAATCTTTACTTTTTCTTCTTTGATTTTAAGACTAATTTGTTATTAAAAATATTTTATTCTTAATTTTTGAAATTTTTCCAATTGTGTTCATTATAGCTTTAGGCAAGAGTGCATAAATTAAATGGCAAGATCTTCCATTCTTATAGCGATTACTTCTCTCGTTTCTGAAGGCGGTTATTGACAGTGTGGGATTTTATCTATCTTATACCATGTATTGTTCCCTGTCAGATCGTTTTTTTCTTTGTACAGAAATCAGAAAACAATAACTCTCATTCTAACTGTTGACAGTTACCAGCTTGATTACTGTTTATCTAATCCAAAAGCTTTTTTTATCATATCTCTCTTGTAACACTAACTTTGTGGCGTCCGTCATTTTTGAGATTTAATTAAAAATTTTGTATGAATTATCAGAATGGTCACTTTTTTTTCATATTTCCCTGAAGAAGAAATCAAAGTTAATATCATTAACTCAATATTATGGACAATAAATGTATATACCAATAATAATCACGTATGAAGTTCAAATTGAAAGCTTTAAAATTATAACAACAAAATACCTTAGAAATTACATTACCAATTATTATCTCATCGAGATATGGAATTATACCGCTACTGTTTTCATATGTGTTAAATCATATAAGAAGCAATAAATTCGAATTTTTGTTTTTCAACCAGTACATGAGCGCTTATAAACACACCCAGTAGCAATTGTGAGAATCCAACATCGGTAAAAGTTGCATGAGCAAGCAGCTCTGTATGCATGCCAGTTTAAGTGGACTTCTTCTTATTTTTAATCGTCGAAAGAGAAGGTTTTATTTTTAGATAAAACTTTTTTGAAGCAAAAATTTTAACCGGAGGGGTAGAAAAATTGATTTCAATGCATAATCCCTAATGAAGAGTGATCCAAGTAGAGCATTTCATTATGGAAAGATTTACGAAAATTCACATACTGTATAGAATGTGTTTCGCGCGCTTCGCTCAGCTTTGAGTCAGCATAATCGGCCTACTGAGCCTACACCATCAGCCATCTTGAGACCCAGCATATATTATTGGATAATATTCGACGGAATAGACCACGTCCAGCACGCAGTGAAGAAAATATAGCGGTCGTAGCTGAGAGTGTGCACGAAGACCATGGAGAGTCAATTCGGTGCCGTTCGCAGCAACTCGCACTGAAGTATGCGACGACTTGGCGCATTTTACGTCCAGATCTTAAATTGAAAGCATAAAAAATACAGCTTGTGCAAGAACTGAAGGCGCTCGACATTCCCAAGTGACATCGCTTCGCTCTATGGGCTCTTGAAAAGTTGCAAGAAGATCTGACGTTTTCCAGCCAAATTTTGTTCAGCGATGAGGCCCATTCTGGCTCAATGGGTATGTAAATAAGCACAATTGCTGCATTTACGACGAAGAATAACCTGAAGAGATTCAAGAGCTGTCATTTCATCCAGAAAAAACAACGGTTTGATGTGGTTTTAATGTAAGCAACAAATAAATTATAAAAAAGTAAAAAAAAAATTAGCCCGTCGAAAATCTAAAGAAAAAAGATTCTGTAAGATTTTTTTGATTGTTCAATTTTATATCTTAATGAATCATACATACATACATCACATATGTATACGTCAAGCATAACCTTCGTGCGCAACAATTTAACATATTTATAAGTTATTCCAACTGGGTATCCATATGTATATATACATATACGCCCAAAATGAATTCATTCATTTCAAAATTTCAAGAGATAATAGTAATTCTAATAAACGTTTACGATTTAAAAAATTTAATTTGGTATAAAATTTAAGAATTATCCAGAAAGTCATTAATTTTTATTTATTAATTGAGTCACATAGATAAGTTATCGCTAGAAAAAAGAAAAAAATGATCGAATTTAATAAATATATAATTTATCAATAAAGTTTATATATTTATTTACTAATAAATATATATACATGTTACACATATTAATGTATTATAAATATTAGCTTAACTAAGCTGGCAGACATTGATTGTCAGATTCGTATACAAAATCGCCGTATGAGATATCGATTATCTAAACCAATTGTGAGGAAAAATTTGAAAATAAACTTATTTAAAAGATATTCATTTGCACTATATAGATAAATACTAATTAAATTAAAGTTTTGTGTAGCGTAGATAAGACGTTTATATCTTTGACAATTCGTCTAGGAGAACTTTTATACAAAACAGCGAATATCAATATTCTATGCAACTTCCGTCCACGCTTTATGTGATTATCATGAACTACTCGTATTTTGAACCGTGCACAACTTTTTTGGTTCAAATAATAATTCTTATAATAATGTACTTATAGTTTCTTCAAGCAGTATTCACGGCTAAAAAGTAGTTTTGAACTGTTTACGACTAAAATTATTTTCCATGAATTCTATTCACTGCACTTCATCGCTTCCGAAGCACGAGTTGTGTTCAAAAAATAAAGAGACTTTTTAAATTTCGTGGGCTTGGATAGTCAAACATTTTTTTCTATTATATTGTCACACCTGACCCTGAAGTATGATAAAACTTTCAGCTGTTTTCACTGTTGACCTTGTGTGTGACAGCCACGTGGTTTTCTGAGCTTGACTGTTTTCGTTTGTTAAAAGCATTGAATTGTGTATAAAAAAAAATAAAGTGTAACAAAGTGTGCGAAATATTAATGAAGGCTTAGAGACAGTCTGCTAAGGGTAAAACGAGTGTTTACGAGTGGTGTAAGCGTTTACAATAGCCGCAGTGGCGGCCGCAATATCCAAGTGGGTAGCATTGCGTAATACAATTCGAAAGGCCTGGGTTCGAGTCCAGATTCGAGCAACATTCAAAATTATAGAAAAATAATTTTTCTAATTACGGTCGCCCCTCGGCAAGGAATGTTTAATTTAAATAAAAATTCCTCATAAAAATCGATCGGCCGTTTGGAGGCGGCTTAGAATAAACTGTAGGTAACTCCAATTTATTTATAAAAATATCAAGACGCAAAACTACAAATTGGAGGAGGAGCTCGGCCAAAAATCGCTTCGGCGATTACACAGCGCCAAATATATATATAAGCGTTTCCAATAATGTCGTTGAGACAAAGGAAATGAAGAATGCCCTGGACGCCTCAGCACATTAAACACCCATGGATATGTAGAAAAAGTGGAAAAAATATTATGAACGATCGTCGAAGCATAATTAGAAAAGTTGTTGATGACATCATGACATATTTTCTCAAGCTCGGGGTATCAAAATTTGTTCCGAAATTGTTAAATTTTGAATTAAAGCGACGAATGGAAGTTGCTCAGGAGTCACTAAGTCATCGAGACTAAGGCTAATTCATCGTCAAGACCGAATTAGACTCGGCAAGTGCGATGTATAAAGTGTATCAAGAATTTCTGCCACCAGGCCAAATGGTCCATAATGAGTACAGGCAACAAGTTCAACACCTCTTGCTAGAAATAATTTGTCGAAAAACATTGCTTTTGCGTCATAATAATGGCCAAAATCATTTCTCTATCCATTCCCCAAACCTCCATATTTACGAAACATGGCACTATGTGACTTTTACTATTTCCTAAAACAAAGATTACCTTTAAAATATCCCATTTTTCACTCGTAGATGACATTAGAAGCGCATTGCTGAAAAAATCAATTTCAAAGACCAAGTTTGTGAAGTGCTTTGAAGGTTGGAAGAAATGTTAATAAATAAACATTTTGTTCCAAAAAAGGGAAAAGGTAAATAAACTGAACACATCTCATATCCATGCCACAGATTACTCAACGCGATGTCTGAATAAATATTTTTGACCGTGATATGAGTACTCAGTCATAGCAACTAAGTGAATAAGGAGATAACGTAAAACAGGAAGCCCAAAATATATTATTGGTCATTGATTCAGGTCTAAAAAAATCCGATCTTAACCAGTGCTAGGAGCATGTGGCCAGCATAGAAGATAGAAAAAACTTTTTAAATGATGATATTATGCTTTTTGGAGTCTCGTTGGAGTTTTCAACGACTTCTGCAGATATTGTAAAGATGTGATTGAACCTAAAGTTATAAGACACATCTGTGAATACATAACTTTGTTGAAGTGATTTTCAATATCTAGCATTGGAAAATCCACGTACTAATACCAAGTAGGCAAGTGAACCTAACTTAACGAGAAGAACAACGAAATATTGGAAAAGATCTGAATTAAATATATAAAGCGATATTGATATGCTTCCTCAATGAGGGTTAAGTGGGAGAGTTAAGGTAAATTGGAAGGTCTAAATAGTGGAAGGAGCCATGATCTACAATTCAGCCATGACCCAACCAAAACATTTATTGGAAAATCTGTAGTGATATGGATCTCAAGTTATTGGATCTCTTTATAAGATAAAAAACCATCGGCTTCGCAATATTTATCAACGTTTTATTTTATTTACGAACAGAACCAACGTGATAATTATCCAAAGCATAAGCTAAAAGTAACTACAAAATGACTGTAGCTTATGATAATAGGTTCACAGTACTCTGTTTGATTTCATAATCTAGTGATCTCAATTTAATAGAAGTTCTTTGAGGCTTATGAAAAAATATATTGTGGGAGCCGTGGGAAATTTGATAAACAATCATTCCAATTAAGTTCGATTTGGTGTACTATCAGCCCTGAAAAATGGAAAACCCTTGCTGAGAGCTTCCCACGCTGAATTCAAACTGTTACGGGGGTTGGTAGATAAAAAAAATGCTGATAACTGAAAAAGATTTATAACCAATAGAGGCAAAAAACTTCTAAAATTATATCTCAAAGAGCAACAACGTTCAATAAACAAAACATGGACTTATTGATTTCCTTAAAACACAACACAGTGATTCAAGTTCTATGTATATAAATTATTGCACGATCAAGAATTTCGTTGTTGGAAACATATACTTATTTCCTTTCTAGAAATGTTCTTAGAACATATGTTGAAAACTCCATCAGACCAGTGATAGTGCGGACTGTCCTGAAACATATATAAAAGGTGATCCAAGTAAAGGTACTTTTTTCAATACCCTTTTTTTGACAGATCACGCGTGAGTCGTGTCAAGCTGTCATATTATTTTTGTTCGGTATTGTTTGGCAATTCATCATGGAGAGACTTACGTCTGAACAACGTTTACAACTCATTCAACTTTATTATGAAAATTCATGTTCTATAAAGAATAAGTTTCGCGCGCTTCGCTGAACTTATAGTCAATACTGAGTGTACTATTCGCAACACCATCACTCATCTTAAGGCCCAGCACTCATTATTGGATAATATTCGACCAAATAGACCAGGTCCTGCATGCAGTGCAGACAATATAGGGGCCGTAGCCGAGAGTGTACACGAAGACCGTGGAGAGTCGACTGGCGCATTTTACGTCGAGATCTCTATGGGCTCTTGCTCTTCCAAGAAGATCCGATGTTTTCGAGCCAAATTTTGTTCAGCGATGAGGCCCATTTCTGGATCAATGGGTATGTAAACAAGCAAAATTGATGCCTTTGGGACGAAGAGCAACCTGAAGAAATTCAAGAGCTGCCATTTCATCCAGAAAAATCAACGATTTGGTGTGGTTTGTGCTCTTTCGAATGATAATAAACATTCCCAATTAAATTTGAAATTTTCTGTGTTTTTCCTTTAAAATATGTCGGAAGAAGATATGTTGTTTTGACGACGATTCTAGAAGATTAAACGAAAACACCAACAGACGAGTGATAGTCCGGACTGTCCTGAATCAGATATCGGGCGCGTTCTATTCTACGTTTACATTCTTTCAAATTCGTCTTGGAAAACGTGGATTTGAAATAATGAACATTTTACTATGAATATCATTTTTTTTGATTTATCAGACAAGAATGGATTGATGACGTTCCCTCACTTGAAGCACAAATTATGTGGTCAACAATTTTCGGGAAAGCAGTGTACATTAAAAGTGAATATTTTGAAGTTAACACAATTGACGGTTTAAGTGGCTTTAAAAACTAGTTTAAATGAAAGTCTATTGCTCATCATAGCGTATTGAAAAAAAAAACACGTAACGTTTCAGTTATCTACTTAATTTTTTTTTTTTTTTTGATCGTTAGAATACAAATAGCAACCCCCACATTGGTATTGATTGTTGAACTTACGTCCAAAATGCCACGTATAAGCATGATCGGCTACGTCAACGAATCGCAATTCCGTATCTTACACTTCACTTTAATGTTTTTAACACCGTTTTTTTTCGCATTTTAACGATTGTGTTTTTGGCCGTATCGTTGCCACTTAAGTATGAAAATAACTTAAGCCAAACGAACAAACTTTTGTTTAAACATTTTTTTTTGTGACAGTTTCAATTCACTTGGCTCAAGTAATTCGCAACTTAGGCGTAGACACGTCACTAACAGTTATGTTACTGAACAAAAATTGATAGAAAATACAATTTTTTTTTTTGGTTTTCCAATTGTAATAAATTTAAAGCAATAACAAAGAAAATAATCAATTGGCTTTCAGACTTGACCACTTGTTGAGCCTTTGCGTGCCACTTCAGACTCACTGACTGCACTCAGTGCCACACAGCACACTGTTGATCATGGCAGTGAGGCGGCGAACGCGGGTGGAAATTTCTTATTTCTTATCACCGTTCGACTATATTCACCTGTCGCGTATCAAATCGAAACTGAATGCTTAAAAATTTTGGTGTACTTTAAAATGACACATTGAAAATGTGGCCAACACGACATAAAAATACATAGATATATTATATATGTATATATTAAATATATACGTCTATATAAGTATATATCGGAGCATATCTATTGGCACGGGTTAATAGTCGCGCACCTTAGGGTGTATTGGCTGAAAAATTTCAAATTAATATGAAATATTGCAGTATTGAGTGACAAGTGGAGCATTTGTTTCTTTATTTTTTTCTATCTTTCTTCAAATAGAGATACACTTGCTGCTAGCCTAACGCTATTACCGCTTACTAACATACAAATATAGTTTACCATATCTTTTCTAACTCTTACGTCAAACAGTTGCAGACGAAATGAGGTAAAGGGTGCATGTAGGGAAAACAGTCAAGCTTTCGTTGCAGGTGCAGGCGCTAGTGCAGATAGTGATAAAGAATGCATTATATACGGTGAGACACATACATATACGATAAAAAATATTCACAACTAAACTCATATGCCACGAAAACGTTTTACGTACGTATGGTTGTCACCATGTTAAATTGTAACGGGTGATCCACTCCGAATTTTCCTACCTTTTTAAAGAACAAAAAAAACAGAGAAAATTCATTATTATTATTATCCTTCGAAAGAACATTCTTTGCCATTTAGTTTTTGAAGATTTTCTCTTTCAAATATTGGCCGCTGCTACGTCTCAGATGGTTCATCCGTTGAGTCCAACTTTCGATGACTTCGCTGGCGAATGACACACGTGATGTTTTGCTCCAAGGCCGGAATCGAAGCGGGATTGTCCGCATAGATTTTAGACTTTACATATCCCCACAGGGGGAAGTCTAACGGTGTGATATCACATGATCTTTGTGGTCAATCGACTATCCCAAAACGTGAAATTATCTGCTCACCGAAGTGTTCTTTCAATAAATGGGGCCATGTTATTGAAACCAGATGTCACGGAGATCACGAGCTTCAATTTCAATCACCAAATGGTCGGTTTTCGTGGCGCGATAACGGTTGCCATTGACGGTTACGTTCTCACCTGCATTATTTTTGAAGAAATATGGACCGATGATTCCACCGGCCCACAAACCACAACAAACCATTATTTTTTCTGGATGAAATGACAGCTCTTGAATCTCTTCAGATTGCTCTTCGTCCCAAATGCAGGAACTTCGCTTGTTTACGTATCCATCACGACGTAAAGTGCGCCAAGTTGTTCCATACATCAGTCCGAGTTGCTGCGAACGGCGCCAAATCGATTCTCCACGGTCTTCGTGTACACTCTAAGCTACGGCCGCTATATTTTGTTCATTGCGTGCTGGACGTGGTCTATTTGATCAAATATTATCCAATAATGAATGCTGGGTCTCAAGACGGGTGATGGTGTTGCGAATAGTATGCTCAGTAGGCCGATTATGTTGACCATAAGTTGAGCGAAGCGCGCGAAACACATTCTTTACATAACGTGAATTCACGTAATAATGTTGAATGATTTGTAAACGTTCTTCAGGCGTAAGTCTTTCCATGATGAAATGCTAAACAATACTGAACAAAAATAACATGACAGCTTGACACGACTCACGTGTGATCTGTCAAAAAAAGGCTATTGAAAAAAGTACCTCTAATACGATCACCCTTTATATTTGTATTGTGTTCTAGTTTTTTTTTTCTTTTCATTTTCTTTTTAAATTGAGGTGAGTGTCGAAGAGGTAATATTTCAACTTGTCAATTGTCTCAAAAATTCTTATCAGTAAAATACCGGCACACACAGGCGCATAGGTACTCTTCTTGGCAAATGTATTGTACATTCATACATCCATACATACAAACACTCGTTGTACTTGTTGTTTGTTAGTATACGTTATCTGTCAAAGTGTACACACAGCACGCTCGGCACGTTGGAAATTGTTTGTATGTAAAAGAAATAAACGAAGCTGTGAACGCGTGTCAGCACTTCAACGCATCGAGTCAAACGACCTGTTGAACCATTATTGGTTACACTCTACTGCATGGAGGGCGACCCGAATAAGATATGTGGAGGTTGGCTTTGAGATTACTGATCTAACAATGGGTAGTTAAAAATTCTTTAGTGTAAATATAATAGTTTAAAATGAAGATTGAAAAACGAGGAAAACAGACATTGGCCTAATAAAAATGTAAGAGAATACTTTGCAGGAACTATTATCATATTGTCTTATGGGGAATATAGTCATGTGAATGTATCTGCGATCGACCACAAAACGTGTGGGGTGGGATGGATACCGAGAGCTGAAGAGGGAAGCGAGGCGAATTTGTAGACGAACGAACAGAAAGGCCGATATCAGTAATGTTCGAAAATTCTTTGATAATATGCGGCGACATACAGAAGGTTTCAAAGTCGATGCATACTCATGTAGAAACCAAGGAGGTAATCTGGTTGCTACTATGGTACTCACGACCACATGCCCGACGATTGCAACCTTAGTGTGCTCAGCCCAATCCATGAAAAGGTGGAGCCTCGGTCTGCGACAATTATCGTCGGATAAAATTATTAAATGTCGCATATAAGGACCTAATGAGCGTATTGTGTGAGAAATTAAACCCAGCCGTCAACGAACAACAACGAACTCCTCCAAGAGGAGAGATTTTCGCAGAGCAAGTGCTTTACAGTTATTTTCTCAAAAATAAAAATAAAAAATTAATAAATAAATAAATATGTAAAATAATATTTCGTAGAAAACGAAGCATATTTCGTAATCCATTTTTTTTTTGTTTTATTAAAAGTCTGAGTTATTTGAATAAATATAAAACTGAAATATAGTAATAGGATTATCTTATTTATTTTGGGAATAGAGAACAAAAACAAATATTAATCATCAAAAATTTTCAAAATATTCTCCATCAAGATATATAAATTCCAAAACATGCGTTCTAAACGCCATAACCGTCTCTTCAGGTGTCGAAAACAATAATTTTTAGTACATTTTTTACGTACGGAAATAAAAAGAAATCATTCGGTGCCAAGTCATTACTGGTGATTCATTTCGAGGTTCCCTAATTTTTTAAAGAAAAAAACACAAAAAATTCAAATTTAATGAGGAATGTTTATTATCATTCGAAAGAACATACTTTCTTTATTCTTTTTTTTGAAGATTTTCTCTTTCAAATGTTGGCCGCGGCTACGTCTCAGATGGCCCATCCGTTGAGTTCAATTTTCAAAGACTCGTTCGAGCATTTCGACTAGTAACTGGCAAATCACACGCGTGATGTTTTGCTCCAAGGCCTAAATCGAAGCGGAATTGTCCGCATAGGCTTTAGACTTTACATTATCCCCACAGAAAAAAGTCTAACGGTGTGATATCACACGATCTTGGTGGACAATCGACCGGCCCATAACGTGAAATTATCTGCACACCGAAGTGTTCTCTCAATAAATCCATTGATTGAGGCAATGTGTGGGAAGTGGCACCGTCGTGTTGAAACCAAATGTCACGAGCTTCAATTTCAGGCATCAAATACTCGGCTATCATGGCGCGATAACGGTCGCCATTGACGGTTACGTTCTCACCGGCATCATTTTTGAATAAACCGATGATTCCACCGGCCCATAAACTATATCAAATCGTTGTTTTTTTCTGGATGAAATGGCAGCTCTTGAATTTCTTCAGGTGCTCTTCGTCAGAAATGTGGTAATTGTGCTTATTTACATACCCATTTAGCCAGAATTTGGCTCGAAAACCTGGGATCTTTTTGGAAATTTTCAAGATCCCATAGAGTGATGCGATGTCACTTGGTAAGGTCGAGCGGCTTCAGTTCTTACACAAGCTTTATTTTGTACGCTTCAGTCCGAGTTGCTGCGAACGGCGCCGACTCGACTCTCCACGGTCTTCGGGTACACTCAGCTATGGCCGCTATATTTTCTTTACTGTGTGCTGGACGTGGTCTATTCGGCCGAATATTATCCAATAATGTATGCTGGGTCTGAGATGGGTGATGGTGTTCCGAATAGTAGTAATAGTAGTAGGCCGATTATGTTGACCGTGAATTGAGCGAAGCGCGCGAAACACATTCTTTACAGAACGTAAATTTTCGAAATAAAGTTGAATGATTTGTAAACGTTGTTCAGGCATAAGTCTTTCCATGATGAAATGCCAAATAAGACTGAACAAAAATAACATGACAGCTTGACGCGACTCACGCGTGATCTGTCAAAAAAAGGCTGTTGAAAAAATTACCTCTACTTGGATCACCCTTTAAAAAGTGTACTCTAATATAATAAATAAAAAAGCGTAACAATTTAATGGTAGCAACCTCTAAATGTGACAAAAAATGCATTCAAACATGTCAAATTAGTTAATGTGAAAAACTGTCAAAGGAAACATTTCATAAAGCCGACTTTTGAATTGGTTAATTCATCAAAGTGCATAACTAAATTTACACACTTGTTCACATATATGACCCAAATACATGTACATATGTTTTACTTACTCGTACAATGTGAATATTTGTGCAGGTATTTATCTCCCAAACATATGAGTAAATGTACCATCAACAGAAGACAAACAATTTATGTTTCGATCATACAATTATTGATGATGCAATCGAGCGCGGAGGCCGCCACCCAAGTTTACATATGGAATGAGAG
Organism: Neoceratitis asiatica; assembly: GCA_030068015.2. NCBI lineage: Eukaryota > Metazoa > Arthropoda > Insecta > Diptera > Tephritidae > Neoceratitis > Neoceratitis asiatica. Next base: position 35,269,431 of record CM061524.1, read on the forward strand.
TCGAGGTCTACGATACATATGTGTATACATATGAATGTGATATTGTAATACTTTGTTGTCATATTGAGTGTTGTCAATTGAAGAGAGTTTCTTGGAAACCGTTAATTTGGGATTGATATGAATTTTTTTCATGTTCATATCATCACTTCGCAGTCATGAAAGCGTATTTCGGTCGAGCTTCACCTTCATTTTATCGATTACATCATAAAATATTTGCTACAACCGGAGGAACCGGAGTAGTGATGATGCCTTCTGCTGAAAATTCCCTAAATGTGGAGGTCAATGCCACCTAAAATTTAATACAATGTGGGAGCAGGGGTATAATTTAAGGAACAGCAATATCATGCGTGTTCCAAAACTGGGCTGTAGAGGGCTGTAAGTCACTAAAACAATAACAACGAGTGAAAATAGTATTAAACAATTTAACAATTTACTAGGATTGCCTGAAAGCATTATTAGCGTTGGCAATTAGTGACGAAAAAATTCTAGATGATAATCTCTCCTTTGACGGATAACACGAGATCTCTACTCGTATCATTTGGGTTTCGGGCCATTAGAAGCAACAGTAATAAAAAAGGGAAGCAGCAGTGGCATCCCTGATGAATCAGAGGCGTTAGAACACTTACTCTTCGAGAGTCTTACATATTTTTTAAGAAAGAAGGAACATGAAATTGCCACGGTGTGTATCCAATAAAACAAACGATAAACTCATTTTTACTCTATTCTATTCGTACACGCTACCAATAGCAAGAGAAGGGAGACATTAAAAACACTCGTACTGCACAGTGAATGGCTATAAGGTAGCCTTTTATAAAATAAATAGATTGTAATAAAAAAAATCGCGTGCAATCTTCGTATCTTATAATGAATATTATATATAAATGGTGGTCCATTTTGAGGTTTCCTCCTTTTTTAAAGAAAAAAACACAAAAAATTAAAATTTAATGGGGAATGTTTATTATCATTCTAAAGAACATTCTTTGACATTGATTTTTTGAAGATTATCTCTTTCAAATGTTGGCCGCGGCTACATCTTAGATGGTTCATCCGTTAAGTCCAATTTTCGATTACTCGTTCGAGCATTTCGACTGGTAACTGGCGAATGACACACGTGAGGTTTTGCTCCAAGGCCTGAAACGAAGTGGGAATATACGCGTAGACTTTAGACTTTACATATCCTCACAGGAAAAAGTCTAACGGTGTGAAATTATTTGCTCAGTGAAGTGTTCTCCCAATAAATACATTGATTGATGCTGTGTGTGGGAAGTGGCGCCGTCTTGGTGAAACCAATCAAATAGTCGGTTATTTCACCGGCCCACAAACCACACCAAACTGTTGTTTTTTCTGGATGAAATGGCAGCTATTGAATCTCTTCAGGTTGCTCTTCGTCCCAAACTTGGCAATTTTGCTTGTTTACATACGCATCAGAAATGGGCCTCATCGCTGAACAAAATTTGGTTAGAAAACGTCGCATCTTCTTGGAACTTTTCAAGAGCCCATAGAGCGAAGCGATATCGCTTGGGAAGGCCGAGAGGCTTCAGTTCTTGCACAAGCTGCATTTTGTACGCTTTTAATTTAAGATCTCGACGTAAAATGCGCCAAGTCGTTCCATACGTCAGTCCGAATTGCGGCGAACGGCGCCGAATCGACTATCCACGGTCTTCGTATACACTCTCAGCTACGGCCGCTATATTTTCTTCCCTGCGTGCTGGACGTGGTCTATTCGGTCGAATATTATCCAATAATGAATGCTGGGTCTCAAGGTGCGTAATGGTTTTACGAATGGTACGATCAGTAGGCCGATTATGTTGACCATAAGTTGAGCGAAGCGCGCGAAATACATTCTTTATAGAACGTGAATTTTCGTAATAAGGTTGAATGATTTGTAAACGTTGTTCAGGCGTAAGTGTTTTCATGATGAAATGCCAAACAATAGTGAAGAAAAATAATATGATAGCTAGACACGATTCACGCGTTATTATTAATAATTAATTTTTGCCGGTGATTGTTTTACCCTTTTCAGTCGTAATCGATGTGAAGGTGTCATGCATCCCAGAAACTATGGACAAACCTACCTTGGTCTTCTCTGGTGCACGTTCGCCCGGAGAAACCCACTGTCCAAACCCACTGAAAAATGGGATATATCCGCTCAGTTGAGATGCAAGTTTATTTTTCGATTATCCAATAATTTTATCGGTGAGATCTGGCGTGACGAGCAATTTTTGACGACCTGAACCATCGGCTTTTACTGGTACGACTACAACGGAGCTCAGTAAACCACTTTTTAACAATCGAAATTGACGGCGCAGAGTCCCCATAGTGTGTATCAAATCTTTCGGATTATCGGTGATGGTTTTTTTTACGCAAAAAGTAATGCTTAATCAGCGCTTGAAATTCACTTTTTCTATTTTCGATCAAATTCACGAGGTGGTCTGCTTTCATAGGCTTTCAAACAAAGATGACGAGATACGAAACTCTCTCAAAATTTAAATAAATGTGTTCCTCGATTATTTACTTTGAGCTGGTAACAAATACAAATGATGATGATGATGATCAAAGCTGATGGTAAACAATATTACTTAGTAAATGATTAAACGCACAATTTTTCATCAGAAAAACAATGAAAAATGTTATAAAATATGGATTTTCAGAGCGTTCATATCTAGTCATCTTTGCTTTCAAACTAAATGGCGCATCTTGTTCAAAATTATACAACAATCTACTAATCGATAATATTTGACGGCAGCAGTGTTGTATTTGCAGTAATTGCGCAGAAAATTCAAAAAGTCACTGACTTATTAAACAGCTCTCGTACCTTCGCCTCTCTCTAACAAATCTATGTGCTTTGGAAACAAAGTTTCAAGAATAACTGATAAAATCTAATTATTCTAAAAGTAGATATTTATATTAACAAAAAATATCCGATAGTACATTCCAGCATGTTCGGAATAGACTTAACATCTTTGGGGTTTTAGTAAAAATAAAAAATAAAAAATCCAGTAATCGGAGGACATTCTCAGAGGCATTATAGATTCCACAGCTAAAACTAACTAAATAAAATTCCATTTTCGCTCAAAAGTAGCTGTAGGTGGAAGGAACGAAGAGTCGTAGAAGGAGAACGAAGGTCTTTTAAGTAAATGTGTACTCTCATACATATGTACAACATTAATTACTTAATACGTTCAAATGAAAATATTCAATTTTCTTATGTAGACAAATATATTGTCTATTATTATCGCAAAACGTGCTCTTCTTTTCGCTAACACAATTCAATTATAGATTATTACTACACGTTCAATTTATTTTCAGGCAGATCATTTAGTTTAACTTGACACATATTTAAAAAGTAACAATTTGTGTTTCATATTCACACCAAATTCCAACCAGTATTTTCCATTTCATTAATTATATTTACTAGTACATTCTTATATTCGAGTATATTTAACATACGGACGTACATATGTACTAAATATTTATAAGTAAGTACATTATACACGAATTTCTGCACGCTTCGAAAAAGAATTGATAGTTGTAACAGAGCAATTGAAAAGTCTCAGGCCTACATAGTAAAACACATTTTTTGGGCAAATTTAGTTTTTTGTATTCACCATGGTTCCATTCAAGGGTGATACACTGATTATAGCGATCCTCCAACTTTTCGACACCATTTTTGTAGTACGACTTGTCCTTTGTTTCAAAATAGGCCTCAGTTTCGGCGATCACCTCTTCATACGACGAAAATTTATTCTTAGCGATTATGCTTTTAAGATCTGAGAAATGGAAATAGTCGCTGGGGCCCAGATCTGGAGAGTATGGTCGTTGCGGAAGCAATTCGAAGCCCAATTCATGGATTTTTGCGAACGATTTCACTGATTTGTGAAACAAATCCGACCGTTTTTCGGCAACTTCGTCCTTCATACGGTCCAATAATGCTAACATATGTTGATGATCCTTGATCTTTCAAGGTAGTCAATGAAAATTATTCCATGCGCATCCCAAAATACAGTCGTCATAACCTTGCCAGCCGGCTGCTGCGTTTTTCCACGCTTTGTAGTGGGTTCATCGTGTGTAGTCCACTCGGATGACTGTCAATTGGACTTCGGATTGAAATGATGGAGCCATGTTTCATCCATTGTCACATATCAACTTATAAATTCGAGTTTGTTACGCTTGAACATATTCAAACACTGCTCCGGATCATAAACTTGTCATTGCTTTTGGTCAAAAGTGAGCTCGCGCGGCACCCATTTTGCACAGAGGTTTCTTATACCCAAATATTCGTAAATGATATGATGTACACGTCCAGTTGATATCTTTAGAATGCCTGCTATTCCATTCAGTTTCAATTTGTGGTCATTAAGAATCATTTTGTGGATTTTTTTTATGTTTTCATCAGCAACAACGACCTCTTTTGGGCGTCCACTGCGTCCACCGTTTTCGGTGCTCATTTCAGCACTTCTAATCTTAGCATATCAAACCCTGATTGGTTGATTTTCCTGGGGCAACATTCGGAAACTCGTCATCGTTTTTGCTTCAACTGTATTTTCTCCCGTCAAAAAGCAATACTTTATCAATACGCGAAATTTCTTTTATCCATTTTTTCCCAATAATAAAAGTTGCTCCACTCAAATTGCTATAATTCACAAACTAATGATCCGACAGCTGTCAAATTTATACACGCGTCTTTTAAAGATTAGGGCTAACTAAAAATAAAAAATTAATTAATTCTAGTAGCGCTATCTGTTTAGCCGGGGACTTTTACATTGACTGTTACTCTAAAAACCTTAGGACCAAAAACTGCCTTTTTAGGAGAATGTTAGATCACTGATGGTCATTTATTTGTGGCTCTCCCATTCTCTTGACCTCATAGTCCTCAGAATTATTTTATTTTATTTTAAATGCTTTTAATGACATGCAATGTTTATATATTTTTCAATAAAAAGAGTATTCATCGTATGATCATTGTAAGCAGTTAACTCGCATGACTGTCGATGCGGAGTGAAATTATATATATATATATCGTAGAAAATATATATATAATATCGTAGAAGAAGCTGTAAAAGTTAGGATTTCTGACACCATAAGAGGGTGCTCTTCTACAGGCTTGGGCAATAGAAAAATTAGTATTATAACAATAGTCTGATTGATCTTTTAAAATTACTTCTTTTAAATACTAAGCAGAAAGAGATGGATAGTGACTGACACATATTCGAGTATAATTATTTGATGTGGAGGGAGAGAGAGAGAGAGACTTCACTTTTAGTTCACCCATAATGGATTATAGAATTAATTGAGAAACTGTGAGGTTGTTGTATAGGAAAAGGACCAAGTGAAAATCAATAAGCAAAAACTTGTTCTTGTTGATGTTACGATTTTTATTTAACATTTTGGTAAACCAATATGGAATTATATAATCGGTTTAGGTCTTATTAAATTTTTATTTATTTTTTATTTACATATCTCTTTGTGTAAATACATTTTTTTTAATAACACCAAATATGTACATCCGCTGTTACTGCCTGTTACCAAGTGTATATTTGTGTATATAATGCTCAAAATTTATTTCAACTCAAATAATTTGTTTTAGAATAAGCTGTTCAAACTTTGACAGCTTTATTTTGTTTTTTATTTCTTTTGTGTAAATAGTAAGTGCGATGGATACATTTTAAAGCATACATAAAAATAAAAAATGAAAATAATATACATATATGATATGAAAGTATTCTCGTGCCATGGTTTAAGTTACTAAACGGCTGGGTCGATTTTTATGAAATTTTGTGTGCATATGGCATAGGTCTTAGAATCCACCAATATTTATTTCTCATAACAGGAAGTAAACCAGAAACGAACCAGTTTATGATTCGATTTACTTGAAATTTCCTACAGAAGTAGCTTTTTGCTTAAATTAGCAGGAGCACAATTCTTTTCTTCGGGAGGTATACCAGGGTCCTATTCGAAAAGAATATTTATTTTGGTTATTTTTACTTGAAAGCTTTTTTTTTTGGCAAGTGGTCCGATTTATTTAACGAGATAATATACCGAAATTGAATACCTTTGTTTCCCGGAAAGTGAACAGGGAACGAGAAAAGGATCTATATTGGAACGAATTTTCGCCATCTTCAGTGCTTGATTTCGTTCTCCTCGTTGAGAACAAAAAAAAAAAAAAAAAAAATTGACAAGGGATGACGAAAATTCGTTCCAATATAAATCTAGTATCCACCCTGTCGGAAAAACACAAAACCAAATCAACTCAGAAAAGGATCAACGACAGATTTGGCCAACATCTATATGATCTCGATATAACCATAACCATGGTATTATTCGGCGGCTACCGGTGACAAGATATTCTATACGTTACACTTTATTGTGAATAAGATCGTTAAGACGATGGCAGATAGGACTTTACTGCGTTGCGTGACATTTCCAACTTTGCTAGTAATGCGAAAACGTCGATGCTGGCACAACTAACAGTTTTCTATTGAATCATTTTTCTATCAAAAAGCTAGAAATTTGTCAAATTAAGTAATTATTGAACTTGCTTTTGAGTTTGCTTTCTTAGTTCTTGGGAATTCGTATTAACAATAAGCAAATAAATTGAAATTAAAATCAGGGAAATCAGAGATCAGGTTGACGCTCGTGAAAGGAAGAGAGATGACCATTTTTTGGGGCTGCGTTGGCGCCAGCGTTGTTTATGAGGGTAATTTCGTAGAGTTGCATGTGTTCATCTTAGACGTCAAGTCAATCTGTCACTCAACGTGACACAAAAGTCTTCTTTGCCAATGGCTTAATTTTCGGTTTGGAAATATCGACGACTATAACATTTAGCCCGATTTTACCGATTTATTCAGATAAGAAGTTTTGCGTTAAAATCCGCTTCTAAGGGCGGGAAATTTGGTATTCTCACGTCACGCCCACGTCAAATCAAATAATATAGACACAGAAAATTATCAAAATCGAATATTTTATTCAGCAATAAATTTGATACGTTCATGACAGCATTTCTTTCTTGTTTAGTATAAGTACAAAAATATGCTAAATCCGAGTCAGCACTCCGTTTTTTTAAGATTGACTTTCGATTTGGCTAGAAAATCGTGGCGGGGATTCCGATCTTTCGATAAATTTCCAACAAACTACCAATAATTTCCTTTAAATTCTGTGACTTGTGGTTACCAACAAAAATGGATGGAGAATTTTACGCAAGTGAGGAAAGCTTTTGACTTCATCTGGGAGTAATCTGAATCGTCCACGCCCCGATGGAAGAGAAGGACGATGTGACCAAAGAAGTTTTCTATGAGAGCCTAGAACGTATCAAGCTACATGGCTGTCACCGGATCGAAAAACATGCACCCAAATCGATCAGGTTGTGATAGACGGAAGACATGTTTCCAGTGTTTTATACGTATGTACGTTCCGGGAGCCAAACATCGACTCGGATCATTATTTTGTAGCAGCAAAAATACGCACCCGCCTTTGTACAGCAAAGAACGCCCGTCAACAAACACAAGGAAAGTTCGACATCGCAAAGCTGCATTCACAGCAGACTACTCGACTCTCTGAGAACACTCATCAATATTTCGAACTGTGGAATGGCATTTCAAGCTCCTTAAGTACCGCTGCTGCAGAAACAATTGAATTTCGGCAAAAAAAAAAGAACTGGTACGATGAGTATTGCCCTGCGGCAGTGGAGAGAAAGCAGACTGCCTGAAAAGGAAAACGAGACGCATTTGCAGACGAAAAAAGAAAGAGGCCGCCGGAAGAAGCACGTTACACCAGGCAGGTGGGAAGGAGTCCATCGGCGGTCACGTTGGGTTTCATGAGGGGAAAAATGGTCTCGAAAAGGGTATGGAAGTTCCAAAATTTAAAAAAAAATATTTATGTTGGTATCCCGTTTGAAATTTAAGTTTTGGGAATTAAATAAAAAATAGTAAGTAAATATACCTAATCAAATTTTTTTCAATAATTAATATTTCGTCTAGTTCTCGTTCGTTCACAGCCCTCTTCTCGACTTCTTTTTTTATTCAAAAGAAGGTAGGATTAGCTTCTCCAGCATTAGATTGCGGGAATTTTCTCCCAAACCATATTTACTATTAAAATAAGGATAAAAACTACTATTTTCCGACAAACATCTTCATTCAATGTTGTTGTTCTGTTGTATTTATTAGCTGCATACATTCTCTGTTCGGACTTGCTGTTATATTGCATGAACAGTTTGTAAGAAAATGAGTTTTTAAGGTTACAACTATCAACTATTTAAATACCTATGTGTGTATTCGAATGATATATGAACATATGTATATGTACATATGTTGTACTTACCTAAATAAATATTTATTTTTTATTTAATATACAGTTTCATTTAATTTCGACACGGTTGTATAAAATTTACCCATACATATAAGTATCAAATTTTAAAATTTATTTTTTCCAGTCCATATGTTTTCTCTCCTTCCTTCTTACAAAACTACTGTTGTTCTCCATCGCCTTTAGCGGAGTCTATGACTGGTGACGTTTCATAGATTTTCACTTGTTTGAAGCGTGACGATAACTGTTGTGACGTCTCCAAGTCCCGTTTGTAATTTTCAATGGCCTTTTCCAGTATTTGTTCAACTGGCGAGAAAGTAGAGCGTGAACGTAAACGCGCCTTGGCTATATCCAATGACTGAAAATTATGTATGTATGTATGTACAAGTATATATAAAGCAATTATTTGCTTATAAAAAATATAAACTTTTTTAGGTTATACATAACATTTTTATCTACCTTCAGCAAATTCGTATTTCTCAAAATTGATTCTTCATATGAGAGAACTTTGGTTGTTGGCGTCGATGATTTCTTTGACCTTTGCTCTTGTAATCGTTCCAATTTGGTTTCTTCTGCTTTACTGTAAAATATACATTTAAAAAATTTCAAAAATGCTCAGTATAATTTTGTAATAATATTGAAATTGGAAATGTTTTTTTGCCTTTTCAAAAATGTCCGGAGTTGTGTTAGATAGACATCATACGCGGAAAGTTTTGATTTTATATTTTAATTAAAAGAAATGTGCTACTGAAGCTAATTGAATGCTTGTGGAAATGCGCCGACCGATAAGTCATACAGAGAATGGTTTCACTGAACTCGTTATCGACTATAACTAATGTGTTTGAGCGAGAAAGGATCGAGAGGGATGACGAGTTGATTTTACAACATAACAACATGACGGCCTCACGTGGCTATAACAGTCAAAACCTACCTGGAAACGCTAAAATGACAGCTCTTATTCTCCAGACCCTGCTACTTCCGACTACTGGCATTTTTAACTGATGCAAAACGATTTGGAGGGTCACCGTTTCAGGTCTTTTGAAAAAAAGCGAAAAATTGCTCAATAATTGGAGCGAGGACAGAGAGGACTCATTTCTTAGACGTGGTATTCGAAAACTACCAAGGAGATGGGAAAATTATGATATCAAGTTTTTTTCTTTATTGCGAAAGAAAATAATTTGATAAAGTTTTAGTCACCTAGTATGTACATAGACCTGGTCCAAGGACTAACAAAAAGATTATTTTCTTTTAATTTAATTTCATGGTAAATCTAGACCGGGGTAGGTTAATTACGCAGAGATCCGAAACAATGGGAATGACGGAGCGTCATGGTTCATAAGCCTCGTCGGGCCAACTTCAAAAACTATAGAGAAAAATTCAAGTTTCTGTCATTCCTTGGCAGGAAATTTCAACCCTTGTTCAATTTAAATCGAGAGTAAGTTGTCGTCATGCAGCACATACAGTTTTTTGCGAAATTTAAGAACGCCTTGATATCAAGCTTTGAGACTTCTCCTAGCTCGCGAGCTACGAATACCTGATTCGTGCTATTAATAAGATCGGGCAGAAACAGAGAAGGTGTTTTAACGTCGCACTATCATTTGCTTCCCCAGCAATATTCTAGCAGACCCTTCTAGATCTCGCGTGGAAAAATTTACTGTATCCTTATTAGCTGCATTTACAAATTATCTTGACGGTCTGGCAAACCGTGTTATTCCATCTCGTCTTGATCCGTCTTTCAACTCCTTCGTCTATTTTCTTATGTGTACATAACATAGCCTTTGGCGTTGTTAGTACGAGGGTAGTATGAAGAGTCACTGGCTTTTTGTATAAAATATATTTTTTCTCCTTTTAGCTCTACACATTTAGTCCAGCGTTTTTCCAAATTTTTATATTCTTTCTATTAACAGTGGTTTTCAATTCCCTCAAAAGGCATTCCATTCATTTAGCTTTAGTAACAAGAAATATCGCAGGGGGCTAAATCTGGTTAATATGTTGTATGGAGTAGCAGTTCGTAGCCCAATTTATGAATTTTTTGCAATGGTGACTACAGATGTGTGCACCCGAGCATTGTCCTGAAGGACAATCGGTCGTTTCTGCTTGAAATCAATACCAAATCTGTCCAAAAGGTCTGAATAATATTCGCTGGTGATATTTTTACCTTCTTTCAAGCATACCGATGTGAATGACACCTCGTGCATCCGAAAAATGTATGGTTATGACCTTGTTGTCCGACTGACCCGCCTTGGACTTCTTTGGTGCACGGTCACCCGGAGAAATACACTGTACAGATTGTTCTTTAGTCTCTGGTACATCCATGTTTCGCCTACGGCAACGAAGTGGCGCAAAAATGCTTTTGGATTGCGGTTGAACATCGCCAAATACACCTTTGAAGTAGTAACGCGGTTGCGCTTATGGTCGTGTGTGTGAGCAATCGTGACACCCATCGCGCAGATAGCTTTTTCATGTTCAAATATTCATGTAAAATATGATGTACCCCCTCAGTTGAGATGACTACGGAATGAGCCACCTCACGCACTTTTATTCCCCGAACATCGAATATCAATCCAAAGATTTTATCGACGATTTCTGGCGTGACGACCTCTTTTGGACGACCCGTACGACCACAACGCAACTCAGTAAATTACTTTTGAACCATTGAAATTGATCGTGCAGAGTATCCATATTGTTTATCATGTCTTTCCTTGGTTTCTAATTTCTAATTTCTAAACGGATGCCACTACTACAACAACAAAAGCAAGAAAAAAAAATTAGCTTATAGATCTCACATAGCAATTATATATATATATATGTGTTTGGCGCTTTGAAACCGCTGAAGCGATTTTCGGCCGAGCTCCTCCTCCAATTTATGGTTTTGCGTCTTGATGTTTTTACCAACAAATGGTGGGACCTACAGTTTATTCTAAGCCGCCTACGAACGGCTGATGGATTTTTATGAGGAGCTTTATTTCATGCCAGAAATACACTCGGAGGGCTTTACATTCCCTGTCGAGGGGCGACCGCAATCAGAAAAATTTATTTTCTATAATTTTGGATGTTGCTCGAAGAACCTGGGCTCGAACCCAGGCCTTCCGAATGTCAGTATGCAATGCTAACCACTCGGCTATCGCGGCCGCATAGCAATTAAGAAATATATTAATTTAGTTGTGAATATTTTGAAAGTTATCTTTCGCAATAATAAAGTCAGACAAACGTTTCAAGCAAATATTTGGTTGTATTGAATTGGAAAAAAACTGCTATTTTTAAATCATGCAAACTATATGGCACCTCCATTGCTGAGTACCTGAGCAGGTTTTATTTACGTATGTTTCTCGCAACATACTTTTAGGCTCAACACAAACGATCATTCCAGCCAGAAGTAAGTGGAATATATTGATTTCGTCACAAGTCCACTTACCTCGCTGTCTATTCCCGCAATTAATTAAATATTTACTTTAACTACTTCGTACGCTATCAAAGATTTTACTTTTACTCTGTGTATACATACATAGCAAATCAGTTTACTCACATTTTCTCCAACCTTCTATCGATTTCTGCCTCCAAAGCAGAATATTTTTCATTAATTTCACTTATTATATCCATTTTTATTGCACCACGAGAGAGATATTGAATCTTTCGAACGCTGGGACACTTTTATGATTTTTTCATAGCAAATAATTAAAAAATGAACGCATTTCCATGGCTAATGTATGAGGTAATATCAAATGCGAAGTACTTAAAATAATAATAAAAGCTTTCCATACAAAATAGTTTGTTGCCTAGACAACAACAATTGCATTTGTAGTTGGTGGTTGTTTGGTTATAATAAAAATGCAAGCAAAAAAATATTCCTTTTCTTTTTGGTGATGCATTTTGTCTTTTTTTTTTATTTTTTTTTTTTAGATGTTATGCATTTCATAAGTGCTCAATTTTTTACTCTATTAAATTATTTTTACTCAATTTAGCTATTTGTAGCATTTCAAATAGATACATACATATATTTAATATAATTTTTAGTGTAAGAGAAATTTTGAAGTGCCCACCAACAGCCTTTTGCTACAATTTAAATTTTTTATGCTATGTATTAGTATCCACGACATACAAACACACATGTCCAGATGAAAATGTAATGGATTTGAAATTTATGTATGTACATACATTACAATATTTGAAGTTTACATTATGTGCGATATTTTAAATCCATTATGTTTTCGATTTGAGTGAATGTAGTTTTAAAATGCATTCCAAAGTACAAATATTTAATACTTTTTTTTCGTTTTCACACTTAGAGCCATTACATATTTAAAACGTACTTGTTAAACAAATACACATACATATATACATATATATATATGACTTATTTGTTACGATAGCTTCCCATTTGTTTTAGTTCAATTTCTTATAAATATATTTAAATGTTCAATTAATTCTTATTTAGTTTGTGTGCATATATATGTATGTGCTTTTAGCCCCCTCCCATATGCCAATCGCTTGGCTTAAGGCTTTAATATAAAATTACTAATAATTGGCGCCACTCGCTCTGGTGTAACCAAATGCAAGTGATGCGTACCAGGTACTTTCTCAAATATCACCAATTCTGCATTTTTACGCAATATCTCAATGACCTGCGTGTAAACTTGTGGATTTTGAAAGTTCATACCAGGATCACCGCGTATATTGAGTACTTTACAACGTATTTGCTTAGCATATGCCAGCACTTGCTCCGCGGCAAACATGCCAAGCGCACTGACTTTTAAACGCAGATCACGTGCAAAACTAAATCCATCTTTATTCATTTCCGACGGCGCTGGCAACATGCCACGCCTCATTAGCACCTTAGCGGACGCTTCATCCACCGAACCGTCATAGGCATCAACAACTAATTTGATCATTTCCTCGTAACTATAGCAAGGTAACTTATTTTTCGGCAATGTTTCATAATCCAAAAATTTATCCAAAGCAGAGCCAGTAGTTTCTGCCATTCGCTCAACACTACGCACTGTCGGTCCGGCTATATCAATGTTAATTAGTTTATCCACTTCGTTGGGATAACAAGCAGCGTACATGAATGTCAATGCACCGCCCAAGGAATGTCCCATTAAAGTAATTTTTTCCCAACCATAACGGCGCACTATACGACGTATGAGACATATGCCATCCCAAAAAACGAAATACTGCATACCCTTGGGATAATGCGACGACTTGCCATGACCGGGCAGATCAATGCAGAGTATGGGTATATGTGCGGGCAGCAGTGGGCAAAGGCGATCGAAAGAGCCGGCATTGTCTTGCCAACCGTGGAGAGTAAGTATGGGTTGACGATTCAGTGGGCCCCACCATTTACCTGGAAGAAAGAGAGGAAATTATAGGAATTAAAATGCACATTAAGTAGCAACACAAAAAGGTAGTAATAAAGAAAAATTGTCTTCAATTCTATTTTAATGTATGAACAGATAACTGTGAAGTATTTTCTTTGTTGTTTTTGTTGTTATAACCGCAGAAAACTTCCCAAATTGGGCTTTGTGAAATATTGCGAGAGTGATAAAAATCCAGGTTGTTCCCATATAATGACATATAACGACTGTTGCGAGAATTATTGGATTTTAGTCGTCTCTTACGACAGGCATTCCTTGCCGCGGGTAAATTCTTGAACCCCTAACCCGCGGGGGGTGAGGTATTTTCACTGCTTTAAAAAAAAAGTTAGAAGTCAGTAGCGTTGTGCATTTTAATGAGATATAAAAAGATTTTTTCATTACAACAGGGTTTAGAGTTCACTACTTTGTTTTTAAAATATACTTTTTCTAATACGCAGAAAATTTTATAATTTCATTCATTCATTTTGCTTATTTTAAAGACAGTTTGCATAGGAAACAAATTGCAAATCACGTCTATTAGTTAAAGTGAGCTTTGTACCAAAAAAAACAGAACCGGTTATATGCGCTACGCAGTATGGTAAAAATCAGTAAATTGCTTATCATCAGTTTTGTCTTGATTAATTTTTTTTTGTTTAAAAAAAAATGATTAGCATCCATATGTACACAAAAACACCTTATATACAGGTTAATAACATATGAATAATTAAAACATAAATTAATAAATTGTCGAGTCATGTAGAAGGGTATTTTGTTGCAGTTATGTTGTGCAAAAAGCTTTACCAGTATTTCTTTCACATAGCTAAGCACCTGTGAAACAATGTTTATATATATTTATATATAGGTGTGTGCACATAAAAGTTATATTCTGAAAAACTCACGTTATAAGCGTATATATTTGTATTAGTATTTGCTTTTGCTAATAGTTTATCGCTGTTATTTAATCAGCAATTGTCTTTGCGGAAAACTGACTAATCTGTCTAGCGGTTATCAACATATATAAAAAACGAATTGATAGCTTTTTCGGATTATGAAATAAAAGAAATGTTTTACATAAGTAAGAGTTAAGTTAAATAATGAAATAAAATAAAGCTAAAACTAGGGCACTATTAAATTTTTGAATATTTAATTTAGCATACCAGCCACTATGCCCCATGGTACTTCAATGGTGATCTCTTTCCATGAATCTTCATCTCTGCAGCAACCGTTTCTAACTGAAAAAGAAAAATCATTTATAATATATTAATATGCGAAATTTAAAATAAAAGTAATACGAAAAACGATATTTTGCAAATTTCTCAAGCTAGCTTGCTGGCAGTTGAGCGCCGCTTACAAATTGCAAAAGCATGTGCGAAAACATTTACAAATATATATATATATATATATATATGTATGTATATAATTTCATGTTTCTACATATGTAGTACTTGCGTAAAGCTTTGTCGGCTATATAGTATATGCAGATACGTATCTATGGAAATATGTTTTTTGTGTGTGTTAAGACGCACAGCTGTTTGACGTATGCCGCCACCGTTTTTTCACGCACATGTATACAAACGTGTGTGTCAACAAAAATATGTGCATACAATAGGCATTACATTATATGCATATCTTTTGTAAATGAATTCACGGCCTTCTGCCGGAAACATGAAATTTCATTAAGGTCTCATTGACACTTCACCTGCATTTGTTGTTTCTATTTACTATTAATCTATTCATACACTAACTTGTTTTTGGTGCTGCTATTTCTGCCTTGCCATTACTCGTGCCAATTGCAGCCGCACCACTTTCACTTGCGTCCATGTTATGTAGTTTAGGAATTTATTTAATTGTTGAAACAATTATTTTCCAAACAATGCGACTTTTCGAAACGGTCGTTGCGAAATCCCAGGAGCTTTGGCTAGTTTGACAAACAATTTTGGATTGACGCAAAATAAAAAATAAAAAACAGACTAACAGCTGACGGCACCTAATCCGCAGTGTTGCCACTTTGGTTTTATTTAAGTTGTCAAAGCTTTCTTAAGCTGCCACACTAATTCAAAGAGCCTTTAGAGGTTGAAATGACACAACTTCTCATTAGGGGTTGTTCATAAAGCAGGAAGCTCGGCTTAGAGTGGGCAGGTTTTAGTTTATATGCTACGCTATAGTTACCTATAGTTACCGAGGGAAGGTGAATAGAGGCACAATAGGTTGCACTTGAAAAATGAATTATTTTCGTTTACAAAATATTTATTAAGTCGTAAAATATAGAAGTAAAATACTTATTATACAAGTTTATTCGCGTAGGTGAGGAAGGGTTCACAAGATAAGCCACATTTGACTACATGAAGGATACGAGGGGTCTCAGAAGGCCTAAAATTCACCACATGGCTAATGGACCCTCCCTTAGTTTAAATGGGATTTAATAAATTTACTATGAATCCTATGCTGATCCCCCTCTGGTTCGAACCCGTTGAAACATCTCGTTTCCAGGGCCCCCAGTTAGATGACCTCGATGACTTATACTAGTTTTGTCTGCCCCTAGGCGACGCTTAGGACTCCAGTACAACAAAAACAACATGTTGGCTATGCTGGGAATGTCATATCTTTCAAATGGATGAAAGAAGTTCAGCTTTGGAAGTATTCGGTGCAGTAAACGGTGTAAGTAGAGGAAGACGAAGAGATTTGCTCCGTTTGAAAGATTAGATGGGGAGCAACCGGTTTTTGATTTGGATTTTCAATTGTTCAATTGCCAGTGCGGAAGAAGAAGAAACTACAGTTTACCCTAGCTATAAAATCCCTTTCGAATCTATATCTCGAAACCGTTTTCTTCGTTTGTTTTAATTGTATGAAAAGAGGCAATCAACAAACTGAATGAAAAGCTTTATCAAAAAGAGATAAACGCGGTCTTAAAATACCAAACTTATAACTTTTTTGGCGCTGTAGAGATGACGAAGACAGTAGGAGTCTGCTCTCTTTTTCGATTCCTATACTTCTCTCTTTATCAAAAAAAGCTAAATTCCTTCATGATAGGCTCTGTAACGAAATAAACTCATTCGGCTGCTGTGCTCGAGAGTGAAATTCAAAAATGCTTCAAATACACACTGAACTGAAATAACTTTCATAAAACATTAATAAATAAAACTATATAACATTGAAAAGAGAGTTTATAATTTTTCAAATTTTGTTTTAATTTTGAAGTTACAGAAACAAGCAAATATCGGAAATATTTCTTTGGAAAACGTAAATATGTTTTGTAAAAACGCGACATGTTCACTCTTACCAATTTTTCGCAAACCATTGACATTACGTGGCGGAATGTTAAAACGCGGTTATGAGAGTACTAGGTCTGGTCCGCCACAAAATCCAATTTCCAATCTTGATATTATTCTGCTGGGAGGAGGTTTCATCGTTACAATCAGCATCATACCACTCTGGGCTTTACGACAGATACCGAAATGGTCTAAGATTCATAATAAAACGGATTAAAATTTAATGAAGTTTCTATTTGAGTAAACATATTGTGTATCCAGATTTTTCTCTAAATAATAAAAATCTAGAAGAGGAAGTGTGTCTATTTTATTGGCTATTGGAGTTTAAGCTTAATTTGTCTTATTAAATAGAATATATCTGGTTAAAGATTTCATCGTACTATCAGAGACCTGATTAAGTCAGACAAATATGTCTACAAACATTTCATTATGGCCTGATGGCCTATGGAAAAGCAGAACCGAAAATTATTTATGTGTTCTTAGGGTCGCACTAGAAAATTGATGTGATTTTCATAAAATAAACTTTGATAATTTCCTAAATCCTTTCTGTTAGATCTCTGGACTGTTAAATAAAAGCCACCAAACTTGTTCTTCGGCTTGTTTTTAGTCAATACACGTTTTACTTAATCTCCATAAATGCTCAGTTTATTGTCCTGTAAACATACAGCTTACTAAGCTCACTTCACCTCAGTGTTGTCACCAACAAGTTCTCTATTAATCTTCGCTCTTAAAGGGTGATCCATTTCGGTTCTATACATTTTTAAAGAAAAAACAAGATAATTCAAATTTACTGGGGAATGCTTAATTTTAATTTTTAAAGATTATCTCTTTCAAATGTTGGCAATCTCACATGGTCCATTCGTTGAGTCTATTCTTCGATTACTCGTTCGAGCATTTCGACTGGTAACTGGCGAATGACACGCGTGATATTTTGCTCCAAAGCTGCATTGTCCGCATATACTTTAAATCTTACATATCTCCACAGGAAAAAGTCTAATGGTGTTATATCAAACGATCTTGGTGGCCAATCGACCGGCCCAAAACGTGATATTATCTGCTCACCGAAGTGTTTTCTCAATAAATCCATTGAGTGATGAGATATGTGGAAGGTGGCGCCGTCTTGTTGAAACCAAATGTCGCGGAGATCACGAGCTTCAATTTCAGGCATCAAATAGACGGTTATCATGGCGTGATAACGGTCGCCACTGACGGTTACGTTCTCACCGCCACCATTTTTGAAGAAATATTGATCGATGATTCTACCGGCCTACAAACCACACCAAACCGTTTTTTTTATGGATGAAATGGAAGCTGTTGAGTCTCTTCATGTTGCTCTTCGTCCCAACTGCGGCAATTGTACTTGTTTACATACTCATTGAACCAGAAATGGGTCTCACCGCTAAACAAAATTTGGCTCGACAACGTCGGATCTTCTTGGAACTTTTCAAGAGCCCATAGAACGAAGCAATGCCACTTGGGAGGGTCGAATGGCTTCAGTTCTTGCACAAGCTGTATTCTGTACGCTTGAAATTAAAAATGTCGACATAAAATGCACTAAGTCGTTCGAATTGCTGCGAACGGCGCCGAATCGTGTAAACTCTCAGCTACGGTCGCTATATTTTATTCACTGTGTGCTGGAAGTGGTTCATTCGGTCGAATATTATCCAATAATCAGTGCTGTGTGTCAGAATGGGTGATGGTGTTGCGAATAGTACGGTCATGTTGACCATAATTTGAGCGAAGCGCGCGAAACACATTCTTTATAGAACTTAAATATTCGTAATAAAGTTGAATGATTTGTTAACGTTGTTCAGGCATAAGTCTTTACATGATGAAATGCCAATCAATGCTGAATAAAAATAACATGACAGCTTGATGTGACTCACACGTGATCTGTCAAAAAAAGGCTATTGAGAAAAGTACCCCTACTTGGATCACCCTAATTATCGCATAAAGGCTTAGAACATTCGTTTAGCACGCTCTAAACCGTGGTTAGTTATCAGTCTTCCCCTTTCATTTTACATTTGTATTTGCATTTTTTCCACAATGTTGTATATTTATTAAATTTCTTTAATGTGTTGATTAAACCAGGAATTTAAATCAGGTCTCGAATATTGCTATGGACATTTTCTTACTGCGATATGCCTAGCATTTTACTAGTATCGTGCAGTAGACATTCATCTCTCGAGCTAGAAACATCAGCAGATTAAACGATTTCATGAAGAAAATGTATGAAATATTAAAAATAAGCAATGTTAACTTAAAATCTAAATACACACTACTTAATTTCTCACAGTGTACATTCATATTAAACTAATTGAGATCCTTTTGTCGTTTAGGTTGATTGAATTGATATTATCACACATTGTTTAGAACTGATAGCTGCACGCATTTCTATTGCTGCAATGTCGTAATGTTATTTGTATTTGTATAATAATAATAATAAAAATAATAATAATTTTATTGATATTAAGTAAGTTATACATATGTATGTAAATTAACCTAACAAATGTAAATATTTATTAACCTTAGTTTCATATAGTGGAAATCATTAGTGAATTACAGAACGTTTAGTTGAGTGGTCCAAAAGCGGAAAAAATACGGGCAAAATGAATTTATTATTGCAAATATGTTCATTGGTAAATTAATTAATGAATTAAATTCGAATTTTGTAGGTTTTCTTTTTTATAAAATAAGGCAAAAACAAAGGGAATCAGTGACACCAGTGATTTGAGCGTATAAATTAAAGAAACTATTGAATTATTAAAAAAAATTTCATGAGCTTGGCAGTGTTTAATGGGTTAGGCTCAACAGAATTTCGACATATAAACCGATGAAGTAGCTTTTCTCGAAACGGCTTTAGGAATAGGCGATGTTTTTTTTATATCTAAGCCAGAAATTATTCGACTATATCAGATATTTTTAAATGGTAATTTCAAGAAAAAACAGCAATTTTTAACGAAAAAAAAGAAAATTCAATTTGGAAATAGGTATCTTATATGGGGAAATCGTGTACCAAATTTGAAAGGAATCGGTTATGAAGTTTTTGTATGGTAGCATATAACGAGCTTTGAAAAAAACAAGGTCTGTTCAATGAAAAAGTTGAAGGTTTTGCTCATTGTTGATTACAATGGTGTGGTGCATCATGAGTTCCTGCCAAAAGGTCGTACGGTTAATAAGGAATATTACAAGGAAGTTGTGCAATGTTTGCGTGAAGTAATACGATTCAAACGATCGGAATTGTGGAAAAACAAATCGTGGATTCTGCATCACGATAATGCACCAGCTCACACATCAATGCTTATTCGTGCTTCTTTTGGCCCAAAACAAAACCATAATCATACCCCAACCACCGTATTCACCATATTTGGCTCCCTGCGACTTTTTCCTAATTTCAAAACTAAAGCGCCCAATGAAAGGGGAATTCCATTTTCCAAAATTGAGATCAAGTTAGAATCGAAGAAAGAGCAGTTGGCCATACCGAAAAGCGCATTTCAGAAGTGCTTCGAGTATTGGAAAAATCGTTGTTGGCACAAGTGTACTATATCCGAGCGGGATTACTTTGAAGGGGACAAAATAGATATTGATGAATAAATAAGTACTTTTCAAAAAAATTCAAAATTCACCTTTTCCTTTGAACACAGCTCGTAATTCGATAAAAACGCGTTTATTGTTTTAGTTTTAGCAGCGCGCTATCCTTCCGAGAACTTAGTAAGTCGGCTGAAGAACGAAGGAAAAAATTATTATTATTATTTTGAAATTAAATATTTATAGGCAATGGATGGATAACCAATGAAATCCTAAACAATATGAAAACAGCATATGAAAACAGCTTAGCGAAGTGATTATTTTAATGTGGAAATTATATATACGAGTATAAGTACTACAAGAGCGCGAGATTTTGCTCAAACATTTTCGAGCATGAGCACGAGCATTCCGAGTACTTTGACAAAAGCTTTGAATTTTTTCACAGAACTTTTTTTTTAATATTATTTATATATGTAAAGTGCAAAAATCTTGGAAACGTTGAAGAAAGTTTTACCAAAAAATTGAAAATTCTTTGTTCTGCTCAGCATTTGAGAATATCGAGCGAACATCGAGCTGTTCGAATTGCTCGATACCCGGGTATCTTGCGCTCTAGTACATATGTACGTGACTAACGTTACTCTGTTTGCATATGTACTCAATTTAATCTTAAGAAAAGTAAATCGGCGGACTTAGTAGTCAAAAAGGCCAGAATTCGTGCTACTAACTAACTAATTCTTCGCAAAGAATTTTCTTCATGACATCGCCCCTCGACAGGAAATATCCATACCTCCGTGCGCATTTATAACATGAAATAAAAAGCCTTCCCCAGAAGTCTATCAGCCATTCGGAGGTTACTTTAAGTAGTCAGTTCCTTCATTTGTAGGAATTTAAGAAAAAGTCAGTTATATGGGACAAAGGCGTAGTTGTTCCACCAATTACATCCACATTTAATTCGTGTTCTTCTACATCCTCATCAGATGAAAAGTAAGAGCCACCGAAAAATATACCATCAGGATCAGAAGGACGAGCTGGGTAAAAAGTCTTCAACATGGCCGAAGAACTTTTTTGTATAAATATGTATATTTTTTGACTCCAAAGTGAACAGTGCAACATCCAACAGAAATTTTATTCCATTTCACATATTTTTCCATTTAATGTTTTCGCTGCTCCAATGGCAAATTTAAACTCAAAACTACTGTTATATGAGAGGCCGCCGTGTACTTGACCTGATTTCATTCATTTTCAATAGCTTTCGTCTGCTCCAAGGAATGTGTGAGCCAAGTTTCATCAAAATATCTCAATCCCTACATAAGTTATAGTGTACAAAAATGAAAGGACAGGCACATACATGCCTAAACTGATTTGTCTTTCCATGCAATTTTATATAAATATGTATACAGGGATCCATTTCGAGGTTTCCTACTTTTTTAAAGAAAAAAACACAGAAGATTCAAATTTAATGGGGAATGTTTACTATCATTCGAAAGAACAATTTTTTGGCATTTAGTTTTTGAAAATTATCTTTTTCAAATGTTGGCCGCGACTACGTCACATATGGTCCATTCGTTGAGTCCAATTTTCGATGACTCGCTGACCGGCCCAAAACGTGAAATTATCTGCTCACCGAAGTGTTCTCTCAATAAATCCATTGATTGATGCGATGTGTAGGAAGTGGTGCAGTCGTGTTGAAACTAAATGTCGCGGAGATCACGAGCTTCAATTTCAGGCATCAAATAGTTGGTTATCATGGCGTGATAACGGTCGCCTTTGACGGTTACGTTCTCACCGGAATCATTTTTGAAGAAATATGGACCGATGATTCCACCGGCCCACAAACCACACCAAATCGTTGATTTTTCTGGATGAAATGGCAACTCTTGAATCTCTTCAGGTTGCTCTTCGTCCCAAATGTGGAAATTTTGCTTGTTTGCATACTCATTGAGCCAGAAATGGGCCTCATCGCTGAACAAAATTTGGCTCGAAAACGTCGAATCTCCTTTGAACTTTTCAAGAGCCCATAGAGCGAAGCGATATCGTTTGGGAAGGTCGAGCGGCTTCAAGCTGTAGTTTGTACACTTGCAATTTAAGATCTCGACGTGCACACTGTGCCAAGTCGTTCAATACGTCAATCCGAGTTACTGCGAACGGCGCCGATCGACTCTCTACGGTCTTCGTTAAAGCTGAATGATTTGTAAATGTTGTTCAGGCGTAAGTCTTTTCACGATAAAATGCTAAACAATACCGAAGAAAAATAACTTGACAGCTTGACACAACTCATGCGTGATCTGTCAAAAAAAGCTATTGAAATAATTACCTATACTTGGATCATCGTCATGTATATATATGTCTATATTTATCTCTATTTTATGCTGTTAGCTGAACAAAAAGGCTAAGCTACATATATGAGCAAGTAGGTGGTGTTACTAGCGAAACTATTAGAAACTAGGAGACGTTGAGTCTGAGGTCTCAGGTCGCCCATTTTCTTATCAAAACTTCTCAGCAATATGGTTAATTTAGGTTTAAGGTGGCTCACCAAATTGGGGGAAAATGTGAGCAGAGTGTAACCAAATAATATTCTCATTTGGTATTCACTCGTCCTTCACTATTCTCAAGTTGGAACACTTTCGACGTGCATTTCAAGCTCGAGTAAGGTATTGAAGTTTGTTATGCTATACTTGTATATGTATACGAATTATAAACTCTTTTAACTTAATTTACGTCTATAAATACATATGTATGCATTTATTTCAGATTTTCGGTCTAATGCCCTTCAATCGCACCGAACCCGACTCCAATATCGCTGTGGACTATAGCCTTGTACTTGTCATGCCATTTTTATACCTTTTTTGCTATTATACCGTAAATTTACGTGGATTTAGCGTACGACATTTGCCCAGTTGTAATAGTATCTGTTCACTAAGCAGTAAACTTCTGATGCATGTTGGATGTTTTCTTTATTTAACAATTTACTTTTTAACATTACTACGTCAGAAAGGCTTCTACATTGAATTTGAAAAACGACTGTCCGAAATCAATGAACTAACCGATGCGTGCATTAAAGTGGCCGACACGCGAAATAAGCTGTTTGTGCCGAAAAAGAAACGTTTATATTATTTCACATGGATTATCATATTGGCGACTTTTGTATTTGCAATATTTTATGATATCAACGAAATGTCACAGTAAGTTCAATTTGTTTAGAAATACGTGTATATTAGGGGTGTTCACAACGAGCTATCTAATAACGATTAACGATTTAACAAAGCCTGTGTGAAAACCCCAATTAAGAATACTATATATTTTTCAACCGTATGTACAACAGTTTTTGCTCTCAAAGAAAATTGAACGATAACGGTATTACCTTCAGTCAGATTTACTATTTCACTAAACGGTGCAGGCCATTAATTTTAAGATTTTATGAAGAAAAATAAACCTACTCAGTGGCTTACGTGCGGCCGCTTGTGTTTAGGTGGCCAACCCACCCAACCAACCAACAAGACCAACAGTCCTGCTAAACATACCACCAAGCGAAACCAAGTCCTTCCAAACTTGATCTTTCCAATGGAGTGGAGGTCTACCTCTTTTTTGTCTCGAAAACACCTAAAGCCGACTCATCGAATGTCTACATCGTCCAATCTTCTGCATCATATGTCAACATGAGAATAATGGGCTTGGGTTTAGTTCGTCGAGAGAGACTTTACTTTTCAATTGCCTACTCAGTCCAAAGTAGCCCTGTTGGCAAGAGTGATTCTGCGTTGAATTTCAAGGCTGACATTGTTGGTTTTGTTGATGCTGGTTCCAAGATAGACGAAATTACCTACAACTTCAAAGTTGTGAGTATCACCAGTGACGTCGGAGCCTTCATGACGCAAATGCGCTGACTGTTTGTTTGATGACATGAAATATTTCATCTTGTCCTCGTTCCACGAACGACCCATTCGCGTCACTTCTTTGTCTAACTGTCTGGAGAAAGCAGAACAATATCATCGGCATATTCCAGCAATTGTACACTCTTGTAAAAGATTTAGATAGAACAGGTCTATTTAGCTCCGCGGTTCTTATTATTAAATAAATTGTTACCGATTGGTTCCTTCCAATTCCGACTGGAATTGTAGCATTGCATAGAGGAAGCTCCTTTTTTTACTATCAAACGCAGTTTTGAAATCGATGAAAATGAGGTGCATATTGATTATTTTCACAGATATCTTCTCCAAGATTTGGCGTATAGTGTATATCTGGTCAATGGTGGCTTTACCAGATCTAAAGCCACACTAATGAGGTCAGTTCGTTAACGCTGAGCTTTATTCTCTCACAGAACATGTTCGATAGGACCTTGTATTTACCGATGCGAAATGAACAGGTTAGGGAAATTATATTTACGAAAAAGTTCACGTTATACTCAGTTCGGTATCCTCGTCTTCCTCAAGTATAACCAATGCATCCGCTATGGATTCCCATGCGACAATGCCTTGACGGGAACAAATCTTGTTTTAAAAATTCAAATCGGCCTTAAAACCGCAAAGCTTCTCATTGATTACAGTCTCTCCAGATATTTTCCGTTTTTTAAATATAAACGGAGAACTTTTATTATAATTTCTGGAATTGAAATTCAATATTTTACTGTGACATTGTCAAACACTGCTCGTATATTGAGTTTGCAGCAAGTTTATCTTCTTTACTGATATGGAAGGTGTTCTCCTTGTAAGATCGTTCCTCACCTGGTTATCTGTCATCACTTAAAAGTCATTTGACAACTTCTATCGGCTCTACTACAGCCTTTCAGGAAGACAATAAATCGAAGGCCACCGCTTCTTGCTATCTGATGTAGTTGAGAGCTTCACTTGTTGGAGTGCAACGACTCGTAGGATATAATCAGACTATTCACCACCCCTGAACCTGACATCAAATTTTAACCCACCCTTATAGATGAAAATTGAATCTTTTTGTAATATTACGGTCGAAATCCTTTTCGAAATATGCAATTACCAATACTTAGCTTGGTCGGATTTCTTGTTCTAGATGGTAAGCCATAAAGGGTTGCTTCATTACGAAGTATTACGATTAAGGAATATAAACAAACACACATATTTTAAAGATAAGCTTTCATAGCAAGCCTCTTTATCTTTGAAAACCAACACCCGAGAGTGTTTCTTTTAAACAAGCCAGAGATAATGGTTGGGTTAATGCGACTACTGATGTGTGGGCACCAATTCGCCGATGACAGTGTAAGCCCATTGTGATGTCACTATCTACTCATCCGCTTCTTTTCTCTTGTAAATTTTATTACCTTATTTACTTAAGGTAAATTATCAAGGTGGCTCCAAGGCTCTATCAGATACTAGATTTGTCCGTCGTATAAAAAATGAAAGCTCGTCTCTTCTCCGTCAACGTTCTCACAGCTTCTGATGTACCATCTAAAAGGAACTCGCAACCTTTCTGTGTGTCGTTCTATCAAGCAATGGCTTCTGTGGACTCCCATTATCTTTGAGATGTTCTCTCTTACAAAATAATATATTTTCCGTTTTCATTTCGACTAAGCTTACCTAGATTCGCTGCAGATTGCAGTTTAATTCCATCTTTTCTTCCTCCTCATCAACCTTCTTACAACTTTGGTGGTATCATCTAAAGAAACTCCAAGCCTTCCTGTGTGTCGCCTATCAGATAGTGGCTTATGAGGACTCCTACTTCTTTTAAGATGTCTCCCTTTTAAGAGAGTACATTTTACGTGACCTTTTCCGATCCCAATTCGACCAGGTTTGCCTAAATTTCTTGAAGATCGCTGTATAAATCCATCTTTGCGCTTGGTCTGCTCATAAGTATATGCCTTAAATAGAAGCAAAAGGCTTACAAATGAGTTCTTTACCGGGTAGAATCTCCTTTGTAGCACCTTGTCTAGCAAGTCTGTCTGCTTTACAGTTTATTCTCTAAGTACCTGTGGAAAGGAACCCAAGTGAGAGACAGTGTTGTCTGTTTGAACATCTCTTGTAGAGATCGGCGATTATTTAAAACCATGATTGAATTTGTTGCAAACGTGATAATCGTCTCAATCGCTGATTCGTTGTTACTATAAATTAAAAAACGTGCTTGTCCGCGAATCAGCTCCGCTATAATCTGTAACCTTCATAATATTTATAATTTTGGCTTGAAAAATGCTGCAATAGTCTCAACCACCAACAACGCTCCCACCGATCTAGGGAAAGAAGCCAAAAGTTGTGGAAAACAATTTTGATAACGCAGGACTTCAGAGAGCAATTAATAAGTTTTCTAAAAAATCAAAATTTTTTACTTTCCACATTCATTTCATATCAAAAATCACTTAAATTTCCTAAAATTTTTGGTATTTTCTCCCTTCGAAGGTACTACGGCCCATATTGTTTCATATCGAATATGGTCTTCACATTTCCCTATGTAGCCGGTAGTATTGTACAGGGTATGTTCGCGTCCTATGTGTCGGTGATTTCTGAGCGATTTTCCACGCTGAATATACTCTTCGAGAAAATCAATCACGAAAGTGACAAAAAGAATTTACCAATCGCTATAATGGATATTGAAAATGATACAACACGTAAAGACAACAATTATGGTGGACCAGCGGTTATAAGTGATTTAGCGAGAAATAAAAATAGATTCCAACAACAACAACAACAGAAAGGTGTAAAATCCGATGAAACGAGCAATAATAATGATAGTGATTTTGGCGAAGATGAGGACTCAGCGGATGATACATATAGTTTTAATGAATACGATGAGACACGGCTAAGTGATGGGTGAGTGTAACATTAATATGATTTAAATTAAAATTAAATTTAATAAAAAAAATTTTAATAAATTTTTTCCTATTTTAATTTTTATTTTTAATTTTATTTTTTCTTTCTTTTTATATTTTTCAGCAAAACATCCGAAACAAATTTACCGAGTCTTTTTAAATTACACGATAAGATACTTTCGCTGAGTGTGCTCGTGAATGCCGAATTCGGCGCACAATGTGTACCTTATATGGCGGCGTGTTTTGTCATCACAATATTCGGCATCTTTCTGGAGACAAAGGTTATGTTCATTGTCGGCGGCAAGAATCATGTAATGGACTATGTTATTTATCTCTATGTCATATGGAGTTTCAGCACTATGATGGTGGGTTATTTTGTGTTGCGTCTATGTTGCAATACAAACGCCCATTCTAAGCAATCCGCGATGATTGTACATGAAATTATGCAGAAAAAGCCTACATTTATGTTGGGCAATGATGTGTATTATAATAAAATGAAAGCGTTCACTCTACAGTTTTTACATTGGGAAGGCTACTTTCAGTTCAATGGCATCGGGCTCTTTGCACTGGATTATACGTTCATATTTTCGGTAGGTTATTGGCTTGGGGTGGTGGGTACAATTTGTGTAATTATAAATTTTTTTTTTAATATATATTTATTTCAGACTGTGAGCGCCGCTACCTCGTATTTAATAGTGTTGTTGCAGTTCGATATGACGGCGACCTTAAAAAGCGAGGGTCTGACACCCAAAGTGTTTTCAACGGAGGCGAACTAAATATTTTCATATAATTTTTTTTTTCAAATCTCCAAAACTCTCAAATTGTAGGCTTTAACGATATATCTATCAGGGTTTGTTGTATCACACAAATCTTGATCAGAAAATGTATCAAAATGTCAAATTGTCAGTTATAACTTTTTATCGTACCAACAATGACAGCTTTTATTGTCAATAATTAAGATAATTTGAAAATCTAATCTAAATCAAGTATGTTAAATGTGGTGTAACATAACAAAATTAGAAACATTTTAAATTATCTTAAGCATACAAATTTTTAATATATGTATTTTAAAAATTATCATAACTGTCGGAAAAATAATTCCAAATACATATATAAGATTGTATGAGAATTTCCTAATGACAAAAAGAAGAAAATAAAAACAAAAAATAAAAATGATTCTTTACTTTTTTTATGGATATCTTAATGTACCGATCACTTAAGTTTTTAATAATTAAAAAAAAAAAAATTGATAAACATATGCTTAAAATAAACAAATTTTTTTATCTTAACAACCATATTTTTATTTTTTAGCTAACCAAATATGTGTATTAACAAACCATTTCTTTTTTAAGATTTCTAGCTTCCAGAAAAAATTTTTGAATCAAATGAAATAACATAAAATAGAAAAAAAAAGAAAAGTGAAATAAAAAATAAAAAAGATAAAATAAAAATAAAATAAAATAAAATACGAATGAATTAAATAAAAAAGATTATATATATATATATATTTGGCGCTTCGCTGAAGCAATTTTTGGCCGAGCTCCTCCTCCAATTTGTGGTTATGCGTCTTGATGTTTATACCAACAAATGGAGGGACCTACAGTTTGTTCTAAGCCGCCTCCGAACGGCTGATGGATTTTTATGATGAGCGACCGCAATTAGAAAAATTTACTTTCTATAATTTTGGATGTTGGCCGAACCTGGGCTTGAACCCAGGTCTTTCGAATGGCAATACGCAATGCTAACCACTCGGCTATCGCGCCAAAAATAAAATATAGTAAAATAAAATAAAATAACATAATACAGAAAAAATAAAACAAAACGAAAAAAGCAAAATATAAATAAAACCAAAATAAAATAAATTCAAATAAAATAAAATACGAAAAAATAAAAATAATTAAACTAAAATAAAGTAAATTAAAATAAATAATTTATAAAATTAGATTAAATTAAATAAGGTAAAATAAAATTAAAGTACTAAAAAAAAGTAATATAAAATAATAAAAATTAGGAAAATAAAAAGACATAACGGGTGATCCATTTTAAGGATTCTTATTTTTTTAAAGAAAAAAACAGAAAATTCGAAGGGAATTATCATTTGAAAGAACATTATTTGGCATTTATTTTTTGAAGATTATCTCTTTCAAATGCTGGCCGCGGCTACGTCTCAGATGGTCCATTCAAGTATTTCTACTGGTAACTGGCGAATGATACGCGTGATGTTTTGCTCCAAGGCCTGAATCGAAGCGGGATCGTCCGCATAGACCTTAGACTTTACATATCCAAACAGGAAAAAGTCTAACGGTGTGATATCACACTATCTTGGTGGCCAATCGACCGATCTAAAACGTGAAATTCTCTGCTCACCGATTGACGATGACCATTGACGGATAAGTTCTCACCGGCATCATTTTTGAAGATATATGAACCGATGATTCTACCGGCTCACAAACCACATCAAACCATAGTTTTTTCTGAATGAAATGGCAGGCCTTGAATCTCTTCAGGTTCCTCATCTTCCCAAATGAGACAATTTCGCTTGTTTACATACCCATTGGCCAGAAATTATCGCTGAACAAAATTTGGCTTGAAAACGTCGGATCTTCTTGGAACTTTTCAAGAGCCCATAGAGCGATGCGATGTCGTTTGGGAAGGCCGAGTGGCTTCAGTTCCAAGCACAAGCTGTGTTCCATACGTCAGTGCTAGTTGCTGCGAGCGGCGCCGAATCGACTCTTCACGATCTTCGTGTACACTCTCACCTACGGCCGCTATATTTTCGTCACTGCGTGCTAAACGTGACCTATTTGGTCGAATATTATCCAATAATGAATGCTGGGCCTCAAGAATGATGATAGTGTTGCGAATAGTACGCTCAGTAAGCCGATTAACGTGATCATAAGTTGAGCGATGCGCGCAAAACATATTCTTTACAGAACTTGAATTTTCGTAATAAACTTGAATGATTTATAAACGTCATTCAAGCGTAAGTCTTTCCATGATGAAATGGCAAACAATACAGAACAAAAATAACATAACAGCTTGACACGACCCACGCGTGATCTGTCAAAAAAGGCTATTGAAAGAAGTACCTCTACTTGGATCACCCTCTAAAAAAAATTAAAAAAAATAAAGTTAAATGAGTGGTTTTTGTCACTATTTGATATTGATATTTTTCTTCTGGCAACACTAATGCTGCTTTGTGAAACTAACACGACTTTGAAAGCTAATATTTCAATCAATATTTTTCGAGAAAGTAGTTCTGTAAATTGCCGTTCATGTGAAAGCTTATTTCAAAACAAGGAAAAAGTGCTGCCTTCGGCCATGTCGAAGTCTTTATACCTTTCATGAGGATATGAAATTTATTACGATAATTTTCAGTGTCAACATTTATTTGAGATTACGTTACGTCACTCTTAGATGCTTTTTGGACCAATTTTGATCCAAAACTTTATATCTGAACATATCGATTGTATGAGGGCTATAAGATATTGCCTTCTTATTTCCCTGATTTTCAGTATTAATGTCTAATTCCTTATATGCGTGTAAAATACCGAATTTCATGATTTTAGATACTTTATTGAAGTATTTATAACCTAAAATCACATATCTGAACAAATTGGTTGTATGGGAGCTATATGATATAGTCGACCGTTCTCGCCGATTCCGACAAAGGACTAATACATGACAAAAAATACACTCGCACATTGAGTTTCGTTGAAATATCTCGAAAACTGAAAGACTAGTTTGCGTTCAAACAAACGGGCGGTTAGATGGACAGATGGACATGGCTAAATCAACTCAACTCGCCGTTCTAATCATACAGGTATAAATTTTAATGGGTCTATGTCTTCTCTTCATGTTGCTTACACACTTCGGACCAAAGTTAATATACGATGTCATGTACATGAAAAGCATACGAATGAAATTTCTGATGAAATACGTTATATGATGCTATTTAACTAAAGGGTGATCCAAGCAGAGGCACTTTTTTCAATAGCTTTTTTTTGATAGATCACGCGTGAGTCGTGTCAAGCTGTCATGTTATTTTTGTTCAGTATTGTTTTGCATTTTATCATGGAAAGACTTTCGCCTGAACAATTTTTACAAATCATTAAACTTTATTACGAAACTTCAAGTTCTGTAAAGTATGTGTTTCGCGCGCTTCGCCCAACTTATGGTCAACATAACCGGCCTACTGAGCGTACTATTCGCAACACCATCACCCATCTTGAGACCCAGCATTTATTTCTGTCGGTCGAATATTAACCGAATAGACCACGTCCAGCACATATTTTGTTCAGCGATGAGGTCCATTTCTGGATCAAGGGGTACATAAACAAGCAAAATTGCGGCATTTAGGACGAAGAGCAACCTGAACAGATTCAAGAGCTGTCATTTCATCCAGAAAAAACAACGGCTTGGTGTGGTATGTGGGCTGGTGGAATTATCGGTCCATATTTTTTCAAAAATGATGCCGGGGAGAACGTAACCGTCAATGGCGACCGTTATCGCGCCATGATAACCGACTATTTTATGAAATAAAAGCCCCTGATATCCGCGACATTTGGTTTCAAAAAGACGACGCCACTTCCCACACATCGCATCAATCATTGAATTTATTGAGAGAACACTTCTTTGAGCAGATACGTTTTGGGCAGGTCGATTGGGCACCAAAATCCTGTGATATCATACCGTTACACTTGTTCCTGTGGGGATATGTAAAGTCTAAAGTCTGCACGGGCAATCTCGCTTCGAATCAGGCCTAGGAGTAAAACATCACGCCTCAGTTACCAGCCGAAATGCTCGAACGAGTCATCGAAAATTGGACTCAACGGATGGACCATCTGAGACATAGCCGCGCCCAGTATTTGAAATAGATAATCTTCAAAAAATAAATGCCAAATAATGTGCTTTCGAATGATAATAAACATTTCCCAAATCGAATGATAATAAACTCAAAATGGCTCACTCTTTATAAAAAAGAAAAAATTCGGAAAAAAGTTTTATGAAAGTAAGTAAGTTTTTATGTCAAAGATACACTTCATTCTCGATGACCTATCACTCAAAACGCTGATTTAATTCGGCAAGTGGTAGCAAGCTGTCAGAAGATAGCGGAGGTATTAGACGTCACTCACGTGACAGTTGATTGACGACCAGGCAAAAAATTGGTTTGGCCAAGTTCGTCACCGGTGAACCACCGTTTTTCGATCAAATGGACCTAAAGTTTATGCTAAGCCGCCTCAGCACAGCCGATAGATTTTTAAAGCGATTTTTTTATTTCATATCAGAAATACACTCGCGGGGCGCTTGGCATACCTTGCCAACATATATACATATTTGTAGGTGCAAATCTTCCACCTCTTATTTATTAACTCTGTAAATTTCTTTGGTAACCACAATTATTCATTCTTTTCCTTTATCTTCATTAAAGTGAGCAAATTTAAAATTTGTGCAGCAATTTGCGCTACAAAATCACCGTTAACAACGTCCTAAACTGTTAAAACTTTATTTCCTGTCGCACGCTAGCTAACTCAATTTCTTTTCAATATAATTTGGCATACCAAAGCAACAATTGTTTACAAAATGGCTCAGTAGGAAATATTACAGAGTGATATAATAGAACCAGATATTCTGATGAGATTCAAAATCATTTGCTGGATACAATTTCAGTACATAAATTTGCGGCAGGGATTCTTACGAACGAACGAGCCTACGAAATTCTCTGCTATAATGAAGGTAGCGAAGCACATCGTAACTAGGTCTGAAATAAGGATATCCTTATTTTTAACGACAGTCAGACAGAAAGAAAAGTGGGCTTGCTTATGCTGAACTGCCGTCGATCTCTGCTGTTGGCTGTGATACAGAACAAACGAACAAGATGCGAAAGCCCATTTTTTTACTCTATAAAGAACGCATTGGTGTACCTTTTTCCTCGTGTAAGCTGCTCCTCGAGGAATTTAGTTATGGAAAATGTGGAGCCAGTCAATGTGGAGCCGAAATGGGACAGAAAGAGATCAGGAGAAATGTACTTCTTAAATAAACAGGACATATCCAAGTTCTGTTAGGTCTCTGTCTTATAGGACGCCATACAGAGAGGCTAGGACGTTCTTATAGAAGGTGCAGCAAAAGCTGAAATTGTAATGAAGAGGAGAAATCAATCACTCATCTTTTACGCCAATATTCGGCTTTGTGCTATGTCACCATTCTAAATTTCGCCACCATATTTCACACCACGATTTTCTGATTCAAGCTAAAATTTAAGCGTTATGTTACAACAGTAGCCACTACAAACTAACCTAACCTAATTGTCTTTTGCTGTTCCTACAGGGTATGCCATGCAAATTCATTTTACTTTTCTTCTTCGTCAGTTTTCCACAGCAATACAATTTCCCTTTGAAAGAACGTTGAACGCAAATGCCCGATTAGTTTACCGCTATTGGCAAGGCGGTTTCCGTTCATATTTTTAATTGACTCATCGTGGATTTGTATTAAGTTACTAAGTGTATAATAACGGTGGTTATGTATGTACAGCTCAAGAGGATTTTAGTATATATTAACATAAATACCTAAATGCATAATTGACAAAAAGCATTCGCTGTTGTTGTAGCGGCTAGCTGAACCCCGCCAGGGAACAGGAAAAATTAGTCTAGACATTGATGTAATCTAACGGAAGGTTTAGGAAACCGACTATTTCGACGGGTTCGGTCCAGAGGCAGATGAGTACTTACATGAGTGAGGGAGCATGAAAAGAGGTTGCTAGTGCAGTGTAGCGACTCATTGCATGCAGGACATACGTGATATGTTGCTGCAAAG
Organism: Neoceratitis asiatica; assembly: GCA_030068015.2. Taxonomy (NCBI): domain Eukaryota; kingdom Metazoa; phylum Arthropoda; class Insecta; order Diptera; family Tephritidae; genus Neoceratitis; species Neoceratitis asiatica. Next base: position 35,303,459 of record CM061524.1, read on the forward strand.
CCTGGATATCTAGGAATTAAGTCGACTACAATATCCCTATCTTAATTCTGCAAGTATTTTTCGGGTCTCTCGACACAGCTTGAGTTTTTGTCTGCAATAGATGGTGCTTGGTTTTCGAGAACTGCATCCAGGGGAAGAAAGTTTATGAAAGTGTTGACGGACTCTCGGTGAATGACGTTCATAGCACGAATCGTTATAGTCAAGTACTCCCTTTCTTGTGTGACTGGGTGGAGGTTCGACTTCGACAGTAGAATCCCAGCAGATATGGCTTGCACAGCGAAACTTCTAAGCTCTCAGTTAAGAAGTTAGTGATGCATCGGTGACATCAAAAAAAGTCTCGCTGGTGAAGAAGTGGGAAAAATCTGCGACATAGTAGTGTACTTTCGAACAAAGTATCCTTTCTAGAAGCCAATATCGAACAGACATCGGCATATGAGATCAAGGAAACACCCTCTGGTGGGGGAATGAGCTTTGAGACATTAAAATTAAAGAGCATTTAGGAGAGGACACCACCTTGCGGAGTTTAGAATTCAATTACGGCGGTAATGAGGATTCCTCATGGGCGATAGCAGCGCTGCTTTAGAAGTTTTTGACAGATCCAGTGCTATCAGCAATGTATCAATTGTCTTTGCTACTAAGGAAAGGAGAGATATCGGCAAAAATCTGTCTTTTCGCTGGCTGCTGAAAAATATTATACAATATAATTCCTATAGAGACCCACTTCGTGAAACACAAATTGTGGGATATACATACTTTTAAAGAAGTTGATTCGATTTTTTATTCTCAAAACTATTTTTTATTTGTATATTAGCAACTTCCTAACCTCACTTTATCATGTCTATCTACAAACGAATATGCAAAATTTTTGGTAAAATTCAATATAAAAATGAAATTTTTAATGGATTAAACTCATTAGCTTCAGTTCACTATAAACCATTCCCTGAAGGAGTGAAAACTCATAACATTTATAATTGCAGTCATTGACAATCACAATGAAGTGGGAAGACCGTTGTTAAAGCCTATACTCGGCTATGATGTATGCATATATATAATTCTACATACATACTTGTTCTGCCACTTGTAGGCATTGAAAGCTTTTAATTGCACTACAGGTGTTTAAGGGTTTTATGCAACACTGTGTGCTTTCTGATTGTATCGTAAGTGAATGAAGGCTCATATATATGTATGGTAACAGAAGCACATTTTTAAATATTTTTCACTCCCAATGAGCCTCACTTACTCACCTCGTTGGTGAATTCTTTGCAACATTGGTTTTTTTGCTCAATTTTGGGGTATAGAAGAATTCTTTATTCTCAAAATTACACACAATCACTTAAATTGAGCATTGTAAGATCGATGTATGTATATATTATGTCATTTTGATGGTGCTTTTTAATTTTTTTATACATACATTATAAGTAGGTTGCTCATTCGTTATACCAAATTGAGTAGGAGTGCACGGTAATTATGAATTTTTATGAATTTATAGCCTTAGATCGTTTCGAAAGATATTCTTAACATACAATACATGATAATCAATACCCAAGGCATATAATATTAGTTAGTTGCGTGTCCGGAGTTGGTTTAAAATAATTTCATATTCTCCTCACTTTAACTCCATTATGTCCCATATGAAACAAAGCAATCAATGAAAAAAAAGAAAAAACTCTTTATGTATATCATTTGGATTGTGATTTCCTTGAAAAACGCTCCCTGCGTTGAGATTAATCAATTTTTTCAACAATTCTTCTAAAAGAAGTATATACGTATGATAAGGAGAAGGGATACAAGTAGATCTACCAAAATTTATACCAATCGTTTCAGAATGTTGAGCTGAGTTAATTTAGCCATGCCCGCTGACACGTCTGTTTGAACGCGAGCTAGTCCCACAGTTTTTGAGATATTTCAACCAACATAGTATGTATACTACCAATTTTTCATATTTTAAATTTCAGATCATAAATCCGTCAAAAAAGCATATAAGAGCTTAAAATTTTGTATTCTACACACGCAACTTCAAATAATTAATTATTGGTACAGAAAATCATAGAAATCGGAAGGTTATATCACATAATCGTAATATAACCGATATGATCAGATATGCGGCTTTGCATAAAAGATCCGTCATAAAAGCATTTAGGAGCCTGAAATTTGGTTATATACACGTCAGCGGATCCCGAATTTCCAGAAGAAGGGCGCGGGGGCGATGGGTCCTAAAATATATTCAATTTTTTTGGAGACATCAGCCACAAATAAACTGCAAAATTAGATTCGAATTTAAGCTTTACATTGTTTCCGACGGGGGGGATCCGGACCCATAAACCCCACCCGTGGATCCGCCACTGATACAGGTATATTCTAATAATTATTGCCACCACCACTGAAATCGAATTTAGCCCTTTGCAAAAAATTATATATTTTCATGAAAGGTATAAGGACTTCGGCATGACGGAAGACAGTCCTTCTTATTTGTTTTAATTAAATTAAATTAAATTTATTTTTTCTTTCATTTTAATAAAAAAAAATTTTACCTTTTTATATTTAATTAATTTATTTTTATTTAAATTAATTTATTTTATTTTACTTCATTTATTTTAATTTCTTTTTAATTTATATTGTTTCACTTCATTTATTCCACTTTATTTTATTTTAATTATTTTATTTCATTTTATTTCATTTATTCTATTTAGCTTTTTTATTTCTCTTTTTCAAGGTAAGCAATGCAAATTATTTCACGCGCATCCCAAAATACAGACGCCATAACTCTGCCAGCCAACTGTTGTGGTTTTCCACGCTTTGGAGTGAGTTCATCGTGTGCAGTCCCCTCGGATGACTGTCGATTGGACTTCGAAGTGCAATGATGAAGCCATGTTTCATTCATATCGACGCAAAACTGGAGTTTGTTAAGCTTGAAAATCTCCAAACACTGCTCCGAATCATCAACTCACCGTCGTTTTTGGTCAAAAGTGAGGTTGAGCGGCACCCACTTTGTATAGAGCCTTCTCATACCGAAATATTTGTGAATGATATCTTTAGAGTACCTGCTGTTTCATTCAATTTCAATTCACGGTCATTCAGAATCATTTTGTGGATTTTTTTTTATGTTTTTTGCAGTAACAACCTTTCTTGTGGCATCCACTGCGTTCACCGTCTTCGTTACGCATTTCACCACGTCTAAACTTAGCATTGCAATCCTTGATGGTTGATTTTGCCGGGGCAGTGTCCGGAAAGTTGTCATCGTTTTTGCTTCAACTGTATTTTTTTTCTTCAAAAATATATATTTTATCAACCCACGAAATTCCTTTTTATCCATTTTTTTTCACAGTAACAAAAGTTGCTTCACTCAAGATGCTATAACTCCGACAGCTGGCAAATTTATACACGCGTCTTTGAGAGTTTAGGCCTAACTAAAAATTGTTAACTAATTACTTCTTATGTTTCAGGCCGGGGACACTGCAATTGACCTGTTCAATAACACGAGCAATTCAAAAGGAACAACGAAATTTTTTATCAAATTTCTATCTATTTACTGTTGATATTTTTATTCAGCTTTTTCACTTTCCAATTAGGAAAAAATGACTTTGGAAGGTTTATTATTGTAGCAAAGGTTACACAAAAAATTAAAAATTCCTAAATTCGCATAAAAAAATTCAAAATGCCTCATTGAAAATAAGAAACACTAAAAAAAAAGTTAGCATATTTTAAGAATATTACATTTAATCTTTGAATCTATGCTACCAATCTTACAAATTATGCACACATACATATGCATATATATTTTGTGAGATAATGTACTTATCAAATTAGTGGTCAAAGTTGTTAAGGCAGTCCCATTTCACCATTATTTGACGCTTTATATAGTAAATAATTAAAATTTGCCCACAAAAACAGTGTATTTGATGAGCGAAATCCTGACTTATCAGCTGCATTACCGTAGAATTACTCACATCAACATATGTTACATATTTACTTGTTATGAAAGTTGTCATAATTTTCACGATTTACCACACTCGATTATTTTCTCCAAATATGCGCGCTCTCTCTCTTTCTCTCTCTTTCTCGCTCTCTCTCTCTATCACACAGTCTCAACTTGACATCACTTCGGAAGCGGCAAGTGTGCTATGTTAAGTGATAAACCGGCACGCGCAGATATTCCGGTATATGTGTGTGCTTAAACTTACATAAAGTGGTTGGTGGTGTACTTGGCGTATACGTTACATTTTGTCCATTGCCTGTTTGCTTGCACTTTGCTTGTTTGAACACTTCACCAACGGCGCTCTCGTGCTTGAATTTTCAGTCTGTGACGGTAAACGAAGTGAGCTTGACGTGATCTGAGAAAAGGAAAAACTGTGTAAATTTTCATATAGCTGTATTTTAGTTTGCATCATCAGGCAATCAGTAAGTGAGTGAGTGAGTGAATGAGTGAGTAGGTGGGAGTGTGGCAGATAAAATATATTAGAAATTGTTGAAAATGTGCGGTTTTAAATAAACTAACTGTGTGTTGATAGATTAAAAAACGTGCATATATATACATACATACATCTGTAACTATGTATTTGCATGTATACGGAAATATTGTTGAAATAGTTGAAGTGAAACTAATTAGAGCTTAAGTTGGCTAGTATATTGAATGTGCGTGAATGTGTTTGTGTCTGTGTGTCTGTGTGTGTGTGTGTGTTTGTCTAATAGGTAAACGCATGTATGCAAATGACTATGTGTGTTATAAAATTCAAACGCATACACCTTTCGAAATACATATTTGCATGAGGGATTTTGTTGAGTGGCTATTTTTGGAAGGATTCTCTACAATATATATGTATACACGTGTATGTAAGTAACATATTAGACGACGAAGCCTGCATTCTCATTCATGTTCTCAAAGTGTAAAACTAAACATAATCGCGTACGTACGCATACATACCTACATATATGTACGCATATTTATATAAATCGTGACCAACCAAAACCAAAACCAAAACAAACAAAATAAAGTGTTGGCAGCTGTAATATTTATAATGACCATGATATCGCCCGTCAGCCGTCCAAAGCCGTTTTAGTGACAAAGTCCTTGAAAAAATGTGGAAAGCAGTAAAAGAAATGAAACGCGCGTGTGCGGAATTGCCTGCCTATCAGCATATGTATGTATGTAGCATGTTGAATCGGCATTGGTGAGGGTGCGAGGGGTCGGAAAGAAATACGAAAAATTCATGCAACAAATGTTCGCGAGTGAATACTTTAATGTGCTTTTCGTTTGATGTGTGTTTTAAATCAAATGTTGCATAAAAACTGACTGTTGAGTAACGAAAAAATATAAAATTTTTTTAACCACAACCATAATTCAACAACTAAATACGCGTAAATGTATGCTTTTGATAACACGAATAATACTCCATTCAAATAGAAGGTAAATATTAAATTAAAATTATTATTATTATAGTGGTTTCCAATAAGAGTGATATGATTTCTTAAAAAAACACACACTAATTATTAAGGATATTCAAATATTTTTTATTTAAAGTGAAGTACAATCGATACAATTAAGTTCCGAATATAATATCATTCAAATGACTTCTTTTGCAGTAAGCACGTTCAATATTGACATTTATAGCTTGAAGAGAGTCTGGTTTGAGCTAAGGGCCAATGACTTCAAATAACCTCACAAGAAGTAGTCTAATGGTGTTAAATCACAACTTCTTGGAGATCATTCAATGTCACACTTTCTTGAAATAATCGAATCTTCAAACCTTTCTCACAATAATTCGGTTGTTGCAAATGCTATGTGACACGTAGCCCCCCTTGTTGGAACCAAATGTTGTTAAGATCAACTTCTTCCAATTTTGGCCATAAAAAGTTGGTTATCATCGATCTATATCGCTCTCCATGGACAGTAACGACCGATGATTCCACCAGACCAAAAACCACACCCAACTGTCAATTTAGCTGCATGTAATGGTTGTTCATGAATAATTTATGGATTTTCTTCGCACCAGAATGGACAGTTTTTTTTATTTACCGCACTACTCAGATGAAAGTGAGCCTCATAGGAGAAGATGATTTTCTTAAAAAAAAAATCGTTATCGTTTTCAAGGTGTTCCAAAACAAAATCAGCAAATTCACGACGTATATGGTGTTTTATATGGATGCAAGCCCAAATCCTTTCTTAAAGTCCGTCAGGTTGTGGTTTGACCCAGTCCCAATTCTGGAGAACATCTTGGAATCGACGAATAGCGGTCTTCAGCAACACTTGCCTAAACAGCAGCAATATTCTCATTACTTCGACCAGTTCTTGATCTTATTGGCACTTGAAAGGAAGTGTACGTTCGAAATTTTCAACAATTTGACGCACACTGGACGATTATTACGACCATAAAATGGCAAAAGCGCACGTTGTTCTTCGGTATATATTGCCATGATGAAATTGTAAACATTATTGAATACAATGAAAAAAAAATATGACACATCATGACATGACACTTCGAAATCATATCATCCCTATAGGAAAACCCTTTATTTTCGTTGATATTACTGTTATTATTATTAGTATTATTATTAAAATTATAAATACCACGTTTTTCAGTTAAAAAAAGGTACTTGTACGCAGGTAATGATATGTAAATCTAAAGACGAGAAATCTAAATATGTAACGTCGCACTGAAACAATGCGAAAGTGGTTCCAGGGTGGCCGACGGTTACCCAGAAGAGAGGTTTTTAGTGACTTGCAAGTGGCACATACCATTTCTATGACGGTAGGCATTTTCTATCCTCACTCGTTAAAAAAATATTACTGTTATTATTATTAAGTTACCGTTACGATCGTTATTATTATTTTTTTTTTATTATTACTATTTTTTATTAATTTTTAATTTTTATTGCTATTTTGTAATATTATTTTTATTATTATTGTTATTTTTTTTTTGCGAGTGAGGAAAAAAAATGCCTACCGCATCGTCATTGTGTCGTCACAGCAATAGTATGTGCCACTTACAGGTCACTAAAAAATCTCCTCTAAGGAACCGTCGCCTACGCTGGAACCGCTTTCGCTTACTTCAGGGTGGCATTTCATGTTTCTGTTTATAAGATTTACTTCTCTGTACCTGCGTCCAGGTCACGCTTTTGATTACGGAGTACATTCTCTACATATTCTGATATTAATCGTCGTTTGTCTTCGCTAGATAGCTGTTATCGCACCGATCAGTTCTGCTAGTGTGATCCTCCGTTCTTGCCACCGTATACACTTAAAAAATGTGTGATCGGCATCATCATGTTCTGAGTAGTCGTAAATGCACTTAGGATTATCTGTTTTTCTCATTCTGAAGAGGGACTTTTTAAAATATCCGTGCCCGGATAGCATTTGCGTGACATAGAAGTTTACTTCCCCGAAGTCTCTGCTGATCAATTCATATAGGTTTTTAATTAATTTCTTCGTCCAACTACCTCTAGATTCGTTCGTTCACCTATTTTGCCATTTTTATATAGTTTCTGACCTCACCTCTTCTATGATGTTTATATCAATTCTATCTTGCCAAAGACTTTTCAGCTCCCAGATCTTTTTTCGCTCAATAGCCAGAAGGTCGATTGGTATGCAGCCGCTTATTACTAAGATTACCGTATCTGACACTGTTCGGTAGGCTGACGACTCTCTCAGGGTTGCTAGGCGTTGTACTCTGCTTAGTATATTACATCGTTAGGTTGATTTTCAGCGTGTCTGCCCAGACTTCTGCACCGTATAGAAGGATGCTTGTGTTGGTCGACAAGAGTAATTTCCTCTTTTGTTGTATTGGTCCTCCAATGTTTGCCATTAGTCGGCTAAGTTGCGCTATTATCTTCTCTGCGGCGTATTGTACCTGTGGCCACAACGTCAACCGCTGCGAGTCTAGTCTTACGCCAAGGTAGTTTATGGTCCTTTTTGTTTGGAAAGTAGCAAGAGTAGTCTGCAAGCTTATTTCCAGTGGAATGTGCTTATTTGTCAATAACAGAAGTTCGGTTTTCTCCGTGGCTAGCTTGAGACCGTGTGAGTCTAGCCAGATTTGAGTTGTTATCATTACTTGGTCTAGCTTCTTGGTTTAGCAGTTTTAACTGCAGCATTATTATTGTTATTATTTTTTATTTTATTTTTTATTTTATTTTTTACTATTATGTACTATTTTTTATTATTTTTTATTTTTTTTTACTATTTATTATTATTATTATTATTATTATTATTATTGTTATTATTATTATTATTACTCGTATGATTGTTATTATTTTTATTATTTTTTACTGTATTATTACTATGATTTTTTTTGTGATGTTCATCAGTGACATTACTACTTGTTTTAAGTATTCAAAATGTCTCCTGTATGCTGATAACATGAAGATCTTTAGCAATATAACGTGTTCCTCTGACTCGTTTAAACTTCAGAGTGATCTAGACAATGTTGTAGCTTGGTGCCAGAAAAATATGCTTCCCTTAAATATTAAAAAATGTTCCCATGTCTCCTATTCCAAGTCCCGTACTCTTATCCCTACTTCATATTTTATTGGAGGCTCACAATTAGGCATTGTTTCCAAAATCACTGATCTTAGGGTGGTCTTTGCTTCCAAGTTCTCATTTAAAAGCCATCTTAATTATACCCTAGCTAAGTCGTACTCTATGCTGGCTCTTGTTAGACGTTTCAGTTCAGATTTCTCGGATCCATATACTTTAAAGACACTTTTTACATCCCGCTTATGAATCTAGATGTTTGCTTATAAATATTAAGACATTAAATTGTAGGAGAACCTCTCTATCTCTAACTTTCATCTTTAACTTGATATCTGGGGTGGTGGATTGCCCCTTTTTACTTGAACGTGTTTTCTTTCTTATTCCTAATATTTGTTTAAGGAATCATGCCACATTTTATGTGGGGCTGGCGAGGACCAATTATGCTGCTAGTGCTCCTGTTGTCAGAGCGCTTAAAGAGTTTAATTTTCTCCCGAATTCTTCAGTTTTGGATTTCTCCTATTGTGGAAAAAAGTTCAAAATGTTACTTAATGTCCAGTTAAGTTAGTTTGTATTTGCCTACTTTTGTTGTTGTTGTAATTAGTCTGTAAGAAATATAACAATTTCAAGATTAAATAAATAAATAAATAAATAAATAAATAAATAAATTATTATTATTAATATTACTGCGATGATCGTTATTACTATTTTTAAGATTTTTTTATTATTATTATTTAAATTTTTTTTTTCTTTTTTTCTTTGTTTTTTATTTTTATTTTTTATTCTTATTATTACTCGTATGATTATTATTAGAATTTTTTATTATTATATTTTATTGTTATTATAATTTCTTTATTAGATTTTTATTGTTATTATTTTTTAAATTTATTTTTATTTTATTATTGTTATTATTATTATTATTATTATTTTTGTGTTATTATATTATTTATTTTTAAACAATATTCATTGATAATAACGAAACTACTTCCATTGAAACATAACTATTCAAACCTGCATTCGTAATAGTTTTCAAAATCCTTTTTCAATTTAATAACCTACTCCATTCTCAAGCTTGCGTGTGTGTGTGTGCCTGTGTTGCTTTAGTTGAAGAATGCCTTCGCTACAACCGACCGTATAACTCAATTAAGATTGGCTTTTATGCCGCGTAATCGTTGCACACCAATTCATTTATCTGCGTGTATATATATATGTGTACCAATGTTACAAAAAGGAATAATAACAGCAGCAACAACAACAAAATGTATACGTAGGTGTTCTTGCAAGCGGATATAATCTTATACTGGTCTCGGCTGAGGTGTGGCGCTAGTATTGAAGTGTGTTACATACATACATACAAGTTGTTGAATGCGATGAGAGTGAGAGAGAGAGTGCCAGAAGTGAATTGTGCATTTGCTTGCATTTGCTAGTTTTAATTCCCATTTGCATTCGTTTGATTACTTTTATTTGCTTTACTTTCGTTCGTTTTGCGCGCTCACTATGTAAATATGCATGTTTGTATGTAACGTTTTTTTTCACCTTTATCACTACATATTATTTATGTTAGCGCAGCGCTTAATTTAGTTATGTGCATCTTTGCTCCGAAGGGATAATAATAAATAATATGAAAGCTTAAATTTATGCATTCATCGTTAGTGTTTAACAAATGGCATCTTTTAATTTTATTAAATATCTACGTGCATTGCACTATTTGAGCTTTGTTTACACTCAATTTTTTTTTGTATTCTATGGTCAGCTGGCTACGATTGAGTGGTTTTAAAAAAACCTTGCATGCTTTTGCTAATAAAATCGGGCATAGAGTTTCTGAACGGATTTCCCATCATCTCACATTTTCGAAAAAAAAACTGATTGAAACCTCTAAAAATAACGTTTTTTGCCATTCAAGTGATTAATTATTATTTTGGCCCTAATTTTCAAGAGGCGTGTGTTTGACAGCTGTCGGATCATTAGTTTGTGAATTATAGCATTTTGTGTGAATCAATTTTTGTTTGAGTTAAGCATGTTGATAAAATTAGCTTTTTGAAGGCCAAAATATAGTTGAAGCAAAAACTTGGTTTAGTAATGAGTTTCCGGACTTTGCTCCAGAAAAATCAACCATCGAGGATTGGTATGCTAAATTTAGACGTGGTGAAATGAGCACCGAAGATGTTGGATTTAAAACAGAATTGTGACGAGTTTTAAGAAGTTTTAATAATTTTTTTACCAATTTATTTACTACTCTTTTGCGTAAAGTATAGAAGCTTCTCTTCAACAATGTAAAGGGTACTCCCTTTCGAGGTTGCCTACTTTTTTAAAGAAAAAAGACACAGAAAATTCAAATTTAATGGGAAATGTTTATTATCATTCGAAAGAACATTCCTTGGCATTTATTTTTAGAAGATTATCTCTTGTATATGTTTGCCGTCTCAGATGGTCCATCCGTTGAGTCCAATTTTCGATGATATGTTTGAGCATTTCGACTGGTAACTGGCGAATGACACGCGTGATGTTTTACTCCAAAGCCTGCATCGAAGCGAGACGCATAGGCTATAGACTTTACATATCCCCACAGGAAAAAGTCTAACGGTGTGATATCACACGACTTTGATAGCCAATCGACCGGCCCCAAGTGTGAAATTATCTGCTCATCTAAGTGTTTTCTCATGAATCCATTGATTGATGCTATATGTGGGAAGTGGCGCCGTTTTGTTGAAACTCAATGTCGCGGAGATCATGAGCTTCAATTTCAGGCATCAAATAGTCGGTTATCATGGCGCGATAACGGTAGTCATTGACGGCTACGTCCTGACTGGCAAAATTTTTGAAGAAATACGGACCGCTCATCCCACCGTCCCACAAACCACACCAAACCATTATTTTTCTGGATGAAATGGTAGCTCTTGAATCTCTTCAGGTTTCTCTTCGTTCCAAGTGTGACACTTTTGCTTGCGTACATACCCCTTGAGCCAGAAATGACCCTCATCGCTGAACTAAAATGTGGCTCGAAAACAACGGATATTCTTGGGTATTTTCAAGAGCCCATAGAGCGAAGCGATGTCGCTTGGGAAGGTCGAGCGGCTTCAGTTCTTGCACAAGCTATATTTTGTACGCTTTCAATTTAAGATCTCCACGTAGAATGCACCAAGTCTTTCCGTACCTCAGTCCGAGTTGCTGCGAACGGCGACGAATCGATTCTCCACGGTCTTCGTGTACACTCTCAGCTACGGCCGCTATATTTTCTTCACTGCGTGCTGGACGTGGTCTATTCGGTCGAATATTATCCAATAATGAATGCTGGGTCTCAAGATAGGTGATGGTGTTGCGAATAGTATGCTCAGTAGGCCGATTATGTTGACCATAAGTTGAGCGAAGCGTGCGAAACACATTCTTTACAGAACGTGAATTGGCGTAATAAAGTTGAATGATTTGTAAACGTTGTTCAGGCGTAAGTCTTTCCATGATGAAATGGCAAACAATACTGAACAAAAATTACATGACAACTTGATACGACTCACGCGTGATCTATCAAAAAAAAGGCTATTGAAAAAAGTACCTCTACTTGGATCACCCTTTATGTTTATAAAGAATAGTTGCAAGTCCAATTTCGAATTAAAAATTCTTCTTTGATGTACAGGTTTATATATATGGAATGTAAAATGACGATTAAATAAAGTACTAATATTCCTATTTTGTAACTTCTTTTTGGCTACATTTTCACTGCCTTTTCACAAATCTGGAACTAAATATGTTATCCCTTTTCTAATACTCTCCAAAATGCAACCGCTTATAAGCCAATGTCAAAATTCCCTTGTCATTACTTATACAACCTTTAATTATCATGAAGTACAAGTGTGTATGTTATTCAAATTTTATATTCAAATACCTGAAAGTCAACTATAGTCAAAATTTATTTTGGTTTATATTGATAAAAAACAAAGTATGACAGTTTCACGTCTATAAATTAAAATTAATTATTCATGAGTAGTACATAACATACTAGTATTTATACGACAAGACAGAAAGCAATTAAGTTTGTCACCGTCTACAGCAAATGAACTATCCTAATTTTGTCACTTTCATTTAAAATTTTACTTTCACAAACCCTTTTTACACTTTTCACACAAGGGAAATTAACGTGTTGCTCTTGTGCACACTAAAATCAAATAAAATTATGAGAATTTCACATAATGCAATTTTCAAAGACACTCTCTAGCTAAATAATAATTATATTGAATATAAAATACCTTTTTACTGTAAGCATTTAAGGTTTTGACTCACACCATTTGAATACTGGTTAAAATTGTTTTAATCCAAAGAAAGTTTTTTTAATTTAGAATTCGAACAAAATGTAAAAAATCTGCTTAGAAAAAGGAAACATTTAGCCTTTGAAAATATGCAAATCAAAGAGCTGTGGTTATTGTTAAAAAGTTCACACCCACCGTTCATACATTTAAACTGGCAACTTTTTATGTCGCTGCTGTTCAGTTTATTTTAGAAAGTTTAGTGGTTATTTTGATGTGGTTTAAGAGCTCGCCTATTTGTATTTATATAAAGAGACGTGCTTATGTATGTAGTTGGCGCTGATAGTAGATTTTTCATGCGTATCAAAAACCGCGCTTTGAACGACATTTACGAGCAGAAGTGTACATTATAGACAAAACAATAACAATATTGTTCAATCACTGGAAACTTTATGGTGATTTTAGTATTAGTAGTGCGTATGTGTGTCAAGGGGTTCTTCAACTCAAACATTATCGGCGCTTTGTAGCCGCTGAAGCTATTTTCGGCCGAGCTCCTCCTCCAGTTTGTGGCGTGCGAGTTGACGTTTTTTCCATCGAATGCTCAGGCCTACAGTTTTTATGAGGAGCTTTTAATTCATGTCAGGAATACACTCGGAGGGCTTGACATTCACTGCCGAGGGTGACAGCAATGAGAAAAATTAATTCGGCAAATGCGGCCACCTATCATCACTATAAATTAGGAAAATGCGCACTTAAAAATATGTGTGGCAGCAAAAGATAGTATCTGAGATTTTTTTTTACATACAAACTTATAATTCAACAACTGCAAGGAGCATCGATATTTGAGAAGTATTTTATTAGCCAGCCGATAACTATACAAGAGAATAAAATGGCGATTCAGGAGAAGTATTGCTGCTTTTTTTCTTACAGTGGCTCCCCGAACCAAGGCCCAATAAAGTAAATTTCCCGGTTGTGCGTAAGGTTTGGGTAAATCCTGCCCCAATGAAAAATCCAGAAATGCCCTTTTGATGGCGACCCCTGCAAACGTTTTAAGGATTACGATTTGAGGGCATGCACCTGGAATGTCCGGTCCCATAATTAGGAAGGTGCCGCTGCTCAGTTGGTTGATGTACTCGTAAGACTAAATCACCGCCGTCCAAAAAATGGGATGGACGGGACAAGGACGGAAGAAGGTGGGTCCTTGTGAAATTTACTATAGCGGTCTTATAAAGCAGCGCAAATTTAGAGCATACTCATGTGGGGACCAAGGAGGTAATCTTGTCCTTGATGGCCAGGACATACTGAGTTTATTGAGGGAACCTGTTGAATGGTAGTGAAAGTGCGACACCCAGAGATGGTAAACCCGAGCCCCCAATTAGAGATGATGGTATAAACATTGCAACTCCCGATTATGACGGCGTGTGAAGAGCGACTGTCCGCCTAAAAAATAACAAAGCGGCAGGAGCCGATGGTTTACCGGCCGAGCTATTCAATACGCTATGTAAACTGACCCTGGATCAGAATCAGAAGCGCAGTCAGAAATGGGAACGATTAAAGAAGTGTGATACTTTACCGTGTGATTTCTTCAACCTGATCTTGGAGGAAATAATAATAGCCGCAGGGCTAAATAGACAAGGTAACGTGTGATTTCTTCAACCTGATCTTGGAGGATAATAGCCGCAGAGCTAAATAGACAAGGTACAATATTTTAAAAAAAGCGTACAATTGCTAGCGTATGCCGATAATATTGATATCATTGGCCACAAAAACAGCACTGTTAGTTCTGCTTTCTCCAGGTTAAGCAAGGAAGCGAAGCGAATGGGTCCCGAAGGCAAGACGAAAAATCTGCTACCATCAAACAAATAGTCAGCGCTTTTGCGTCATGGCCCCTACGTCACTGTTGGCAGTCATAACTTCGAAGTCGTAGATAATTTCGTCTATCTAGGAACCAGCATTAACAACACCAACAATATCAGCCTTGAAATTCAACGCCAACAGGGGCTACTTTGAACTGAGTAGACAGATAAAAAAGTAAAGTCCTCTCTCGTCGTATCAAAACCAAACTCTACAAGTCGCTCATTACTCCCCCGCTACTGTATTGTGTGGAAGCGTGAACGATGTCGGCATCCAATGGGATAGGACTAGAACTTTTCGTGAAAAAGGCTTGCGGAAAATTTATGGCCCTTTACCTGTTGGCAAGAGCGAATACTGCAGACTATAGAATGATGGGCTGTAAGAGTTATGTATATGACGACATTGACATAGTTCAGCGAATAAAAAGACAGCGGGTACACTGACTAAGTCATGCCGTCCGAGTGGATGAAAGCGCTGCAGCTTTACCCGCATAGGGAAGCAGAGGAAGAGGAAGACCCACTCCTTTGGAAAGATTTCCAATTGGCGCCAAACTGCGTGAAGAAGAAAGGAATGGCGCGCAATTATTGATTATATAATCGTGCAAGAGTGAAATTTAAGCGAATTTTCTAGAATCAATATCAATTCTCATAGCGAATTCTCTTTTATGTTTTCTTTCGACTGAGAACGGTAAAATAACTGGAATTTTGGTAAGGGTAAAAGTCTGCTAGACCCATAACAGGTGAGTCGATGTTTGTACGTTGGTATTTGTTAAATTTTTGACAAAGGATTCATCCGCAATGATAGTCTTATGAGATGATACGTTGTTGCTTTATTTCACAGTTTTGCACAATCAAACGTCTCAAAACGCAATGACAATGTTTTTTTTACCTTATGGCAAGAACAGCGAGGCCACAAGACATTTGATAGATTTTGATTGATTTTTTTTGGATTCGTGCGCTTCATCGCTAAACAAAATTCGCTTATGAAAATCGGGAACAACGGTAATCTTGTTTTGGGCCCATTGGACGAATCTACGCCTTACTTGATGATCGTGAGTCTATTCATGATGAATTGCCAAACCAAACTGAGAATAAATCGCTTGACAGCTGTTAAATCGGTCGCCATCTTGAAAAGTAATGCCAACTTAAAGTTCTATACCTCTATAAAAAACACCCTTTATTAGTACATTTCGTTAACCCATGTCTTATCACCAATTATAATGCATTCATTGAATGTAGTTTCGGGTTTAAATTGTTCTTCTTGTATTTCTTCAGCGACCTTTTTGCGACTGAACTGTTGAAGAAAATTCAGATATTTCAGATGTATATATATCTCTTTTAAACTTTGGCAAACGAAATTGCTTTGGTCATGTAAAATTTGAGACAAATTTGAAATGGACTGACAGCATTTGGCACTGAAATCCAACTAAATGTTAATCTCAACGTCAATATAAGGGACTGCTTTGTCATCTCCATAAATCACGAGTTTATATTTTTAGAATGCCGTAACCACTTCCTTCTTTCATGAATGACAAACGTGGCCTTTCTTCTCATCTTATTCTATTGATTAGGTAACATTTAAACTAAAAAGCCTAATTGTTTTAAAATTTCTTTTTTCTTGTTTCTGATAAGGAGACTATTCTTCAGTAATTCTAAGGAGACGCAACTTTCATGTAATCAGTAACTCAAAGGGTTATCTATTTACTGATTTCGAAAGTGTAGGGCTTCATTTTGACATCTGTCCAACTTAACTGTCAAACCAAACACGTTTTGCTTTGTTTAAAAGAATAACTTTGAAAAATGGATCGCTTAACAATCGCACTCAGTGTAAAAATTGTTGAAACCTACTGTAGAAATGGTAATTTAACCAGGGCCACGTGGTGCACACCCACTCAAGCAATTGATAAAATTTTAACGAAATTTGAAAATACTGCATCGGTTACAGATATTGTAAGGCCTGGGCATTATCGTTTTACTCGTTCCATCTCAAATAACACTGCAGTGAATGAAAGTGTAGCCGAAGACCCGAATGTGCCTACTTCCTGACGTTCTCAAGAGCTGGAACTCTCTTACGGCACATTATAGCCTATTTTGGATTTGAACTTACACCAACATCCGTATAAATCCAGGTCAAACAACAGCTGAAACCAGCTGACCATTTGGAGCTTGAACAACAAACAATGGACCGCGATTTTTCCAACAAACTTTTCTTCAGCGACGAGGCACATTTTGCCACACGGTGGATACGTAAATAAGCGATATTGTTGCCTTTGGTGCTCCAAGGATTCTCAAATAATTGAATAGAGGCCATTTCTATTTTAAAAAAATTTACAGTCTGGCGCACTCTTTGTTGCGGAGGTGTGATTGAACCCTACTTCTTTGAAAACGATAACAGCGAGACTGTCACTGTCAATCCGGAGCGTTATGATTGTATGATAACCGACTTTTTATGGCCTGTAATTGAAGAACATAACTTGGAAAATATGTGATTCCAAAAAGATGGTTCAACATGCCACACAACACGAGAGAATATGGGTTTATTGCTAGAAATATTTCCCGCCCGCGTAATCTCTTGTCTGGGCGATGTCAATTGGCTACCGAGATCGTGCGATTTCACAACGATGTACGTTGGCCTTTTTTGCCTCTTGAGAATTTTTAACTCTTGAGCACTTACGGCGGAGATACCGGCGAATATGTGCTAAAAAGTGGAAGTGGAAGTTCATGAAAAAAATTATTTAAATGCAAATTATTCACGTTTATTTTGGAAACCGCAAAATGGAGAACACTGTACATACGGAAGTGAAGACACCCATCATTAAATATTCGAATCTCAATTGAGAATTTATTTAATTCTACTCATTATTATTTTTTTCCACCATATTATTCAAGTATTTTTAATTTGAGTGAGAACTCATTTTTCGGTGGACTTGCTTTCCTGAAATTTATATCACTGTCCCAGTTAATTTCTTGACTTTTTACAACACAGATTTACTACAATTATCGTGTTAACGGATAAAGTGCTCTCAATTGGCTAATTGAGCGCCGGTGTGAACAGCCTCAACGACAATAATATGACTATTTAGAGCAAAAGCATTGTTTCTCGTGAACTTTATGTTACGATACCAACCAGCTTCGAGCTCGTAAACACCATGCGGTAATGTAAGAGTTTCTTATCCCGTTTAATAGCTTTCTATGTAGATCCCCCCGTGTAGCCTATACATGTGGATATGTCTCTACTTATGTTATGTTTACATAATTTTTTTTTAATATATTATACTTTATGGGTTTTTAAACATTTGGTGCTACACGTTCCTTTATGTCTAAGTACAAAGCAAAGTTGCGTTTTATGCTTTTACAGGTACTTACTTACATACTCAGACGAGTATACATTAAGCAACATTATGCATCTAACACATTAGTATAGAGTCAAGCTTGTGAAAAGGATACTCACGACAGAAAAATGAACTTTTTATGTTGAAAGCATTAAGAAACAAGCGTAAACACCTGCAGTTCATATAGGAAATGTTTAATGCACAAACACGGAAGACAGCGTTTGAGAATATGTTAATAAACTCTGCGAGGAAAACTACCCGTTGCGTACTAGTATGTTACCAGTCTGTATTTTTACACGAAGTAGCTCATTTTTCATACCTTCTTAGTGATTGTTATTTTTCACTCCACAATATGTCAATTTGGGAATGTTCGAATATGAATCGCAATCACACTGGTGAAATACTAGTTCATTATTGTATATTAAAATACCATTTCATAGAAGGAAATATAAGGTTTGGTACCTGAAATGTTAATAATACTTTTCTGAAAAAATATTACAATTTTATCATTATAAGTATCATCGCCAGGTGGCACGTGTTCTTCAACCAGCTTTAAGTATGATTTTGGTAGTTGTTGTTGTTCGTATTCAACTTTCACCATTTAGCAAATTATTTAAAAAACAGTAACTAGTCATTTTATGAGTGCTTATAGCCTAGAGGTATGTTAGGCACTTGCTTTTTGTATAATTTTGAAACAAACATGCGGCATAAACAGCGCTGTATAGGCGAGCATAGAAACAAAAGTTGATATAAAAGAAAAATATGCGACATGGTAAACAATATAAATGCACATATACACACATATAAATAAATGACGTATAGATGAAAGCAGTTGACCACATGAAATATGGGTCAAATGACTTCCTCGTCACTTAGAGTCAACATCATTTTAAAAGGTTTGTAAAGCTTTTTCAATATTTCTTTTTTTTCAAGATTTATAGTTAAATCTACAAACATATATGTTCACATATTTAAGTTTCCAGTTGCAAGTAAGAACCGTTTAAATATGATTTTTCTATTTTTGGATTGGTATATTAACAATTTTCGAATTATCAATGCTAATTAGAACAATTTCTCTACATACCTCTTGGTAAAAGGCTATTATTTCGAGGATCTCTTTTTCTAAAAACATTTTTATTAACTTTGGCACGAAGTATGTAAGTAACAGAAGAAGAGGGAGAGAGAGATCCAACCAAAATTTATACCGGTCGGATCAGAACAACGAGCTAAGTTGATTTAGCCCTGTCGGTCCGTCCGTCTGTCCGTCCGTCTGCTTGAACTCAGACTAACAGATCAATTGAAAAGTTCTCGGCCTACCATAGTAAAATATATTTTTTGTCAAAGCTCATTACACTTTTTATTCGACATAGTTTAATTCAAGGGTAATACACTGATTATAGAGACCTTCCAACTTTTCGATATCATTTTTGTAGTACGATTTGTTCTTTGCTTCAAAATAGTCCTCAGTTTCGGCGATCACTTCTTCATTCGACGGAAAATTCTTCTCAGCGAGAATTCATTTGAAATCTGTGAACAGAAAATAGTCGCTGGGTGCCAGATCTGGAGAATAAGGTGGATGGGGAAGCAATTCGAAGCCCAATTCATGGATTTTTGCTATCAATTTCACTAACTAGTGATACTCATTGCCTTGATGAAACAGCACTTTCTTCTTCTTCAAATGCGGCCGTTTTTCGGCGATTTCGTTCTTCAAGCAGTCCAATAACACTATGTAATAGTCGCTGTCGATAGTCCTTCCTTTTTCAAGGTAGTCAATGAAAATTATTCCATGCGCATCCCAAAATACAGACGCGATATCCTTGACAGCCGACTGTTGCATTTTCCCACGCTTTGGAGCGGGTTTATCGAGTGAAATCCGCTCGGATGACTTTCGATTGTAGTTCGGAGCCATGATGGAGCCATGTTTTATCCATTGTCACATATCAATGCAAAAACTCGTTTTTATTACACTTGAACATCTCCAAACACTGCTCCGAATCATCAACTCGTCTTTGTTTTTGGTCAAAAGTGAGCACTTTGCACAGAGCTTCCTCATACCCAAATATTCGTGAATGATATGATATTCTCGTCCAGTTGATAATTTTAGAGTGCCTGCTATCTCATTCAATTTCAATTTACGGTCATTCAAAATTATTTTGTGTATTTTTTGGATGGTTTCGTCAGTAACAACCTATTTTGGGCGTCAACTGCGTTCACCGTTTTCGGTGCTAATTTCTCCACGTCTAAACTTAGCATCATTGTTGATTTTCTTGGGGCAGAGTCCGGAAACTCGTCATCAAGCCAAGTTTTTGCTTCAACCGTATTTTTTCCCTTTAATAATAAATATTTTATCAACGCGCAAAATTCCTTCTTATCCATTTTTTTCACAATAACAAAAGTTACTTCACTCAAAATTCTATAATTCACAAATTAATGATCCGATTGCTATCAGCTATCTATCTAGCAATTTATTCACGCGACTTTTGAAGGTTAGGGCTAATTAAAAATTATTATTTACTTAGTTCTAGTAGCGCCATCTATGTGTCAGGCCGGGGACTTTCCATTTGATCTGTTAAATTATAGTTGAGATATTTCAAACAAACTGGATACGCAGATGAGGTTATACTGTATTAATCATTTTCCGGACCAATACAGCATATAGTCCTCATGTCAGTGATATGTTCATATATGATTTTTAGTATCTATAATAGGTCGAAAAAGCATCAGGAAGCGTGAAATTCAGACTTCTGCATATGTAAATTCAGATAGATGTTGGTACTGAAAATCATCAAAATTGGAGGATTACATCATATCCCCCCTCCTCTAAAACCGATTTTTCTGGTATGAGACAGTTTTTTACCGCCTAATTCATTGCTTCGGCCCGTTATCTTAGGACATCTCATTACTACATGCATGCAGACAAAACGTTATATCTAAGTACTGAAGTCAGTTAAACTTAAGTCATTTGACTCCTCCTTTCCTTCCGAAGAGACTTTAACCGCCTTGTAGTATCTCAAGCTATTCTCCCGTCAACATCTTGTTTCTCGGTTTCACCTTCAGAATAATAATCCCATGGGAAGCTTGGTGTTCTTCTTTTTATAATTTAATGGTCATGGGTGATTTTTTCTTGTCAATGCTTCACGTTGTACCGCTTTCTCATTGACTAGCTGAAATCTGGTGTTCTACGAGGGTAATCTAAGAAAAAGAAAGAAAAGTAAAGCGAAAGATCATCACTTACCTACTTATATCTATTTGTTTAAGATGCCTTCAGAGAGAGCTGGAGAGGGTATGGTCGTCAGTTTTTTTCGATTCTGCACGTGCTCTGCTCAGAACTTCTTTTGGAGCTTAGATAGGATATATACTTGTCTATATATCGTATAGTAAAGTAAATATAATTGATGCTTTATAATCGCGTAAGAGATTTTCAGGTGAGCTCCTCCTTCAATTCGTTGGGGGCATCTTGATCTTTTTTCCAGCAAATGGAGAGATCTACTGATTATTTTAAGCCAGTTCCGAATGGTTGACTTAGTTTTATTAGAAGCTTTTCATATCATGTCGGAGGGCTTGGCATTTCCAGCCCAGCGGCAACCGCTTTCGGAAAAACTTATTTTCTATAATTTTCTTTGGGTTTCGTCTGGCCAGGGTTCGAACCAACTGCTAACCACTCGGCTACTGTGATCGCTGGAGTATGACAAGTCCGTGATCTTATTTTAGGAGCCAAACAGCCACTATAAATGATCAAGTTTTGAACTCATGCTCAGACCTGATTTGCATATGGATAACAACCACACAAAAAGAGACCATACATTCTAAACTCATGTCTTCCAAGCATGAATAAGGAGCGTATTTATCGTGGTTGCCTTTAAAAGTGGAACCTTTTATTCGAGGATCTGTGTGCAAATTTATGTTTGAATTTGTTTTTATATGGTGGGCTTCTGAAATGTAGACACAAACAGAAGGACCACAAAAAAAAATTATTTTCTCACTTTTTAGTAAAATGTAGGAGTGAGGTCTCTTTTGCTCTTTTTTTAGTGAGAAGGTTTTGTTTATCTTCTTCTTCGTTTCCTCTTCTCGTTGTTTGGCGCCAAGTCAGGCCACTCTTCATCCGTTTCTTCCATCGGCGGGTATTCCTTTGAAAACTTTCAAATCTGGATTATTTGAAACCATCCCGATGTAAGCACTGCTTCTTTATACGCTGAATTATGTTAATGCTGCCGTACAACTCATCGTTCCATCGTCAGCGATAGGATCATATATTTTGAGAAAACCCATTCTGCCGAAAATTTCAAGTGTCGACTGATCGGTTGTTGTCAATGGCTATTCTTATTCACTATATAGCAGGACGGGAACTATGAGTGATCTGTAGAGCTTCATCTATATGCGTCGAGAGACAATTTTACTTTTCAACTGCATAATCAGTCCAAAGTATCATCTTTTGACAAATGTGGTACTGCGTTGGATTTCAAAGATGACATTGTTATTGGTATTAATGAACCAGGAATCAGTCCCCTGTATAGCCGAGTGGTTAGCATTGCGTACTGCAATTCTGAAAACTGGAAGGTTTAAACGGTGCGAAATATACGAAAAGTAGACTGAGGAAAGGTCCATATGAAAAAGTTGCATTTGTGGTTCCATTTACTTGAAATTTGGTTCATACTTTTTACTTGAATTAACAGCAACAGTATTTTTTCTTCCGGCATCCACAATAGCCAAGTGGTTAACATTGCGTATTACAATTCGGAAGGCCTGGGTTCGGATCCGGATTCGAGCAACATCCAAAATTATAGAAAATTAATTTTTCTAATCGCGGTCGCGCCTCGGCAGGGAATGTCAAACCCTCCGAATGTATTTCTGACATAAAAATAAAAATTCATCGGCCGCTCGCAGGCGGCTTAGAATAAACTGTCAGTCCCTCCATTTGTTGGTAAGACTGAGTTTACACACGAATATTTTTGTCGCTTTTTATCGTCAATTTCTCTTTTGCTGTCCCCAGCCATGTTCACACGGAGAGACTCTGTCTGAGCAATGTTTTGGCATTTCATTTTTTTCATTCTCAAAAAAAAATTTCAATTTCCATAGTTACCACATTCATTCGTATAAAATTTGAAACAGCTACAATGACTGTGAAATAAAAATGAAAGGGAATGTCAAAATCTACACAAACGGATAAGATGACAAAGCGTGTCAACCGAGCACAACAGAGTCGGTACGCTGCTCTCTTCGTCGTCGCCCTCTCCCCTACAAACTAAGTGTCGTTTCGACAGAAATATTCGTGTGTAAACTCAGTCTAAGAGCATCAGGACGCACATGCCACAGATTGGAGAAGGAGCTCGGCCGAAAATTGCTTCGGCGGTTACAAAGCGCCAAATATATATACGACGTGGTTCCAGAGAAAAGGATATAATAAATTTGTGCTAACGCTTTTTCTAATCCTGGAAGCACTTCTGAAATGCACTTTGCTGTATGGCCATCAGCTCTTTCTTCGATTCTAACTTGATCTCATCAATTGTGGCAAAACGCTTTCCTTTCATTGGTTTCTTCAGTTTTGGGAATAGGAAAAAGTCGAAGGGAGCCAAATCTGGTGAATAGGGTAGTTGAGGCATGATTACGGTTTTGTTGTTGGCAAAAAAAAATCACGAATAAACATTGATGTGTGGGAGCTGGTGCATTATCGTGATGCAGAATTCACGATTTCCGATCGTTTGAGCCGTATTGCTTCACGCTCACGTTGCATGACTACCTTGTAATATTCCTTATTAACTGTACGACCTTTTGGCAGGAACTCATGATGCATCACATCATTGTAATCAAGGGAAACAATGAACAGAACCTTAACCTTTTCTTTTGAACATACCTCGTATAATACTGGTTCCTAGCTATATATAACGTGAGCTGACACTTTATCGATAATGCTGTCAGAGAAAGCGACGAGGCTTGTCTGTTATTAGAACTCTAACTGGAATTCGAGCTCCAGTTTTTTATCCTGCTTTCTAAAACTGTTAGCGCCTGTAGCTATGGTCGAATAAAAATTATGCTCTTAGTCAAAACTCTGAGTTCTACTTCTCTTCCAAGTGTATTATCTTATCTTCATTTAGTTCAATATCAATTTCCTTTTTATTACTTATTTAACTGCCATATCCTTTGGGTGCAGAACTCTTTTCCGCCACTACGCTTAGTATCTATAAATCAGCATATTATTTTTGTGGCTTAAGTAAACGAAATTTTGGTGGGAAATACATATTGATACATACATATATATACATATCTTTATACATACTCGTATATACTTTCACTTTCAGTTAAGTCGACAAATGCACATAGTTGGTTTATCACTTTATTAGTACTCTACCATCATCTAACAATAAAAAAAAATTCTGAAAACATCCACTAGTCGCCAGGTTCTTTTATACGCCAATAACCACCATTTCATCTCTTTCATTTCGCTCCCTCCTCCTTCACTTCGCCCAACTGAATTGGCCATTTACGTATAGAAGAATGAGAAAATAATTCTGTTGATGGCGATTTGACAGAAATGTGTTGAGCGTTGGACGCTGCTTAGTTATGCTTCGTTGCTTACGGCATTTGCTGCAGTGTTTTCTCTATGCTTTTGTCCGTTTTGTAGGCAGTTTTACAACCATTGCCATTATGTTGTGGTATCTGCATATAGCACAGCAGCATTTACATCTTTTACGCTTCTTCTTTTTTAAAGGCAAAAAAAAAATTTTTTTAATAAAGTATGTATGCTTGTGGTGAGGGATAATGGTATCATAATGTTGTTGCTGCTTTTTTTTATCTGCAATGAGGGAGTAGTTAAAGCTTTAGGCTACCAGTTAATGTTAGTTGCTTGCCTTACGAGCTTCTACTTGTATGGTTGTGTGTGTGTTTTTTCGTTGGCTTTGTTATCCCGCTGACAGGCAAACGCGTACAAAATCGCTGACATGTTAATTTTTCTTTATCATTTATTTTCTACATTATTCGTTAGATAAGCAGCATATTCTCATATGCCTATTTGTAGTTGTATGTGTGTGTGTGTGTGGGAGTGTACAATTCGCGCAAGAAGGCACCCATCGTGATATAATCGAAATTGTTTTATGTTCTGGAAAAATGTTCGTAATAATAGTTGGCATCTAATTGCATAAGTAAATCAATGGAAAATGATTGTGCAAGCAAAATTTTCAAATGGTAGCAGAACACAAACCGTTTAAGTAAGCCTAATCTTTGTAGCCCATTTTGTGCTACTTGAGGTTCCAAGAAATGCAAAGGCTGATGTCAACGCCGTCCAGAAGATGCGATAGACGGAATAATGGGTCCTTATGACATTTAGTACAGTCGTAAAATCAAGGAGCGCAAGTTTGGTATCGGATTGGTGGTAGGGGGAGTCTTCTTGTGTACCACGGTAAATGAGCGTCTAGTCACAATCCGCATCTAATTGAAGTTCTACAACATATCTCTAATTTGCGTCTACGACCCGACGGAAGTGGACTGCCTCTGCAACAGTATTCAAATAGTGCTTGCGGATTGCAGCCCCATGGTAGGCAAAGAAGATACTTTCGGCACAACAGCCGGAAAATTCAACCTTTATGGCGAAAAATCTCCCAATTGGGCCGTGGCTGATCGACTTAGCCAGGGCAAGAAATATAGTTAACTGTAGACCACATTTCGATACAAAAAAATTCATTAAGTTGCATGACTGTATACGGATCGAAAAACTCGCAACCAGATCGATCAGGTTGTAATAGGCGGACGACACGTCTCCAGTGTTTTAGACGTGCATACTTCCCGGGTCCTAACACTGACTCGAACCACTATCTTGTTGTAGCCAAGATACGCATCTACCTCTGGCAATCAATAACGCACGTCAAACAACATAGGCAAGGTTGGACGTCGAAAAGCTGCACTCACAACAGACAGCCTTGCTGTTTTCTACTTGACATGCACTCCTGATGCCTGAGAGCATTCATCATTAACTCAGCATAAGGGAACTGTGGACGGTATTTCAAGTTTCCTATGTGCAACTGTCAAAGCAACTATTACTCTTCGACATGATAGTAAAAAGAGCTGGTATGATGAGGATTACCATACTGTTATCAGAAAGATGCCCGGAGGTATAGAGATACGGAAACAAGACGAGTTTGTAGACAGAAAAAGAGAGAGGCGAAAATGCACGAGTACGAAGAACTTGAGGAGATGATCAACAGTTGAAATTCTAGAAAACTCCACGAAAATATAAGGCGACTTTTAGACTGTTTCAAGAATGGAAATTTTTTTGGTAAGGACGAAAAATGGAATCTGAGGATTGATGATTCATTGATTTCAGAGTATAATGGGTATATGGAGGGAATACTTCTGCAGCTAGCTTAACTGCAGTGAATGGGAAACCCCGATGATAGCGTACCCGAAAGCAGAATTGATGGTGATGGTACAGACATACCATTCCCCGACTATGACCGTGCTCGAATAGTGATTGCACGCTTAAAGAATAAAAAGGTCATTGAGGCCGGCGAAGAACTTACAAGGTGTACGCATCAGTTTCTTTGTAGTTTCTTTGGTCGGACGAAAGCATGCCCGATGATTGGAACCTAAGTTTGCACTGCCCAAACCACAAAGAAAGGACCCCAGAGTTTGCGCCAATTATCGTGGAACTAGCATTCGAGCGTACTTTATGAAAGATTAAAGCCAACTGTAGGGAACTAATTGTAGCTTATCACTATGGCTTCAGACCATTAACCAGATACTCGTCTTTAGTCAAATTTTGAAAAAGACCTGTAAAACAAGGAACGACACAGACTATCTTTTCATCATTTCACTTTATACGGCTGTGTAAATTTCCGCTGGATAATACCAAAAACGCAGTCAGAATAATAGAGAATATTCTCTTCGAGCCGTTCGTTGATAAACCAGGTTTCAGACAGGATTACTATCGTGTAACTTCTTTAACGTTCTCACATTGGAGAAAATAATAAGGCTTGCAGAACCAATTAGAGAAGGCAAAATCTTCGACAAGAGCCTACAACAGCTGGTAATATTGATAAAATTGGCTAGGCTAGACATCAGGATGGTGCCACGTGTAGAATTTCTGGCAAGTGAGGAGAGTTTTTGACTGTCATTCCCTAGGAGTTGCCAGGAATGATAGACCAAGTATCCTGTTGGTAGCCAACAAACATCCGTTTGGAGGCGAGATAAAGTGATAAAATGTGAAGGCGAGCCTCACGCGATTGTGTGTAGGATTTGGGACCATCACTTGAAAATTCTGCCCCAATGAAAAATTATGTAGACACAAAAAAAAAATATCGGCCTCGAAATCGAACGAAAAATCACTCCGGCCAACAGGTGGACTGAGCAGGCAATTGAAAATTAAAATTCTCTCTCTATCAACATTTCAGGAGAAGCACCAAAAGTCGCTCATCATTCCCGTTCTGCTATATGGCGCGCTGAAAGTAGATTTTGCAAGTAGTGCAGACAATGGGAAGATGAGCCTATAGGATATACGGCGACTATCACATAGTTCAGCGAATAAAAAAAGATATCGTGCAGCTCGTTTTTACATGATGTTAATGAATGTTAATGAACATGTTGGAAGGAATTGAGACCTTCTCGGACTTCATTGTGCTTAGTAGTTATCTAAATCTTGCCTTGGAGGTATCTGTGTTTTATTATATCTTTCTTGAATATGAAATATATTAACTTTGATCATAGCATATAGTCCTCACACAATCTAGTTATGCCGATATGAGGTTTTGGGTAAAAAATTCTGTCAAAAAAGCATATGAGGTGCGTTCAAAGGAAAAGGTGAAAGTTTTGCTCACTGTTTTCTTTGATTACAACGGTGTGGTCCAATATGACTTGCTGTCAAAAGGTCGTACAGTTAATAAGGAATACCAGAGGGCGATCCAAGAAGAGGTACTTTATTCAATAGCCTTTTTTTGACAGATCACGCGTGAGTCGTGTCAGGCTGCCGTGTTATTTCAATTCAATATTGAAATGTCATTCATCATGGGAAGACTTACGCCTTAACAACGTTTACAAATCATTCAACTTTATTACGAAAATTCACGTTCTGTAAAGAATGGGTTTCTCGCGCTTCGTTCAACTTATGGTCAACATAATCGGCCTACTGAGCGTACTATTCGCAACACCATCACCCGGAGATGAGACCCAGCATTCATTATTGGATAGTATTCGACCGAATAGGCCACGTCCAGCACGCAGTGATGAAATTATAGCGTCCGCAGCTGATAATGTACACGAAGACCGTGGAGAGTCGATTCGGCGCCGCTCGTAGCAACTCGGGCTGACGTATGGAACGACTTGGCGCATTTTACGTTGAGATCTTAAATTTAAAGCGTACAAAATACAACTTGTGCAAGAACTAAAGCCGCTCGATCTTCCTCTTGAAAAGTTCCAAGCAGATCCGACGTTTTCGAGCCAAATTTTGTTCAGCGATCATTTCTGGCTTAATAAGTATATAAACAAGCAAAAGTGCCGCATTTGGGACGAAGAGCAACCCGAAGAGATTCAAGAGCTGCCATTTCATCCAGAAAAAACAACGGTTTGGTGTGGTTTGTGGTCCGGTGGAATCATCAGTCCATATTTCTCCAAAAATGATGCCGGTGAGAACGTAACCGTCAACGGCGACCATTATCGCGCCGTAATAACCGACTATTTGATGCCTGATATTGAAGCTCGTAATCTCCGCGATATTTGGTCTCAACAAGACGGTTGACTTCCCACACATAGCACCAATCAATGGATTTATTGAGAGAACACTTCGGTGAACAGATAATTCACGTTTTGGGCCGGGCGATTGGCCACCAAGATCGTATGATATCACACCGTTAGACTTTTTCCTGTGGGGTTATGCAAAGTCTAGAGTTTATGCAGACAATCCGGCTTCGATTAGGGCTTTGAAGCAAAACATCACGCATTTTACCAGTTCGTCAGTTACCAGTTGAAATGCTCGAACGAGTCATCGAAAATTGGACTCAAGGGATGGACTATCTGAGACGTAGACGCAGCCAACATTTGAAAAAGATAATCTACAAAAAATAAATGCCAAAGAATGTTCTTTCGAATGATAATAAACATTCCACATTAAATTTGAATTTTTTGTGTTTTTTTTTTTCTTTAAAAAAGTAGGGTACCTAGAAATGGATCACTATTCATATATAATGAAGTTAAAATTGGTACTGAAATCTAAGGAAATCGGAAGTCTATACCTTAGGCGCCATATAAGCTATTTGTTCAGCTAAGAGTATTAATATTTAATGTTTAAATGCTATAAAATAAACTATATATGTTCATCAACGGATAAAGACTCCGGCAAGATCGAAGACAGAAATTCTTTTTGTTTTTATTTGCCTGAGATATTAATTATTTTTGTAAAATTATTAAATTTCTAAATCTAAATATAACATTTCAACTATTTTATTTTCTCCGTTTCTTTCAGCTCCGCGGCTGCAAATGCAACACAACAATGAAATGCATGTTGACAACATGGCCGCGAGCAGAGTGGATATCAACCGAAAACATTCATTGTCAACAGTCAAAAATACAGTTACTTACAACAGCAAAAACAACAACAACAACACCAACAAGTTGGTCAATGAATGTCAGTCGAATGAATCATTGGAAATTCCGATGGTATGGTGGGCCGCACAGACAATTGATTTTGAGCAAAATCAACAATACAAAACACAAATCCCCATCTCACATCCCAACCAACCGAACGACAGCACTACAATGTCAAATGGGTCGCACACCGGGCACGATGCCGAGTCAGTTGCTCATTTCGCTTTTACTAGCGTTGCTATTGGTGTTACAAGCTGAAGCTGTTGTGGGTGCATTAGCCGTGGCGGAAGCAGCGACAACAGCATCGACCTCAGCCACATCTGTCAATTTAAAAAGTATTATTCGCATCGGCGATGGCAATATCGTTACCAGAGTGAGTATTACGCCATTATATTTGTGGTTGTCATGAATACTATACAACGGAGGGGAGTATTATTCCATTAGTTCGTGGAAGGCAATGAATGTAGGCTAGACAAAATAATAATTTATAATTTTTTCACTTTCAATCTTTCTCTTTTGAATTTATATGTTATTTAATCGGTTATTTATGTGTTTCCAACCGATGAAAAAAGTAATCTTTGCTTTAGCTAAAAAATTACCCCATATTAAGTACCGTTGCCCTTAGCAGATGTCCTTTCTATATTTAGATTTTGGAAAAAATAAAAGTAGCCGAAGACCCAGGGGAGGACCGTATAGTAGGTGAAAAAGGGTTTGAATGCAACCGTTGTATTCCTGCTTTTGAAAACCGGCGCTGGCGCTACTCATCACAGTTGGTTTCCCTGTCATTCTAATTAAAAGGTATTAAGGGAAGGGTTGACACATCCGGAGTCTATTATGTACAAGTTTCCTCTTCATCCCCTCCATTATACTTATACTTACCATTGAACTCAGAATTTTACATTTCGTATGAATTTTACTCGTTTATAATCACATTAACTTTAAATGTAAGTATAAAAGTTTAAGCCAAATTGCATTCAAAACGGCTGACAACCACAACAACACAAGGTCATTTGATAGCCAAACTGGTATTCATTAAAAAATTCCATCATATCTGAATTATGATACTTTTCATTACATATATATGTATGTATAAGTATTTATTTTCATGATTTTCCTCATTTTGGTGTAAAAATTTAATTATAGCTTTTAATTATCGAAAAAATTGCTGTAAACTCTTCACAAATGGAATCGTGTACTTATATACATAACATATGTATGTTTGTAACAAATTAAAATCGTTTCATGTTTAAGTGTATGTAAGTATAACAACTTGTGCTACAAGCTTACATGTTTGCCTTTTCCTTGTAGCCTCACTAAGGATGCTCTTATTTTATTTTAATTTAACAAAGCTAACAGAGAATTTGGGTCTATCATGAAATCCCGGCAAAATAAATCCCGAAATACAAAATACCGAAACACATAATTCAGACACGAACAAATCCCGACAAAATATAAACTAGGCACAACGCAATGCAGGCACGTCACAATCCAGAAGAAAAAAATACCCGCAAAGAGTCCAGAAATTTTTAAAAATAATTTAAAATTTCGAGATTTTTTAAAATTATTTTTATACTACTTATATTTCTGAATTTTATATCTCGAATATTTTCAACTCAAAAATTATGCTTAAAAAAGATATGTAGATTTCCTATTTTCAGAGAAGAATTTTTAAAATATTTGGTTCGTCAGTTGTGCTCAATAAAAAAATCCTTTTTCTTAAAATCCTAGTAAAACGTTGGACTCGGAGGCTGCTTAGAATAAACTATACGTCCATTTGTTTTGAAAACATCAAGACGTAGACTACAAATCAAAGAAAGAGCTCGAATATACAGGGGTTATACAGGGTTATCCAATTTTCGATTTCCAAAATAAACGTACCAAAAATTCACATATTGGGCGGTTTTCAAGCGCTCCGAATTAAAGGTTTATCCGATTGTCGGAGCCCCAAATGTGACAATTTTGCCACCCAGGGATAAATGTGCTTGATGTTCAAGAATCCAATCAACGTAACTACGGTTAAGTGAATGGTCAGCTGTCTTCAGTCTTATGTGTGAGCTGGACACCTCTTGATAATGTCGAGTAATATACACATTCGGGTCTTCGGCTACACTTCCACTTACAGCAGTGATATTTGAGTTGGAACGAGCAAAACGATGATGCATAGGCCTTACATTATCTGTAGCCGATCCAGTCTCTTCAAATTTCTTAAAAATTTTACCAATTGCTTGAGTAGTTGAACGATTATGTGCACCATAGTCTCTTTTTAAAGCACGATCATCATTTTGGTAAAAGGTTTCAATAATCCTAACGCGTTTTACAGTTGTTGAGGGATCCATTTACATAAATGCCTGACTTTTAACTAAAACATAACTTGTTTGGTTTCGAAACCACCTAATGGAAATATGTATGTAAATAACAGGTCAATTAAAAAGGCCCGGCCTACCATAGTAAAACACATTTCTTTGGCAAAATTAATTTTTTTTATTCAACACAGTTCCCTACAAGGGTGATACACTGATTATAGCGACCCTCCAACTTTTCGATACCATTTTCGTAGTATGATTTGCCCTTTGCTTCAAAATAGGCATCAGTTTCGGCGATCGCCTCTTCATTCGACCAATTCGAAGCCCAATTCATATATTTTAGATATAGATTTTACTGATTTGTGGCACGATGCATTGTTTTGGTGAAACAGCACTTTTCTTTCTTTAAATACGGCCGTTTTTCGGCGATTTCGTTCACTCGTATGACTGTCGATTGGACTTCGGAGTGAAATTATGAAGCCATGTTTCATCCATTGCCACAAACCAATACTAAACATCCCCAAGCTTTGCTCCGTATCATCAACTCATCGTTGTTTTTGGTCAAAAGTGAACTCGAGTGGCACCCACTTTGCACAGAGCTTTTTCATACACAAATACTCGTGAATAATATGATGTGCATGTTCAGTTGATATCTTTAGAGTGTCTGCTATTTAATTCAAGTACAATTTGTGGTCATTCAAAATAATTTTCTGGATTTTTCTGATGTCTTCATCGGTAACAACCATTCTTGGGCGTCCACTGACTGCCTTCACTGTCTTCGTTGCTCATTTCCCCACGTCTTAACTTAGCATACCAATCCTTGATGGTTGATTTTTCTGGGATATCTTTAGAGTGTCTGATATTTCATTCAATTTCAATTTACGGTCATTCAGAACAATTTTCTGGATTTTTTTTTTATGTTTTCACCGGTAACAACCATTCTTGGGCGTCCACTGACTGCCTTCTCTGTCTTCGTTGCTCATTTCCCCACGTCTTAACTTAGCATACCAATCCTTGATGGTTGATTTTTCTGGGATTTTTTTCTCTTCAAAAAGGAATATGTATGTACACGAGAGATTCTTTTTTATCCATTTTCACAATAACACAAGTTGTTTCACTCAAAATGCTATAATTCACAAGCTAATGATCTGACATATGTCAAATTTATACACGCGTCATTTGACGGTTATTTGATGTGTGTTGAAAACATGCTTTTAATTTTTTCCAGTAAATTGATATAAAAGATGTAATAAAAGCGATGCTATCGGTAGAAAGAATTTCGGGATTTTATATTGTCGGGATTTTGTATTGTTTATATTCTTTGTTATCTGTATTTTGTCTCGACAAAATTTCGTTATATCTGTTTTATATAAAGGCTGTTTTTTTATAGAGGTATAGAACTTTAAGTTGTCATTACTTTTCAAGATGCCGACCGATTTAACAGCTGTCAAGTGATTTATTCTCAGTTTGGTTTGGCAATTCATCATGAATAGACTCACGATCATCAAGTAAGGCGTAGATTCGTCGAATGGGCCCAAAACGAGATTACCGTTGTTCCCGATTTTCATAAGTGAATTTTGTTTAGCGATGAAGCGCACTTCTGGTTGAATGGCTACATCAACAAACAAAACTGCCGCATTTGGAGTGAAGGTAATCCTCAAGTGTATGTTGAAACACCGTTACATCCAGAAAAACTGACTGTTTGGTACGCTTTATGGGCTGGTGGAATCATTGGTCCGTATCATTGGACGTAGTGCGTAGTATCTTGTCTGGAATTTTTAAAATTATCTGGATTGTTTACTGTCTGGATTTTGAAAGTCGGGTTCATAGAAAAGAAGATAACATTTCTCTAGGCAATTTGTACAGTTTTCAATAAAACAATACTTTTCTTAATTGGAAGGTCCTTCTCCACCTACTTTCTAATGACTTGGAGATCCTCTGCTTCGAAAAGATCCTTCGATCATTTTCTCGAAAACTCCTAAGGCTTCTGCTGCATACAGCAAGACAGGAATGATTAGCGATCTGTAGAGCTGGACCTTTGTTTTTCCAGAGAGAAGTTTCCTTTACAATTGGCTCCTCAGTCCATAAGTACGAGTACTACTGTTAACAAGTGTGATTCTGAGTTGGAATTGGATTTTAAGGCTTACATTGTTGGTGGTATTATGGTTAGAGGATATTTCAATTTCTCCTCGTCCACTACCGATGTCAATGTGTTCGACATATGTCAGTAGTTGAAGATGTTTCCTCTTGAGTGCCATAATATAATTTCCTCCAGCATTTAGTTGAAGCAGTGACCCTGTTTCAAACCTTATTCAGTATCAAACATCTCCGAAAGCTCCTTGTCCATCGTGAAGGAGCTTTTGGTGTTGATCAGCGTAAATTGAGGAGATGCCACCATAAAGACCACTTTTTTTCATGATACCCAATTCAACTTTACAATCCAAGCCCTTTTCAGACTTGGCCCATGTTGGATCTGCCGGGCCTGAAGCGCCATTAATAAGTTCCGATCAGTTCAGTTGGCTTTAATCTTTCATTATAGTCGGGTGATGGAACATCCATACAGGTTGGATAAGAGATTGAGCCGTCAAAATGCATTAATTCAATTAGAAATGAATTGCTGTTTGTTCGTCTCGCTAAAACTGGCAGGTTTAAACGGTGAGAAATATATGTATATGTAAAGTAGACTAGAGAAAGATCCATATGAAAAGGTTGTATTTATGGTTTAATTTTCTTGAAATTTGGTTCATACTTTTTACTTAAATTAACAGCATCAGTATTTTTTCTTCCGACGTCCGCAATAGCCGAGTGGTTAGCATTGCGTACTACAATTCGGAGGGCTTGGGTTCGAGTCCAGGTACCAAAATTATAGAAAATAAATTTTCCTATTGCAATCGCCCCTCGGCAGGTAATGTAAAGCCCTTCGAGTTTATTTCTAACATGAAATGAAAGCTCATCATAAAATTCGTCAATTCTTCGGAGGCAGCTTAGAACAAACTGTAGGTCCTTCCATTTGTTGGTAAAAACACAAAGACGCTAAACCATAAATTGGAGAAGCAGCTCGGACGAAAAACGCTTCAGCGGCTACAAAACGCCAAACAAAGAAAAGTACCATGGATCCACCTATTCAAATTTATGAATCGATTTTTCTGAAAATAATTTTTTTTTCCAGAAAATGAGTCGGATACAAGTCCTTTCGAAAAAAAAATTATGCTTCGATTTGGTTGAATTTTCGCTCGAAGATACACAGATATTGCGGTTAAAGACTTTGAGCTGCAAATTAAACGACTAATCTGTGACTATTTAAGTATCTGACTAAAAAAGAACAGAGTAAAACGCAAACACCCGAAACCGTCAAAATTTTTGCAAGTACTATTATATCCAATATGAACCACCCTAATTTTTATTTGCCGCTTACAACTAAGTAAAAATCTATAAATACCTGTTACACTTTTTACATATGTATGTACTCATACTCATACATACTTACAAATATGTTTATACTCGTCTATAAATGAAGGTACAATATTTACCTATGCTTTCGCATGTATGCAATTATGTATGTATAAAAGCGCACGAAAAGAGCGAGTAAAGGAAAATTGCATGAGAGTGATTTCACTCACATCACACGCTTAGATGAACACCAAAAATAAATTGAATCAGTTACCGGCGCAAAAACCCTTTAAACATTGGAAAGTGAGTGCAAATTAACAAAGTATTGAAGGGAGAATACATATTTACATATGTGTATATACTTGCTATTTAAAAGAAGTTTAACTTTAAGATACTCATTAATTGGAATTTAAATTTTGAAAACTAAACCAGAGGGCACTACATCGGTACCTTAAGTAGAAACTATTTCATGATGATGAAGTCAATATATATGCTGAAACTAAAGTATATATATTATTTTTTTTAACCCTTCCTTGCCTAAAAATCCCACAAAAGTTTTTTTAAAGATTTTTTTTAGGTTTACTTTCCCATTGGATGTCGACATCGTCCACGCTTCTGCACCATACAGCAGGTTGGCAATAATAAGCAACTTGTTGAGTTTGATTTTGATTCGTCGTGAAAGGACTTTACTTTTCAATTGCCTACTCAGTCCAAAGTAGCACCTGTTGGCGAGAGTGGTTCTGCGTAGGATTTCAAGGCTAACATTGTTGGTGTTGTTGACGCTGGTTCCAAGATAGACGAAATTGTCTAAAACTTGGAAGTTGTGACTGTCAACAGTGACGTGGAAGCCAAGTCGCGAGTTCGATGACTGTTTGTTTGCTGAGGAAGCTATTTCGTCTTGTGCTCGCTCCCCACGAGACGCATTCGCTTCGCCTCTTTATCTAATCTGGAGAAAGCAGAACTACCGCTGCAGTTGTTATGGCCATCATCAATCAATATCAATATCATCGGCATATGCCAGCAATAGTACACTCATGTAAAAGATTGAACCAGGTCTATTTAGTTCTGTGGTTCTTATTAGTTTTTCACCATTAGGTTGAAGAGCTCTCACGATAAAGGGTCATCCTGTCTGAAACCTAGTTTGTTGCCGAACGGCTAGGAGAGGTTCTTCTTAATTCTGAATGCTCTTGTGGTATTGTGCAGGGTCAGTTTACAAGGCCTTATAAGCTATGCAGGGATACCAAATCAGACACATCGGCATAGAGCCAGTTCCTTTTGGTGCTATCGAAGGCAGATTCAAAATCAATGAAAAAGGGATCAGTTTGTTACGGTAGGCTTCAATCTCTTATACATAAAAGTACAAAGGACTTTGTATGCCATATTAAGGAGGCTAATCCCACGGCGATTCGAGCAGTCTGTGGCATACCCCTTCTTTTAATTGGGCAGAGCACACTTAAGTTCCATTCGTCGGGCATGCGGAGCATACTCATTGGACAGAGCACAATTAAGTTCCATTCGTCGGGCATGCTTTCCGTTGTCTGTCTTTCTCCTTGTCAGTTACTCGCCGCCGAATTGGAATAGCTCTGCCGTTAAGCCACCGGCTCCAACCGCTTTGATATTCTTTAGGTGAGCAATCGCTATTCGGACTTCTATACCATCGTCATCGATTGGGGTTTTGGGATCGTAATTTCCGGTGTTTCGCTCTCACTGCCATTCAGCATGCTGGAGATTGCCTCCTTGGTCCCTAAATGAGTATGCTCCATATTGATGCGAATTTCGGTTAGACGTTCATCCGCTGAGGTGAATTCCATGATTCAGCGACAAAGTTTGTCTCCCACCATAAATTCAACACCAAATTTGTTCCCCTCTATATGGCCGCTGTAGTAATTTCACAAGAACCCACCATTTTCCGTCTTTGTTCCGTCTATCGCACTTCTTGGATGTAGGTTATGTCGGTTTTTAGTCATACGAGTGCATCAACCAACGGGACAGTGGCATCTTCCCAATTAAGAGACCGGTCACTCGCGGTGTATGCCCTCAAATCGTGATCTTAAACGACAGGGTTTACATGTGATGGGTCCCAAACCCCACACACAACCACTTGGGATTTGCCTTCGCACTTTAGCGCGCCCCCAAACGGATTTTTTTTTTTTTGGGTTACCCAGAGGATATTTGGACTAAGACCGCAAATCGTGAACTGCTTGAACCATATGTAAAAGAATCGTTTCTAGCCATTCCCAAGTGAATGACAGTCTAAAAGTTAGAGTTTTAAATAGAAATTATTACTTTAGTAATATAATTTATGTATAATTTCAGGATGCTATTGAGCAATCCTTGGTAACTGTCCATGACATCGCCACCGAAAATTTGGGTACACTTTGTATATCAACGCTATATCGCCCTTTGCAAGTGCCAATAAATTCCGAGCGTTATGAAAGCGCACGACAAAAAGCCGATCTGGTGGCGTCAATACTGCAGGAGGTGGGAATTGTGCGGCATGGTGGTACGTAATACCAGGGAGTAAAAATGTGAAACAACTCATACGTAGCCCTTTTTGACATTTGTATTAACGCATTTGTTGAAAATTTTACTTTAACAATGCCATTTTGTTTATAGGACTGACCGATGCACTGGCCAAAGGCCTTCTTAGTGACGATTCCACCACAGGTGCAAGGATTTTAGCATTGAATCTAACAAATGGCGCCGTACAGTCGTACGTTTGGTGGGTGAAAAATAATCACGAGAAGACTGGTGAACTGCAACGTTACGAGGAGGATGGCTTGCAGATTGGAAAGAAACCCATAGCAAGTTATCCATGGTAAAAAAAATATCAGTTTTTTATTTTTATGTAATAAATTTTCAAAAAATAAATACCAATAGTCGTGGAGAAATATTATTTCTGAGTAGTTTTCAGTCTCCCCGTGAAGTTCTAATGCATTTACCACATTGCAGGTTCGAAGATGAGAACACATCACCCACTTTACGTTCACCCAAATTTGCCCCAAGCCCACCAAATATGTATTATAAGGGATGGTGGACATTCCCTTACTTCTCTTGTACACTAAGTAAATGGATACTTTCATATAGTATCGCAATACCACCGAGTGGACGACATGGTTTACGTGGTTTCATCAGCATTGATATTGATGTGACCGGTCTGCGTGTTAACCAGTGTGAAGCGCCCATTTATCGTTTAAGTTACCAACAATTACAAACGCGACGATTACACCTCACCGATGCACCGGCTGTGGAGACGATCTCAGATTTGCAAGCGTTTCACGGTTCACATAAATGTCATCGGGATACCATGAAGGTGAAGACCCTTCGAATTTTGTTATTAAATTTTTTTATTTTTATATATTTAATATCCTTGCAGTGCGACTATCG
This sequence comes from Neoceratitis asiatica, assembly GCA_030068015.2. NCBI lineage: Eukaryota > Metazoa > Arthropoda > Insecta > Diptera > Tephritidae > Neoceratitis > Neoceratitis asiatica. The sequence goes on from CM061524.1 coordinate 35,341,988, forward strand.
CCTCCCCAATACGGAGACGCCGACAATAACCACAAATAAATTACTCTCCACATCAAATAGTTGGTCACGTGGCGCATACCAATGCCTTTGTCGGCGCGGTTTCTATTCAATGCGACATCCGGATGGTTTCAATGGCACTATTATGGAAATTGCTTGGAAGGAACATCAAGAAAATGTCAGCAATTATTATGCGGATGTCTTTACTTGTCTACCATGTGCGGCCGGCTGTGATTACTGTACCGGACCGGAACCTTGTTTGGCCAACTATAATTGGCCTTTTAGGTGAGTTTGTATTGAAATTTTGAACTTTTTCTAATTTTTTTTTATTAAATTATATTATTTTTTCTTCAGAATATCGCTTCTAGTAATATCAATAGGCTGTGCCATCGGCACATTTGTTTTGGCCGGTTATCTTTTCCATCATCGCAAAGTGAAGGTTTTCAAAGTGGCCAGTCCAATATTTTTAATGATTACATTAATTGGATGTGCAATAATGTATTTGGAGGTAAATATTAGAAATGCATGTTAATATTAATTAATTAGTTATTGTGTAAGGAAGAAATATTTTTTTTCTTTGTGGGAATACAAGTACACCAAAAATTTTAATTATTTAGTCATTTCATTATTAATTTTCAATTTTCCTTCCATTTTGTTATTAATAATCGGTTGAATAGTCTAAACTGCATGTAAGAAAGTGCTTTCGACCATCCTTGAAAATCATCGACTGATAGTTGCAGTAATCGAATTTAATAAAAGCAAAGATCAGCTGATTATATGTGTAATACCTCTGAGTGAGAATATTCTGATTTTTATTTAAGAAGAGCAAAAACGTACATTTCTTTTAAATCAAAATTAAAAAAGTTTTAAAACTGACTGGTGAAACCAAAAATTCGAAAATTAAAATAATTTCCATTTATATTAAAATGGTGCAGCTGCGAGGAGGCCAGTTGACATTGCCGTTTCGACTAATTAGGCGGTTTTCAAACTCAAAAGATCGGCTGCAACATTGGCTTTGTGGCACGTAGCTCCGGCCTTTTGAAACGACACAGCATCCATGCCATTATCTTCAACATTTGCAAACAAATACTGTCTGACCAAGGCACGGTAAGGATCGGCAAAGGTGGTAAGGGCAAATCCTTTTTTGTTTCCGAAGAAAAACTAACAAATTAACCAATGATGCTGCACCAAACAGTCACTCGTTGAGGATGCATTGGTCTTTCCATGGAAACATGATTTTTCGGTAAAAATGCTCATCTGCATCTTCTGCCAAGCGATCTCCATCGCCCATTGAGCGAAGCAAAATCGCATCGAATGGTCAAGAGCCTTCAGGTTTTGGACCAATTGAACTTTATAAGCCTTCATACTGAGGTCTTTATGCAAAATTCTGTGCAAATAATTGTCTCGTCTCGAGTCACGTACCCAGTTTAGCACACACGTTGCACAAATTGATCGAAATGCTGCCTAGAAGGCGTGCCTTTTCGACCAAATTACTTGCGTAATTTTTTGTTTGTTTTTTGTTGCGGCTTAAGACCCACAACTATTTTCGAAGGAAGTTTTCAATATTTCCAATTTTTTTTCAAACGTAAACTTAACCATTTCGAACAACGCAAACCTTGTACTGTATATGTAATACATGGGAAATGTCATTGAAGATGTCAAAGCTCAAAAAAAGCAAAAAGCAAACGGTAGATGGCTCATCCTTTAATTTATTTCATTTAATTAAAATTGGTCTGGTCTCATTCATGGCTGGAGCCATACTAGGGAAATAGAATGAATAATGAGGTTATTTCAAAGAACTTAATATCAGCTCTAGAGTTCATACTCTAGCACTTTATAACCACCGATGCGTTTTTCGGCCAAGCTCTTCCTTCAATTTATCGTTTGAATCTTGAGGGGACCTAGGAAAAGGTCCAAGAGCTAAGCATATCAAGCAAGCATTCGGAATCACTTGAAAAAATTTGGAATATACTATAGCAGAAAAGAAGAAAAGAAAAAAGAATACTACTTGGGGAAGTGAGGAGTGGAATGAGAGATATTTATATTATTTTTAAGAGAGGTGCATTTTACCGGGGAGTTTATTCTTTTTTCTTCAAGGGCTAATATATCAAAATGTTTCTAATATGTTTTCCAACGATTCTTTTTCCAGATGGTGGCAATTTTCCCATATTTAGACATGACTTGGTGCATCGTAACGAAGTGGACACGGCATATGGGCTTCTGTATTACTTATACATCTTTACTAATGAAGACGTGGAGGTAATTTTTAGCAATAAAATAAGGGAGCTCCTCCTTCAATATATGGTGTGCGCCAATTCCGAACGGCCGGTGGATTTTTATGAGATTTTACTTCATGTCAGAATGTGATATTATTTAATTTTGTATGTTGGTCGAAGCGAGATTTGAACCCTGGCCTTGTGAATGATAGTATGTAATGCTAACCACTCGGTTCTATCGGCCGTAGTCAAAAATAGTCCATACCATTTTGGATATATTTTCTGAATCTTTGTTATCCCTAACTAATGCTCCAAATAGTAACTTACTTTTACCTTCGTCTAATTTGAGGAAAAGAGTATTCGAAAAACTAATATTCTCATAAAAATTTAGTGTACAGTAGTATAGCGTTGGCATTAAGAATACGAATAGACCAAGGCGTCCCACGCCTGATTTTTAGGAAACTTCTTCCAAATACAATGGATGCAAACGGTTGGAGCAAAGTACTCAAGCTCGCAAAAAATGCTTTGCACATATTCACAGATGTCTCCAAAATGAATTGCGGAGTGGGACTTATAGTTTACTGCACCCAACCAGGAATAAGAAAGACATTCAGGCTGTAAAATCACTGAAGTATCTTATAAGCTGAAACATTTGCAGAGCTACTGCAGGGTACAGATCTATACAAAAGGAGAATTCATATTCACGTAGATAACCCAGCAGTCATTAGACCTTTCTTTTTTATTTCACGAAGTCGGTTGTGGTTACACTATGTTCTGTCAGAGAAAGGAAAATTCCAGAGGTAGATGAATTAGCTAAAAATTATGTAATTTCAGTATAGAACGTAACTTTGCCGGTTCCCCTTAGAACAAGAAATACACTTATATTGTCACGCTAATAGACTTTGGCTACGCACAAAGGTATGCAGAATAGAGAAATGTGCGAAGCTTACTAAGTTCTTCTTAGAGACAAGAAGGTCAGACTCCAAACTGTTAGTAAGACTATGAATGGGTTCACATACCTTCAATTTAAGCCTAGTTAACGACTATATAATCAGGGAACTTAAGGAGACATTAGAGCACATAATATGTGGATTTCCGGCTTTCAGTTGATAGATACTGATCATACAGAGTTATTCATGTTGTGGTTTCCAAAATAAACGTAAATAAAATGCATTTAAAATCATTTTTTTTTTCATGAAATTCCTGTGTTATTAGAAATTTTGAACCTTGGCATTATATTTGAAGCACTACATGATCAAATGACAGCCTCGTTATATTTTGCAAATTTCGATCCGATTGAGAAAGTTTTCGACCAGATTTTGGCACATATTGGGCGGTATCTCAGCCGTAACTTGACGAATGTTGCTTCTCAAGTGCTCAAGAGTTAAAGGTTTATCCGCCTAAGCACGATCTTTCGCGTTGCTCCAGAACTTCCACATACCAATGTTCAAAGGGTCAATCAGTCTAACCTAACCTAACCAACAATACTAGTGATTGGAATATACAATAGAAAGAAAACTTATAGTGGAGTTCCGAACTATCCAGTTACGATACTTAATTGCAGAATTAATTTTTTTTTAATTTTCGGTTCGAGGGAAGCACCTACGTCCTAACCAATTACATTCTGTATTCCCTTACCGTAAAATACTAAAAAATAAATTTAACTCTCTACAGAGTCTCTCTCACGTATCGTGTTAAGTCAGCCCACAAAGTCAAACTCACCGATCAACAACTTTTGCAATGGATGGTGCCGATTTTACTAGTGATGCTAATTTACTTGGGCACATGGACCATTTCAGCGACTCCGTATGCCGAAGTGGTAGGTTGAGTAGAAGTTTTATTGAATAATTGAATTATGTTAAAGTATAAAACGTATTAAAATTTCACCTTTCAACAGATATTCGATCAGAGCAGCTTAAAGTTCAAACAATGTTCATACAATTGGTGGGACCACAGTCTAGCCATTGGCGAGGTACTCTTCTTGGCGTGGGGCATACGTGTCTGTTACAATGTACGCAATGCCGAATCATTATACAATGAAGCGCGTCTCATTTCATATGCGATTTATAATATTGCTATTGTTAATATCACAATGGTCGCGTTCCAGTGAGTATTTTTTTATTGAGAACTCGTCGTAGCTTGGCAGTTTTCCAAAAAAAAAATTTTTTTTTCTTTGCAGTCTCTTCATATTTCCCAGAGCTGGTCCGGATATTAAATACCTACTGGGTTTTATACGTACGCAATTTTCTACAACAACAACAATTGCGCTTGTATTCGGTCCGAAAATATCACGTGTACTCAAAGGACAAGGTGATAAATGGGATCAGAAGGCGAAAGTACGCAGTATAACTGCATCCTTTTCATTGAATGGTGTGGGCCTAGTGCCGGAGGAGTCACCTGATTTGTATCAAGAAAACGAGGAGTTGAAGGTTTGTTGAAATTGAAAATTTATATTTTATTTTAAAATTCGAATGTAATATGGGGAATTTGAAATAAACTTACGGGTTACGGGCGAGTGATCTCCGAGAGCCACAACGAGAGTCGAATAGCAACTCCGTCTAATGTATGTTGTGGTCGCAATGTTTGGGTATCGAAATTTTTTTGTATTATTAAACTCCAGCTTGTTACACAGCGCAAGGGAGCGGGGCTTGGATTCGATCACAAATACTACGGACATCTCAAGATTTACATATGAGGTGGGCAACGAGCGTGCAGCAAAAATATTATATAATTACCTTAGAAAGTCGTAAACATATGTTACATATATATATATATATGAACTAATACAGTAAAAGGTTAAACTCTGTCTGGACTAGACTCAGCTTACAATAATCTTTCTGAGGTCCAATTCCGACGAAGTAGCTTACTTCTCAACTTTTCTTTATTTAATCTCGATCTATCCACTCTTTAGCCGTCCTATCTTACCCCCCTGCGGGTTAGGGGTTTAAGAATTTAGATGCGGTAAGGCATGCCTGTCGTAAGAGGCGACTCAAATCCAATAGTTACCGCGACAGTCGGGTCTTTATACCGGAACCAAACGAATTTTTATCCGGCCAAGGACTGTCACTTCCGCAATATTCTCCGAAGCGCGATTTGGGAAATTTTTCTGCGGCTACAATAACAACAACAGCAAAAACAAGAACAACAACAGTAATAAGACTAAAACAGGAGAAGGATTCGGCTCCTCAACTTGGTCAGATCTAATATATGATAGATACTTACCAGGGTCGTGTTTTAGAAACCACAGATAGCGTTTTTAGGTCTAAAAACTTTATAAAAAAATCCATTTTGCAACCTGTAACAATCTTCAAATAATAAATTTTTTCCTTACAGGAACAAATCCAAAAGTTGGCGCATCAAATTGAGTTCATGAAGACTGTGCATATGCAAATGAATAATCGGCATTTAAAACCAAAACCTGGTGGCTATTTTACGATAACATCGACTTCATTGCAGGCGCCGTTTAGCAAAAATACGATGTCATCCGCCCAAACACAAACTTCCAAAGGCGCCAATGAGGACACGCTTGGGGGCAACAAAACTTTGGGGTAAAGTTTGAAAATAATATTTCTAACATTAAATTTTTTACAAATCAACTATCTTTCAGTTTCCCCACTCATTTAACACCGTCAAAAGCTAGACAGCACAAGGAGAAAGTTTGACGAGGTCAACGAAGTGTAAAAGATTGCTCAACTGAATATAATTTACAACATTCAACTAGTAGTCATAGCGGTGAGAATTCACCACAATCAACACCTTCCACCACCACTACATACCCACCGCCTCCACTCGGCCAGGCTGAAGAGGATCTACTCAAACAATTTGCATTCCTCTTTTGTCCCGAGGCAGATGTCAATGCATATTACACCCTTTATTCAGATATTGATGGTGATGATGAAGATGACAATGATGATAATGATAGTTCGATAGCGAATATACGTATAGAGCATACCATTGCCGAAATTAATCACTCAAGATCGCCATCGAGCACATCATCACAAGCAACATTGTCAAAAAGTGTGACCAGTTCAATAACCGTTTCACCAGAATCACCGCATTTTCCAGTTAACGAACCACATCCATTCTGTTTACCTACATCATCAACATCCACGTCATCCATGTACGCCATACGTACACCATCTCCGATAAGATTTCGTCTTCTGGAGTCACCATGCTCCGAAATCGAGTGCAATACAATTACCGAGATGGTCGAAATACATTGCCCGCCAATCAAACCATACGATATTACGGCAAATACGCGCCATTTTTTGGTTGATGGTCAAAGTGATGTTGGAGTAAATGACGCACTAGATGCTCTGAGCCAGAATACAAATAACAATAATAATAATACATCCTGTTCAATGTCCTCCACTTTAACGGATAGTAAAACTGTTGATGTGCGTACACCGATAGTAGTTTAGGCTTGAGTTATTAATACAAGTAAAGCATATGTGTTTAGAAAATAAACAAAAAAATATTGTATGTTTGAAGGCTTGTAATTGTTGTAGAATTGATGTTAAATTGAAATTAAGTTCGTAGTAGCTTTACAACAGTGATGCATCCATACTTAACCTCAAAAATTGGTTCCTTTAGTTTAAAATTTTAAGAAAAAAAGTATAGCCGATTGGATGTTTGAATGAAGGCCAACTTTGTTTTCATGACATTAAAACACAAAAAATTATGACTATCCAAGACATCCGACTTTGAATTTTTTTTAAATTTTTTTTCTTGTTAAAAGCTTTCAACTTTCAACATTAGCTTTTTTTTGCGAGAAAATTTCAATTAGTGGCAACCACTTTACTAATCCCATTTTAACGATTTTAGTTGTCCATCACACATTCCTATTTATTGCAAACAATAAAGTGCACAACACGAACGCCTTTACAAAAACGCAATTTTTTCAGAAGTGGAAAACTAAATTCAGCAGAATTGTTGATTGAACTCTGTCGGTTTGGTGCAGAGAAATGCTAACTAAAAAATAATAATAAGTAGTTATTCTATGGAATAAAGTCGAATCTAAAATACGTAATGAACAAAAATATTAAAGAGAGCACAGACGCGATTACGGACGTATTTTAAACAGAATTAAATTTTTCCAAGCCTTGAAATCGTCCTTTTTTAAATAAATTTAAGTATTTTTGATATATGTATGGATGCATTACTGTGTATTAAAAAAAAATGTAATTTATTTAGTATTAATTAATATAAAAACTATTTTGTATGTTTTCCTATTTTTTTATATGGTAATTGTCTAGAATAGCTACTTTTGTTAAAACGTTATTAAAATTAACAAAAAAGCATACCAATAGATTCGTTTTGACGCGAACATTAATTATAGATCGTGGAAGACCAATTTTCCAAACACTTTTTTAGTTATTAACAAAATAAGTAACAATATTATGCTTATTAGTTGCACTCAATATGTGTTATTTTGTGAATATCGTAGTGAAATACACACAAAAAACCATGTAAATCGATGCATCAAGGAATATACTTTAATTATAAATTGGTAGGAGTGAAATTTTCCGCTAAAATTTTTAGTTATTAACAAAAGAAGTAAGGAAATAACAAATATCGCTTTAAATTGATTCAAATAGTTGTTGTTGTAGACAACTATCAAATGAACTGCAGCTAACTTTGTCATAGGATGAATGGGCTGCCATGCAAATGAGTTAATGGTAATTACGAGCGATTTTTGCTAAAAATTACCCAACTGATGGGTTTTTTTTCGTAATAGGTGTTTGAAGATGTCATTTCCATTAAAAGAAGCGGAAAGCGGAATTTTGCGCGGGGCTTTAAAAAAATAACCCTGGACCGAACCAGCACCGCCTCCGCCTTACAAAATATTTGAGTCCAACCCCTTTTTTTTAATATTTAGTGCTATTTTAAATATGAATAATGAAAAGCTTAGGCAAAATTCCGCTTTCCGCTACTTTTAATGGAAATAACATCTTCAGACACCTATTACGAAAAAAAAAAAACCATCAGTTTGGTTCACTTTGAGCGAAAGTCGCACGTAATTACCATTAACTCATTTGCATGGCAACTCATCAACTCAAAAGCGAAGTTAGCTGCTTCTTCGCATGAAAGCCTTCTGCAACAACAATTTGCACAAATTTATGGGGGGAAATGTTCAATATGTCATTTTGTTAATAAATAAAAAAATTGTTTGGAAATTTGGTCTTCCCCCGATCTATAATTAATGTTCGCGTCAAAACGAATCTATTGGTATGCTTTTTTGTTAATTTCAATAACGTTTTAACTAAAGTAGCTATTCTAGACAATTACCTTTTATATTAATTGTCCTTTATTTCATACATTATTTCAATTTACTTTTATCAAACGTAAGAAAAAATATAAACTCTTCGTTTAATTCCAAACGATTTTGCAATTCAGATGCGAAAGAGTAATGTGAAGTTGGGCGATTTTTTTCACTTCGTGAAAATACAAATTAATGGGATAGAAAAAATGTTAGAAACTAGTTAAATCTTTAAATTGAAAAGCACAGAATAACGCATAAGCTAGTTTGAAAGCTGAATTTCATTACTATGAGAGTTTTTTTCATTATTTAATATACATACAGAAACTATTTCTCAATATTAATCTTATCTCTCAAAAACTGCACTTTTTACAATTTTTTCCTTCATTATATAAATCAAATCAATACTTTAAACTTATCTTTAAATATTTAAAGGTATGAGTAATACGGAAATGTAGGTTAGAAAAGTAAGTTATGTATGTATGTATGCCTAAAAGAAAACAAAAATGTTGGTAAATGTAAGCATTTGATGTACAATACTCTTTGACCAATAAATTCGAAAGAAAATACAAATAAAAATGTTAACAAATTCAGTGAAAAATTTACAAAAATGTTGGTACTGTTATTTGTATTTGTGTAAATGCTTGTTGGTAACGCATTATTAGTAGAAAATTTGTTTACAAAAGTTTTACTGCATTCTGATCTAGGCATAAAATAATTTTTACCAATGAATATTGTATCAAAATTATTGTTGTTTTGTTTTACTTTTAAAAATTGTACTCGTGTGTGACTTTAGCTTGAAAAAAAGCGAATATATGTATTTGTTTGTATTCAAAATAAGCTGAATACGATAACGTTATAAACTACATAGATTAATTTATAAGATGGTGAGTAATGGGAATGCACATAACAACAAACCCAATAAAGCGGCAAATATTTATATAGGCACAGGAGGAGGAAATATTGGACGAAGAATTTCAATGTTACATGCGCGTAGCACGCTCCCTCGAAGTCACACTAAAGCGACCCAAGGGTAAGATCACAAAAATGAATTTAGTTGTAAAACATCATGCTTTGTTCCAAATGCAGATCGCGAATTCTGTAAGCAATTGTTGAAAAACTGTGAGCGCCTTAATAGCTCCAATAATGTTATGATTAAAAAGAATACCAATGTTTTCATGAGATACTTGTTGAAGGTCATAAATTGGACCAGTGTGCATCAGCCATTGCAGTTATACGATAAATGGGTAAAATTTTTCATAATTTACTCTCACAAGAATGTTTTAAATTTCTACACATTCATAAACTAAATATATTTTTCACTACGTAGTATCAAGGCTCAAAAACCGAAGTTAAAATGTGGCTGCAGGATAACAAGTCCTATATGGCGGTTAAAGAAATGCCCAACGGCTCTCTCGCAATATACTGTGCTGTGTCTAATTCACCTGGCGCCGGTTGGCAAGATGGTGCATTAAAAGTTATGAGGGATTCAAAAGGTGCTGATGCAGAAGATATATAAATTCATATTATACTGATCGTTGTCTCATTTATTGTGTATATTTATGTGTGTATAAAAATTTTGTACGTGGTAAATATATTTTTACATTTAAAATTTATGGTGAAAAATATGCTCACTTTAAGGCACTTAAATTAACGAATATTTTTAAAAATAATTCGTAGTATGACATAATATGTACTAACATATGTGGACGGAATGTAATTCGAGATTTTTTGTTACATTGATTTTTCTTCTATCGGTTAATTTAAAAATTTCATTTTAGTCAGTGCGATAAACGCAATTATGGCAAAAGCCGAAATTGTGTTCGACAAACTTGTACTTGGTGCGCCGTTACAGCTATCATTGGCGCAATAACATTCTTCCCAGTAGACGCCATTTTCATAAACACCCCAATTACAAACTCCCGTCACACCAGTGTCAGAGACCGATGCACAGCGACGAATAACTTGACGCCAACGTCCATCCCCTTAAAAAAAATTAATTAATTAAAAAACCGTTTTTAAATATTTTCTTACAAATGAATCCTCTGGGTCCTTGTTGTACGACTTTCATACAAAATGATCCGGGCATGTGTGATTCATCGGTATTGCACTCAATGGCGATATGTTCTGTGCGATTGAAAGGTTTGTAGGCACCGCAGCTGTCGTAACCCTTATGATCTTGCTCGGAGGAGCACTGATAACACCGTATGCCAAGTGAACCTACGAAAATCAAAAAAAAATGTTATTTGTATCTATGATTTCATGAAGAACAAATGTTTAAGCCACACCCAAGTCTTAGAGACCGCTGTGAAGCATAAGCACTTAACATACCAACAACACAGAGTGATAATATTAGTACAATGAAGTTCGCAAAGTTATTCATTGTTGTTGATTATTTTAATAATTTGATGTGAAAAACAATTTACAATCAAATATTAAATATAAACAAATTCTAATAAAGTTGTGTCAAAAACAATATTGACACCTGCTCAACACAGGATTACCCAGTTGTCGACAAAATGCATGGCTTTCAATTTTCAGTAAGGCTGCCAGATTATCGGCTCTACAATTCGGATTTAATTCCGACTCCTAACGAAATCTTTTTTCCGAAAAGCCCCGTATAACTTACTGATAATATCAAAATAGTTTAAAAGTTATTAATACATCAAACTTAGTAATAATTCGGTAATTGTCTAGAATAGCTGCTTTTGTTAAAACGTTATTAAAATTAACAAAAATGCATACCAATAGATTCGTTTTGACGCGAACATTAATTATAGATAAGGGGAAGGGGAGCGCTTCAAAAAAATAACCCTGGACCGAGCCAACACCGTCTCCGCCATACAAAGTATTTGAACCCAACCCCTTTTTTTTTTAAATATTTATTGCTATTTTAAAGATTAACAATGAAAAGCTTAGGCAAAATTTCGCTTTCCGCTACTTTTAATGGAAATAACATCTTCAAACACCTATTACGAAAAAAAACCTATCAGTTTGGTTCACTTTAAGCATCAACAATTTGCACAAATTTATAGGAAAATAGGTTCAATATGTCATTATATTACTTATTTTGTTAATAACATAAAAAGTGTTTGAAAAATTGCACCTCCCCCGATTTATAATTAAAGTTCACTTAAAAACGAATCTTTTGGTATGCTTCTTTACCATTTTTATACACGTTTTAACAAAAGTAGCTATTCTAGACAATTACCAATAATTCTTATATACGAGGTATGTTCAAAGGAAAAAGTGAAGGGTTTCCTTGATTACAATATTGTGGTGCTACATGAGTTTATGCCAAAAGGTCGTATAGTTAATAAGGATACTACAAGGAAGTTATGCAACATTTGCGTGAAGCAATACGGCTCAAACGATCGGATTTGTGGTGAAACAAATCGTGGATACTACTGCATCACAATAATGCTCCAGCTCACACATAAAGGCTTATTCGTGATTTTTTGACCAAAAACATAACCGTAATCATGCCTCAACCACCGTGTTCATCAGCTTTGTCTCCCTGCGACTTTTTCCTATTCCCAAAACTAAGGAAACCAATGGGAGGGTTTTGCCACATATGATTAGATCAAGTCAGAATCGAATATAGAACTGATTGCCAGACCGAAAAGCGCATTTCAGAAGTGCTTCGAAAAAAAAACGTTGGCAGAAGTGTATTATATCCGAGGCGATTACTTTGTTGGGGACAAAATAGATATTGATGAATAAATAAGTACTTTTCAAAAAATTCAAATTTCACATTTTTCTTTGAACATACTTCGTACTGTTACGATTATATTATAACTTTCGCAATGCACACTTTTCACTTCACAGTAGTATTATCATCGACGAGCTTACTTTACGAAAGTTTTTCACTGTAATTTTGCTTCGCCCTTAAATCCTAAATCAATTGTTCGTCCTTCCACCTGGAATGATAGAAAAGTTCTCGATAACGTATGTTCTCGATTCACGCCTTAGAACATGTCAGTTATCGGTATTTTTATTTCATCATCGGTTTGCCTATCCGCCACAATATGTGACCTACAAATTTCTAAGAAAAATTCGCATACTTTTTTAGTCAATTGTCATCAATGAAGCTTCTAGTGGTTTACTTATAGTCGACAAATAAGTTTCTCAACTGCATTTCCGTTATATTTATATGTGGCGAACGCATATTTACCTTTATATATTTGTCTGAAAGTTTCGTAAATTTTATAGAACTTCAAGTTGTATAGTCTATAGGAACACATATAGGAGAATAATAGGTAACTACATTAATCTGGCAATACCCTTCTTGTGTCAAATTTTAATCAACAAGCCTAAATGTATTTGGGTGGGGACGCTTACATTAACATTTTGTTTGTTTGCAATAAAATTATATTAATAAATTGGTAAAATATATCTTTTAAACTACCAAAATGTCTTATTTGAAAGCAGCAATACTTTGTGCGATAGTCCTATGCTGTTTATTACAAACAGGTGAGTAATGCAAACGTGCAATAATGTTTACAAAATGACGCATCCATTCACATCAATTCGTTTTAGGTTGTGCCATTAAATGTTGGGACTGTCGCTCCGACAACGATCCAAAATGTGGAAATCCTTTCGATAATAGTTCTTTAGTTATTACTGATTGCGCACAAGAGCCTGAGCTGGAGCATTTGCCTGGTGTACGACCGACAATGTGCCGAAAGATACGACAAAAAATGCACGGTGAATGGCGTTATTTTCGCAGCTGTGCATATATGGGGGAGCCCGGTATTGAGGGTGATGAACGTTTCTGCTTAATGCGAACTGGAAGCTATAATATTTTCATGGAATATTGCACTTGCAATAGTAAAGATGGTTGCAATGTGGCTAGTTTGCTAAGTGGCAACAAAATTGCAATATTATTTAGTACATTAGTAATAGGCATAGTAGCCTGGACACTGCGTCTTTAATATAGAACTATTTTACATATCATCTCTTTTTTGTAAAATGTGCCTTCGATGAGTGATATGTTGCTCGAATAGATACATGTGGAACTTAGTACAATTAAGAACATTTAAGACCAATACATACATACTTAACACTTTGACTATTTCCGTCCAAATCGACAAATATATAGATTTAAATTTTTATAAATTAAATATGCATTAAACATTAAGAAAAGTTGCATACGAAAAGGATGTCAAAACTTTGACATCTCTTATACAAATGTTAACATTCCCCTTTTGTATTCAATAAAACCAAAGTCAATTTTTATCTGTTGACAATTTAAGAATTCAAATGTTTTATTTTACTACTTAATGCTTTTTATTTTTACAAGATCGAACTAAATTTTTCACTGCTTTAGCGCGAAAGGTTTAGATAGAAAAGCCAAAGGCTATGAAATTGATTTGAAATATTAAAAAAAAGTCCACGAATTAATGAAGATAAAATTTTAAATTATTTCATGCATATACATACACTAGTTTTTAAAATATACTTACTGAATTCAGCATTATGGAATGCTCCGTCTTATACATATAAATACGTTAAGTAGTTATTTCAATTTTTTAATAACATTTCAGCTTAATTTATTTGAAAACGGAAGGAATTATTTACAAGTTACATATATGGAATTAATATTGATCCTGAAGCAAACAATTAAATAGTCTCACAAACTACACTTTAAAATGACCAAAATTTATGTATATACATATATATTTTTTTTCTAATAATATTTAATAGAATTAAGTTTACATTGCAAATTGCATAGTGACAATACCAAGAAGCACAGCCATGCCAATTGCCATAAAGCGTCCAGCTGATGAGGCATTACACAAATCCCCTTTGCATATGTGACAGCTTTGTACCTCACGGCTGTGGGATACGGTGCAAACATCTGGTTTCTGACCAACAACCTCAAAGTGACAGTCACGCGAAACTATTATACCAGCCTTGTCTGTAATATTGAACGTGAAAAAAATAGTAATATTAAAATTTTACAAATAAAAATGAGATTTTCAATTTGAAATTTGCAATATCGAATTTATGTTATAAATATTTTAAGATGTTTTTTTTTTCAATATAATAATTTCATATTTTAGAAAATTTATTTCACTTTGTTAAAATAAATAAATAATTTTAATATAATTTGGCGGCTGTCAATGTTTGTTTATGTTTAATATGAAACAAACGATAAATCGTATTGTAGCAGTCGCCCACAGGTGTTCATACATACCAAATTATGCGCCATTTCGGGCCTCATATACAGTTCAAATCTTTTTTTTAATTTTAATTGGAGTAAGAAAATTTACAAATATCCTAATTAAGCTTCAAATAGGAATAAAATTAATAAATTTCTTTGATTTTATTATTTTGAAAAAAATATTTTGTAGAAATTAATATTTAAATTATTCTAAATCTAACTATTGAGCCTGTAGACAGCAAATACAGTATTTTCATTTTAAAAAATTTACTTAAGTTTTATTATTTTGATTTCCAACTGCACTTACCGCTTGTCACGACCTTGTTGCACTTAGTTACGGGCACTATTTGCTCCATTGAATTTGGTTTTGGCACCAAATCACAATCGACTGAATGTATATTAGAGTTCGCATCAATGACATCCTTCGCGCAATTGGCATCGGTTAACGATTTACATTGATAGCATTTGATAGCATGTCCTGGGAGTAAAAAATATTTAAAAAAAAGTGTTACAAATAAATAACAATAAAAATTACTTAAAATTCCATAAAAAAAAGAAACTATAAAATTTTTTTAATGAGAAATTCACAGAATAATAAAATTAAACTCAGAACCTGGTTTAAGTTATGCGAGTTTAAAGTTATAAAACTATGGCACTTCAATACCAGTTTCAAATTCAATTATCTATGCGTTAATAACCATATGCACACATACTTATACACATACATAGGTACAAACTAATTCCGTCTAAGCTTTGTTGACGTTAAAGAAAATCAAACTCAGAAATGACGCCGTTATTTCGTTTTGATTGTCTACACAAATCCGGTTTTTTTGTATTGTAATTACAGACGGCCAGTGGCAGAGCAAAATGCGGTTTCCTAATACAAAGTTTATTTGCATATTTACACAAAAGTAAATACGTATGTATGTACGTACGAGTATGTAATATGTATGGAACGCCCAAATTGCGATCACATGAGTTTGTTACATTTTTTTTTTACTGGAAAATTGTAAACCTCAAGTTTCGTTTGAATTTCTACAAATAATTTACATTGAAATAAAAAAAATAAAAAATAACAAAAAACTGTATGATGACAAAATTTCTATTTATATATTTAAGTAATGCGCTCTGCAGAGCTACTCGTACATGCATATGTAAGTAAAAAAGTGCGTTTACGCTATGTACAACAGCTGGGTGCGTATGTTGTGTGTTCAATGCTATAATTTTGGAACATTAAAAAAAAAACAAATTAAAAAAAAAATTTAAAAAATTATTTGTTTTTTCCTTAAAGCTTGTTTACTTGGCAGCTAAAAAAAACCATCTGCTAACTGTTGATGCCAAAAAATTTTAATTTCTTTTATTTTTTGCTTTCAAGCTTTTTCTACTTTCAACACAAATTCCAGTCAGAAAATCCGACAGTGTGGGTTTTAATATAATTATTACACCGTTTTTCTTGCTAATAAGCAACTATTTGCGTATTGTATGTATGTATGTTGATACTTATGTGTACAGTATATATATATATGTACTATTATGTATGCATATTTTTAAATTTTTACACGCTTACCGCTAGGTAGAAGGCATGCCGCAAATAAGATGAGAGCAATGAATTGTTTCATGTTTGAATTTTTTATTTAAAATATATTCACTTTTTAAAAATTTTATTAATTTTGAAAAAAAAAATTCCCTCTATATATATATTTATAAGTAAAAGTTTATCCAAAAGGTGTACACGCTCCGCCAGTTCAATTTAAACTGACATAAATTGTTGCTGGCGATCGGCACGAAGCGAATGATGTTGTGTTTTAAACAATTTTATTATAATATATTTATATACATATACTAATGTACGAAAAATTGCTTGTATATGTATGTGTGTTTGTTATTTATTTATTTTTGCACTTTCCATGCATATACATACATATGTGTGATTTTTCTTATTTTATAAAGACTGGAAATTTAGTTGATATTTTTAATAGAAAAAAATAAATAAAAAATCATTAGTTTTCTCTCTTCAGTACATCTAAATACTTATGTACATATACCTACGTATCTGCACATACATATTTACATCCATACGTAACTGTATTTGTTCTACTTATTACTGTTGTAAAAGAAAAACAATTGAAGATTTTTCGAAAACTGGTCTTCGAAATATTTATATCTGTGTATGCATACGTGTTTAATATTAGTGATATTTCGGCCAACAAACTCTCCAAATAATAATCATTATTGAAAATTTATTGAGTTTGATTTTATTAGTCTGGGTTACTGGAAGTTCAAAATTAATTGATGAAGCATCAGCGTTTTCATATTTGGAGTATCAAGGTTAAATTAAGTAATGCTATGTAATTGTAGGTGTTATTGAATTAGCATGTCAGTACGAACATAACCCTGCAAAAATTTGTGGACCATATGGTCCATTGGAGTACCTACAAATATACTCCTCTGTGGGAATTATTGGACCAACTCATGTTTTTATACGAGCTTAGAGCGGTAGGACCATTATTCGTGTTATACCGATTGCAAGCACTACACGAAGTTAAGATTTCGCAATAAGTTTTATACTCATATACCGCAAATGTGAAAAAATATATTTAGTTTCGTTGGTGGGCTCTGCTGGTACACAAAATAAGTGCAGCGTTTGAGCTAATGTATTTCAATGCAAATATGTAGAACAAATACGCAAACTAATAAATAATATATATTTATGAACAATAAATTATTAATTTTAATATAAATTTATATAAAAAATATTACGTTTTACTAACTATTCACCAAAGCAGATGCTATTCGAAACTAAAAAGGTATGTTCAAATGTAATTTTTCGCAAATACTCTATAATATAATCTGCTGTAGGTACTCCATGGAGTACTCGGATGTTATGCAGAAGTGGAGTATATGGTCCAGCCTTAGGACATCACAATGTTAATTGGAACATATTTTTTATATGGATTGTGGTTGGTTTTGGATGACTCTATTGTCCGCGTGGAGTATATATTTCATGCATGCATGGAGTACTCGCTTTGTTTGCAGGGAAGTATGTATGCATACATACACAGTTCAGTGTATATCGACGTTTTCAGTATTTGAATGAATTTTTATGTTTACTAGCGCTTTGCATAAATATGTAAATATGTATATTTAATTGTCAAGCTACCTACACTGATGATCAGCTACAGCGACCAGCAAACTTTATGGACGTTTTTGATTTAAAATGGTTTGTAGATCTACATTGATTATTAACTACTTTATTATATTTATTATATTTATTTTATGTTGTTTTATTCTATTCTATTAATTTTTAAATTAATTTTGTTTTATTTGTATTTATTTTATTTTATATATTTAATTTTAGTTTACCTTTTTTTATTTTTATTTGTTTTATTTTATTTTCTTCTCTTTACTCTGTCTTACTCTACTTAATTTAATTTTTATTTTTATTGAAATTACTTTATTTTCTCTTATTTTATTTTACTTAAAATGTTTTAAATTTTTGTTTTATTTATTTAATATAATTTAGCTTTACTAAATATTTAATTTATATTTATTTATTTTTATTTAATAAATATTTTATTTTCTGTTCTTATATTTCCCGTTACTGTATTTATTATAATTTAATTTAATTTAATTTATTTTCTTTTTATTTAATTTTTTCTATTTAATATTATTATTTCATTTTATATTACTCTTTCAATTTAATTTTTATTATTTTTTATTTATAAGCTAAGAAGCTTTATTCGAAACTCCTTTTTGTTTTTTTTTAATTGAATATTTTCTTATAATGGGTGATTCAAGTGAAAGTACTTTTTCCAATAGCTTTTTTGACAGATCACGCATGAGTCGTGTCACGTAGTCAAGTTATTTTTGTTCAGTATTGATTGGCATTACATCTGGGAAAGACTTACGCCTGAACAACGTTTACAAATCATTCAACTTTATTACGAAAATTCACGTTCTGTAAAGAATGTGTTACACCCGCTTTGCTCAACTTATGGTCAACATAATCGGCCTACTGAGCATACTATTCGCAACACCATCAGCCGCCTTGAGACCCAGCATTCTTTATTGGATAATACTCGACCGAATAGACCACGTCCAGCACGCAGTGATGAAAATATAGCGGTTGTAGTTGAGAGGTGACACGAAGACCGTGGAGAGTGGATTCGGCGCCGTTCGCAGCAACTCGAACTGACGTATGGAACGACTTGGCACATTATACGTCGAGAGATTTTAAATTGAAAGCGTACAAGAACTGAAGCCGCTCGACCTTACCAAGCGGCATCGCTACGCTGTATAGGCTCTTGAAAATTTCCAAGAAGATCCGACGTTTTCGAGCCAGATTTTCTTCAGCGATGATGCTCATTTCTAGCTCAATAGGTATATAAACAAGCAAAATTGCCGCTTTTGAGACGAAGAGTAAACTGAAGAGATTCAAGAGCTGAGAACGTAACCTTCAATGGCGACCGTTATCGCGCCATGATAACCGACTATTTGATGCCTGAAATTGAAGCTCGTGATCTCCGCGACATTTGGTTTCAACAAGGCAGCGCCACTTCCCACACATCACATCAATCAATAGATTTATTGAGAGAACACTTCGGTGAGCAGATAATTTCACGTTTTGGGCCGGTCGTTTGTCCACCAAGATCATTTGATATCACACCGTTAGACTTTTTCCTGTAGGGATATTTAAAGTCTAAACTGTATGCGTATAATCACGCTTCGATTCAGGCCTTGGAGCAAAACATCAAGCGTGCCAGTTACCAGTCGAAATGCTCGAATTAGTCATCGGAAATTGCACTCAACGGATTAACCATCTGAGACGTAGCCGCGGCCAACATTTGAAAGAGATAATCTTCAAAAGATGAATGCCAAAGAATGTTGTTTCGATTGAATTAAATTTAAATTTTCTGTGTTTTTTTTTTCTTAAAAAAAAGGGAACCTCGAAATCATCCGTTACAACAAAGAAAAATGACAACTGTTTCGTAAATCACCACATCTCCTTATCAGGCTTCTTAAGGCAGGGATCGAACCAACGGATCCTGACTTTACAGGCCAGTGCTCTACCACTGAGCCCCAACAACAGCCATGTAATCTGTTGTTGTAATATTCAATTAATTACCAACCAACAACTATTAAGCGACATAAT
This sequence comes from Neoceratitis asiatica, assembly GCA_030068015.2. Lineage (NCBI taxonomy): Eukaryota > Metazoa > Arthropoda > Insecta > Diptera > Tephritidae > Neoceratitis > Neoceratitis asiatica. Next base: position 35,361,778 of record CM061524.1, read on the forward strand.
CAATTTAATTTTGTTTTGTTTTACTGTATTTTAGCTTTTTTAGAATAACTTTATTTAATTTAAATTTAATTTAATTTAATTTAATTAAGTTTAATTTATTATAGTTTTTATTTATTTTCTTCTCTTTTTTTAATCTTTTTATTTAAATTTTTAGTGTATAATTTTTGATTTACTTTTATTTTATTTCATTTAAATTTTTATTCGACGTTATTGTTTATGTTTTTTGGTTTTGTTCTATTTCATTTCATTTGATCTTGGTTTATTTTATTTTATTTATTTTATTTTAATTTATTTTATGTTATTTTAATTTTTTTTTTATTTTTATTTTTTTTAATTTTTTTTTTCGTTATATTATTTTCATTCCTATCATTTTAGTTTGCTTTAATTTATTTACTCGATTTTATTTTACTTTATTTTGATTATTATTATACCTAATTCAATTTTTTTTGATGTTTATTTTACTTTAATATGACTTTATTTTATTTCATTTTACTCTGTTTCACTTGTTTGTTGTTTTCTTTTATTGAGTTTATTTAATTTAATTTTTGTTTCATTTATACAAATTTTTTATTTTATTTTTTCATTTAATTTAATTTAATTTTTATTTAGTTAATTTTATATATATTTGAATTATTGTTATTGAGAATATATGAATTTTTTTTTAATTTAATACAAATTTATTTAATTCTCATTTTTTTATTATTCCCTTAGACGAGTAATTTTTTTTCGTGTTATGCTTTAGATATTTTCAGTAAAAATTTTATAACAAAATAAATGTGACAAATATTGTTGCGAATATTTAAAACATCTCTTGTCCGACAGGCACGAATATGTATATCTCTGATATATATGTAACGTACACACATATACCCGGTATGAACGAAATTTTTTACATACATGCATACATATACATATTTATGTATGTCACGCCAGCACAAAGTGTCCAAAAACTGGTCTTGCGATCATTTCATACACTTGTGTGTCTTTAAACATACATACTTATGTAAGCACATAAAACCACGAAAAAACTCATTGTGCTTCGTGTTTAGAATGCGGTATAAAGCGAAAGCGATGAGGTACTATTTTGTTTTGATTCCCATTTTCGGCCATTGTTGGCTAATAACTACCAAGTAAATTGCAAATTTATGTACACATACTCGTACATATATATAAATAATTGAATGGTAATACAGTAAGACCCGCTTAAGAGATCATCCGAAGTGCAATAAATACAATTCTATAATTTTATAATTTTATTGGTTTTGTTTTAAATTTAAAAAGTTGTCTAACCTTTGGTCTAATTATTTAAATTTATTTATTTATGAATATTATATATGAAAGTATTTATACATATATTTTTTGCTGAGCATAAAATCCTAAAAAAATTAAATTAATTTAAAAATGAAACGAATAGTTTGTAAAAAATTTGTAACATAGTAAATTTTTATTCAAAAGATAAGCACAGTAATTACCCTGCTTATTTATACAATTTATAAATTCGTACTAGAATATTTTAACATAAATAAAAAATAATAAACTTTTGATAAATTTCTGATTTATTTAAATAATAATAAATAATAAATAAATAAATAAATAATAAAATTTTTTTCAAGTGGCGCTAGATATTGTATAAAGTTCGAACCTTAATTTAAATAAGTCAAATTAGTACATTTATGTATATGATGAATTTAATTTATTTAATACAATTTTGCTGAACTAATTGAGCATAAAGAAATATATTTTTAGGCGTATCATTTCCAACACTGAAATGAACAACTCAGAGATGCACCGATGCTGCATACATTTTATTTTATTTTATTTTTAATTTTTTTACATATTAATTTTTGCATAAGTTTTTAGGGTTATAAAATGTTAGAAATTGTCTCAAATCACCGAATATTACATTTATTGTATTGCACATGCACATACACAAGTATGTGTGTGACTATATATATTTCTTATGGTACGTTGGTTGACAGTTTGTGGTTCTTTTCAAATTGAATTCTCTTATTATACAATTCATTGGCAGTTAGTCGAGAAATAAATAGTAAAAAAGCAGCTGTGACCACTTGTGTGACAATGTAATCAATTTAGTGAGGATTTTAATACAAACTATTGCAATTGTCAGGATGAGAAAACCAAATACCAGTAGCTGCGGGAATGACAGAAAGAAGGCGACTTTCACTTCCATATAACCGGCAAGACGTTTCAGGTGGAGAAAAAATATTTATGTATGTTAAAATTACTTTTTCTTTTTTAATCAAAAAAAAAAAAATTGTTAAAATACAACCGTTTTGATTGCTACAACTATGTTCTTAATGTAATTTTATTTAAACTCGAATTTATAGAATAACGCTTTAAAGCGAAAGTTGGGTTTTAAATTATAATTCATAATTTAGGGGCAGGGTTCTGTATTAAATTTACACAGGGCCATTCATATAAATTAAAATGAACAATTTTAAATTTAATTTTTTTTAACAATTATACTCTGTGTTTAATAGCACTTCTGCATATCTTTGGGCTGCAAAGAATTAGTAAAGAAAGCATTTTCCAATAGGGATGATATGACATCTAAGTGTCACTTTGGCTATTTTTAATATATTGTAACGATTTTGCTAAGTTCGCCTCGATGATTTCCAAATCCTTCGAGTCCGATCACTGGATTGCTAAACAAAACTCCCAAAATTTGTTTGCTTCACTCAGCCCATCCGTTTCTAAAACACACACAGCTCACAGCAGTGTTAACTCCACTAAGTTGGCTACTCGTCTCTTCTTGTGATAGCGGCTGCCTCTCTTTTTATAACTGTAGATGACTTAACCATTCTGTTCACGCGCTTAAGGATAGGCTGATTGTTCGTTTGCCTGCGGTAGCTGCAGCAAATCCGTTCATCCTTAACGACGTGGAATTTCCTTTAATCTGTCTACCTTTTTGTTTGTCCTTGGTATGGGTAATTTGCATTATACGGCCGCTTCTTTATTTTCTGTCCTTCCGGGGATTGCATTTACATTGTCAACAGTTTTGTTTGTCCTTGGTATGGGATTTTCGTCACAATATTATAATCTGTGACTTTTTTCCCATTGTATTCAGTAATATTTACAGTTTCATCATGGCAAGACATACGTAAGAACAACGTGCGCTTTTGCCATTTTATGGTCATAATAATCGTCCACCTGTGCTGGCTATTCGTCGAATTGTTGAAAATTTTGAACGTACATTTTCTTTACATAATGTTCAAGTGCCAATAAGACAAATAACCGGTCGAAGTAATGGAAATGTTGTTGCCGTTCAGGTAAGTGTTGCTGAAGACCGCAAGACGTTCTCAAGAATTCGGACTGTCTAAAACCACAACCTGGCGGATTTTGAGTAAGGATTTGAGCTTACATCCATATAAAATTGTTCTCACTCAAAAACTGAAGCAATTGGACCACCATAAACGTCGTAAATTTGTTGAATTTGCCTTGGAACAACTTGAAAACGATAACGATGTTTTTATGAAAATCATCTTTTCCGATGAAGTCTTTACTTTACTTTGACCTCAAAAAGCAATTTCAAAAATAAGTATTATTTTCAGTTCAAAGTTTTAAAAATATTTAACTTGAAATTGAGATTAAATTGTTAAAACTTACACAGAATATGGATATGAAAGGCTCATTATACGAAAAATAAAATAAAAATTAAATTTTTCCGTTTTATTAGAGAATTCTTCAATTTATTTGTTTTCCACCCAACAGTTGTAGAAAATCCTTTGTAAGGATGTATGTACGAAAATAGAATAACTAAAGCACACTTAGATGCATGCATGTATGTATGTTAGCACAAAAACACCAGGGTCTGTGCAATTTTATATGTCGATGCATGAATGATAAGTTTGTTATTATAGGCGAACAGTTTTACACGACTACTTTATGGCTTGAGGTGAAATTAAAGTGCGAATTTCACAGCTGCGCTCAAATGCATTGTTAAAAAATATGCATAAAATTCGACAATGCTACACTTGTTGCGTATTTAAGAGCTACCCACTTAACCAAAAACGATCAACAACGTGGAAGTAAGCTGAAACTATGGATAAGATTGGAAGCCATGACGTCACAAAATTTCTTACTGATTTTAATTTTGAATTTTATCAATCAAAAAAAGAAAAGAAAATGTTGAACGAAATTGAAGAGAATCCCGGTAATTTATAATTCATAAAGACAAAGGGCTGTTTAAGCAAGGTCGATTGATGTTCGGATAATTTGGAGTGGATTTTCACTAGAGATGGATCTAGAGAGCACTGCTTTAAACCTGCGTCATAAGAAGATCACATAGAGGAGCGTGTTGGTGTTGATGTAAAAAAGTTAATGTCGGACAAAAGGTATTTCCGTCCCACAGAATTCTACCAGAATTCTACAGGTTAAACGAAAAGTCCCCGGCCTGACACATAGTTGGCGTTACTAGAATTAAGTAATTAATAATTTTTAGTTAGCCCTAACCTTCAAAAGAAGCGTGTATAAATTTGACAGCTGTCGGAGCATTAGTTTGTGAATTATTGCATTTTGAGTGAAACAATTTTGTTATTGTGAAAAAAATGAATAAAAATGAATTTCGCGTGTTCATCAAATATTGCTTTTTGAAGGGGAAAAATATAGTTGAAGCAAAAACATGGTTTGGTAGCGATATTTCGGACATTGCCTCAGGAAAGTCAACCATCAAGGATTGGTATGCTAAGTTTAGACGTGCTGAAATGAGCACCGAAAACGTTGAACTCAGTGCACGCCAAAAAGAAAAGGTTACCGATGAAAACATCAAAAAAATCCACAAAAGATTTTGAATGACTGTAAATTGAAATTAAATGAAATAACAGGCATTCTAAAGATATGAACTAAACGTGTACATCATATTATTCACGAATATTTGCGTACAAGAAAGCTCTGTGCCAAGTGGGGGCCGAGCTAGCTTACTTTTGACCAAAAACAATGACGATTTGATGATTCAAAGCAGTGTTTGGAGATGTTCAAGCGTATTAAACCCGAGCTTTAGCGTCGATATGTGTTAATGGATGAAACGTAGGTCCATCATTTCACTCCTAAGCCCGATCGAAAGTCATTCAAGTGGATAGACACACGATGAGCCCGCTCCAAAGCGAGGAAAAACGCAACAGTAGGCTGGCAAGGACATGGCGTCTGTATTTTGTGATGCGTATGGAATAATTTTCATTAATTACCTTGCAAAAGAAAGGAACATCAACAGCGAATATTACATAGCGTTATTGGATCATTTGAAGGACAAAATCACCAAAAAACTGCCACATTTGAGAAAAAGAAAATGCTGTTTCACCAAGACAATGCACCGTGTCATAAGTCAGTGAAATCGATGGCAAAAATCCATGAATTGGGCTTCGAATTGCTTCCGTATCCCCCGTATTCTCCAGATCTGACCCCAGTGACTATTTCCTGTTCTCAGTTCTCAAAAGAATGCTCGCTGGAAAGAGAGTTTCATCGTATGAAGAGGTGATCGCCAAAACTGAGGTCTATTTTGAAGCAAAGGACAAATCGTACTACAAAAATGGTATCGAAAAGTTGGAGGATCGCTTTAATCAGTGTATTACCCTTGAAGGGAACTATGTTGAATAAAAAAATGAATTTTGCAAAAAAAAAAGTGTTTGCTATGATAAGCCGTGAACTTTACAATTGACCTGTTATACAACATAAAAATTTAAGCCCTGAAAAGAAGGAACGACTCTTCTACGTGTCCATAGGTGTATCGTGGCTTAACCTATACTGTAGTCCAGAAATTCTAGAAAGATTTTTTTCATTCGTTTCAAAGATTTATAAAAAAAAAATAAATAAAATGAAGTATGAACTATATTTGTGGATTATTTTATGATCTGCCATTTTTAGCCAGCTAAATTTAAAAAAAAAAATTCACCATAAAAAAAAAACAAAAAAAAAACGAATATTTTTAACTTTAAGCTTGAATATTTTGTTTTTTACAACCATGAAATCAATGGAGACGCTTTGCCTCTGGTTATTAATGGTGTACCAAAGCTCTGAACAATATTTGAGATTATGGTAAAATTAATTTTTTTGATTTAAATATATGTACATACATGTGTACGTGTTTAAAACAATTGACTATTATTTGTTAAATAATCTCAAACGCACTCTAATGCATCCACATATCCTTCAAGGAATAGTGGTCCATTAGGTCTTTCAGTCTAACTACGCAAAGTATATTTACTCTCATGTGTATTGAATCGCTAATGCTCACTGGGTTTACTTTGGTACATGTATGTGCAAGAGTTCTCCCAGCAAACACATACACACATATGTATGTTCGCACATATGTATGCTCATAAATTTGCCAATGCAATGACTGTTATTGCAGCAATGGCTTGCCAATAAACCACAATCGAATTCAATGATGCTATGGCAAGGCATTGAGCTTGTATAAAACGTTTCCAAAGGCGAAATGAGAAGAATACGGTCGTGGCTGCTTCTTTGTGTTAAGGAAAGTTTGTAGACAAAGCGTAAGTTTAAATTTGAAGTTTTTGAAATTCTAGGACAACGAAATCAAAGGGAATTACAAATTAGTTGGAATTGAGAACTCCACTGCTTAAAGGGAATTTATTATGGTTAGGATATGCCAACCAACAATCTATTATGCTTTGTTTGGATGAACAACCGAAAAATATTGAAATTAGCTGGAGTGGTCTCCACATCAATTTAAGATTCCTCTTGGAAGATATCAGCAATCTAAAGTTTGTTCAAAGAGAACCAATACTTATTGTAGCTTGAAATTGAGTATTTGTATTTATCTCTTGGGGAAAGAAACGTTTTCACAACTTGTGTTCGTGGCCCTTACTCTGTAAATGAATGAAAATTCGTTTGCCTTCGATTGATTGGTGTTTGAAACGTACTATTGAGTAGCGAAGACTGGACTTCGAGTCCTGGTCTGACCAACATTAAAAATTATGGCTATAATACACCTCGAGTGTATTTCTGACATGAAATTAAAAGCTCTTCATAAAAATCCATCAGCCGTTCGAAGGGGGTTTTAGTATAAACTGTAAATCGCTCCATTTTTTGTAAAAGAAATAATACGCAAAACCACCAATTCGAGGAGGAGCCCGACCGAAGACGAAGATTCAGAAAGAGCATATTGTCATAAGATAGGAAGTGAGCCCTAAAGATTCTGTTCAAGTGCTGCTACGGAAGTGCGAGCTTATATATTGTGAAATACCTGTTGAGTGTTTGACTCCGCCGTAGTTGTGTCTAACGCCCAGAAGATTAACCCCACTTCTTGCAAACATTGTCGTGGTCTTGGTGTCTATCAACTCAAATTAGTAAATTCTGCGATAAATATAAAGCGAAGTCTGACTTTACTATTAAGGACATTCATTTGGAATGTCTGGTTTCTTGAATGGGGAAAAATTTACTTTGCGGTTGGTTCACGTCCTCGTCAAGATGCAATATAACGGTCTGGATCGAACGAACCTTACTTTGGGTAAACTTAGGAATTATCTATACTTGGTTACATCCATAAGTCACTAAAAACTTTAGCTAGCTGGCTGTGAAGACCAGGGAACCCCGAGAAATTTTAGGACTGCCCATCGGAAGCAAAATAAAAATTCATTTATTCATCCTCTGTGGTTCTAGCAGAATATCAAGCAACTAGGTCAAGTATCATATTATAATTCTTGATGGAGACCTCAGCTGGTCATATTTTCTTGAAAGAGAGGTCCACAAAACGCACCGGATATTGAATTCCTGTAGAAGTATCACTTCGCCAAAGTGGGACCACGTGCTCAGGCAGTGAAGTGACGTACAAAACATCTGGAACGGATTCAACCCTCCATATTTACTTCTAAAAGATTGGTATAGAAGGTACTGGCAAAACATTCCCCATAAATAAAAAGTCTTTTCAGAGCCCTTAACTCTGGAAAACTATCTTACAGAAAACCTAAGGATTGAGGTTAGGTAGGTAGGGGTATTATGGTAAATAGAGAAAATTATTGTTAAATTCATTTCTCTCATACACGAATAACTTATATTCAGGGTCGTCAGGTCTGAGCTCGCCTAGTACCGGAATGTCAGCAGAGGAACCCCACAAGGTGTAGTTCTATCGCCTCTTCTATGGGTTAAGTTAATAAATGAATTGCTGAGGGATATGGAGGATGAGGGTTGGTGCAGAGTTATACGGTATACGGTTGATTTTCCGATTAAAGTGAATGGCAAAATCCCTGACATTTTGTGTATAGCCATGTAGGACAAACTAAGGCGAGTAGAAAAGTGAGCTAACTCTGCTGGCTTAGGTACTAATTCACACTCCATGCTCTTTGCCAGTGCTCTCAGTGTTGCTTATTAGTGAGTCTGGAAAATACTTCAATAAATTAAGCTGGCATTCGGAGGAGCGGATAAGAGAAGCATGCATTGCTTTCTGTACTTAATTAGGTATGTCACCTAAGTAATGCGTTGGCCTTACATTATAGTGGTTAGACCTATACTTCTCTACGAGGTAGTGGACAGGTGTACAATATACGATAGCAATTAAACCACATGCAAACTTCATAGCATGCTGAAGACAGCATTGAGCTGTGCATTCTGAACCATACGTCATGAGGCTGTGAATTCCCTCTTGAGTCTATTCCCATTGACATTATGGGGATATATAATACAGCTTGTGCTGTAGTAAGACCGGAGAAAGTGTCTGAATGGAAAGTGGAAAACCACGGTCGTACTGATATAATAAGAAGCTTCCGTCTACCGGAAAGAACGGACGCTACGTAACTTTTACCGACTCCACGAACAACTATGAGGTGGTTATTTCGAATCGAAACGAATGGTACAGGGTTGTTCCAGCATATTCATCGTCGATCTTCTCTTATATGAATAAGTCAAAACAAGACAATAGGATCGGTAGTGTAATCTAATCAAAAGAAATTGTGATTAGCAATTAATTTCGCCAAAGTGGAACTCTCCAAGAGTGTACAATTGTTGGCATATGCCGATGTTATTAATACCATAGCCATACCATACCATAGGTCATAGCCACCGCATCGCAAGTTATGCTTTCCCCAGGTTAGACAAAGAAGCGAAGCTAATGGATCTGGTAGTGAGCAAGGGGAAATACAAAATATCTCCTGTCATCAAATAAGCCGTCATCACATCCGCGACTTTGCTCCAGCGGCACTCTTGACGGACATCACTCTGAAGTTGTAGATAATTTCGTCTATCTAGGAACCGGCATCAACAACGTCAACAATGTTAGCCTTGAAATGCAACGCAGATTCGATCTTACCAGCAGCTGCTACCTTAGATTGAGTAGAAAATTGAAACGTAAAGTCCTCTCTCGACGCATCAAAACAAGACTCCAAGTCGCTCATTATTCCCGTCCTAAAAAATGGTGTAGCAGCTAGGACGTTGTCTACATCCGATGAGTCGGCTTTAGGAGTTTTCGAGAAAAAAGTTTTATGAAAGATTTATGGTCCTTTGCGAGTTAGCAACGGCGAATGTCATAGACGCTGGAGCGATGAGCTGTAAGAGCTTCACGACGACATTGATATAGTTCAGCGAATCAAGAGACGGCGGCTACGCTGGCTAAATGAAAGTGCTTCAGATTTTAAATGATGAAAGCAATCAGTTTTGAAATTATTCGATTGGGTATCCGCTGGCGGAAGCAGAGGAAGAGGGAGATCTTCACTCTGTTCGAATGATCAGGTGGAGAGCGACCTAGTTTCACTTGGTATTTCCAACTGGCGTCAAACAGCGAATAGAAGAAACGAGTGGCGCGCTATTGTTGATGCGGCTATAACCCCGTAGGTGCCGCGATAGCCGAGTGGTTAGTATTGCGTACTGACATTCGGAAGGCCTGGGTTCGAGCCCAGGTTCGAGCAACATCCATAATTATAGAAAATTAATTTTTCTAATTGCGGTCGCCCCTCGGCAGGGAATGTCAAGCCCTCCGAGTGTATTTCTGACATGTAAAAAAGCTCCTCATAAAAATCCATCAGCCGTTCGGAGGCGGCTTAGAATAAACTGTAGGTTCCTCCATTTGTTGGTAAAACATTAAGACGCAAAACCACAAATTGGAGGAGGAGCTCGGCCGAAAATCGCTTCAGCGGTTACAAAGCGCCAAATATATATATATATATATAATCACGTAACCGGTACCTACATCAAACAAGAAGAAGAAAATCACTCTAGTGTTTCTCAAGCGGAACTGGCGGCCATACATGAGGCTGTTACATCTCTAGGTCTTATTTTACTTTCGATGAAATGTGTATAAATCTTCCTGGATAGCCGGAAAACCCTAAGAGTGACACAAAAGTTGTTATTTTTTCTCTTTTTTTTTTTTTAACTTTAATTTTTAAACAAAAAAGTCAGTTAATTTTTTATTCAGCAGTAAATCAGATTAGTTATTCCATAAACATACATACTATATTTATACTTAAGTGATATGAGTGTTGTTCCCTTGGTACATTCCATCGACAAAACGTTACTTAGATGAATTAAGCCAACACATGCAATTAACGGGAAATCACCTATTAGTACAACGTTCATTGAATTTAAGAAAAATATACATATACATACATATGTATATATCCATTAAAAAAGTATGTGAAAAACTTTAATTGAGTAAAATGGCAAGGCGGCAGAGAGAGAGAGAGAGTTGTTTCACCCTTTCTGAAAGCTTTGACAGGAAGACAATATCCGCACATTGGAAAATTACAATACAAATTACAAAGGCCTAGAAGGTACCAACCCATACATACACACACACACACACCCACAGTAAAATGTGTGACAAGTGGCAAGTAAGTATATTTTTTACCAGCAGCATTTATTCATATCCACACACAAACATACATATGTAGGTGTGTATATTTACGTTAGGGTACTTCGCACGAGAACACTAAGTACACATGGAGTTCAAATTGAAAACATCAATCATGCTAAAAAGTGTTGAAACGAAACACTAATGAAAATCAAACACAATGCCCGACCATCAATGCTGCCTGGATGAGCATTAAATGGTAGTAACGATGCGCCTGTACAGGTGAAATGTGCATCATCTTTAAATACGTGCTCCGGAATGTATATTGTGGATGGAATATTATCTATAGTAGCATGTACACTGGCGATGAAAGTAAAAGCACTTCTGAGGTGTTAATCTTCACCAAATTAAGCTCTAAACTTGTTCCAGAAGGTTCAGGTATATTAATGTAGATAGTGGAAGTCCAGAAGATGGGGCCATGCCTAGAAATTCATGCGATGAGGAAAATTTTTGACAGAGATCCACTTGAAAGTGGCTAGAAACGATTCTTTAACATTCGTCTTCCAGTTTTGGATTAAGTAGTCAACAAACAACCATTTGGGGTCGAGCTAAAGTAAGAAAGCTCTGTGGTTGTGTGTAGGTTTTAGGATCAACCACATAGAAAACTTGTTTTAATGTCAAATAGAGACAAGAACCCTCGAATGAAAGGCCACCCTTTTGATGACGATCCTTACAAACGTCTTAAAAATTAATATGTAAGGGAATTATGAGAATTGGAAAGGTGTCACTGTCCAGGTGGTCGGTGCCTCGTAAAAATAAGAGCTGAAATCGCCACCGTCGAAGTAGCGCAATGGAAGGGACAAGGTCGGTCACAGCGGCACTACTCCCGCCTCGATATCAAAACTTTTCAGGGAGATTTTAATACAAGGATGGACAAAGAAGGCATCTTTGTTAAAACAGTTGGAAAGATCAGCCTCCACGACGAAATATCTCTAAATAGGCTGAGGCTGATCAACTTTGCCGGGGCCCAATATATGTTCGTCAGAAGAAATATATTCCGTGACAAGAAAATACATCAACTTACATGACTGTCAACTGATCGAAAATTGTGCCACCGAATCGATTATGTTGTGATAAATACATATTTTCGTTCCGAGGACCTAGTACCAATTCAGATCACTAACTTACCGCAGCGTAAATTCGCACTCAGCTCAAACAAAGTACGTTTGTTAACAAACACATGGAAGGTTTAACGTCCAACAGCTTCTATCACATAATTGAACTAAAGCATATCAGACCTTTGGAATCTAAGTGTTATTTGCCAATTCCAAAGAGGAGCAGTCCCATTCTGTGTCAAATAGGGTGGGATAAGCCTCTTCAATATCGCACATAAAGTATCTTCGAACGTAATTTGTGAAAGACTTTAGGCCTTTTGAGAAAAGGATTGATTTTAAATCACCACGAAGAACTGAAAGTAAAGCCCTCTCTTAGTGATCAAAAACTAGATTCTATTAGTCGCTCGTCATTCCAGTCCTCCTGTAAGGTGGAGAAGCGTGGGCGATGACGACATCTGATGAGTCGGAGCCTGGAGTTTTCGATAGAAAGGTTTTGTAAACGATTAATGGGCCATGCCTAATTGGCAACGGCTAAGTATGCTAGGGCGACAACACTCCAAATTTGAAAATTTTCAATGGTACATCCGTCGTTGCAAGCAGAGAAAGAGGAGGACACCCACTCCGTTGGAGGGATCAGGTGGAAAGTAGCCTAGTTTCATTTGGCGAACAACAGCGAAAAGAACAAGCGACTAGCGCGCTATTATTGATTCCTCGTCTGTAATCGAGTAAGCGGTGCCTAGGCCGAAGAAAAAGAAGGATAGGGTTGATCAATGCCTGGTTGAAAGGTATTTGGATAGTTGTGACTCTAGCGAAGTGGATGGTAATTATCAGTAGATGGATCGTTAATAACAACGGCTGAATGGCAATAAACTGGGAAAGGACAATACAATCCATTAGTAGTACATAAGAGGGCCTGACCTGGAAAGTTGGTCAACCTAATTTTTTTGGCAAACCTAGACGATCTTTACAAAAATATAATCTATAATAAACGCGAACGTCTTGCTATTGATTCAGGCGAGTGCGCCATATATCACTTAAGGCGTGCACTTCTACAAACAGGCCACAAGTTCCTTGACATAGAAATTTCGTAAGGAACAAAGTCATGGATGAGAAGGACCGAAGTGGTATGCTGGTAGTAAGAAGCTGACAAATGCGTTGAGATCGTTAAACCAATTTTCGTGCCAAAGACATCTTTAATACGACGTAAGGCTCAACCGAAAATTCATGACTTACGAGGGTAGTTTAATAAGTCAGTCACTTTTTGAATAAAATATATATATTTTTTCCGGCAAACAAGCGTTTTATAAATCAGCAAATCAGCACAGTCTTTTTAAGCTCTATATATTTGGTCCAGCGTTTTCCAAATTTTTGTATTTCTTCCATATAATAGGTTTTTTTCAAGACCCTTAAAATAAGCGTTCGTTTCTGTAATGACCCCTTCATTCGACCCGAATTTTTTCAGGTTTGGAAACAAGAAATAGTCGCAGGAACGTTGTTGGCCGGCATGCCAAACTTGATCTAATTTGGTGCACGTTCTAGTGAAGAACACCATTGCTTCGATTGGTTTTTGGTCTCTGGTGTGGTGTGGGGACCCGTGTTTCGTCTGCGGTAACAAAGCGGTGCAAAGATTCAATTTGGATTGCGGTCGTATATTCATTTGAAATGTGATGTATCCGCTTAGTTAAGATGCCTACAGTTTCAGCCGCCTCACGTACTTTTATTCTCCGATCGTTCCATGGATTTTATTGATGATTTCTGGCATCGCTTTTACAGGTACGACTGCAACAGGACTAAGTAAACCTGCTGTGAACCAAGTTAAATGTAATGAAAATCCTAAATCTCCTCAACTTATAGAGTTGCCAAGTTTTGTCGAGAGAAAAGTGAATGCCAATTTTTTCCAACACAACTGTGCATTCTTAATTACGTATCTACAAATCTATTGGTAAGTGTGTTTGTACATTTATATTTGTATTTGAATATATGCTAGAATAAAGTTGCTCTCGGATGAAGGGCTGTTATGCATGGCAATGGCGACGTAGGTGGGGCGGTAAATCGCTACCATCATTACTAGTTACTGTAGTGCAACTATTGGAACTACATAACTACAGTAGATTTATATAGCCTTGTTTTTTGCTCAGTTCCTTGGTAATCAGAAATTTTAATCAAGGTATGCTTTTATGTGATTTTTTTTCATCTTATCCTTTATTCATTCACAGTTTGGGTTTTTTTTTCACTTTTGCCATGCAGTTTTAGTTTGGTTGTATGTTTGTATATGTATATGTGTATTTATTTGCAGAGATATGCGAATATTTTCTATTTCTGACTTTGCAATCGTAATCATGACGCGAGGGAAAATAATTGTGTAGCAAAGTAATGGTAAAAGGTAGGCAGAAGACAAAAAAGAAAAAAAATGCACACACATACATACACAGTGCCTTTTTTCTTTGTATAAATCAAATGTTATATCTCTGTTCATTGGATACTTATAAAAATGTATATGTGCGTTAGATAGTTTTTTAAAAGCGCAAGATAGATTAATTCACTTTTTCTTAGCATAATTTGCTGTTGTAGAATTTGCCCAAAAATTTAACGGATTTCATTTACTCTTTAACTTAAATAAAACTATAAATTATGAAATTTTTTTTGGGAGATTTGTAATGTTCTTTGTTTCAATCAAATTTATTTCATTCAAAATTTTCAGTCTAACCTTAAATTTGTTTTGAGGACACTATTCTATAGTGAATTAAAATTAAAAATAATAATAATAAATTATAATTTGTAGCTCAGGAATCTATTTCTGTCTAACAATTTAATCTTAAACCGACAATAGAAATTCTTATGAACGAGATATTAAATTATTTCATACCCAGCATTAATAAACGGGTCGGAGATAAGATTTATCTGTATTTAATACCTCTGGGGATAGTTATAAATGTAACTAAGACACTGGTATCTGTGCCGAAGGTACTTTTCGACTTGCAAAGTGAGGCAATAGAACATCAGGTAAGTCTTTCTCTATCTGATCTGTTCAACGAGGTGGAGGGCTTTCCCTGCTTACAACATCACCATCATTTCCGGAAATCTGAGCGGTCATAATCTATTGTACTTGTCCCCGTTAATACTCAAAAGACCATAAACCTTCCACCAAACTATTGGAAAGCTACATCATATAACAGCTCGCGCAGGAAGGGCGAAATGTAGAGTTTGGACCTTTTTTTGACGAGAAAAGGCTTTAATTTGCGTACCCGGCCAAAATTAGCACTTCTTGGAAAGGGTGAGTCCACCGACTGCTCGTGAGCTGATATTTTTTCTTTCCTTCTCTTCTTTTCTTAAATTAGCATAAAGAATTCACACAATAGAGAGCCATTACGTTTATCGCCTCATTTGATATTAAAGGGCCCGGAGAGGTTTTTTGCTGTGCTGAAGAAATTTTTAGTGCTATTTAGAATCAGCTAACGTATGTTCTTTTCTTTGACGTGTGCATAGCATAAGCGAGTCAACACCAGTCACTTCTTCTTTTAGCTTTTGGTCGCCAATCGGAAACATCAAGTGAAGCCAGATCCTTTTCCAACTGATCTTTCCAGCGGTGTGTAGGTCTTCCTCTACTTCTACCAGCAGTTACTTCGACGAATATTTTCGGAGTTGAAGTGTTTTAGTTCATATGGATGACATTACGTAGCCACTGTCTCCCAATTTGTTGAACTAGCATTTGTTTGTTAACTTGTTGAACAGTGTCTGCGCTATCCGCCGTCAAACATATACAGAGGCCCACAAATCTTCCGCAAAATCTACCACAGTTCTGCACTATAAGTAGATTGGGCAGAACACATATTAGTTTCAAATAATTGCGAACTTCGTTATAGTTAGATGGTCGCACATCTTTTCTGTCATCTTCGATGAGGAATTCTTGCTAGTCCTCATTGGTTTTTTCATTCACTGCAATTAAGCAGAGAGAAAAGTTCCCACCTAACCTCAATATGTTCTGACTATCAGTAACCAGATAACCTTCCTCATCTCTAGACGATAATGTTAGCGTCTGGAAGCCTTCTGAAGACGTTGCATCCTCCCGTTGAATTTTCGACAGTTCGAAAGCTCTTAGTCCTTACTTCGATCGCTCACAATGTTTGGAATTAGGAAATCCATTTTTCCTTCACTACAGTGGGGACTCATAATCGTTTCAGTTTCGCATTATCCCTTTTTGAAAATTACATATGGAACGTTAGAGAAGCTTTATCAGTTTCTATATACCGTATTGTTATGGAATGCCGCCCATATAAAATAATTGCGTCGTGTTTCTTGTCTTTCACAATGAATTTCATGCATTATTATGCCATTTTAGACACCTCAGTAATAACTAAATCAGAACAATTTTTTCTCGTACCACGAAGTAATAAATAAGTATTTCCAAAACATCATCATGCCCTTTCTTGCTCCTTAAGTAGCTTATCGAGTAATATAATAAAACTATTATGTATGTTTTCATAGACCACTTACTTTGAGTTAGGCGGACCAACTGTTAGGGAAGCCTTTATCCAAGCTGAGTAATTTAGGTTAGGTAATACTGACTGGCTGTTAGTCCTTACATAGACTGTCAACTCCTTTGTAGTGCCAGATGAAGGTTCAGTATGATTTAAGCTGAATGATCGCCGCCTTTTGGGATGTTTAAGAGAGTCGTGATACCTAATTTCCTACTTGTGTCACTGTTACTAATGCCCATTTTACTCGCGTGTGATACCAGTAAGTTCTGACATGTAATTAGGCCAACAATCGTCATGCAATGATTTCGAGACCGCGTGATCAAAAAGTAAGTGTGTTTTTTTCACTGCTATTGCACGGCGGTCTTGTGTGCCGTTAAGGTATTCCATCTCACCAAGATCCGTCTTTCTGCACAGTCGAAAATTTCATTGTGTATAAATTTTAGCGATTTACGGATTTTCTGTCAGCCGGATGACAATTTTGACAATCTCATCAACTATTTAATTTCCCACTGTTTAGTACTTCTGAGGACATTTCTGGACGTTTTTCTATGTGTGATTATTGCTTTAATTGCCGCTTCTTGCCTTGTTACACAGTAGCTTTTCTAACCGCGAAGACTTCAGTCTAAAAAATGCTAGAGTAGTCCCGAAGTTTTGACGGTTGCCGGAGATCTAGCTCTAGCCGCCGCTGACTCCGCAGCCATTTTTATCAGTCCGGGTAGTTGTTGCAAGTTCCGCTGGCCATTTGATTTCTCTTTTAATGTGAGTGGAATCCTTCGCTTCCAAATAATGCGTAGGGGTATGTGATCTGTTTTGTCCACCATTCCCTTGCCTATCCAGCTATGCTATTGCCGCTAATCTCACATCTGTTCTCCACTGCAATAAATACTTTGAATGTTGAATACTTTGAGAACTCGAAATATATCCTTTAGTCCTTTATATGTAGAAACTAAAGGTAACTGATGACTTTCTAAATCTGTCAGTATTACCTTGGAGAGGCTTACAAATATGGGCTTTTGATTTCAGTTTAATTCAAGGCGAAGCGATTTTCTACCGAGCTCCTACCTAATTTGTGGTATGCATCTTGAGAGGCCTACAGTTTATTCTAAGCAGCCGCCGAGAGACCAATTAATTTTTATGAGAAGCGTTTTTTATTTCATGTCTAAAATATACTCGGAGGGGTTGACATACCCTGCAGAGCGGCGACGATAATTACAAAAATTTAAATTCTATAATTTTGGATGTTGACCAAGGACTCGATCCCTGGCATTTGGAATGGAAGTACGCAATGCTAGTCACTCGGATAAAGCTAATGGAAAACTCACTAACGAGGAAGATTGTGCTTTCTCTATAGGTTGAAAATTGCGGATCACTTTATACGAGGATATAAACATTCTATGCATTCTTCGATGCACTAATTAATAAGCAAATGCGAAATTCTCAGGACCAAGTTCCGACTTTTACACATCCTTTTTACTGCATGGACACTTGCTACGCACCGGTCGGCTGTGTGTATGCTTGTACGTGCAGCGTTGGTTCAACAATGGCACAAAACTCAACACCATCAAATATTGACGTACCACTTCAAAATTGTACTCCAGCGCTTATCCGTTGTTGTGACGAGTAGCATTAGTGGCAACTCTTGTCATCTCTTATGTAAAGCTTGGAGAGCGGCCGTTGGCGGTGACTGCTTGCTTGCTCATCCTCAGGCGTTGAGTGCATGAAAATACTTACATATGAATATTTGTATATCTGTATGTGTGTACAGCTTATCCATTGCCCCTTTTTCCTTGTATGCTTTGTTTGTTTGCCTACATGTATGCATTTTTGTGTGTGTGCACATTGTTCAATCTGTTCGTTTGTATGTTGCAACATGTTTGTCGAGTAATTTTTTCGCTTTCGTTGCACTTTTACTGCCGAACTGCAGCCGTTGCCATTGCCGTGTTACTGATACTATTGCCATTGGCCATTGTTGGCGCGCCACCTCCGCTACCACTTCATTTGCTGCTTTGAAGTGGATCCACTTTCATTTGTTTGCGAAAATGCTCACTCCTCCTCACATTCTTTCTTCAAGCGACGACGTTGTTGATGGTCATGAATTTGAAAAGCTCGAAATAATCCTTTTTTTTGCATGGCGGGTGGAGAAGTGGGTAGGTGGGGTTATTCTCACAGAATGCAATGCATGCCAATGCATGGATAATATGGCAACACAAAGACTTAGAAAGGGGTTCCCATTTTTCTGATAATACATTACAGTTAGAAAGTTCCCAGCCTGAGACATTGATGGAACTAGGAAAAATTAAATCCGTATGATTTTGAGTTAGCCCTAACCATCAAAAATTCGACAGCTGTTGGATCATTTGTTTGTGGATTATAGCATTTTGAATGAAGTAACTTTTGTTATTGTGAAAAAATTAAAAAAAAGGAATTTCGCGTGCTGATAAAATATTGCTTTTTGAAGGGAAAAAATATAGTCGAAGCAAATACTTGACTTGCTGACGTGTTTCCGAAATCGGAAAATCAACAATGAATGATTGATATGCTAAGATTAGATGTGCTGAAATGAGCACCGAAGACGGAGAACGCAGTGGACGTCCAAAAGAGGTTGCTACTGACGAAAACAAAAAAAGTCCACAAAACGATTGTGAATGACCGTAAATTGAAATTTAATGAAATAGCAGGGCACTCTAAAGATATCAACTGAACGTGTAGATCATATCATTCACGAATATTTGGGTAAGAGAAAGCTCTGTGCAAAGTGGGTGCCGCTCGAGTACACTTTTGACCAAAAACAACGATGAGTTGATGATTCAGAGCAGTGTTTGGGGATGTTCAAGCGTAATAAACCCGAGTTTTAGCGTCGATATGTGATAATGAATGAAACATGGCTTCCACATTTCACTCCGAAGTCCTATCGACAGTCATCCGAGTGGACTACACACAATGAATCCGCTCCAAGGCGTGGAAAAACGCAACAGTCGGCTGGCAAGGTTATTGCGTCTGTGATTTGGGATGCGCATTTTTCATTGACTTCCTTGAAAAAAGAAAAAACATCAACAGCGACTATTACATAACGTTATTGGATCGTTTGAAAAAGAAAATGCTGTTTCACCAACACAACGCACCGTGTCCCAAGTCAGTGAAATCGATGGCAAAAATCCATGAATTGGGCTTTCAATTGCTTCTGCATCCACCGTATTCTCCAGATCTGGCCCTCGGCGACTATTTCCTGTCCTCAGATCTCAAAAGAATGCTCGCTGGGAAGAAATTTTCTTCGAATGAAGAGGTGATTGCCGAAACTGAGGCCTATTTCGAAGCAAAGGACGAATCGTACTACAAAAATGGTATCGAAAAGTGGGACTGTCGTTATAATCAGTGCATCACCCTTGAAGGAAACTATGTTGAATAAAAAATTAAAATTAATTTTGCCTAAAAATTTTTTTTATTATGGTAGCCCAGGGTTTTTTCAATTCACCTGTTACATACGAGTATGTAAATAAGGCGTTCTCTTATTGTTCTCAACTCTGCTGACTCAGCCTTGCTTGCCTTAAGCATTTGCGCAAACATTTCATAGACTATATTAACAACAGTCGAGCGAAGTTGAAGCGAAAACAAAAACAGATTTAAAAAAAAAAAAAAAAAAAAAAATTGAAAATATGTGGCAACCTTATTGAACTCTAAGCTATATCGCTCCGTTTTTTATTGCTATGAATTTTCGATGTAGAAATTAGCTCTGCAGCTATAACGCCTCCCACTTCTTATTTCTATTGTGGAGACAAGACGAGTAGTAAAGTTACCATATTCTCCCTTCCTTAGCTTGTTTGTCTATCTCACAAAAACCTTATGCGGGTCAATTGTTACAGAGGCTGCTCTTGGAAATGACAAAGCCTCTCGCCTTTGTGTTTTCTGTTTCACAATCACTTTTTTTCCTCTTACATCAAAGCAATGAATGCAATAACCTTTGTGTTGCAGGCCACCGTTGCTACTAGATTTTGTGCAAATTTTGAAATTGAGGCCAGTGTTGGCTTTTTGATGCACATACACTCATTGAAACAAGCATCCGGTATCGGTCTTTAGCATCAACGACAAATTTTTTGCAGCTCAGTTCTTCGGTGGCAGGACATTTTAAATTTTGGTACATTTACAGAGTGTACAGCTGGAATGTCCGGTCCCTTAATTGGGAAGTTGTCGTTGCCCAAATGAGAGCAAGATTCCTCATTCGATGACGATGAAACAGGTACCACACAGTATGATCCAATAATCGTGAGATTACCCTTCTCATTCTAGGTATTCACCATACGTAAAATCTTGAAAAGAGTCGGGAGAAAATAACCTATAATAATCTCTTTCATCAAAAGCCTGAAAAGGAGCTGCATTCATGTCTGACTTGTTTTTATCCCTGCAAAACTCATACGGCTGTCTAAACTGACACTGGACACTATCAGTAGCGCAATTAGAGTTGGGATGCACCTCTAAGAACCGTTGGTTTCTCTATCGTGTAGATCTAAATGCCTTTGGCAAGAGCGTAGAATTTCTGGCGTATAAAGATGATGATCACCGGATTTAACAAAGCCACCATTAGTTCTGCTTTCACTAGGTTAGACAAAGAGGCGAAGCGAATCGGTTTTGTCGAGAACGAAAACAATTGAAATATTCCTCTCTATCTTGGAACCAGCATCTACACCAACAACAATGTCAGCCTTGAAATTCAAGGCAGAGTCACTCTTGATAAAATGTGGCACTTTGGATTTGAAAAGTAAAGTCCTCTCTCGACGAACAAAGTCCAAACTCTATAAGTCACTCATCATTTCAGTCGTGCTATATGGTGCATAGGCTTGGACGATGACAATATTGCATTCGATTCGTGGGAGAGGTTTTGTATAAGATTTATGGTCCTTTGCTACGATGAGATTGACATCTTCTTTTTATTTTTTGGTGTAGGCTCCGCTTACGTGATTATAGCCACTCCTTTCTTCTCTTCGCTGGTTAGCGCCAGTTGGAAATACCAAGTGAAACTATGTCGCTTCCCACCTGATCCTTCCTAGAGGAGTGGAGGTCTTATTCTTCATCTTCTTTCATCAGCGGTTACTTCATCGAATACTTTCCAACCTGAAGCGCTTTCATCCCTTCGTTCGACATGACCCAGGCAGCGTAGCCGCTGTCTCTTAATGCCATAGTAAGACTTGTACAGCTAATCGTTCCAACTCCTAAAGCCGACTCAACAGATGTTGACATCGTCCAAGCTTCTCCACCCTTCCTTAGGACGGAAATGATGAGCGACCTGTAGAAATTGGTTTGGGTTCGGCAAGAAAGTACTTTACTTTTCAATTGCCTACTCTGTGAAAAGGAGAATCTGTTGGAAAGAGTAATTCTGCATTGGATTTCAAGGCTGGCATTGTTAGTGTTTGCTGATGCTGGTTCCAAGATATACGAAATTATCTACGACTTCGAGATTATGACTGTCAACAGTGACGTGGAAGCCAAGACGCGAATGCGCTGACTGATAGATAGATAGAGACTCGTGTGGTATCGAACCCCTTTTCTAGTATTATCCAGTGTCAGTTTACATAGCCATATGAGTTTTGTAGGAATATCCAATGCAGACATAGTGGCATAGAGGCAGTTCCTTATCGTGCTGCCGAAGGCAGTTTTAAAATCCACGAAAACGTGGTATGCATCGATTATTTTCTCACGGGTTTCCTCAAAGATTTGGTGAGTGGTATATATCTGGTCAATGGTAGGTTTACCAGGTCTAAAGCCACACTGATGAGGGCTAATCAGTTTGTTAACGGTGGGCTTTAAACTTTAACACAATACGTTGTATAGGACCTTATATGCGCTATCCAGGAGGATTATCCCACGATAACTGGCGCAATTGTATGTAATGTGTATCTATCTTTTTTTGGATTGGACAGAGCACACTTAGGTTCCCTTTCGTTTTGCATGCTTTCGTCTTTTTTTGGATTGGACAGAGCACACTTAGGTTCCCTTTCGTTTTGCATGCTTTCGTCGGACCATATTCTGCAAAGAAGCTAGTGCATGTACCTTGTCAGTTCACTATCGACACGTATTTGAATAGCTCTGCCGGTAAGCAGTGGGTTTGTTATTTTTTAAGCGGGAAATCCCTATTCTAACTTCATCATAGTCGGATGATGGAACGTACCATCGTCACCGATTAAGCTTCTCAAGCTCTTCTTATCCAGGCATTTCGACCTCTTTCTTTACTGTCAACAAATGTGTCTCGCTTCTCCCTTCAGCTCTCGGTATTTATCCCACCCCGCAAGTATAATGATCGACCGCAACGTTGCGAGGTAGGCAGTAAATATATTAAATTTAAATTAACTAAAATAAAATAAATAAATAAAACAAATTAAATTGAAATGTTGACATTCTTAACAAAACACAAGAACGAGACCCGTTGCATTAAATTTTGGTTTTATTCAAACTTACATGCGGAAAATTATCAGAAATGAATGGAAATTATATCGCATATACTCGTACATATTTAACGGCCATTGTAGCTTGTGGTGTCCAAGCTTTGCTGCAAATTCTCTCTTCCATATTTTTATCAAAACATTTTGGCACCCCTCCACGACAGCATTCTTTAAAACTTTTATCAATATGAAAGGCTGCATCTGGGTTACCATTCTTCCATGGCTTTGATGTAGAGTCAGGAAATTCTAAATGCCCACCAGCTGAGACACCCAAAACGATATGGTGCTGAATAATAAAATATGGAAAAAAGTTGTTAAATTAATTAATAAATTAAATAATAATTAAACAAATTATTTGAAGTAGGAGGTTCGGACAGACGATCAGATGGACCTGGTTAAAAAAAAATATTACGTACACGGCATAGCCGAATACGAGTATAAAATATACTTACAGGATCATCATATTCCCGATTATTGACGAAACAACCAAATTTTTTATTATCTACATACGTAGAAATCCCTTTCGATGACCATACCAGCGTGAAATTGTGATACTTATATGGCCATATATTCGCTTTAATGGCCATGTCACTAATACGTTGGTAATACTTGTTTCCAAAAGCTTGTTTTATCAGTTTAACGGGTCCGGCACTAATACGAAAATTCGTCAAGTCATCAAATGTTGCAAAAGCTATTCGCAACTGTCTACGGTTGTCGCAATTCGGTGTGTCAGGCTCAAGCATTATGGCTGGAGTTGAAGAAATTATTAAAAAAGAAAATTATTAAAAAAAAAAAACTTGATTTACTTGGAAATAACCAGGCACCCAACGGCAGTTTTGCGCTAATTTCTATGCGTCCATATATAAAGCTGAATGTATTCTTCGTGCTGATTCTGGCAGAGTGCACCGGCGCCGGTATAGCATAAGGGAGATCACTTGTCTTCTTATACACGCAGGTAGCATTTTTATCTTGAGCACAAGCAGTAGGAGTACATCTGCAAATAAATTGTTCATACATATGTATGTTATAAAGGGTGATCCATTTCGAGGTTCCCTACTTTTTTAAAGAAAAAACACAGAAAATTCAAATTTAATGGGGAAAGTTTATTATCATTCGAAAGAACATTCTTTGGCATTTATGTTTTGAAGATAATCTCTTTCATGTCTCAAATGGTCCATCCGTTGAGTCCAATTCTCGATGACTCGTTCGAGCATTTCGATTGGTAATTGGCGAATGACACGCGTGATTCTTTGCTCCAAGGCCTGAATCGAAACAGGATTGTCCGCATAGACTTTAGACTTTACATATCCCCATAGGAAAAAGTCTAACGGTGTGATACACACGATCTTGGTGGCCAATCGACCAGCCAAAAACGTGAAATTATCTGCTCACCGAAGTGTTCTCTCAATAAATCCATTGATTGATGCGATGTGTGGAAAGTGGCGCCGTCTTGTTGAAGCTAAATGTCGCAGAGATCACGAGCATAAATTTCAGACATCAAGTAGTTGGTTGATTGGCGCGATAACGGTCGCCATTGACGGTTACGTTCTCACCGGCATAATTTGTGAAGAAATATGGACCGATGATTCCATCGGCCCACAAACCACACCGAACCGTTGTTTTACGAGCTGGATGAAATAGCAGCTCTTGAATCTCGCCAGGTTGCTCTTTGTCCCAAAGGCGGCAATTTTGGTTGTTTACATACCCATTAAGCCAGAAATGGGCCTCATCTGTGAACAAAATTCGGCTCTAAAACGTAGGATCTTCTTGGAACTTTTAAAGAGCCCTTATAGCAAAGCGATGTCACTTGGGAAGGTCGATCGGCTTCAGTTCTTGCACAAGCTGTATTTTGTACGCTTTTAATTTAAGATCTCGACGTAAAATGCGCCAAGTCGTTCCATACGTTAGTCCGCTGCGAACGGCGTGGAATCGATTCTCCACGGTCTTCGTGTACACTCAGCTGCAACCGCTATATTGTCTTCACTGCGTATGCGGCCGAAAATCAAATCATTTGGTTTAAATGATTTTTTCACTGGCGACTTTTTCAAAATAACTCTTGTCTCGCCTGTTTCAAACAAGGGCTGTATATCCTCTTGTGTGGTATGTGTTTAGATGATTGTAGAATTTTTCGAAATTTTAAAATTATCGGAACGCGCAATGAGTCCACTCGTATGTCCGGCCACTACTTGTATTCTCACTTCATCATATTCATACAATTCCTCTTCTGGATGCTCCTTAATCCAAAACTGATTCGTTTGCACAGTTATTAAATCCATTATTGAGTATTGTCTGTTTATAAAGATGTGAAAAACTACCAATGAGGTTCCATATTCAACTATACTTGTAAATACATATGTAGAATAAAAATAATGAAAATAAAATATAAATTTTCTAAAACCCATTTAGAATATTTGAGTAAAAATTTTAAATATTAAAACCTAAATGTATTTTCACTCACCAGGTATCGATACACGAAAGCCGTGTGACAGTTTTTCTAGGTTTATTTGTGGTATATCGTAGCAGTACACCGTTAGACCGCAAAAGAAATAAAGCCAAATGAAGAGTACATTTTTACCGCAGAGATCCATAGTTTTTGTTTTTATAATTTCAGTTGATGCAGTTATTCACTAAAACAAAGGCTTCTAGATTCCAAACAAATTTTTGGAAAATTTGAAGTTAGCATACACCGCCTGGTATTAAACTGATTGAACCGACACACACAATCAAATGGAATAAACTGTTTGCCAACATAACGTCTAACAATTTCACTAGAATTGAGCAAAATTTTATGAGCAAAATGAGAAGAAGAGCAGCTTGAAGTGATAGCGCTTATCATGCAAGCTGATGATTGATTTATGAAAATAGAGAATGCGTCCATTTGAAACGTATATATACGAATACTACAAGTAGAAGAGCCGCACATACGCTTGGGTTCTTATATTTTGCTCAAATCGAATCATACATACGATTTCTTCGAAAAGCTCGCGCATTGCTCCACTTCTCAGAAGAGAAAGTAATACTCATGTTAATCTAAGCCAAATGCTATTTATGTACCGAATTTCCAGTAAATCGAATACTATGTCGATTTTTTTTTTAAATGATCGGTCGCTGGTGCATTTCCCGGTTATTTTTATTGTATTATTATATTTAAAAACATCTCGTGAACCCTTAAAACAAATTGCCAAATTTTCAGCTATAATCTGTGTGTAAGTTTTATAGATCTAAGAAACATACATAAAAACAAAAATAAAGGTTGATCCAGGTACGGGTATGGAAACAAACAAAAATGCCGCATTCGGGATGAAGAGCAACCTGAAGAGATTTCAGCTGCCATTTCATCCAGAGAAAACAGCGGTTTGGTGTGGTTTGTGGGCTGGTGGAATCATCGGTCCATATTTCTTCCAAAATAATGCCGGTGAGAACGTAACCTTCAATGGCGACCGCTATTGCGCCATGATAACCCGCTTTTTCATGCCTGAAATTGAAGCTCGTGATATCCGCGACATTTGGTTTCAACAAGACAGCGCCATTTTCTATACATCACATCAATCAATGGATTTATTGAGAGAACTCTTCGGTGAGCAAATAACTTCATAACTTCGGTTATTATTTTTACCAACCTTCACGAGAACCGAAAAAATTGCCACATTTTTAGCACAATCTGTCGATAAGTTTTGGAAGTCTAAGAAATCGAACATTCATAAAAACAAAAATATATAAAAATATCTATAATTAATTAGCTATATTCAATTCCTACTCGGCTCGGCATGATAAGGAAAAGAACAGTTAAAATAAAAATAATATCCAGTAGAACAGAAGATAAAAGCAAATAAAATGTCCCAGAGCAATTGTAGACACAGCAGATGAGGACGCGGCTTCAACCATGAAGAAGGCACCTTTCTCTCTCATCTGACATCATACCATTTAAGAAATGCTGAGATCAGAGAAGATGTACATAAGAGATATCATATGCCCAAAGTAGGCGTTATCTCTGTCTACATTTACCTACGTCTTTTTGGATTCCTAAAGTCACTTGGGCTACAAGAAGAATTGTATTAAATACAAAGGGCACAAAAGAATTAAGGTCGCAGTGCAAATCCTCAACATTATCTCTCTACCTAATATCCCCTCTCGCCTGGAGAAGTTGTGCGTAGGGTTTGGGACATGGAAACTCATAAAACTACATGGTTGTCTGGTTGTCAATAGATCGTAAAGCGTGCAAACAAAACGATCATGTTGTGATAAACGGAAGAGCACTGACAGGACAATACATACATTTGCTACAGAAAAAATAGGTTTTAATGTCGAAAGAAGAGCTGATAAGGTAAAGAGTCTCATGGCCAACCACGCAAGGTTGCGATCGACCACAAAATGTAGGCGGTGAGATAAATATCCAGAGCTAAAGAGGAAAGCGAAACGCGTTCGCAGACATATTAAGACATAGACAATGCGTGAATATGAAGAGCTTGGGAAGCTTGCCGAACCCTGTCGGATCTAATGATCTAAAACTCCATAAAGTCCCAGTATATATGTACATCATTGGCCAAATATTCACCTTGCCTGAAGACAGCTCAAAATAAGCTGTTTCTATGACGTCATGTCTATAAGCTTCATCAGGATCCGTTCCATCCAGATTCATTTTGCACCAAACGAGCTATCGAGCACCTTCGTAGTTGTATTCCCTCGTTGTTGTTGTAGCTTTAGTAACCACAAACATATTCCCTAAATTGCTTTTCGTGGAGTGTTGCGGGAGTGAGATTCTTGCCCAGATAAAAATTCGGATCGTTCCGATATAAAGAGCCTACTGTCGCGATAACCATTGGATTTTGGATACCTCATACGACAGGCATGCCCTACAGCGGGAAAATTATTCAACCCCTAACCCACAGGAGGCTGGTCATTCTTGTCACAGTTATAACTTTGAATTCGTTGATAACTTAATCTATCTAGAAACCAGCATCACCACAAATAGAACAATGTTAGCCTGGCTAGATAATATCGTCTAGATGGATGAAAGCTGTCCAGCTTTGAAAGTATTCAATTTAGTAGCACTGGTGGAAGCAAAGGAAGAGCATGGCCTCCATTCCGGTAGAAAAATCTAGTGGAAATGGACCGGCCTTCACTCAGTGCCAGGCCAATGAAGAATAAGGAGAATTCCTTTAAACTATTATATTATATATTTGAAGTGAGTCTTACAACACTTGAAGTTATTCTGACGCTTAGTCAAGTGCTTAGAAATGATGTAATGTTCAACGAAGGACTAGATGACCTAAATGGCACATATTCCCATACATATGCAGTCCCAGTGCCATTTAAAAACTTGTAAAGTACACGAAGTTATATAACAAAAGACTAAAAATGATTGGTAGACTACGCCTGTCTGACTATGTTGGGAGTTGCGTACAAAACTGACTGAGACTAATTGCGACTCTGAGCATTGCTTTGCTGTTAATGTCCACGCTGTGGTACGGTACTATTCGACTATTCGTAATGTTGTTCGTTGTGTTGGTGCTGATGATGATGCTGATGCTGGTGCTGATGTTGGTGCTGATGTTGGTAACGAAAACTTTTCTTGCGCAAGCAATTTACCAGTTTCGCTCACAGCGCTCGCTGAACGCTGAACGAATGCATACAATAAGTTTGGATGGATTAAGAAAAGATAAACATTTGTAAGGATTTACTACAAAGTTCGTGTTATTGCTTTTGCTGATGTTGCTCTGGTTGGTTGTGTTGGGAGACACACAGACACATATACTCTGAAGTTGTTGTTGTTATTACTGCTTTCGCCACTATTCACCAACGAGTACATGAATTTGGCAAAAGGTCATTCATTTGGTTGAAGCAAGTGAGAGGCGGTGTGGTTTATCCGTTTTGGAGCACCTTTGTGTTGTGCTTTAAAATACGAGAGTACGTATGCGGTAGGGTGCAACAAAAACTTTATGGAAAATATTTATTGTCTTCATAGAAAACTCAAGCTAGCAGTAAGCTAAAAGGGATAAAAGACTATCATATTATTGGCTCAGGTTTTGTGAGCTTAGCGTTATATTGAAATCTGATTCCGACTACTGGGGTATTGTACGTAATTTTAAAACGTATCTCCCATAGAGCTAACACTCATAAAGGATCAAATTCTCTGGATGAGTGAACTTTATATCTTGATTTCCATTCTACAACTGTCAGGAAACTCCATCACTCCCAATATTTTAGTATGACGATTTACGACGAGTTTAAAGCTTATGGCTCTGGCCAAATTCTAACAAAATTCATGCAGTTGTCTCTCTTAGGGATAACCATTACCTACAATGACATGAAATAAAAGTGCAAGAACAAAAAATTCAGACGCTTGAGGGCGGTTTCAAATCTAGGGCCTCCTCATTTGTTGGACAAATATCAATATGTAAACTTTAA
This sequence comes from Neoceratitis asiatica, assembly GCA_030068015.2. Taxonomy (NCBI): domain Eukaryota; kingdom Metazoa; phylum Arthropoda; class Insecta; order Diptera; family Tephritidae; genus Neoceratitis; species Neoceratitis asiatica. Next base: position 35,390,966 of record CM061524.1, read on the forward strand.
ATCGCAGGGAAAAAAGCTCTTGCAGAAAACTCCTAAAAGGCTAATATCGTGGCGAACCTCTTAAACCCAGACAGATCACGTCTTACTTTCTATTCCCATAGTCAGTCAATTGGTGACTTAGGTGCAGTTGAGTAGGCCACTTTTATTCGCACTTTTCTGGTTCCGACCTCAAAGCTTCTTAAGGTTGTGTCATCTCAACTATTGGATCCTAGAAAAGTGATGTTTCTGTGTCAAAAGAAAGAGCATTTGCAGTTTTAAAACCATGAGTAGGGGAGTTATAGTGAGTTTCTGCACAAAGCAACTGTGAAAAAACTGATTGAAACGGTCGTACCATACAAATTCAAAAGTACGATGAACTTAGTAAGCGTCGGCTCGTTCGCGGAGCATATTTATACAAAGGCTGAGTCCCACAATACGATCTGAGCACAACAAGCAGCCATGCAAAACCTTACCGGTGGCGTGGCAGAAATTTCAAAAGTTCAGCAGATCAAATTGGTTCGTTCACTTTTGCCTATGCCCTTGTTGTTATTATTTTTGTTGTTGTTGTGGTTGTTGTAACTGCAACAAATTTATGAAAGTAGTATTAGAGAAGCTTGCGGGATTTTAAGCCTAGAAAAAATTCCGCTTTGAGTTGGTGTAATGACTAAAATTTCATAAGTCCTACTGAATTCAAGACTCCTCTTATGAAATCGCCGCCTTCTTGATTTCTATGCCTTCTCGGCTCAGTTATTAAGACTGATAATGAGAATTATATGAGAATTCAGCGTTACGTCCGCAGAGAAAATGGGCTCCTGGGCTAAGTATACCATCCCAGATAGCAAATATCCAGATAAAGGTATTTATAAAAATCTGAATTGAGGTAGTAATCGTCTTTTTTTGACTCACCAAAATTTTATTCTCTCTGTATTACTTGTTTCTTCTTTTCTTAATTTATTATTATTATTATTATTTTTTTTTAAATATTTTTTTGGTTTGTTTTTAATTAAAATATTTTCCAGTATAAGAGCTACCTTAATATCCTTGTATATACATTCATCCATACATTTATTATGCTTACACACGATATTTCGAAACAGCGCTGAAATGAAATTTGCGTAAACATTCGCCAAAAAACATGCTGACTTGACTTGACGGCTTAAGCAAAGCTGTAAAATAAGTTGTTGCACTTGGCTGGAGGCACTAATTCGAATGCTAGTCCACCAACTTGGCTGGTGCGAGTGCGCCAAACTACAATCATACGCATATACCTACACACGAATTTTGTATATAATTGAAAGTCTATATTGTGCATACATACATACCATCCACTTGTATACATATAGACGTAACGGCTATTATATTCTATGAAAAAAAAGAAGGTTTTCTGGCAATTCGTGATAATTTGTAGGAAATAGGTAAGCACAAAACGTTTTGAATTGTGTTTACTTAAAGTTTACAATGCTCCAGCTATTAACAGAATTAAAGGTAGATATATGTAAGTAGAGAAAGTATTTAATTGTGTGAGTACGAGGAGCGAGATGTGGTAATCTGGCAAGAGCAGAGCTTAAGTGGAGTCAAGCAAAAGTTTAAAGATTAAGACCACTTTTTGAGGTTGTGACACGATGGTATTAACTCTGCTTCCAGATACATGGTTTAAATACTATAAATCAAAATGCAAAGAGGTAATTATTTGCTCAGCCTAAATATGTAATGTCTTGATGCGAAGGTTGGCTGACTCCAACGTCAGCGAAAGTCCTTTGGAACTTCTCTTTAATCGATTACGCTAAATACTGTGAGATGGTTAATAGTTACTATTTCACCAGGGATGCTATAACGAACGTGCTGGTGTGCGTTAGTATGCTCATGAGACCGGGATTCATATCCTTCCTTAGAGCGCAGTTACATTTGAAGTTTGTAAGTTGGCTATGTAAGATCTTTTTCCTCATTAGTCAACAATAGTGCGTCAGTCGTTTCTTCTTGCAGTTGTTCGGCGTCAATTGAAAGCAACAAGTGATATTTCTAAAGAAATGCTGGTCTTTCTCTTCCTCTATTTCCACCAGTGGGTAGTATTACATCGAATACTTTTACTGCGGGACGACATGACCTGGCCAACGAAGGCGAAGCAACGAAGTCTTTTACTTCGCTGAATTTCGCTGAATTTTGCTATGTTGTGATCGACCGCAACGCGAACGGTATGGGAAAGATCACGAAAGTTTAAGATGGAAACGGGAAGCATTTGCCGACAGAAAAAGGGAGGGAATGAAATGTGTGATTATGAAGAACTTGAGATCACAAAAGACTGCAGATTTTTTCTGAAGGGACGAAAAAAGAAATCTGGAGACTGATATTCAGAGCTCAGGTTTGGAGTTTATGAAGAGAACACTTCTGCAGCTTGTTTAACTTCAGTGAAAATGAAACCCGAAACCATAATCGATGACGATGGAGTAGGCATTTCAGCACCCGACTTTGATGAAGTTAGAATAGCATTTCCCACTTAAAGAATAACAAAGCAAACAGAGCTGAGGTTTACCGGCTGAACTATTGAAGCATGGTGGCGAAGAACGCCACAGAATAAGGTTGGACGATTGGAACCTTAGTGTGCTCTGTCCAATCAAAAAAGATGGGAAACGCCTTAATCTGCGTTATATGTAAAAGACTAAATCCCAACGTCAGAGAACTGGTTAAACCTTATCAGTAGGGCTTGAGGCCATCGACCAGAAGTTCACAACGCGTCAAATCCTGAAAAGGATCTGTGAGAAAAGGAGCAATAACACCATCTTTTTGTTGATTTGGTATGCCTGCAAAACTAATATGGCTACGCAAAGTGACACTAGGCAACAACTAAAGCTGTCTCAGACTTGGGAAGGACACCTCCAAGACATCGATACCAAACGAGGCTTCAGATAGAATGCTGCAGAAAATTATAAGAGCTACAGGATTAAATAGCGATGGTACAATCTTCAATAAGAGCGTATAACTGCTGGCTTATGTCGGTGATATAAAATATATATCATTGGCTTCAACTACCGCACCATAAGTTCCTCGTTCTCTAGAGTAAATAAGAAAGCCAGGCAAATGGGTCTGGTAGGAAATGAAGATAAGACGTAATATCGCCTGCCATCAAACAAATAGTCAGCGAGCTCGAGACTGATTGTTGTCTACAAAGTTATGACCGTAAATGAATTGGAACACCATTTAGCCGACGAGAACTAGTCAAAGAGCAATGAATATTGTTAAAAAGCGTTGAAAATTGTCGGTGTAGGAAAAAGAAAAGACGGTTAAGTACCGTTCCAAAATAGTTTGAGAATACCAAAGGAAAACGGTTCCAACAAACATGTAAAAATATTTCTCAGATCTTTATTAAATTTACTATTCTCATATTGCTACCCAATATTATTCTCTCTCTATGGGGAAACGTATGATTCTCAAATAAATATCTAGCATTATATTCCAATATTTGAGAAATTTATTATTCTGATAACAAATATTATATTCCAGCTTTTGGGAAATGTAAAACCCTGAACTGAATATCTAACACTATTCTACAGTTTTATTAAAAATACGGAGCTCTCAACCTACAACTTAATTCCCCAGCATTATTTCCCTACCTTTGAGAAATTTATAGTTTTCTAGTTGATGTTCAAAATTATTATCCAGACTTTGACAAAAAAATATTTTGTTTGTTGTTGAGAACGCTATGTTTCTCAAGTGGAGATACTGTTGAGAAACAAGATTGGATATTTGATTAGTACGTTATTTATCAAATTGAGCTTGATCTGGCACAAGACCTGTGACTTCAAATTTCATTGAATTTATCGTAATAACTCAAATCAACCAATATCTTGATGCATATGTGGATACATACTTACTTACAAAAATATCGTAAGCACAAATGCGCTTTTTACTGCATGCCGCCAATTTCTTTTGTCACATCTCAATATTCATTTCGTGGCCTGTTACTTTTTGTGAGTGAAATGGCAACGCAATTAGGCGCTTGTTAATAATTCATTTGCCTGCCATTGCTTTGTACTATGACAGCATCACACACCCGCCCACAATCATGAGTGATTCGAACGAATATTCCTACAGTAAGGCAAGCAAACAAGTAAGCCAGCGAGGGTGGCGGGGCAACCACGACTGAATGGATCTAACTTTTATGCAGCGTAAACTGCAGCTGTAACTTTAGAAAACTAAACGACGACTGAAACGACGGAAACGGAAGCTGTTCGGTCTGAAATGAGTGTGTTCAACATCTCACAGTTGCACAGACACACACAGACGAATGTCAGAAAGGAACGAGCGACGGAAGTCGTTCATGTATGGATGTTAATTGACAATGACAACAACAATTGAACGGATATGTTCATGTCAACATGTAACGAATCAGGCGGTGCCTCAACTTGGCTCGCCATTCCCTCCCCCTCCATCAATTATCTAAGTGTCTCTGTCTAGTGTGTTTGAGTGTGCTTTTCAGAGACAGAATTATATTTTTACACTTACACATACAAACATACATACATATGTACGAGTATGTGCGTGAATATATGTATTTGCCTTAATTCTTCCATCTCTGCTCTTGCCTTTCGTAAAGGAATTTGCATGTCCATGTACAAGTGGTATTGGAATATACACAAAAATTGAAATAACTAACTTTTTGAATTACAATATGAATTGAAGAAGTCGATCTAAGTTATGATTGATCGATCATTTAATTGTGATGGCACTGAGACCCCACCAAATTTGTATGTAGGAAATCCAAAAACATTCTTTCAAGTGTTTTTCGTCAGGGATTATCAATAGCTCTGAGAGCATCTATAACTTAAAAATGATATTTGCTTATAAAATGGAGATGGAGGGAGGATCATCAAGTCGAATAAAAGTCCTAGTTAAAAGATTTCAGGTTGAGTATGGAGACGGCATCTAAATTATTGTGCTATCTTGCTGATGCCAAATATTCGTTTTCAAGAAGTCCGCTCGATTTGATGAAACGTTTTCCTTTATTCTATGGGCTCTCATCTCTATAAGGCTACAGCTTAAAGCATCTTGAAAGATAAGACGTCTTCAGCGGTTGATGGCCGAACACTCTGCACAGCGCCAAGTACAGGATTATCTAGCCTGCCCGTCAAAACACATTCCAAAAAATTAAGTTATTTTTAATGCAATTAAAAAACAGTTTCGTCTATCGATATTTCACACTATTTAGACTCATCGGTATATAAATAGACACCTACGCTAATACCAATATCTTTCCTTCTGCCATTTCTAGCCTCTATTTTTCTTGTGGAGGAGAGGCTATCAAGGCGTGATGGTATGTAGTCAGTTTCATTACGACGATGATGACCCCACGATGGTCGGCACTAATTTGTCTGCGAATGAAGATAGTTTTATCCCGACCCACGTGGCGGGAATGTCTGCACATATAAGCATTGTGAACCTTACATATCAGTGCAGATAAGTCTTCTTCAGTCGCATTTAATTCGGCGTGGAAGTACGTAGATTTGTACGGGCCTATTAGGACACACCCTTTTATTTGTATCAGACAAAGATCGAAACTATGATGTGGACGTCATCAACGCTCTATTTCTGTAAAGTTCGCTAAAATAACTGTGTTTTTACTCTAATAAAATAGTTCATATCACATTTTAAGCATTTTACGAGATTGGGATGCAAAAGATCATATAATATAGTAAGACTAGGATTAATTTCTTATGTAATACTAGCAATTACTATATTAGTTGTGTTGACAATATTTCTGTAACGCAATAGGTAAGCTCTTAAAAGGTTGAACTGGTTGGTAAAAATGGAGCATAATCCCAAGAATTTGTGGCTGGACATTTTAAATGGTGGTAATGTCGACACTTAGACGCATTAGCCGTGTAGTGTAGTGCAGCACTGCGCACTAACATGTGGAGGGTCACTGATTTGATTCCTGGTTAGATCAAAATCCTTAATTATAGAAAATTAAATTTTCTAACTGCGGTCACCCCACGGCAGGGAAGGTCAAGCCCTCCGAGTGTATTTCTGGCATAAAATAAAAGCTCCCCATAAAAATTCACCAACACTAGGTCCCTTCATTTGTTAGAAGCATCACACGCACAATACATGCCTGGTCGGTAAAATACTCTTATATGATGATACTGAATAGGTAACTTATTAAACCTGGAGTGCTAAACCTTTTTATCGAGCAGCACGGATCTCTGCGTTTAAAACTCATTTTCCTCTTGATTAGCATAAGCACCGTTTTCGCGATTATACTCCAATCAAAAATAGATTGCCATTTAATTTTTTGAAATATTGTTCCAAAGGTACCAACTTTACTAATCCCAGCGTAAAAATTACCAAATACAAAACACCATCCTTTGACGACACAACTTCTTTCTAGATCTTCAAGTTCCAGTTCGAGAAGACGGCTGAGTTAAATAAGTGGACCATCGAGGAAAAATCCGCTGCGCTATTTGTTACAGAAGCAGAAAAGTGGGAGGCAAGCCAAGTCAGCAGGAAGACCCAGACTTGGAACTGGTAATGCACGGATTGGAGGAGAAAAGACGGCCAAGTAAAGAGCAAATGACAGCGGATTGTCCAATCGCTAAGGCATACTGCGCCCAATGGAGCAGTTTAGAATTGATATCTGTTTGCATAGAGTATGGGAAAGTGAAGATGGCCAGTGCTCTAGGAGGCTAATAGTAGTTCCGAGGTTGAGAATTTCGGATACTCTTAAGGAATTTCATAATGATCCTAGTGGAGGGTACCTCGTCATTAAGAAAATGCTGGAGAATGCAAGCAGCGGTTCTATTGCGTTGGTTGCCGTCAATCGATCGCTGAGTGGATCGCTAACTGCAGGGGGTGCATAGCAACTAAAGGGTCAAAATCACGAAGCCATTACAAATTGAAGGACAGGTATGACAAAGCGATGAACTCTGAAGGCTTCCAAAGTGGAGATTTGGTGTTGCTGTGCAGCCCACAACGGAAAAGGGGTTTGTCCTCAAAACTTCAATGCGTTTGGGATGGTCCATATAAGGTAATCAAACGGCTAAATGACGCAGTGTATCGAATCCAGAATGTTGGGAGGCCAGGAAGCAAGACGAAAGTGGTCTACCTAGAGAGGCTTGCTGCGTTTGAATAGCGAATGTGTCTGATCGGGACGAGAATGCGAAGCGAATGTCAGGTGAAAGAGAGAAGCCGAGAGTTGCCATGTTTTAGAGCGTGGATCGAGAACAATCGTAAAGAGAAGGATTCGATTACTCTAGGCGGTTGGTTGCGAACAACCGGGTTATATAAGGGCGACACACGACTGCTGAGAGGAAGTAAGCGAATCAGTCGTAAAGTAAACACGTTGGTGATTACATTATACTAAAGTAATAAAAAACAGCACATTACGAAAGTTGTAATTCAAGTAATTGTAAATAGTGAAGTGAATTGTAATTGAATTGTGAATTACTGAGTAATAAAATGACATTAAATAAATTCTTTATAAATAAAGAAACTGCAAATTAAGTTGGCGATTTTATTTAACAATCCAGAGATCGTACCCGAAGGATTTGGGAAATCATCGAGGTTGGTTCAGCAAGATCATAACAATAGTATATACATTTAGTCCGTTAGAGTTAGCGTGTTTCCAATTTTTGTTTTCCTTCCAAATAATAAGTTTTCCTCAAAATAGGCGTTTGTTTCTGGGATGACCTCTTCATTCGACCAGAATTTCCTTACGCCCCGTCATATCTTCAGGCTTGGAAACAAGAAATAGTCGCAAGGAGCAAATGTAGTAAATATGCTGAACGAGTCTGTCCAAAAGCTTTGAATAATATTCGTATATTCCAAAACACTGTGACCATGATCTTGTTGGCTGCCAGACCCACCTTGGTAGTCTTTGGTGCACGTTCACCTGGAGAAACCCATTGTCTTGATCGTTTTTTGGTCTCTGGTATGGTGTGGTGGATCCATCTTTCATATACGGTAACGAAACTGCACAAAAATTCATTTGGTTTGTGGTTAAACACCGCCAAATACTTCTTTGTAGTAGTTACACGGTCGCGCTGTTCAAATATTCATGCAAAATGTGGGGTAGTTGGGATGACTACAGCCTCAACTACCTCTTTTATTCCGGCATCACCCAATATCATTCCATGGAATTTATCAACGATTTCTGGCGTGACGATTTTTTTTTGGGTGACCTGAACGTTCGTCGTTACTTGTAAAGGTACGACCAGAAAGGAACTCACTAAACTACTTCTTAACCATTGAAATTGATGGTGCAGAGGCCCCATAGTATTTATGAGGTCTTTTCTTGGTTTCGATGATGGTTTTTTCAGGTTTTTTCACGCAAAAAGTAATGCTTAATCAGCACACGAAATTCATTTCCAATTTCGTAAACTGTTGACAGATGCTGTGTTGTATTTGCAGTAAAAGGCCACTAGCTTATCAGATAACTTTTTTATTATTAATTACCGTTAGTTGAAAGCAGTGTTATAATTAAAAAGACGTATTTCCAATTTTTTGAAAATATTTTACATAATTTTCCAAGAAAAATCCATATGGACACATACATATTTACCACCCAGAGGTTTCTAAGTATTTATTGGCGAAACGACGCAGCTCGTGGGTAATGATTTAACAAACAACTCACATCAGATCGCCTACAATCGCCTTTGAACTTCAATATTACAAACTTACATACATGCATACACATATGCATATGTATGCGTACATACGTCGATTGCTCGACTGGCTGGCTGGCGGCTATTCCGTCAACATTTTATAAAAAAAAAACAAATAAATATTTCGCTGACTGAACATATTGAGTTCCAGCTATGCACATACAATACATGCACACATACATACATACATACGTAAATATGTCAGCATATGCATAGTAAGCATACGGACAATGGTGACATCAAGTGAAGCGCACGACATGTGGTCCATGTGGTATATGTGGCGTGTGTGGCACGTGTGGCATGCAACACACAATACAAAAGTGCTTGTTAACTGAACGGAAAAATTGCGTAAAAACTACGCTGCTGACTGCCGACTGCCATCACGACGGCGGATTGTTGGTTTGGCCAACTGGAGTGCTGCCGCGCAGCAGTAGTCAATGAATGAATGAACGAACAAATGAATGACAGACGGCGAACGCTTTGTCAGCAACAGTCGAAAGGACGAGTTGACGGTGGTGGTGGAGGAGGGGTTGGGGGGGTTCGTAGTTATGCTTTGTATGCTGCTAGTTGTTTCGTTCGGTCAGCAGTGGTTTTAATTCAAAATTAAACTAATTTTCGTTATTGAATTGGTTTTTTTTTGGGGTTTCAAATATGCGCGCGCATACACACACATGCACACACACGCGCATACATATATGCATTTGCACAGTCTATTGTATGGTGGGATTGATTGTAATTGCCAGCTGAGTGCCTAGTTGTAACCAAAAACATTTCCCGTTTACCAACCTCCCACCAGTGAGCTCATCCACCCACGAACTCAATTGAAAGCTCTCACTGCGATTGTATGCGTGGCTGTGTGTGTGGGTGTGTATAGATGTGTGTGGTAACATTGAAGACAAAAGGCGTAACAATTCGAACAAAAGGATATACAAGTGCTTTTGTGGTGGGGCGATGTACTTGTATGTATTATATGTATGTATGTATGTATGTATATATTATACGTAGTTACGATGCGATACGAGCAGCCAGCCGATACAGCAGTTGGCGGCGGCGGTAATACATTTTGAAAGCATTTTACGAAATTGATTTGTGGATTCCAAATTTGATGAACGCATGAAGGAATCTGCATAGTTCGGAGCACATGTGTGTGTGTGTGTGTGTGTGTGTGTGTGTGTGTGTGTGTTAAATAGGAATACAAGGATTAGTGGCTTTATTGTGAATGTATTGTTGTTGTTGTTGTTTTTGGCCATGTTAGCAACTATAAACCGCACACTTGTATGTACTTAGGAGCGTTTATTTACAGCTGCATTGATTCGGAATCAAAGTCTAATACTAATTGCTGCGGATTAAGTACACATTGTTGGCTACAAGCAGATACACTTACTCGTATGTATATACATGCGAGTACATATAATCGCGGATTTGTTAGAGTGATGTGGTATTTAGTTGATATTAAGTTCACTGAATTGGTCCTTATTGCTGAGGGAGACGGAAAAGATTTGTGGAAGCTACAAAATTTACTACTGATGTTCTTCTGCCAACTGAGCGAATTGAGCGACTAGAATATGCCTGAGATGCTGTATACATGACGTAAAATTCGATGGCCACTTTATTAATCACCTGACCTGAGGCGTCACAGAAGCGAAACGCGCATAAGACGTCGTACCATACCGACTCTAAACGCCAAGAGAGAGTCAGTCAACACTTTTATAAGCTCTCTTTCCGTAAATGGCGTGTTGGAAATCCAACCACTACCCATAGCAGACCAACAGTTCTAGCTGCCTCCCTAGAGCAAAGAGCACAATTAAGGTTTGGATACTGTAGTCGACTCAACTTCTACTAACGTATGCCCTGCATACAATATTCACGACAGCAAACACCTGTTCGCATGTCCTCCCACTCATCTAAACACCACTCTCCCTCTGGTCTGAATCCATCGAAACAACTCGTCGCCTGTACCTCTCGTTAAATCATCTCAACGACAAAGATACATTTTTGCCTGCTTCTCGGACAGGGTTGAGCAAGCCGATGCAATATCAAAAACAACAACATGATACCGTTATTGCTGTGTTCGATGGTGAGGTGCATTGGAATCTTCCCTTAGATCTAAAGCACTCAGTGTGCATCTAACCACCGACCTCACCAGGGTGGTAAGTATGTATAGTCCTGACTAACTCATTGTATGAACACTTTTAAGGGAGTGTGTGGTTAGTCTGACTCCGTATTCCCGTAAAATTCATCGATATCTGCCAGTTACCTAAAATTATTGAGGTTGAACAAATAAGCAACAATTCTTCTTACAATAGCTCAGTAAAATCTCATGAGAGTCCTCAGATTATTGCCCATAGCATAGCAGTAAATAACGTGTTAGCAACAATCGGTCAGATTGGAATTTCCGGTCCTTCAATTGAGAAGGTGTACAGTGTAAAAGATGCTCATACACCGAGTACTATGTTGTTGTAGTCGTTTTAGCGGCTAGCCAACCCCGCCTAAGGTCAGTTAGGTCAAGTCTTAGTCATCGAGATCATCTAACGGGAGGTTCAGGAAACTCAGGTAAAGAGGGTTGGGAGTCATGCTGCGGGGAGCTCTGTTGGGCCATGGAGGCCTGGGGGGACTTACCCAAAGTGGGTAATTGTGCTGAAGTCACTGCCGTGAATGGTTGAGGCGCAGCTAGGCGCTGGGGCAGCATGGGGCCACGTAACCCATGATACACTCCCTATGGGTCTTAAGGATTGAACAGATCTTAAGATGACTTCAATCAATCATTGCACTGGTTGCATCTAACCGAGATGCAAGAATGGTGGAGTCATCTTTGGACACACAGCAAAAATAATCCGTCGGATCAGGATTGGTTTCGACGTCAGTCCTGATAAGACGGATTTGGAGCAGACCTGCTGCAGGGTGTTGCTCCATTGATGATTACCTGATGATCTAAACGGGGTTAGATCCCCGAAACCCTTTGGTGGATAAAATCCGCGCAACTCCGGTATGTAAAACCGGCTTCCGTGAGAGTCGATCGAGTACTATCGTTCACCTCAGTGGAAGAATGTCTCTCCACAAAAAGCAGTTAAAAGTGCAGTTCTTCAACGGATCGCTAATCTGCGCCCAAAATTCGAGGTAAGATAAGGACGATGAGACCAAAGGTACTTTGTAAGAGCGCTTATAACGAATAAACGAGCGCTGCCTCCGTCACATCATCAAAATCGTGTTTGGGGAATTTAAGGATCAATATCCGAATATTGCGATCTCGAAACCCCCATCAATATCGATGGTATGGACGTTCCATGATGAAGTCAGAATAGCTATCGTCCACTTGAAGAATAATAAACCGGTGGGGAGCTCTGGTTTACTGGCTTTTATTAATTCAGAAAGAGAGGGATCCCGCAGTCTGTGCCAATTACCGTAGAGGTTCGCTTTCTTAGTGTCTCTTATAAGCTCTTCTCTGATCGGGCCTTATCAGTGTGGGTTTAGAACTGGCAGATTTACTATTGAAGAGATATTCATAATGTGTCAAATCATGGAAATAACCCGTGAGAAAATGACCGCCACACACCACAGAGCTGGCTCTATGTCACTTTATCTCAGTTTGGTATCCCCGAAAAGCGAAACCGGCAAACAAACTCATCCTAAGTAGAATTGAAAAGGACCTCTCCGAGCTTTTCGGTCTAAAACGAGGTTTCAAACAAGGTACTAGTATAAACACTAACAGAAATGTCAGCCTGGAAATCAAACATAGAATCACTCTTGCTAAGAGGTGCTACTTTGGACTGAGTAGGTAATTATAAAATTAATCATAATTCCCATCCTTCTCTCTGGTGCAGAAAGATAGACGATGACTACATCTACGGGGTCGGCATTTGGAATTCTCTGGAGAAATGTTTGACAAAATATTTATGAACCTTTACGTACTGTACACTATGGAACGATGACCAGTAATTAAGTGCCAGCGACCGTACTAGCAGAGTGGTTTGCATTCCGTAAAACCCTTCGAAAGGCCAGAGCTCGAGCCCAGGTAAGACCAACATTCAAAATTATAGAAAATGAATGTTTCTAATAGCCGTCGCTCGTCGACAGGGAATCTCAGAGCCTCCTAGTGTATTTCTGACATGAAATAAAAGCTGTAGGCCCCTCCATTTCTTAGCAAAAATATCAAGATGTTTACAGTTTTACAGTTACAAAACGCCAAATATAAATATAAGAGTCAACAGCTATGCTGGATAGCTCATGTTGTCCGGATTGTTAAAACACCACAGCTTCAAAACATTCGAGGGTGATTTGCTGGTGATCCCACTCGAAAGATGTGGGCGTGCCCTGGCTGCACGTGGTATTTCCAATTGATGCCGAACTGCGTAAGGAAGACACGACTATTTATTGTTGCTCGAATGCGTAAATGGTAACTACTAAAGGGTGATCCAAGTAGAGGTACTTTTTCAATAGATATTTTTTTACAGATCACGCGTGAGTTGTGTCAAGCTCTCATGTCATTTTTGTTCAGTATTGTTTGGCATTTCATCATGGAGAGACTTACGCCTGAACACCATTTACAAATCATTCAACATTATTACGAAAATTTATGTTCTGCAAAGAATGTGTTCGCGCGCTTCGCTCAACTTATGATCAACATAATCGGCCTACTGAGCGTACTATCCGCAACACCATCACCCATCTTGAGCCGAATAGACCACGTCCAGCACGCAGTGAAGAAAATTTAGCGGCCATAGCTGAGAGTGTACACGAAGACCGTGGACAGTCGATTCGTCGCCGTTCGCAGCAACTCAGATTGTCGTATGGAATGATTTGGAGCATTTTACAACGAGATCTTAAATTGAAAGCGTACAAAATACAGCTTGTGCAAGTACTGAAGCCGCTCCACCTTCTCAAGCGGCATTACTTCGCTCTATGGGCTCTTGGAAAGTTCCAACAAGAGACGACGTTTTCGAGCCAAAGTTTTTTCAGCGATGAGTTGAATTTCTAGCTCAATGGGTACGTAAACAAGCAAAATTGCTGCATTTGGGACGAAGAGCAACCTGATGAGATTCAAGAGCTGCCATTTCATCCAGAAAAAGCAACGGTATGGTGTCTTTGTAGGTCGGTGGAATCATCGGTCCATATTTCTTAAAAAATGTTGCCGGTGAGAACGTAACCGTCAATGGTGACCGTTATTGCGCCATGATAATCGACTATTTGATGCCTGAAATTGAAATTCCTGATCTCGGCGACATCTGGTTTCAACAAGACGGCGCCACTTCCCACACATCGCATCAGTCACTAGATTTATTGAGAGAACTCTTCGATGAGCAGATAATTCCACGTTTTGGGCCGGTCGATAGGCGACCAGGATTGTGTGATATCACACCGCTAGACTTTTTCCTGTTTGGATATGTAAAGTCTAGAGTCTACGCGGACAATCCCGCTTCTCAACGGATGGACAATCTGAGATGTAGTCGCGGCCAACATTTGAAAGAGATAATCTTCATAAAGCAAATGCCAAAGAGTGTTCTTTCGAACGATAATGAACGTTCCTCATTAAATTAGAATTTTCTGTGTTTTTTTCTTTTAAAAATTAGGGAACCTCAAAATGGATCACCCATTATTAACAAGCTGAAGAAGAAGAAAACTTTAGAGGGCCCACGACTCGTAACATTTATATCGATACAAAGGTTTGGCTAATGTCGTCTAAAGGGAATTAAGTACTTGAGAAATGAATTTGCCTTTTGCAATTATTTCAGATTTTTTTTGTAGTTACTTGGTCACCCAATTCTGAATGCATGAAATATAGAATAAGTAAAGTAAGCTAGATTGTTGTTCATAGCAATCGGTCCATAGCTGCATATCTCTCTACTCAAGATGGAAATTAATGATAAGAAAATATTTTTATGGCGTTTATTCTCATGTATTTGACACATACACTTACATACATACATATACGGGGACATACAACGGTATATAAACCTGTTTCGTACATGCATTTGAAGCACATGCGTTGCTGACCTCTGGGACTTGATAAACATCACAAATTTCTATCGGGTTTTTTTTTCTGATTATAAACAAACGAGAAGATTATTTCCTAAATCGTTCATAAATGCTTTCAGAATTCCCACTTTAAATGTTAAACGCTGGTGTAATCGCAATCGCTGCTTATCGCCAATTGCGCGAGTAAAAAATTCGAGAATCACTCAGAGATGCGCGCCAGATGATGGTTAGCAAAAAAAAAAAAAAAAAATAATATAAAATTGAATATACAAACACAGCAACAACGCCTCTCAATTTTTTAACACTGCATGTACTTATAGTCAGTATTAAATTTTATTTAATTTTTTTTATTTTTTTATTTTTATATTTTTATTTTATGTTTAATTTTTTTTAGCTACGAACTCAACCCACCCAATCGATCCGCTTCGATCACTCGTTCATTTCATTTCAGTTTGTCATAGTCTGTTGTCTTGATAACGTTCTCATCCACATATTATTATTTCTTCTTCTGCGATTGAGCGACACTGTTTGTGCATTGTAACATCTCTACATATACACTTATTTAGTTATATGTATGTGTATATGGCGTATAGACGTTCCTTCTTGCGTTTTAATTGAAGTTTAGTGCGTCGTCAACTGATAATCCCAATTGTTCGCTTACTTTTGTACTGCATCACGTAATACGTAACGTTAAATACATACATATATTTGGTGTAAGATTGTCTAGTGCGAAAAGTGTTGTTGTTTTCGTTGGAAAAAAATAAAGTTATTTGAGAAAAGTGTATAGTTTGTCCAAAAAATATATATATATTAAACGAGAATCATAAAATTAACGTTTTTTTTGTACAATTACGTATTACGTCATTTATCGTAACGTCCTTGTCACTTTTAAAATTTGCGCAAATTTTGGGCGAATCACATATATACTATATATGTACATATATTTATTATACATATATATATATGAAAAATAAATATAACTCAGTAAATACGCTTTAGTTGTGGGCCTCATTGTGACATTGTGTTCTACGACAGAAAAGAAAAAATAGCAACGCACCCTTTTGAGCAAAAAAAAAAAAATTAAAAATTTCGATAAGGATCATACTTATCAAATATTAAATAAAACATCTTGTGTCGTCTTGTAAAATATGTGAGTATTTAGTTTAAAGTTTTGTTGTTGTTGAAAGAATTTTGTTATCGTACAATAGTTGCGAAATGTCAAAATATATACATATATACCACCGCCGCCTGTAAGCACGTGTTAAATGTAAACATTTGACACATTAAAACAAAATGGCGTTCACAGTTCTACGCTCTCTCTGCCTTTTACAACCAGCAAACGCTGAATTTAGTTAAAAGAAATATAAATAAATAAATTTGTATGTATGTGTGTGCGTGTTGCTTTTAATTGTTTGATGTGCGCACTAATTTAATGTTGTTTTTTATTTAATTTTTTATTTTTAATAATTTTATGTTTTAACGACTATTATTACACATAGCACGGTAGCACGGTAGCGCGGATTTATTTTTGTGGTTAATTGTAAATAATTGAAAATGTTTGTGTGTGTGTATGTTTGTGTCGAAAGGCATTTTAAGGTTAATATACAAGTTTATCAGTGATGTAAATGAACCCTTCATATATATGTGCATAAATGTTTTCCACTAATTTTCTTATTAACAGCAAATCAGTGTTTATGTAATTATAAATACATACATATATATATATATATATATTTGTATATATTACAAAATAGTTACTTTTTTCATAATGCTCGGCTGAGGTACTCAGAATTCTTCAACTACGCTTAAATTTTCTGTTAATAAATTGTCAGAAATTTGTTGTGTACAATTCGCAAAAAATTTTGCATAGAAAATTATCGATATATTTTACTCCTCGATAAATGCCATTTTCTTATAATGTGATGTTCACGCATTGCATATATAAGTATTTGGTTGCAGTTGAGGTTTATGTAAGGCAACTTTAGTTGCTCACGTTGAGCACATAATATAAACTACGGGTTTCCTTGTGTGAGCTCAGACCTTTCAGGAACTCTTCGGTCAGCCAATTTGTTTTTGCCATTAATCGAATTTTCCAGAGACCGAAGCAAGTAGCATTGAGATGGTGGGCGCATCTGTCTGAGGTCTGGCGCTGTCACAATGAAGCGCAACACCCTTTCTCTAGATCAATTTTGGACATTTTTTTTTTAAGAGCTTGATGTAAGCTTGGTGTAAGCTTGAGATGGTGGGCGCATCAACCAAGCTCCATTAATTTTTGCTTGATCCTCAAAGATGTCTGAGGTCTGGCGCTGTCACAATGAAGCGCAACACCCTTTCTCTAGATCAATTTTGGACATTTTTTTTTTAAGAGCTTGATGTAAGCTTGGTGTAAGCTAGTAAATTGTTGAAAGTTGAGGACCGTTTTGCTGGAATATAGGAGTTAATTCCCCCAACCCCACCATGCCCTCAGCATCACCTTTTTTGCCGCCATCAGTTTAGGATTCGAGGTCATTTGTCACCGGTCACCGGAGAGTCACCGATCCGTGACCATGTTATTTTTCGTTTTATATTGTCACAACCCTTTTTTCAGAAACATTTCAATGATGATAATCCGGCCAATCATATTTTTGTATTAATCTATAGGGCACACAAACATTGAACTTCTTTTATTGGACAGACTTTTTTAAATCTTTCCCAAGTGTAACCTGAGTGATACCTAGAGCCTTGGCTATCTTCTAACAGCTAGCATGTTCTGTAACATATTTACCGCTGTTATAGTAAAAAAGCATTGCATAACGTATTTCATCAGAAATTTCACTTATTTTCTAATCAAAATAACTACTCACACTATTGACGATTATTTTGAAATTGGTTGTCAAATTGTAGAAAAAGGAATGTTGGATTCGATAATGCCTGTTTTTTTATGGAAATCGAATCGATTTCTCATTTTATTTTTTTTAGTTATTTTTTTAAGTCTTTGATTACAATAACCTTACTTACTATATATACAAATTATCTATTATTATTATTACTTACTGTCTAAAAAACAACAACAAATACGAGGAAAATTAAAATTTCGTTTTCTTTGCTTACAATTGTGTGGTTCAAGAAAGTTATGCAACGTTTTCGTGAAGCTATACGGCTCAAACGATCGGAATTGTGGAAAAAAAATCGTGGATTCTGCACCACAATAATGAACCAGCTCATGGCAGTAATCATGCCTCAACCACTGTATTCACCAGATTTGGTTCCCTTCGACTTTTTCCCATTCCCAAAACTAAAGAAACCATTGAAAGCAAAGCGTTTGCCACAATTCATGAGATCAAATCAGAATCTAAGAAAGAGCTGATGGCCATACTGAAAGCCGCATTTTAGAAGTGCTTCGAGGATTGGAAAAAGCGTTAGTACAACAAAATATATATTGATGAATAAATAAGTACTTTTCAAAAATATTCAAAATTCACCTTTTCCTTTGAACACACCTCGTGTTAAGAATAAAGGAAGTCTATTTTTCGATTGAAGGTAGATTTTGTTATGACAAAGCCTTAATCCAGAGTTTTGAAAATAAGCTTCTACTCAGAGAGTGTGCGAGTAAAGATGATTTTATTAGAATCAGCTTCGAACGACCTTGACCTTGGGAATCGTAAAATTTTTTTTCTAGTATTAGAAGAATCTTTACATCGCCGCAGAAATGTCAAACTAGCATTAGAGACATTGAAACAATATAACTTATGCGGTTAACAAATGAAACGCCACAGTCAAAACTGAGTACAAGATCCAAAAAAAATTTTACTTTAAAGAGTGACTCTTTAGAAAGATTTTATGAAGATCGGTTATAGGTTTGTGACATCAAATATTACAAAACGTAATTTTATTGAACAGATTTAAGTCATTAGCATAAAGAAAAAAGTTTGAGTGTTTAAATCACATATCAATGTCATTCATAAAAAGGGAAAATCAAAAAGCGCCAAGAATGTTACCCTAAGGAACAAACGAGAGAACTGAATTAAAATTAAATTTCAGCGAACAAAATTCTGTTGGAGAGATAGGATATCAACCAAGAAATGAAAATTGAATCAAACACAAATCATTCGAGAGTTTCTGCAGTATAATATTATGTGAGACAGAGTCAAAGACGTAAAGTCAGTGTAAATAGTGTCCGCTAGCCAAGCAGATGTTAAGGCTGAGATGTAATACAGAGAAAACACTTCGAAAAGCATAGTGGTGTGAGTTTAAAATATTTTTAATATCAAATAGAAATTCCTTATTGAAAATTTACATGAAAAAACTAGAGCAATTAGGTAGTTTAGATCAATGTTTTATACCTTACTTGTACGAGAATGGGTATATTAACTTTGCTCCGAAGTATGTAAGTACCAGAAGGAGAAGAGATAGACCCACCAAAATTTATACTGATCGTATCAGATTGACGAGCTGAGTTGATTTAGCCGTGTCCGTCTGTCCGTCGGTCCACCTGTCTGTTTGAACGCAAAATAATCCCTCAGTTTTTGAGATATTTCAACCAGGCTTGGTATGCAGATGCAGATCATTTGTTAGAACCGTACAAATCGGACCACTATAAAATGTATTCGACTGATTTTACAGATTTGGAATTGTGGGTCATAAAAAGTACATATGAACACCAAGTTTGATATACTATACATACATAATAAATTGCATATTGGTGCGGAAAATCATCTATCGATCGTCGGACGACTGTAACATATAGCCCCATACACCGATTTGTTCAAATGCGAATCTATGGTTGAAATTCGGTCAAAAAAGTATCTAGGAGCGTGAAGATTTTTATTCTAAAAGAAAAACTAAAATAAACATTGACACTGGTAATCGGAATTGGAGCACTATAATATATAGCCCTCATGCAATCGAATTGTTCAGATATGAGATTTTGGGTCAAAAACCCATTAAAAAAAGATTGTGAAATTTAGTATTATGCACAAATATTATGAAGGGTAGGGAAAATCATTGAAATCGGAATACTGTATCATACAACCGATTAGTTCGATATGATTACATAAACTTGATATATTAATGAAAGGTATAAAGACTTCGGCATGGCCAAGGACATTTCTTCTTACTTGTTTGATTTCTTATTATCTGATTAGAAAATTGGAGTAATAAACGCGAGATTTCAGGGATTTGTGAACACACCTGCAGAGGGCGAGGAATGGAAAGTATGAATGAAAGATATACGGCTCGACATTCTACATGTTTTTCAAAAGAAAAGAGGGAGACAAATCTTTTCGGTAAGGGGGGAGTGCCCCTAAGAAGGATTTCAAAAATCTATTCAAATTAGAATAAGAAGGGGATATAATATGTTAGAGTTTCTTAAAATTGGCCTTATATGCCTTACGGGCAGCTCACTTGAAATTTAAAACTAAGGAGTGTGTGAACGAACACGCTTTCAATAAATATATTATTACAACAATAAAAAATAATAAGTTGAAACAGCTGTTGGGATTAGAAGTAATAATGACTTTAATTTAATCTGTTTAAAGGACTTAAAAATGTAACACAGAGCAAAAATTTAAACAAAATTATCCTCATATTTTGTTTAAATTTTTGCTCTGAGTTACATTTTTAAGTGCTTTAAAAAGAGACTAAATTAAAGTTAATACAATTCCTAGCCTCAACAGCTGTTTCAACTTATTATTTTTTGTTGTTGCAATAAAATTTAAAAAGTTTTTAAATATGTATCTGTTTTACGGTAAAGCCATAAAAAGTTTAGAAGGGTTCATTCAGCATAATGGTCAACAATTTTACTTCAAATGGGTCGCTTTGATATGAAGTTTCCATTATCATATTGCAACTCAATACAAGTTTTTAAATTTTTCGTCTTACATTCCGGATGCGGATTTCAGGGAAAAGCAGATATATTCCAGCAAAACTAATATAGAAATTAAAGAATATAAAAAAAATTATTTTATAAATTATTTACATAAAACGTTTTTGTAATGGGAAAACTTCATCAAGGTTTAATTTAGATTTTTTTTTTCAAATAATATTTCAGTTTTCCCCAATTTTATGATATAAATAGTCCAAAGTGTTCCACGAAAACTTAAAACAGGAAGATAATTTTTTGGATACATGTTAATACAGTAGATGTTCGCTACAAAGTTTCTCCCGAAAAAGTTCCAAAACAAAATTATATTATTTTTATGATATGGACTATCTATGTGCAAGAAGTTTATTCCGTAACTCTTTTTATACAGAATCCGAATAATTAGGGCATCAATTTATTATCTCTTTGGACGAGTTTTGGAAATTTGTTGGGGATGGATAAAATCGGAAATCAAACTGAATTCTTGAAACGGGGGTTGGATTAGGGTAATCAATTTTGAGAATTTTAACCTTATCCAAAGAAGACACCAAAAGTATTAGGGCTTAAATATAAACAGTATTTATTCAATAAAACTTCAATTCAATTTCTATAAAAGCTAAGAAAGTAATTCCTCTATGATGGAGTTGCGGCTGAAGTTGTTAACAAGAAAAAAGGAAATTTAAATCTACAACATCGGCCTTATATGAATTTCACAAGGGATAAGTTAACAGGACTCTTCCCGATAGTGATGAGTCATGTGTTTTTAATGACAGCAGCGACGCCTATATGAGGCTGCTGTGTAGGGTTGGACCCTCAAATATAGCGTTAGCGTTTTTTTTTTATAGAAATTTCTGGCCAATAATGAACAACAAGTTTTGTTTGAGAATTTATTTTTCTATTCAACACAAATTTAACTAAAATTTTTCTGAGATTTTATTATAATAATAAGAGTATTGCATATTGTAACAAAAACTATTTAATTTTTTATATACTTGTATGTGTGCAATTTTAGAAGAAAAAGTGGTAAGTACTGTTGGACAAAAATTTACCAGTTGTATACGTTTTTTACACCGTTATTTTTTCTATTTTTTTCAACGGATAATGTTGTCCTTTTTATTATTTCCTTACTAATTCTTTAGGATATGAAAAAAAATACAATTAAGTATGAAACGAAATGCTACTCCTAATTAAGTCCTTTCATTATAATATCACACAATATATACTTGTATATGTATGTATGCGCATGTAGGCATACCCACAGCTATTTCACTTAACCTGACTTTTACCATTTACATATGTAGATGCGCAGCTGTCAAACTTTCTTGTGTGCAACATTAAGAAAACTACAATTTGTGGTTAAGAAATAAGCAAATTTAGAGGAAATGAGAAAAACCATCAAGAAAACAAAATCCATGTCGACAAATAAATTATTATACGTACGTACGTATGTACGAGTATGTAGGTACGTAGTAGAAGCAACAAAGTGGAGGAATGACTACTGATTACAATGCGAGCATTCACGCAGCATATAATTACTTGCAACAACATTGTCATTGTTGGCAGCATCAGCAGCAACAACAGCAGCAGCAACAACAGCAGCAGCAGCAGCAGCACAGCATAAGAAAATGATGATGAAAAACAAATAGAACTTAGAGCGCTTATTTCAACCAACAGCACAATGTGCGATGATTGTGCAGAAAAGTGCAAAGAGAAAAAATATACATACATATATAAATATTTATATATAGAGAGAGAGTGGGGAAAGGCGAGTGAGCGACAATCCCGCACAACAATGACTAAGAGTCATGCCAAAGATAATGAACGCGCTGCGCTGGTTGTGTTGGAATGTGGGGGAGTAGTGTCGGTAATCAGGATTACCGCTATACATCAACATCCGATGCTGCTGACTCGGCTTATAAGTAATATGAAAACTTCTAGGACTTTTGTTTTTCTTTATATTACTATTATTATTATTATGACTGTTGTTGTTGTTGTTGTTGTTATTGTTTTTGTACAAATAGTTTTGCTTGGCTAATTTCATTAAGTTAATAAACAAATCGCGAGCTCATAAATGTCAGCGTGTAATGAAAGAGTTGATAACAATTGTGAAATAGTGAGGATAAGAAAAAATGACGACGTAAAAGTTGTTTTGTATATAGTAATTTTTAAAGTTGGTATGAATGACGATGCTATGAAATGGGGTTGGTTGGATAATGACTTTAAGTGTGGAGGAGTCTTCCATTCAAAATTTATGTTTTTCTAAAACTTGTGTAAAGCAAAAGGGACGAAATATTCAGTCGTACCTGATCTCAAGTTATCTAAAATAATTATTTCATTGAAAATTTTAATAACTTGGAAACTTTTTTCTTTGGTATTTTATTTATTATATACATCTCATAAATCCTATCTCTTCGTTACAAACTTTTTTATTCACTTCTGTAGAAGTTTTCGTAGATGCCATTGACAATCCGTCTAAGCACAGAAGAAGATTTGCTTGGCACTCATAAGGTTCGAAAAAAGTTCTCCTCCAAAAGATTTAAACGGTCTTTCCCTTGCTGAATTAACGGCAAAGAAGGTGATGATTTCGGGTGTATGGTTTGATTGGAGAGGAATTGTCCAATATGTGCTGTTACAACGTGGCAAAATGACCCATAAAGCGCTCTACTATCAAAAATTAACCATATTGCAACAAACTTCTTGAAAAAAGCGTCCAGAACTGATCAATAGAAATGGTGTTGTATTTCATAAAGACAATGACGGACCACAGATATCTCTGATGAGCTGGCAAAAAATGACGGAGCTTGGTTGGGAAGTTTTGATACGCCCAATGACTGTTTGCATTATCTAACTACCATTTCTTCAGGTTTCTGTATGGTAAAAAAAAAATAGCGCAACCGAAGAAGAACAATCAAGGAAGACTAAAATTAAATACTTGACATAAACGCCAGTCAGCTTATCTGACTTTCACAAAAGAACTGAAGTCGAGTTATTGACTCATATTGTGCCCATTTTCGAATTGTTTTCACGCTAGACGAAGTGCATTTATCAAATTTTATCGAATTCTGTCCAGTGGTTTATGAGTTATACTAGTTAAGCAAATAGAGGATGGTACCCTGCTCACTCGAAATTTTCGCCCACCGCTCATATTTTTCCATTTAATGCTATCAAACGGACAGACAGACATATCTAAATCGGTTCTTTTCGTCTACATCTATCTCGATAAATTTATACCCTTACCGGCAACCGTTAGCTGGGCAAACCTAATATATTTTAAGGTATTTCGCAGCTACCCTTGATGATTTCCCAAATCCTTCGAGTCCGATCTCTAAATTGCTAAATAATAGTCCCAGATTTGTTCGTTTGCCCCCTTAACCGTCAGGAATTTACTCAACGTTTATTTAGTCCTCATAATTATAATTCTTTACTAAATACAATGGATTATTTTACAATTCTTTATAACACACAATTATTTTCTTCTTTACATTTCAGCTTATCCGTTTCTAAAACACACAGCTCACAGCAATGTTAACTCCACTGCGTTTTCTACTCGTCTCCTCGTGTGATAGCGTCTGATGCTGCTCTTTTTATACCTGAAGATGACCCAAACATTCTTTTCACGTGCTCAAGAATAGGCTGATTATTCGTTTGCCTGCGATAGCTGCAGCCGCTCCGTTTATCCTTAACGGAAATTTCCTTTACACTGTCGACCCTTTTGTTTGTCCTTAGTACGGGGAATTTGCATCATATTGCCACTTCTTTTGTCTGTCCCTTTTACGGGGAATTTCCTTCACATTGTCGACCCTTTTGTCTGTCCTTTTTATTTGGAAATCTAGTGTCCTTCGTATTTGGGATTTTCGACACAATATGATTTCTTAGACGACCCTGGTAATAAAAATGTTATGACTAATTAAGGACCCATTTTAAAACTGAATACTGTTTCCAACCTCTTAAAATATATTTTTTGAATATTGTTACTCTAAATCAAAAAAGTTTTGTAGCTAAAAGACCATTAAAAATCTCTGATGATTTTCTATTTGCTTTCAATGATAGTTGTCTAGTAAATATCTTAACCACAGATGTTTTGTCAGTGTGATAGTTTGACAGTTTCATTCAGTTTTTCATAAGTGGATTGAATTGTACTTTGCAAAAAAAAAAAACCTGTAAAATATTGGAAGAAATTTGCCCAAACGAGTTTACTTCGACATTTGCTGTACCCTAAGGCAACGTCCTGGAACCGTGTTTTTTGACATTTTTTCTCTTAAAGAAGTCAAACATCTCGTAGGCTACTGTGAGACGAAATTCCGCATCAGACTCATGGAAACTAAAATATTTCATATATAATTCATGCGTCAAGCTGACCTTTCATTGTCGAATAACTTTATATTCTATTTTTACTTATATTTTCATTACAATTAATGTATTTTAAAAATTTATATTAACTTTGATCTGAAGTAATCAAGTAAGTAACAAATATAATTCTACCGATATAATCAAAAAGGCGAGCTGAAGGTAAACTAGTCTCTTCATGCAATATTGTATTTATATAAAAAATCGTCAATATCGGACGACTTTAGCATATAGTTTCAATACAACTTACTGCTCAATTAAGTGACACCTTCTTATAGAAGTATAGTTTCTTCACGCATGCTAGATTTGTGGAGTAAGCTGGTGAAAGTGTTACAGAGGCATAACGAAAGTTGAGAGGGGAGATGTATGTTGGCTACGCTCGTATATCTAATACATAATTTAGGCATTTTTTCCGATTCATATTCGTGTGGATCTTCGTGAGTACCCACTCTTAAATTGAGTTCGACAACTAGTATCGAGGATATATCCCTAGATTGTAGGCGCAAGCGAGTTCGTACATTTCCTTTCTCTCTTCCTTTCATAGCCCTTAACATCATATATAATTTTCTTATGAAGAAGGGTTATCGACTTTTTTTTTCAAATAAACATAAATAAAATGCATTTAAAATAATTTTTTTCATTACAAAGTTTGAACCTTGGCATTATATATGAAACACTACATCATTCAAATGACTGCCTCTTGAATTTTTGTAAACTCTGATCCGTTTGAGGTAATTGTCGACCACTTTTTGGCACATATTTAAGGTAAACCAGCCATAACTTGACGAATGTTGGTTTTCAAGTTCTAATATGCTTCGGCTACACTTTCAATTACATCAGCGATATTTGATGTGGAATGAGCAAAACAATGATGCACAGACCTTACAATATCTGTAACCGATCTCGCCTCTTCAAATTTCTATAAAATTTGTACCAAGAGATTGAGTAGTTGTCAGGTTTTTTGTTGTATATTTCTACTATTTTAACGCGTTATGCAAATGTTACCGATCCATTTTTATAGATTCCCGACCTTACAATAAAACAAAATATGTTTGGTATGACAGTTAAGTTTGAAAGATTTCAAAATACAACCCTGCACTTCTAAAATCACTACTGGTTGGCTATATCGTATTAGTATTTCTTTTGGAAAATTTAAAAAAGATCTAAAATATATATTAATGCGTCAAAATCTATACTTCAAGCACACTCCGTTTTTCATTAAAAACAATTTCTAAAAAATATTCATTTTAATCTTTTGGAGCAACTTAATGCCTACAAATGTATAGGCCAATGTCTCAAATAACTTCCAACATACACATAATGTAATATCATTATTCAGATTAAAGAATTTTTCACCTCTCCAAATCACACACATTTATTTTATAAACTGCAAACAATCAATGAGGAAACCACTTTCATTAAATACACACTAAATCTAGACAATTGTCGGCAATGAAAACAAAAATCTTCCATTAAGCACTCTTATTGCTTGCTAAGAAAATCCATTTGTTAAAATTGTGCTCAACCGGTGAGCATGAAAGGCAAAGTGTGGCGAGAGATGCAAAAAAAAGTACAATAAAATGACAAAAACAAAAAAGAATTAAAAAAAAACCATATCTATGTTAGCTTAAAATGTAGGCAAATCAGCAAATAAATTGACTAATACAAGGCAAGGCGACAAGAGGGCAATTTGGCACCAAGAATTGCTTCAGGTGGAATTGCAAACACTGCAATTGGCAATTTGCCCATTGTGATGAAGTTGAATGCAGGGCACTAAGTAAATAAAATTAGCATATGGGAATTTAATCAAATTGAATTAAAACTTTCTATTATTGATGGGATTTGTGTTTTAAATGAAGTTAGGTGACACTGTGCGCCAAAGGCGTAGCCTACTTGTAGTAAAGAGCACTAGAATTTATTTTTAAAATTAATTTTGGGTAAAAATATTGCGAAATTTTAGTTTTCTCAAAAAAATTATTAAAATTTAGGCTAGATTTAACAAGTTGCTCCTTAGGGAGCCACACATAGACCATAATACGTCCATAGTGTTACTACAATGAAATATTATTTTACCACAATATGATCCGATGGAAAATAGACTTCAATTAAAGTTAAATGGAAAAAAAAAAATTGAAAAAAAAATTGTAATTTAGTCAATAAAGATTGAATGAAATTTGTAAAATTATTGCGGACCAAACACCAGAAGTATAATTCCTTTAGTCATCTACTGTGCTTACTCAACCGTAAATAAGTCTTCTGTGTAAAAGTTTTATAATAACCTACACAGTGTTTTGGATATACCAACGTAACTTCCTATCATTCTGTCTTTACCAAAGTATCTTTCAAATTCAGTTCGCCTCGTCCGATCACACTTTTCGTAACGTCTTCGTAACACAATCACCAGTTCACTCCTCAAGTCCGGCGCGCGTTTAAAGAATTTATCTTTCAAAAATATTATAGGGTATAATCAATAGTTTCAGCCAGTGTTAGATTATTTGGTGGGTGCATTTCTTCACCTGACTAGTTACGAAGAATGCAGCAACTAGCCAAGCTAGAAGCAGCTATTTAAACATTTGAATGAAACACTGGTCAGTGTCAACTTGTACAGTACAAAGAATCTGAGATCACAAAATCTATCTCTCGTATAACGCACCTTTCTGTTCGAAACTTTGGGCACACTCAACAACAAATATTTCGAGCTTTAATAAATCAAATTCAAAAAAATTGGGTGTATATCCCAAATTGTCTAAAAGGCGTACCATATATGACTAAGATTGATTTCAAATTTAGCCCACTTCTTTTAACGGGTGATCCAAGTAGAGGTCCTTTCTTCAATAGCCATTTTTTTGGCAGATCACGCGTGAGTCGTGTCAAGCTGCCAAGTTATTTTTGTTAAATATTGTTTGGCATTTCATCATGGAGAGACTTGCGCTTGAAAAACGTTTACAAAACATTAAACTTTATTACGAAAATTCAAGTTCTGTAAAGAATGTGTTTCGCGCGCTTCGTTCAGCTCATGGTCAACATTATCGGCCTACTGAGCATACTATTCGCAACACAATCACCCATCTTAAGATCCGGCATTCATTATTTGATAATATTCGACCGAATAGACCAGGTCCAGCACACAATGAAGAAAATATAGCGGCCGTAGCTGAGAGTGTACACGAAGACCGTGGAGAGACGATTCGGCGCCGTTCGCAGCAACTTGGACTGACATATGGAACGACTTGGCGCATTTTACGTGGAGATCTTAGATTGAAAGCATACAAAGTACATCTTGTGCAAGAACTGAAGCTGCTCGACCTTCCCAAGCGACATAGTTTCGATCTATGGGCTCTTGAAAAGTTCCAAGAAGATCCCACGTTTTAGATCCAAATTTTGTTCAGCGATGAGGCCCATTTCTGGCTCAATGGGTATGGAAACAAACAAAAATGCCGCATTCGGGATGAAGAGCAACCTGAAGAGATTCAAGAGCTGCTATTTCATCCAAAAACCAACGGTTTGGTGTGGTTTGTGGGCAGGTGGACTTATGGTTCCGTATTTCCTGATTTATTGAGAGAACACTTCGGTGAGCAGATAACTTAACGTTTTTGGCTTTTTTTCAAAGCGGATTTTTCGCCGTTAATCAAGATTCCACAGTTCAACTGGTAGGTCTGAATTTTTTACAAAATCTGCTTAGATGTAATCCGCGTGTATGAACGAAGGAAATTTAAAGAAATTATTACAATCAATAATTGCCTTTTTTGAGTCTCGCAGCTGCTTATTATCCCTTTAAGCAGTTCTCTTTTAAAATATGTCAACCTTGAGAGGGGTTTTCGAAATCAAATTCTATGCATGGTGCTTAAAAATAATTTTATCCAGTTGAATAAATTCCTTTTAAAAAAATATTCGAAAAAAATAAAACTTTCATGAAAATACAAAATTTATTATAAATATGAGGGTATATATATATTGCGTGATTAGGGAACAAAAACAAATATTAATAATCGAATATCGGTTTATTGTTTTTCAAAATATTTCCCATTAAGATCTATATATGTATCTTTGCATGCGTTTGTACCAATTGTCGATTCACTTTTAATACCCTGATTGAGGTATCTCCAGAACATGCCTTCTGAACACATTAACCACCTCCAGGGCCAAGTTAGGACTATGGATGATTCACCAAATCTGTTTTGAGTGCTAAAAAGTGCAATTGTTTTAGCCGATGCTTGAGAGCTCACATTCTTCGCGGTTGGGTTTTTCTAATTTCTTTAAAGAAAACTGTCAAACAAATGGTTGTAAAGGGTGTTTTTTATAGAGGTATAGAACTTTAAGTTGCAATAAAACAACGATGGATTATTCGATTGACATGAATCTAGTGGTATGGTTGTGTCATGTCCAGTTTTTCTAAAAAAACAGGCAGCTATTTGTATGGAAGTGCTTCGTGCTCCAACAACTTTCTTTGCATTCGGCTCATCTTGAAACACCCATACAGGATACGGCTGTTTACTTTCGAGCTCATACACATAAATCCACTATTCATCCCGATGTCATAGACGTGTTTCGAAGCACCATTATCGTATTTTTCTAACATTTTTTTCGTCCAATCGACTCAAGCCTTTCATTGAGCAATTAGCAAATTTTATGGTATCCAACGTGAACAATCCTTTTTAACAATGAAATGTTCATCCAATATTAAGTGTATCCTGTCCCACTTAAGCCTATAGTTGTCTCAATCTCGCGTTAGATCACGTGTGGATCTTGCAGTATAGGTTTCTGCACAGCATCAATAGTTTCCTTAAGAATAGCTGCTTTTGGACGTCCTTCACGAAATTTGTCTTGAGTTGATCTACGATCTCGATTGAATGCACCATACCATTAATAAACACTGGTCCTTGATGGAGCTTCGCCGCCAAAAATATAATTAAGTTCATTGATGCACTGTTGCTGAGTTAAATAGCGTTCATATGTCAAAACGTTCTGAGTATGTATAACATCAAAAATATGAAAATTTACGATAAAGTTGTCAGTTGCCATATTGCAACTATAGGGTTGTCAAACCCCGAAATATAAAAGCAACCCTCATATTATTTATATCAAAAATTGAGGAATTAGTTTACGCCCAAACCGATGGACATGGCTATATCAACTTAGCTCGTCGTTCTGATCTCTTCGGTATAACTTTTCTTGGGTATATTGTCTTCTTCTTCTGGTACTTATTTTTCGGACCGTAGTTAATATACCATTTCATGTTCCTGAAAGGTATACAAAGGAATAAAATTAAATTTTTTTATAACTAGTTTACACTAACAAAAAATTATTGCAATCACTTAAGACTTCTGAAAAACTAAAATTTTTATAAAAAATAAAGGGTTTTCCAATAGAGATGATATGATTTCTAAGTATCGTTTTGACCATTTTTAATATGCCATGATCTGTCTTTTTTATTGTATTCAGTTATGTTTAAATTTACATCCATGGACCACTATAAACGTTGTGAATATGCTGATTTTGACTTGGAGTTACTTGAAAACGATAACGATTTTTTTTTAAGAAAATCATCTTCTCCGATAAGGCTGTTTTTCATCTGAGTGGTGCGGTAAATAAACAAAACCGTCGATTCTGGTGCGAAGAAAATTCACAAATTATTCATAAACAACCATTGCATTCACATAAATTGACAGTTTGGTGTGGTTTTTGTTCTGGTGGAATCATCGGTCCGTAATCTTTCGAAATGAACCTGGTAGCACCGTTACTGTCAATACAGTTCGATATAGATCGATGGTGACCAACTTTTTATGGTCACAATTGGAAGAAGTTGATCTCAAGAACACCTGGTTCCAACAAGACGGGGCTACTTGTCACACAGCACGTGCAATAACCAAATTATTGCGAGAAAGGTTTGGAGATTCGAGTGTATCAAGAAATTGTGATATTGAATGGCCTCCAAGAAGTTGTGGTTGAACACCATTAGACTACTTCTTGTGGGGTTATTTGAAGTCACTGATCTTTAGCAATAAGCCAGACTCTCTTCAAGCTTTAGAGATCAATATTGAACGTGCTATTCATGACATACGACGTGATTTATTGGAAAAAGTGCTCAACAATTGGGTTCATCGAATTCGTTCCTGCAAAAGAAGTCGTGGACGCCATTTGAATGATGATATATTTAGAACTTAATTGTATCTATTGTACTTCACATTAAATAAAAACATTTGAATTTCCATAACAATTAGTGTGTTTTTTTTTAAAGGAATCATACCGCTCTTATTGGAAAACCCTATATATGGTTTCTTTCATACTTTTCCATCTCTCCTCTAGCCTTTATCCCCGTGATGTCATCATTTTCATCTTCCACACTCAATTGAAACAAATTTTCAATCATATATTCATTGAAAAATTAGTATTTTTTGTCGTTTTTTGAAAACAAATTTTCGTTTTTATTAAACATGTCAACGACGTATAGTTAATAAAAAAATCTTAGTTATTAAGCACATTTTGCAAATAAAGCAAAATTTTTTAAGTGTTGTGAAGTATACAATTTGGACGTACATATATATATACATATATGCCATTTATTGCCGAAATTTTCAATTGTTTTCTTGGCTACATAAATGTGCAGTTTTTGAAGTAAAATTTCAAGTTGTATTCTTAAAGAAAAAAAAACCAACAAAAAAATTTAAAAACGACAAAAACGGTTGATATATTACAACAACAACACAAAAAAATAGTAAAATTGCATATTAAAAGCGCCAACAATAAATAGCATTTTGAGCAAAGATAGCGCCAGCAAACAACAAACATTCACCGAACCACAAACCAACAGCAGCGCAAAGCGTAGCCTGCGTGCCTTTTACCAGCGAGCAACAGGTAAGTCTAACAACGAGTAGTGCGTATGGGAGTGCATCCACTCGTCAAATTATGCATTATTGCATATGAAGAATTCTTCAATATTGCTTGTGCAATATAAATTAGGCTATCATCAGTGTCAATTGAGTGATTCAAGCAGTACGAAGTGCGTGTTGCCAGCCGGTGATGATAGTTGATGGCAATAAAAGATCTTTTATTTTTCAAAATTTTACTATTATTGTCTTGGCGCATGGAGCCGCATATGGAATTTTAGTTGAGACAGATGCAACTAAAGCGTTGCAAATGACAATTTGTTCAATCGTTTTTATTAAACTTCAATCCAAAGCATTTACAACAAACAAGCACACACACACACATATGTACATGCCCATACATACTCATATGAATATACTGCTTGTGCAGTTATATTGTAGTGGAATATTACCTGTGCATCAAGCACCACTAGAGAATACTGTAGACTGTTGTTGTTACCTTAACTGCTTTTGATGCACTAAAATCGTCGCTTCTGCTCCTGCTTCGACTTCTGTCGCTGTTAGTTTCAAGTTGTCTGATTTTGAGTGGATGTGTATGTGTTTGTTCGTTCGTATGCTTATGCTAGAGGTGCCTATCACCATCGATGATGGTCAACTTGATAAGGTTAATCGTGAAAATGAAGATGACAATGATGATGATGAGTATTAGAAGATAGAAATGGCCTCAAGTGTATTTGCATTCATGCTAATGAAGCTTCTATAAATTACTCATACTCATACTCATACACACACACATACACATGTACCAAGAGTACCAACACATTTGAACT
Source organism: Neoceratitis asiatica (assembly GCA_030068015.2). Taxonomy (NCBI): domain Eukaryota; kingdom Metazoa; phylum Arthropoda; class Insecta; order Diptera; family Tephritidae; genus Neoceratitis; species Neoceratitis asiatica. Next base: position 35,423,415 of record CM061524.1, read on the forward strand.
TACGCTACCAACAGCATGTGCTTCGTATAAATACACTACTGCCCACTGGTACTCGAACCTGGCAATCCTTTTTGAGCCTTTGAGTGTGCTTCGTTGCATGCTCTCTCGAAAGCTTTGTTATTAACTAAGCAGGAATGTGTGTGTTTTTCAAAAGTGGACACATTTTGTTTTGCATTTGTGGATTTTCTCATATTTATTTCTTCCATTATGTGCTACAGGTGTGCTGAGCATGTATGTATGCGTAAAAATAGAAATAAACTTAAAACAGTTTCTAACAGTAAATAGTATTGTTTTAAAACTCTATTTCAATATTAGTATAGATAAGTATAGATGAAAATGAGTTAAGTCCAACCAAACATACACCGTTATGACCAGTGTAACGAGTTGGTGATGTTTGATTTTTGTAAGTACTTGTGGGATGTGTATTGGATCATGATAAAAATGATTGATATAACGCAGACAACTTACTATACGAATCTTCGGCTGACCCATGCATCGTCTGGTGGACAAAAAGTCTGCTAAAGTGCTATTTTATTTTGATTTGATGTTATATGTATCGTATACGTCTATACGTCTATATATATAAGGGTTATTCATTTAGTGGCTCCGAAGTTTCAGGGTTGTATTTTGGATAACCTTCTTACCTTCCTTTGTAAAGATCCGCATATCTTGAAAAGCTACCGATCGATTGATTTGGTTTTATTGTAGCCTGCAGAGTGTTCTTGTTAAGTTTTTTCCCAGAAATAGACCTGGGGCCGATCTATTCCAAAAAATCTGATTTAGTGTTCGATTTACTTGAAATATAATACACAATGAATAATGAAATATACACACAATATTCTTCCTAATTTTGACCATATTCAAACATAGTAACCTCCGTTTGAGTTATCAAAGGCAGATTTAAAATCGATTTAAAGGTGATGTGGATCGTTTTTTTTTTATTCAGATGTCTTTTCGGAGATTTGGCACATGGTGAATATCTGGTCAATGGCGTATATAACCGGTCCGAAACCACGCTGAAAAATTATATTTCATTATGCGCTTTTTAATGGAGTTGTGCATAGCTCTGCAGTGTCATTCCCAACTCAAAAATTTAAATCTGATTATTTTGTAAACTTTAAATAGTTATTTACCGAGTACACAGCAGTTCATCTGCTTATACAAGTGCAAGCTGGGGTCTGTATGCTCAAATACTTATCCAATAGTTTAGCAGCAATACAAGCATTATACAATTCGCACGTGTTCTGATTTTCTTTATTCTGATTTTGTCAAGTTGAAATAGCTTCAAGTGTGGCTCTTTTGTTTTATTCAACACTTTGCTTTCTCTGCAGTACAGGCGTTGTCAGCAGTTTTTAAGTGGATTGAGTATTCTTCTTTCTTGGATGATTGTTTTGCTGCACATTGGTATTGAGCTTAGAAGTTTTGGGAGAAATTTTAAAATAGTTGTAGAATCAAAAATAAATATATTCAATGCTAAGAGAGAGAGTCGGAGAAAAAAAGATACTTAAGTGGCTGAGAGAAAAAACCTTGTTGATTTCATGGATATAGATATAATAGATCTGCTGTGGAAAAACCGGATCTAGTAAATTATTGATGATACTCATAAACGAAGTTATTTTTCATTGGAAATTCTCCGTTTTGTATCTAATTTTCCTTTGGCCAAAATCGTTGGAAAAATCTGCACCAGCAAGGTAAGTGAAACATGCCGCAAGTGCAGCTTTCATCAACAATAATTTTCTGATTGAATGCAGGATGATTGTTTAGATTGACTAAAATCATATCTATAATGATCTCTCTCTCTCTATGAAGTTCGGCTATAAAAATTGCTTTCTACCATTATCATTTTTTGAAACGTGTGAAAGCGATTAAAGTTCTAGAGAAGAGAGAAGTCTTTTGGGAAGTCGAAGCAAATGTGTTGAAAGCTTTTAAAATATAAGATGGGTCAGGCTTCTTCAATGTCTTTTAAGTGTAAGATTTTTATATATACTAGATTGACTTACCTCAGAATTCATGATTTTATCGAATCTGCTTAGGTTGAAAACACAAATTTTAGAAAATTTTTAACAGCCAGCCTCTGCTTCCTTGCTTTTGAACTAGGGCTTATTTTTTACTTTGAGTTCGTCTATGGCATTTTTGATGCGTCAAATATTCAACACATACTTTGCGTTTTACAAAATAGTTAAGTTTTTGCATGAAACAAAATTGAAAAATATTGGAAGTTTATTTCCAAAATGGCGAGTTTTCATCCGAAACAGCAAGAAAACTCTCGCCTACCTTCCGTGTAGTTTTTGGATCAATTTGATTTTGTCAAATCGGTTTGTTAAAACCTAACTAAGCAACTCACTTACGAGCTTGTCCAGGGCGTTAAAAGCACAATATTTCTGCTGTAGCTTAAAATGTTCTCGAACAGCATCGACTCGACACAGTTCGCGGGAGTTAAACATTTGGCACACGTCTATACGCAGTATTATGCATACAGATTTCGATATGAGCAGAATTCGATATCCGAGATCCAAGAACTGTAGCCTCATTGACGATTATTAGCTTTGTTCAATGGCCTAAATATTTGCTTGGTAGAAAATGAACATTTTTACCGAAGAGTGATCTATTAAGAGGAGGCTCTTTTCACCACGGCGGCTACGTCAACAAGAAAAACTGTCACAGAAAGACCAGAACTGATCATGGAAAAGTTAATGCATTCTTAACGATTGACTGTTTGGAGCGGCATCAGAATCGGCCAAATCATTTGCCCGTTTATCTTCGAAACCAAGGAAGAATCTACCGCTATTGTCTACATCGATCGTTACCGTGTCATGTTCAGAGACTCTTATTATCCAAATGTTGAAGATAATGTGTGGTTTCAATAAATCAGCGCAACGTGCCACACAGCCAACGTTACACTCGATTCTGCGCACTGTGTTCGAAAACACATAATTAACCTAAACGGCGATGTCAATTGTCCGCTTCGCAGCTGCGATTTGACGACGTCGGAGTATTTTCTGTATCTAGTCTTTAAGTATAAGTGCAACGAGAACCGTCCATAGTCGATTCATGGTTCAATACATGAAACTTTAGTTGCCGTTACAGCCACAGAGGGCCACGCAATTGAAAATGTTTTGAAAATTTGGGTCGTCAGACAGAATCGGTTACTGCAAGGTCAGCCCCGGCAGCCATATGAATGCCATGTTGTCCCATAAATAAATGAAATATGTATGTAGGCATTTCAATAAAGGCAAACACTATTGAAAAATATTTATTGGTCACAAATTTTTTGTAGCCTTCATGAGGTAGAGTTATTGGAAAATGCATCACTCTGATTTAATTAAATAAAAAATAAGTATTCATTTTAACATTTGTACCCAATGTGCTTTCGGTAAATACGAAAATTTGTAACTGGTGCTTTCACAATGCATGGGCTTGGTACCTACACAACCGTAGGTGTTTATTATATCCGCTGACTCAACGCAAGCAATCGTTCACTTGTTCAAACGTTCCATCACTGCAGTCCTTAAGAGCCACTCACATTTCGTTTGATTTTGACAATCATTATATCTTATTGGAGGAGTATAATTTTATTATTATGTAAAATATTTTGATCGAAATTTTTTAGAAAATGGTTTTTTTTGACGCTTAGTTAAAATTTATTTTAAATATATATCATAACAGAATAACTGTATAAAAGTTAAATATTTTTTTCTACAGCGTTATCCATTTTGCGGTTTCCAAAATAAACGTAAATAAAATGATTTTAAAATAATTTTCTTTCATGAAATTTCCTTTTTATTGAAAGGTTTGAGCCTTAGCATTGTATGTGAAACAATACATCATTCAAATTACCGCCTCGTGAAGGTTTGCAAACTTTGATCCGTTTTAAGCAATTTTCGACCACTTTTTGGTACACATATCCGGCGGTATCTCAACCATAATGTGACAAGTGTTAATCTTCAAATGCTCAAGGGTTAAAGTTTTATCCGCATAAAGACGGGCTTTCGCGCAGCCCCACAAAAAAGGTACAATGGTGTCAAATGGCATGATATCCGCGGCCACTTGACATCGTCAAGACGAGAGATTACGTGACCAGGAAATTTCTCTCGCAATAAAGTCACATTAACTTGTGTTGTGTGGCATGTGCATCTTGTCGGAACTACATACTGTTCAAGTCGTGTTCTTCAATTGCAGGCCAAAAACAATCGGTTATCGTAGGATCATAACGCTCCGAATTGATCGCAGTTATCTTTTTCAAGAAAGTAAGGTCCAATCGCACCTCCGGACCAAAGATCGCACCAGAGAGTAATTTTTTTTGTGTGTGAAGATTCTCTGTTCAATCACTTGAGAATTCTCGCAGCCCCAAATACGACAATGTCTCGCCACTGAAGAAAATTCTGTTGGCAAAATCGTGGTCCGGTCCACTGCTTGTTGTTCGAGCACCCAATCGACGAAACTACGGTATTGTGAGCGGTCAGCTGGCTTCAGTTATTGTTTAAGAAGGACTTCATATGGATGCAGGCGTAAGTCCAAGTGTAAAGTATGCCATAATGCGCCGTAAGACGTCCAAGCTCTTGAGAACGTTGAGAAATATACACATTCGAGTCTTCGGCTACACTTTCACTTACAGCAGGGATATTTGAGGAGGAACGATCAAACCAAGATGCACAGGCCTTACAGTATCTGTAGCCGATTCAATCTCTTCAAAGTTCCTTAAAATTTTAAAAATTACTTGAGTAGTTGGACGATTATGTGCACTGAAATCTCCTCTTAAAGCTCGAAACGTGGCCACGTTTGAATCACCATTTTTGTGGTAGGTTTCAATAATTTTAACGCATTGTGCGGTTGTTAAGCTATCCATTTTCATAAATTCCTGACTTTTAAATTAATAAAAAACATGTTTGGTGTGACAGTTAAGTTTGACAGATGTCAAAATACAACCTTGCACTTTCGATACCATTAAATGCATAATCCTTTATTTCTCTTGTTTTTCACCCTTTTACACCTTATCAAATAAATTCAATGTAATGTCGCAACCTGCGCACAAATTAGGTCCTAGGTTTTTATGTTCATACATATATGTGGTTAATACACATAAAACATATAAATGTATGTGTAAATTGTATAAATCAAATGCTTATAGAAAGGAAAGCACCCACATATCCGGCGAGAGTTTTCCACTCGTAAAATGTTGTGATTTTCTTTCAATGCGATTTTTCGTTTCGTGTTTTTAAGGCGATTTGTAATTGCTGTGGCGACTAATTAGCGCCAACTGCATTGACTTGATTATATAATATGAGTGTATACTTGAGTGTAAATCTGTACATATAAATGTATATACGAATGCGTGATTGTGTAACATATATAGACGAGTATTAAGGAGGTTTCAGCTTCTAATATGTCTAAAAGGTATACTAGGGTGTGGTTAAAAGTAAAATCTGTAAATTTTTTATAATGATTCAAAAAAAAATAAAAAAAAACATTTTATTTGTTAAAAAAATTATCACGGGTGTCCTAAAAACATTTAAAAAAAATTTGGACTTTAAAAAGTCTGTAATTAATTTTTCATTTCTAAGCTTTAACTTGAGGTAGGCCATTAATTTTACGTTAAGAAATGTAAAAGCTGATCCAAATAGAGCTACTCATTTCGATAGCCTTTTTTTTGACAGATCACGCGTGAGTCGTGTCAAGTTGTCATGTTATTTTTATTTAGTATTGTTTGGCATTCCATCATGGAAAGACTTACGTCTTAGAAATCATTCAACTTTAATACGAAAATCCACTTTCTGCAAAGAAAATGTTTTGTGCACTTCGCTCAAATTATGGTCAATACAATCGGCCTACTTAGCATACTATTCGCAACACCATCACCCATCTTAAGATCCAGCATTCATTATTTCATAATATTCGACCGAATAGACCACGTCCAGCACGAAGTGTAGAAAAAATATAGCGGTCGTAGCTGAGAATGTACACGAAGACCGTGGAGAGTCGATTCATCGCCGTTCGCAGCATCTCGGACTGACATATGGAACGACTTGGTGCATTTTACGTCGACATTCTAAATTGTAAAACACAGCTTGTGCAAGAACTGAAGCCGCTCGACCTAACCAGGCGACATCGCTTCATTCTATGGACTCTTGAAAAGTTCCAACAAGATTCGAATTTTTCGAGTCAAATTTAGTTAAGCGATGAGGCCCATTTCTGACTCATTGCGCACGCAAAATTGCCGCAATTGGGATGAAGAGCAACCCGAAGAGATTCAAGAGCTGCCATTTCATCCAGAAAAAACAACGGTTTGTTGTGGTTTGTGGTCTGGTGGATTCATCGGTCCATATTTCTTCAAAAAATGATACCGGTGAGAACATAACCGTGAATGGCGACCGTTATCGCGCCATGATAACCGACTATTTGATGCCTGAAATTGAAACTCGTGATCTCCACGACATATGGCTTCAACATTTAAATATAATTCAAAAGCGTATGATTATTTTCGCAGAAAATCCAGCTTAAAAGTTATTTTATTAAAAAAAAATTATTTTTTTTTTCAACAAACGGAATGATCTACGGTTTATTCTCCTACATCTCCGAACGACAACTAGCTTTTGAAGAACTTTTTACATCTTTTTAGTTAAAAATTTGGCATGGTTAACATTCCTTGTAAGTAAGCGACTATATTAATGAAGATTTCTAATATACCACATATATTGGCTCACCCTAATAAGCACATAGTATTTATACCGTTATTTGTAAGAAAAATCCTCGACACATTTACGATTTCTTCTAATTAACTAACGCCAAAGACCATGGTATTTAGATATTGCAGTCATTTAATTGGCAGCTGCACAGCTTCAAAGTGTCGAATGCGTGAAGCTTAATCACTTTGAATTCTTAAATGTGCTTCGTCACTTGACTTAACAAATACACATGTGTACCACACCTAATTTATACTGTTATGCTTAGTGACAGTTAGCTGCATGAAATACAGGAATTTGTAGTGGAAAAATTTATTAGAAGATCTATGAAAAAAAAAAACACAAATGGATCTTTAAGCTTTGAGCTTTGAACTTAAAGTTCAGTTTCGAAGTAATCTATGCTATTTTAATCAAATCACCGGATTCCTACCAGCTACTTCTCCTACTTAAGAAAAGGAAAGAAGGTGAAGTCTTTTAATGGTAAGCAATTAAATTTTTTGCTTATAGTTTGCTCTGAGTTCGCCGAGATAGCATGTGTACTACCGGGAGATCCACTGTCCAACAGTGATCTGCTCTTGAATGGACAAACTCAAAGAACGGCCTCAGTTATCTCTTCTAAACGAGAACGTAGTTCTTGTCCAATATCTATAGATAAAATAAGGTTATGGAGACCTTTAGTGCAGGCTAGATCGACTTGCAGGTTAGTTCGAGATATTTTCCGAGTGAAGTCTCTTCTCTCTGCCACCGCAGAAGTATTAGACACCACGTCATCAACAGCTTCATAAGTAAGGTTAGATTGAGATGAAACTGAGATATGTGAGAAGGTAGGACTCAGGGTTTTAGAATAAACGCTACATCGACACGATGGGGTTGCTGAAGTTGATGAGTACATGACATGGGATTTAAACCCCTCTGAGTGCATTTCAGACATCAAATAACAAGCTTTTCATTAAAGTCAAGGCGGCTTAGGAGAAACCTGTTGGTCCCTACATAAGTTAGAAGCACAGCAAGACTTACATCACAAATTGAAGAAGGCTTAAGAAACCTCACGAGTCAGACGTGAGTTCTTCTGAACCTATACCCTTATTCCGGTTGGCCACACCTTGGCGTTCTGAATTTTGTTGCTTACTTTATTTTACAAACATTTCATCTTCTCAATCAGACTAAGACCCACCGAAATCACTTAATTTAATTCCTACTTCTGAGAATGCTTCTTCATTAACTAAAATTTTCTTACATATCTTTTCTTCCCCAGCTTTTCTTTCTTGCTGAATATCTTTTCCCAGACCAGCCATAGAAGTGCGTTTTGATCAAAGCTTTGGAAAACCGAATTTTTCATTTTTCATATTTCGAAATTACAGCTCTAAATAACTGAATATCGAAGAGTTGAAGTAGCATGATACTCGTTGCTTTGCTGCACTTCTCAAAGCTATTGGAGCATTCGAACATTTCTCGTTGTAGCATAAAAAATTAATTTTTTTTCGTTTGAAGCTCTTAGTCCTGCAAAGAGCTTTAATGATTTATATACAATAAATACAAAAAAAAATTATAAAAAAGTTAGAAGAAACAAAACATAAAAACAAAAAATTTTCATTCAAAAAGCTCGAAAAAGCTCGTTCTCTTGGTCGTACACGTGAGTTTTTGAGTAGTAATAATCGAGCGAGTACGCGAACTGCTTTAAAATTTGCGAATAAAATCTTGAGTTCTATTTTTAAATGCTTTTTATTCTATCTTCAATTTCTCTATTTTTATGTATCACAAAGCTTCATGAAAAAACAAGAAAGAAGCTTGACCATGCAGAAGTCTTTCTACCTTCCATGAAGTTATCAGACTTATTGTATAGTAAAAATTAGGCATTTATGAAAATGGATCACTTAACAATCGCACAACGCGTTAAAACTGTTGAAACTTACTAATCATCCAACTACTCAAGCAATTGGTAAGATTTATAGTCATAGATACTGTAAGGCCTGTGTTTTGCCCGGTTCACCTCAAATATCGCTGCTGTAAGTGAAAGTGTAGCCGAATACCTGAATGTGTCCATTTCTCGACGTTCCCAAGAGCTGGGACTTTCTTACAACACATTATGACGTATTTTACACTTGAACTTACACCTACATCCATATAAAGTCCAGCTCACACAACAACTGAAGCCAGCTGACCATTCACAACGCCGTAGTCATGTTACGTCAATTGGGTTCTTGAACAACAAACAATGGACCGCGATTTTTCCAACAAAAATTTTTCCAGCGACGAGGTACATTTCTCACACGGTGGATATGAAAATAAGCGAAATTATCGTACTTGAGGTTCCGAAAATCCTCAAATAATTGAAGAGAGCCCATTACGTCCAAACAAACTTACTGCCTAGTGCTCTCTTTTGTGTAGAAGTGTGATTAGACCTTACTTCTTTGAAAACGATATTGGCTAGATTGTCAATCCAGAGCGTTATGGTCGTTTGATAATCGACCTTTTTGGCCTGAAGGCAAATGTGTAGTTCAACCAGATACCTCACAACAAGAAGGAGTATGGTTTTATTACGAGAAAAACTTCCCGCCCGCGTAATCTCTCGTCTTGGCGATGTCCATTGGCCACCGAGATTGTGCGATTTGACACAGTTGGACTTTTTTTCTTGCGGGGCTACGCGAAATACCGTGCTTATGCGGATAAACCTTTAGCTCTACAACACTCGGAAATCAATATTCGTTTAGTAGTGGCTGAGATACCGGTCAAGATGTGCCAAAAGGTGATTGGTAATTAGCCCAAATGGAACAAACTCAATATGCAATTTCATGTTCATGATAGGTATATAAATATATATATGTATATATATACATACTAGTATTTCAAAGAAAAAAAAAACATAAATTCAAATTTAATGTAAATGTTTATTACCATTCGAAAGGACATTCTTTGGCATTTATTTTTTGAAGATTATCTCTTTCAAATTTTAGCCATGGCTACATTTTAGTTGGTCCATCTGTTGAGTCCAATTTTCGATGACTTGTTCGAGCATTTCGACTGGTAACTGGCGAATGACACGCGTGATGCCTCGCTGGAAGGCCTGAATCGAAGCGGGATTGTCAGCATAGAATTTAGGTTTTACATATCCCCACAGGAACAATGCTAACAAGGCTATCGGTGTGATATCACACGATCTTTGTGGCCAACCCACCGGCCCGAAACGTGAAATTATCTATGCACCGAAGTGTTCTCTCAATAAATGCATTGATTAATGCGATGTGCGGAAAGTGGCGCCGTCTTGTTGAAACCAAATGTCGCGGAGGTCACGAGCTTCAATTTCAGGCATCAAATAGTCGGTTATCATGGTGCAATAACGGTCGCCATTGACGGTTACGTTCCCACCGGCATCATTTTTGAAGAAATGTGGACCGATGATTCCACCGACCCACAAATCAACCCAAACCGTTGTTTTTTCTAAATGAAATGGCAGCTCTTGAATCTCTTCAGGTGGCTCTATGTCTCAAATGCGGCAACTTTACTTGTTTACAATCGATTGAGCCAGAAATGGCTTGTAAACGTTGTTCAAGCGTAAGTCTTCCCATGATAAAATGCCAAACAATACTGAACAACAATAACATGACAGCTTGACACGACTCACTCGTGAACTGTCAAAAGAAGGCTATTGGAAAAGGTACTTCTACTTGGATCACCCTTTAATTTCTTTAATTTCTATTAATTTCATGGCTTGTTGAATTATATTTATTACACAAAGCGCATATATTGAATAACGGCACATCTTGTACATTTTAAGCTGCGGGATTTCTTGTCATGTTTGCAATTGAGCAATATACAAATGCATGTATATTGTACATGTATATGTAAGTATATACTTATGACTATACTTAGAGCGAAGCATACACTTTAGTTACATAAGAGGTATTTCGTGACGCCATTTACCATTGCAATTTGTCGCTTGCATTCTCAATTTTACATACAATATTTTCTAGTGCAGATAATTTCAATGGAAAATACTATACTATACTTCAAAAATTTACCTTCTTCTTTGCAATGCATACTGGCAAACATATACACGCACATATACACTCATAAAAGTATCTTTCACAATATTTGCTTGGCAAAGACGTCTTTGCATTGTTCCGTCCCCAGGCAGCAGTGTCTGAAAACTTCCAGTCACCTTATTGCAACAGTGACACATCCTTAGGGCATGCTTGACACTCGCTCACTACCGTTATGCGAATATTTGTATTTTCTTTTGTTTTTATTGTTATTTGAGCTGTGTGCAAGCTGGGTAAGAGCTTATGCTTTTGAATATTGCAGTATTGCATTATGTTGTTGTTGTTGTTGTTGGCTTCGTTGTAAGAATATATCTCTGTATTCAATGCATATTAATGTGCAATATAATGAGCCAGCGGCTATGAGTATTCCTCTGAATCGAAGTTCATGTTCACGGAAATGAGGTTTATTATTTCATAGGATAATATTAATAATAATATGTAATAATGTTACGATGCATTTGAGAGCTTGTTGGATGGAGATTTTTGTTTTTGAAAAAAAGGGATTATGAAAATCTACCTTTATTTTATGAACGTCCGTAACACGTCGTATAGCTTTAAAAATTCTGAAATTTCATTATATTTGTTATTATTATTAAAAATTAGCTGGGAAAGTCTCAATATAGTGAACTTTCTGGGCTTCGTCTGCGAGTTTGAGTTCAAACACAATTAAAGTTTACCCTGATAACCTAGCCCTACACGTTGTTACCTTCATGTTTGGATTAAGTTGGTTGCACCAAGGAGCTCATCGCTAAAGCCAGCCAATTGAGAGGAAAGTGCTGAAATGATTTCTTCTTTCTTATTAGTGATCTAGCCCAAATGTCTATCAAGCTTAGGGAGGAGATCAATACTCGTTTGGTCAAATGATTCCAGGATTGAATAGAAAATAGAAACAAAGAAGTATAAAAGGTCAGAACGAAATGCTCAGAAATAATTGAATAATTTAATAAAGTACCTTTATCCGTTCTGTTATTTGTAGCCAGCCGTTCAAGGTTTGATACCTGAGAGCTTTTAAGTGTTTTATGTAGAATTTGGCATGAAGCTGAAAACTGTTTCCCTTATCCCTTTTAGTTTGCAGCTACCGCTGGATCTATAATAAGCCCTTAGTTTTGTCTAGTCAAATTTAAGCCAAACCTGTTTCATTACTTTGCAGTTGGATATGGACTTCCATTTGTTCTGAGCAATTTGTTTAAATTTTTACTAAAGCTCCATTCTGATCATTCCTAGCGGTCAAGTTATTAACTCCGTCTCGTAACCATCAAGAGAGACTCTCGACTTTTCCAGCTCGTCAGCTTTTTTGTTGCCGAAAATGTGGCTGGGAATCCAGATTATTGAAAAGTACAGTTTACCTATCAGCGAGATCAAAGCCCTTATACAAATGCTGTCGACAACAAGATGAGCAATGCTGCCTGGCTCTCCATATACATACATATGGTTACTTTCTCTAACCCCTTTTATATGCTAGGTACTTCCGCTTGTAAGATGTAAGCGGAGTTCAGTAGAAGGATACAGAGCGGGAGAGATTCCAGATCCATCGAGTGTACCCCTATTCACACTCCGCAGCCCATTTTTAAATCTGTCGATATGGACTGAAATGGTATCCCCTTTTCCTGTATTCTCACTTGAAAACAACGATCGAACTCCACTCTTAACAGGGTCGGATTTATTCAAAGTTGTTGTGAGGCGGTTCAGGATATCGCTGTATGGACTGAGAGTCGAGAGTGTCTTTGGCTATAAGCTCATTAGCTTTACAATTTTCAATTATTCCAATGTAGTCCCTATTGCGAATTGGCATAAACATAAAATAATTCGGTGCAACCGAGAAAAAGAGCTCTGATTAAATATAGAGCAGATAGAAGTACTTACCTTTTTAAAAGCGAGAACTCTCTGTAAATCTAAATATTCAGGAATACTGAATTCAAATCTGTGATCCACCTGCTTCTCCGCAGGGATTGTCACCCCTTCCACAGAATGTAAAAAGCTTTTCAGAAAAATCCGTTTTTGAATAAGAAGAAAGGCTAAGATTACTTCACTTTGTCTTCCTCCAAGAATGAGCTGTCTACGGAGATCTAAATTCGTTTGATTTCGAATAATGAAAATTGAATGCGTTTCCAAATATTATCTGCTGGAATACTCAAGTTCCTCGAAAATGTTCTAAAGAAATCTTGAACGTCACTGGAGGAGCTACCAATCTGCCGGCGCCCTAAGTCGGAATTGTAACGAAAATTTACTTCAGCTCTCCAGCTTTCCATCATTCAATGGTAACCAAGAACCTAAATCTTTGTATAACTAAAAATCTATCGTAAATGACTTAAGGGTTGTTGAAAACATCTAATTATCGAACAAATTCCTACATGGTAAACCGAAGGAATGCTTCCGAGGTTACACCTGCCATCCATATAAATTTCACTGCTCCGCGAATAATTTTTTAAAAGCCAATTTTATGAAAAAACGATCCAGTAATGAACTAGAACTAGATGCCAAGGGTATTGACCACAAGCGGTGGCAATGGCTGAGTGGTTAGCATTGCCTACTACCATTCGGATGGCTTGTATTCGGTCCAAGTTCAGACTACATCAAACATTATAGAACAATTAATTTTTCTTGTAATGTAATAATGTCAAGCCATCCGAGTGTATTTCTGATATAAAATATAAAAGCTCCTTATAAAAATCCATCGGCCGTTGGGAGGCGGCTTAGAACATGTAGATCCCTCCATTGGTTGGTAAAGACTTCAAGATGAAAAGCCACAAATTGGAGAAGGAGCTCGGCCGAAAATCGCTTCAGCGGTTACAAAGCCCCAAATATATATATATTAACCAAAAACTCAAGTGCGCTAAGCGTAAGTCTATATTGGTTTGAATTAGATTATAAGTAGCGATGCCGTGAAATATGTTTAATTTCAAAGGAAAATATAAAGTTTAGCGAAGGAGTCCGGCTTCAAAAGTAGTCCATATATTTACATTATTTTTCATTTAAACATTTTCACAATCAGGATGCAGGCAATATGGATCCTAAATAGGTCTTATGACTTCTGTCATGACGATGTGTAGATTACACTATGCTCGTTCCTTGCTGGGCCTTCGATATTACAATTTTCTCTCCGATTCTCAGCACGAGTAACCGATAAAAGAGCTTCGAATAACATCGAAATACAAGAAATACGACTTCCGATTGTGCTGTTCTAATCTAGAAACATAATTTCGTGGGATGATGAGACAGAGAAGACTACTGTACTTCAACTACAACAGGCTCCATCGATTATCGTTAAGATGTCCGAATTTATGAGCCACTGAAAATGCAGCTTTGTTAAGTCAGCTATACACTGGGTAACAGCTGAGGTGAGCCTTGAAGCCCATATGTCTTAGGTAAAGGCCTTACTACCAAGACTCAAAATGCTTTTCATTCTCCGTTGCTCTTTGAAGTATATATTTATTAATTTTAAACCTTCTGTAGCACTTATTAAATTAAATAAAAACTTTTTTTTAACAAATACACTGACCGAAACATCACAAATCAGTGAATTAAATTTTTTCAACCATTGAGATCCTTATCGTCGAGGTACTATTTCTAAACATAACACACGTCTCGATGTGTACATAAAAGTGGCGACTTAACTTCGATGCTTTTAGTTGCGACCACCACGAGCATGCAACCATGCAAATGATGTGTACTCAAGCGCATCAGTTCAGTGTGACTTTTCAATGAAAGCTTTTGTTTGCTTTTAAGGAGAACAACAAAAACATAACACAATAGCACGCAGCATGCATTTGGGATAGGTTAAGACAAATTTCGAGTTGTTAGAGTGTTTGTTCGTTGGAATGTCAAACTGATGCGTAATTTTAGCAGCGACAGCTTTTTGCTGATGTTCTTATTTCAACTTTCCTTACGCATTTTTAGTGGTAACCGCTGGCTGAGTCAATGGCGCCAATGTGACTGCGTAGTGTAGTGGGATGAATGGCGTCAAATGTGAACACGGACGTTGTTGCACGTTTTACTTGCATTCAAAAACTTTTACTACTTTTTGCCATATTTGCGCTATAGGGACCACACCGAATGGAAAACGTTGTTAAAGGGTTAAAACTAGTACAACAGTGGGGGGGGGGAGGAAATAATGCAAACTTTAAACATTAGATAAGTAAGCGAAGAACATACACTTACAACACGTAAGCACTTGTTTGCACACACATGGGTAAGTTGTTGTTGTCATGACACTCATTGTGATAAGAAATATGCAGCACCTTTAAGTTTGTGGAAAACAATTTAATAAGAAATAGTTAAGGGTTAATTTAGAAGTTTAGGAGTATAACAGATAAATTGAAAAGTCCCCGGCCTGACACATAGATGGCGCTACCAGAATTAATTAGTCAATGATTTTTAGTTAGTTCTAACCTTCAAAAGATGAATTAAATTTGACTGCTGTCGGATCATTAGTTTGTGAATTAGAGCATTTTAAGTGAAACAACTCTTGTTATTGTGAGAGAAAAGGATACAAAGGAATTTCGAGTGTTGATAAAATATTTCTATTTAAAGGGGAAAAATACAGTTGAAGCTAAATCTTGGCTAGATGACGAGTTTTTGGACATTTTCCCAGGAAAATCAACCATTTAGGATTGGAATGCTAATTTAGAGGTGGTGAAATGAGCACCGAATATGGTGAACGCAGTGGACGCCCAAAAGAGGTTGTTACCGATGATGATGATTTTGAATGACCGTAAATTAAAATTGAATGAAATAACAGGCACTCTAAATATATCAATGAGGAAGCTTTGTGTAAAGCGGTTGCCGCACGAGCTCACTTTTGACTAAAAACATCGACGAGTTGATGATTGTATTGTTTGGATATGTTCAAGCGTAATAAACCCGAGTTTTTGCGTCGATATGTCGGCTGGAAAGATTATGGCACCTGTATTTTGGGATGTGCAAGGAATAATTTTCATTGACTACCTTGAAAATGGAAGGACCATCAACAGCGATTATTACATAGCGTTATAAGACAGTTTGAAAGACGAAATCTCCGAGAAACGCACGCATTTGAAGAAAAAGAAGGTGCTGCTTCACCAAGACAATGCACCGCAAGCCAGTGAAATCGATAGGAAAAGTCCATGAATTTGACTTCGAATTGCTTCCGCAGTCTCCAGATCTGGCCCCCAGCGACTATTTCTATTTCTCAGATCTCAAAAGAATGCTCGCTGGGAAGAAATGTTCATCCAATGAAGAGGTGATCGCCGAAACTGAGGCGTATTTTGAAGCAAAGGACACATCGTACTACAAAAATTATAATCAGTGAATCACACTTGAAGGAAACTATGTTGAATAAAAAAAATTCTCAAAAATTCAATGATTTAAAGTATTTTGTCAATGAGGATATTTATTTGATGTCACTCTCAAAATTATATCTGAAGGTAGCTAGAAATTTTGGGTTATTTTATTTAATCAGTTTATTTTACTTTATTTTGATTTAGTTTAATTTCATTTAATTTTTATTTTTGTTTTTTTAATATTAATTTTTATTTTTATTTTTATTTTTATTTTTATTTTTAATTATTTAATGCAATTTAATTTATTTTTATTTTGTTTTACTCTATTTTATATAATCATTTTATTTTGTTTTAATTGATGTAAAATTATTTTATTTTTTATTTTTTTATTTCATTTTTTATATCAATATTATTCTATTTAATTTTTTAATTTAATTAAATTATTATTATTATTGTTTATTTAATTTTTATTTTTATTTTTATTTTCATCTTTAATAATTTAATCCAATTTAATTAATTTTTATTTTTTATAATAAATAAATTTTGTTTTTATTTATTTAAAATTATTTTATTATTTAATATTTTTATTTCTTTATTATATATTATTTAATTTGCTTTTTTATTTAATTTAATCGTTATTATAATTTTTATTTTTTATTTTTATTTTTATTTTTTATTTTTATTTTTATATTTATTTTTATTTTTATCTATATTTTTATTTTAAATAATTTAATCCGATTGAATTTATTTTTATTTTGTTTTACTCTATTTTTTATAATAATTTAATTTTGTTTTAATTTATTTAATAATATTTTAATTTGTTCATTTTTTATTTAATTTTTGATATATACTTAATTTATTTATACTTAGTTAATTTTTTTTTTTTAATTTTATTAAATCCTAATTTTTATTTTTATTTTTATATTAAATTTAAATTTTATTTTATGTTATTTTATTTGTTATTTTTTATTGTTTTATTTTATTCTAATGTGTTTTTTATTTATTATCCTTTATTTTTTAATATTTTTGTTTTACTTTTTTTTAACTAAAATTTTTTTTTAAATTAAATTAAATAATTTTGGCTTTGTTTTGCTCTATTTTTTAGTTTACTTGAGCCATATTAATTTTTTATAATTATTTTAATACAGTTTTATTTCATTTATTATTTTACTCGTTATATTTCTTTGTTTATAAATTTTATATTTTTTATTATATTTATTTATTATTTTTTGTTTGATATTTTATTTACTTTTTTACTTAATTTTATATGATTTTATTTTAGTTGATATTAGATTTTTATATTTTATTTTATAATATTTATTTTACTTTATTTAATTTTTTTTTCTTCGTTTTGCTTGATTTAATTTATTATTTTCTTCTTCTACTTTGGCTTGAGCACCCGTTGCCTGATTTATTATTTTACTTTATTTTATTGTTGTATTATTTTTAATATTATATTTTATTATATTATAGTTTACTTCGTTAAGTTGTATTTTATTTAATTTCATTTTAATCTAACATTAAATTACTAAGCTGAATTTTTTTTTTTGATTGCTTCAGAATACTGCCAATTTCCAGAAATAAAGGAATGTAATATTTCAAATATATTTTTTCAAGTCAAGTGCATTGAGGTTACTTACAAATAATTATTAATTGCTGCATGCAACATTACCTTGAATCGCAGATGAATACATACATGCCTACCTCGGCGCGAGAGTGCAACTTTGATACACTCCTCTTGGTGTCCCTTAGAAATTTTAACGCTATTCCTGTATGTGTGTGTGCGTTTGTCTACTTTTTAACTCTTCACCAGACGCAAGTGAAACTTTTGCTTGTAAACAAAAATTGTTTGTGTGGGTAAAAGTTTTTACATCATCATTGTTGCCGCTTTCAGCTGCACAACAACCTACAACAATTAGGCTACATGCAACTACAATACATACATACATATGTATTGTATATAACAAGTTGTACTTGGCCGTTTGGTGCATCTGCTGGTGGCATATAAGCGCTATGCCGCAACGGGGTTACAAGATGCGCCGCTTTACGCTCCGATCCTAACGTTTTGTATGCTTTTATGTGCATGTACATATGTGTGTATGTATGTATGTGTTTAGCTTTTGTCCCTCCAAAAGTTCAACATCTCTCCCGCATGGTCGAAATTGTTTGTTTATATTTACTTTTGTACTTTACACAGATCACTGTTGTTCCAGCCACATTTCGTGGGTGTGTACGTGTGTGTGTATGTGTGAGGAGGTTACAGCAGTAAGTTTGTATGCAGTAGTTGTTGCTGTATTGTTTTTTTTAACGCCCAAAGGATATGCCTAAGCATATTAATAAACTGGTTGCATATTTCGGTTCACAAGTGAAATTTTTTTCTCGCAGTCTTTTGTTTTTTCTTACGCTTTCGCTATAATATTCTGCACTTATTTCTCCTGTGTCCACGAACAAAGCTGTGAATTTGTTTATTTGTTTGTTGTAGCTTGCCATTGTATGGCTAGTTTGATAACCCAAACAAATTCATCCGATTTTCTCAGGGGCGTACTGAACGAAACTATTGTAATATGTGCATATATGTATGTGTATATGCTATGTAAATATGTAAATATATTTATCTTACTACAACCAGGTGGCTGCTAGGTTCTTTTGACACCGCAGCATATGGGCAATATGTTTTAATTTGATTTATGGCTCAAAGTCTGGCTAAACGTAATGTTTTTCTAACTTATTTGTTATATAATAATTTAAAAAATATTTTTTAATAGTTTTTAGCGGAAATGCATATTCGCAAACAAATTTTTACAATTAATAGTTTTAGAAATTTTTTCCAACTCTCTTAAATATTTTAAAATTTATTTATGCTAAAAATATATTTATCATATTTTTTTTTCTATTTAATTTTAATTTAATTTTACTTTAACTTTTATTTATCACTTTTTGTCATATATTTATTTATTTATTTAGAAAAAAATGAATTATCTTAATTTCATGAAAGCAAATGAAAAAATTGACTTTATATCCTTCATCTTACAATGAGAAAGAGAAAATATCCTTCAACTACACTCTTATACCCAATAACTGCACACCTGCGCATGCGCAACTCTTTACACAATGCAAAGAGCCGCTGTTAAGTACTAAGTAAAGCGTCGAAAGTTGTTCTCTTAAATTAACTAATTGAATTAAACAATTTAATCTATCTGTGGCCTACACAATCAAAGTCATTCATGTCTGGTCAAAAGGTGGCAGTCTATAACCAATGCTTTAAGTATTACGAAGTAAAAGAAAACTACTGATAAGGCTGTCAAGCAGAAATCCTTTTTAACGGTTCATGCACAACATTTGATTTAATATATATTGTACATACATATGTATATATGATCATTCCATAATAAACGTTACAGGCTTCTGCCTCTAAATATTACTTTTAAAGGCGATTAATTTATTTTTTCGTTGCATGTTTTTTGGTCAAAAAATTGTGGGAATATGAAACGCTCCTCAAGACAGGTTAATTGAAAAGTCCTCGGCCTATCATTGTAAAAAACATTTTTTTGGTAAAATAAATTTTTTTATTCAACACAACAACTTCCTTTCAAATGTGATGCACTGATTACAGCGACCCTCCAACTTTTCGATAACATTTTTGTAGTACGATTTGTGCTTTGCTTCAAAATAGGCTTCGGTTTCGATGATTACCTCTTCATTCGACGAAAATGTCTTCCCAGCGAGCATTATTTTCAGATCTGAGATAAGGAAATAGTCGCTGGCGTCCAGATTTGGAGAATTTTGTGAATGCGGAATCAATAATTGGATTTTTTAAATCGATTTTAATGACTACTGGCAAGTTGCATTATCTTGGTGAAACAGCACTTTCTTTTTTTTTCAAATACGACCGTTTTTCGTCCTTCAAACGGGCGAATAACGCCAACATATGTAACAGTCGCTCTTGGTGGGCTTTCCGTTTTCCAGGTAGTCCATAAAAATTATTCCATGCGCATTCCAAAAAACAGACGCCTTAACCTTGCCAGCCGTCTGTTGCGGTTCTCAACGCTTTGGAGTGGGTTCATCGTGTGCAGTCCACTCGGATGACTGTCGATTTTACTTCGGAGTGAAATTATGGAGCCCTGTTTCATCCATTGTCACATATCGACGCAAAAACTCGGGCTCATTACGCTTGAGCATCTCCAGACACTGCTTCGAAACATCAACTCGTCGTTGTTTTTGGTCAAAAGTGAGCTCGCGCGGCACCCACTTTGAACAGAGCTTTCTCATACCCAAATATTTGTGAATGATACGATGTACATGTTCAGTTGATATCTTTGGAGTGCTGACTGTTTCATTCAATTTCAATTTACGGCTATTCCAATTCATTTTGTGGACTTTTTTAAAACTTTCATCGGTAACAACCCCTTTTGGACGTCCGCTGCATACATCGTCTTCGGTGCTCATTTCATCACGTCAAAACATAGCATACCGATTCTTGGTGGTTGATTTTCCTGGAGAAGTGTCCGGAAACTCGTCATCAAGCCAAGTTTTAGCTTCAACTGTATTTTATCAACACGCAAAGTTCCTTTTTATCCATTTTTTCACAATAACAAAAGTTGCTTCACTCAAAATGCTTCACAAACTAATGATCCGACAGCTGTCAAATTTAAACACGCGTCTTTTGAAGATTAGGGCAAACTAAAAATCATTAATTTATTAATTCTATTAGCGCCATCTATATGTGAGGCCAGGGACTTTTCAATTTATCTGTTATATATTTACTTATATATACGTAAATATAATTGGTGCATTTTAACCGCTGAAGCGATTTTCGACCAAGCCTCTTCAGTTTTTTGACTCTGGCTTGATGATTTCCAACATTTGGAGAGACTTACAGTTTTTTCCAAGCTATCTACAAATGTTTGATGGATGGGTTTAGATCCTTTCTATTATAGATCAGAAGTACACTCGGAGTACTTGGTAGTTTTTGCCGAGGGCGACCTAAACTAGTGAAATTTTTTCTGAGAATTTGAGTTTCAGTTTTGCTAGCACTAGAACCCATGACTTCATGCATATAGCTAGGTAGGTGGAAGTGCTGCTTTAGAGACTTTGGCTTGGTATCTGATGGATTCCCAGTGGTTAATGTCGAGTTTGTAATAGAGCCGGACATTCACAGAGAATGTGGAAAACTGTCGTATTTCCCTTTCGGCTTGGAACTGCTGTTATGAATTCCTTTTTTGCTGAGCTATGTATATAAATTATGTTTGAAGCTCTTTGAAGCTGGAAAAAGTCATTGGCGACGATATGGTCAATGAAAGCAAAGTCATCTGCCTATTCATGTAATGCTTGTTTTCTGTAACCTCCTGTAGTTATTCAGTAAAGCTCCACATGACTTTTCTGTGCCTAGTACTTCAGATTGATTGATCCTAGATAGAGACGTCAAGGTCTTTAGAGTATACCTTCGTTCTCACTTCGCAGTCAATTTTGGTCCCATCGGTGGAGATTGAGATTGAAGTATCCTCCTTTCATATTAGAATTCTTCTCCATTCATTGAGGATAACCTCATCTGGAAGCAACTATTGAACTCCAACTTTGAGAGGATATAGTCTGATTTATTTAAAGGTGTTGTGAGTTGCTTCATGCAGTGTCAATAACTCTTTTGTTTCAAATTACCTAACACCTTAAGACTCATAGGAGGGCAGGAGGATGATGACCCTTTTCCAATGACACTTTTCCGTGGGAAATGAATGCAGAAGTATGTTAAGTGCATCACACGGGTATGGCCTAATGGCTCCTGTAACCCCTGCCCTAAAAGTAGAAGGACTTTCTGGCAGAAGTCAGCTAAATAAACTAAAATTTTTATTTGTTTTAGACCCATTTGATATGCTTTTGTTGTAGATCGCATTGTTTTTAAGAACTCAATTTGTTTGAACCCCTATATAATATCGAGCGGCTTGGATAGGTTTTTTTCATTTTTTTTCAGAGCTTAACGATATAGACTCTTTTCGTGCTATTTAAAGCGGGTCAGTGATGAATTTACTAGGTCTAAGGCCTCATCGATGATATCCAGTCAGTTGGTGGATGGTGAGATTAAATTCTAAAGCACAGAGTGTTAGATATTAAATATTGTTCAGTTCATCCTAATGGATTGAGTCGTTGGCCGAAATCGAAGGAAATGATGACGCTTAGTGGCCGAATGTTGATGTGGCTATGGGTGGCTTAAAAAGTTGTGTTGAGGAGAAATACTTTTTTCAATAACTTTTTTTGACAGAAAACGCGTGAGTCGTGTCAAGCTGACATGTTTTTTTGTGCAGTATTGTTTGGCATTTCACCATGGAGAGACTTACCTCTGCACATTGTTTACAAGTCATTAAAATTTATTACGAAAATTCACGTTCTGTAAATAACGTGTTTCGCGCGCTTCGGTCAACTTATGGTCCTACTGGGCGTACTATTCGCAACACCATCATCCATCTTGAGACCCAGCATTCATTATTGGATAATATTCAAATGGACCACGTCCAGCACGCAGTGAAGAAAATATAGCGGCCATAGCTGAGAGTGTACATGAAGACCGTAGAGAGTCGATTCGGTGCCGTTCGCAGCAACTGGGACTGACGTATTGAACTTGGCGAATTTACGTCGAGATTTAAATTGAAAGCGTACAAAATACAGCCTGTGCAAGAACTGAAGCCACTCGATCTTCCCAAACGACATAGCTTCGCTTTATGGGCTCATGGAAATGTTCCAAGAAGATCCCACGTTTTCGAGCAAAATTTTGTTCAGCGATGAGTCCCATTTCTGTCTGTGACGAAGAGCAACCTGAACAGATACAAGAGGTTTCATTTGATCCAGAAAATACAACGGTTTTGTGTGATTTGTAGGTCGGTGGAATCATCGCTTCATATATCTTAAATAATGATGCCAGTGAAAACATACCCGTCAATGGCGACCGTTATCGCGCCATGATAACCGACTATTTGATGACTGAAATTGAAGCTCGTGATCTCCCCGACATTTGGTTTCAACAAGACGGCGGCATTTTTCACACGTCGCACTAAACAATGGATTTTTTGAGAGAACACTTCGGTGAGCACATAATTACACGTTTTGAGCCTGTCGATTGGCTAACAAGACCGTCTAAGTCTAAAGTCTATTCGGACAATACCGCTTCGATTCAGGCCTTGCAGCGAGGCACCCCGCGAGTCATTCGCCAGTTACCAGTCGAAATGCTCGAACAAGTCATCGAAAATTGGACTCAACGCATAGACCAGCTAAAACGTAGCCACGGCCAACATTTGAAAGAGATAATCTTAAAAAAAAAAAAATGCCAAAGAATGTTCCTTCGAATGATAATAAACATTTCCCATTGGATTTGAATTTTCTGTTTTTTTTTTTAAATAGGGAACCTCGAAATGAATCATTTTTTATATATATAAATAAAACACCGTCGGTTCTATATTTGAGAGGTCCAAATAGCATGAAGGGTTGTGGGTCGTGAGTTATTGCTCATTAGTTCAGCTTCTTCTTTCTCCTTCAGCTTAAAGTAGATACTTTTTTACGAAAAAATTTCATTGACATTCACATTTGAGAGGCTGCCAGTACTATGTATAAAAATCTAAAATTTTCTTAATATCTAATACTGCTCCAAACTTACACAAGTCCAGTACACTCTAACTCCTAACACCGACTGGTACTCAACCCAATGCAGCAACAAACCCACATGTGACATATTAAGAGAGATAAGGACACACAAAATGCCTTAAGCCAATGACTTGCATTGGGGTGAGTAGACTTGCAAGCGACAGTACCGGTAATCGAATTTTATTTCATGCGTTAATACAAATACATACACACTCACGTACAGACATTCATTCATATTACAATTTACGACTATCAGCACTATCAAGAGTGAAATGGTATATATCATATAATGCACGATTTCAATACACCATGTGCAGTACCCAAACAGATGTATGTAAGTAAGTGTATGTAAGAGATGTGTGGACCAGTAGCAAAACAAACAAACAACCACACCAATGGCTGAAGATGGGCACGTGCGTTTAAGCCGAGTCAAGCGTAAAGCCTTCGGTTCGACCCTGCATGGTCTGCATGGCTAACAGGTGCTCGTCACCGTGCCGTGCCGTGACTACAGTGATAAAACGGTCGGTCGTAAGAGTAGCGGTAGCACGCTGTGAGGTGGAGGGAAGAATAACAGTGCAAATTATGTACTAAAAATACGAAACACGAGATGCGACAGTGCAAACAGTGAAAGTAGTAAACAGAGAGGCTAACGAGTGAACAGCTGAGCTGGGGAGAGAGAGAGAGAGATATGAGTGAGTGCAGTTGCGGAAATACGCAAGCGTAATAAATGCCAGGATATTTCGCTCTGAAAATACAACCCGATATGCGTATGTGTGAGTGTTTGGCAGTAATTTTACCTTAGTTAAGGGAGTTGCTTACTTTGGCTAAGGGAAATAAATGTGTGTGGTTGCAACTTTGTTGCTTGCTATAATACTGTCGGCCGAAAAAATTTCCCTTAAGCTGGTGATAAGCAACCGAGCGGCAACAACTTGCTATATACGGAAAATAGCTTTCCTTGCGAAGGTGAGCGGCGGGGTGATTGATGCACCAGGCGACGAAGTGCTTACAGAGCGCACAGCAAACTCCGCGTTGTATGGCCAACCAAGGTGCTAAGAAGTAATTTTTGGTTGTTACCAAACGTTTAGTACAAATTGTGCGTTCGTACGGTCTGGGTGTATTCACGCGTTTTCGCGAGTAAAAATTTTCAGTTTGTTAGCAAAAATATAAACAAAGCGTATGTCAGCGTTGATAAAACAAGCGATTGTTCGTTGAGTTTAGCGTTTGAAGTGCATAATTTTGAAGTTATGATTATCGGAAGAAACGCGTAAATCGTGAAGGAATTAAAAAAAACGCAACTAACAGTATTTATTTCAAATAATATATAATTCTTTCTCATACTGAGCGCACTCACTTGCCAGCTGAGTGCGTGCTTTTACCACTGAGGCCTAAAATTTAAACTGTAAAATGACAAAAAAGCTCAAGTGTTCAGCTTCAGTTGATAATTGAAGATGCACGCAGTATCTGTTTTACCTTTCTAACGGTGTCATGGCAGGCGTTTAAGTGCTCAATTAACGAAGTAACAAATTTAATAAAGGAAAAGGCGCGCAAAAAGTGCGTACACAACGCGTTGAACGCTTCATGCACACACGCGCATACATATATATACTAAGCATATTGCCACACATAGATACACACACACATGCATAACCTGTACATACATATGAAAACAAAAATAAATTTACACAACTGATAGAACATCAGACGTGTACGCGTAGCGAAAGTGAAGAAATCGTAGAGCAAAAGAAGAAGAGAAAAAAATCACAAAAAAAAATTAATTTGCAAAAAGTCACAAACTAAAAACAACAACAACTCATTCATACACACAACAAGTGTAGCACAACCGCTTCCCCAAGCAACCGGAGCCGGATACGAGTCTCTTCGCTGCCGCCAGTATATGGGCGCATCAGCTGCGAAGGAAGCTGAAATTAAATTGCGCGCGCTTTTTAAATTATTTATTAAGCGTAATTAAAGCAAAAAACGGCGAGCGTAAATGTGTAAGTGTTTACATGAAATTGCAAAGAAATTCAATTCTATGGAAGAAGAAGAAGAGTAGTGTGTAGTACGGTAGGGGGTCGACATGCCAATGCACGTATTTTAAGTGTAAATGAGCACGTAAATGAGTCTGAACACAAAATAGAGATGAAAGCATAGACAACACATATGCACACATACACACACACATACACACACATATTTATATGTGCTTGTCAACCACCCATCCACCCACATGCACAATGATAACGCCAACTTAACTGCTTTGGTATAAAGGAAGCTTCAAAGCGAAAAAAAGAAGAAGAAATGAAGATGAAAATATCAGAAAGCAAGTGTAGTTGGTAAAGGCAACAAGCGGCAGTCTCGGCAGGCGGCAACCAGTAGCTGGTTGGCTGCTAACGTATAATGAGCAGTTGCAGCAATAAACACACACGTACATATGCATACATGCATACAGCCATGCATAATTATTTGTGTAAAAGGCAACAGGAAGCGGTAATGCGTTAACGGTAAAAAGGTCATAATAACAGACAACGGCAACCAAGCCACAAGCAAGCCAGCCAGCCAGCCAGCCAAGCAGCTACACCAGGCAGCCTGCAAATGCCACGCGCGTTATCAAAAAGAAGGGAAGAAGTGTAAAGCTCATATTGCTTACCACAC
Organism: Neoceratitis asiatica; assembly: GCA_030068015.2. NCBI lineage: Eukaryota > Metazoa > Arthropoda > Insecta > Diptera > Tephritidae > Neoceratitis > Neoceratitis asiatica. The sequence continues at coordinate 35,449,671 of CM061524.1, forward strand.
GAGTATGAAACATACGTACATATGTGCATGTGTGTGCGTATGTGTGTGTGTTTGTGCTTTTGTTTGTTTATTTGTCTGCTTATGTATGCAAATAATTTGTCTTTACATGGTGGTTGAAGGATTTGGTTGCCAAATAATTATGTGCACACATACGTACATACCTACGTACATACGAGCACATGTAACATATTAAGAATGTGCTTGCAGTTTATTTAAACATTTATCTGGTTTACAAAGATACTAGAGACAAGCAGCGGTGAAGTTGTAATTATAATATTCTCCCAGCTTCCTTTTGAATTTTTTGTGTGTGAAAGCATTCGGTTTCAAAAGTGTTAATGTAACAGTTACTATTAATGTATGTACACTGGCGACTGTGTCTTCTTATGTTTTTCGAGTTAATTTTTATTGCTAATTTTTCGAAACTTAAAATTAAAAGTTGACGTAAATAATTTTTTTTTAATTATAAAATAAAAATAAAGATTAAAATTTTTTAATTACTGGCCTAATTGAATTTATTGGAATTTTTATAATCTGAGCCAATTTGCTTTAAAAAAAACGTGACTTCAGCAAAAAAGGTTTATACATGTAGTTAACTCCATACAAAAAATAAATATTTTAGAAAAAATAAAAATTTTGGAAAAAAATAAATATTTTGGAAAAAATTCGAAAATCGTACAATTTTTAATATTGTTCATGTTTTTTTTAACTGAATTTTTTGAATTCATAAATTTATTTAGTTAGCTGTCCATATATTTAAAGAGTTAAGTTTGTTAAAAAAAGGGAATTTTCACAATTTTTTTATATAAACAATCACACATTTTTTCAAACAATCCACAATATCAAAGATATATATTTAAACAGTGTTTTGCGAAATTTTTATTCAAAAATTCCGAAAACTCAGCCGTTGGTACCACATCTCCCTTGACGTCTCGAAAAAAAATGCTCTTGCCGTGGATAGCATAACTCATTATTGCTTCATCTAAAATAAAAAAAACCAAAAATATTTCGTTGGTACATGCATAAATCTCGTTATTGGATGAAAGAAAAATTAGAATTTTTGACAGAATTTGAACAAAAAAAAAATTTTTTTTTGATAAAATTTTCGCCATGTATTGGCTCGAAAAAATTAGTTGTAATAAAAAAATCCTTTCTTCGATGACTAGATAATGTTATTACAAATATGTGTGCCAAATTTGAACAAAGTCGCTTAAATAACTTTTCGAGAAATCATGTCCGCCAACTTAAAAAATAGAGTTTTGAGATAAACGCATTTAAAGTTTTTAATTGACACAGACATGGCCTGATAGGCGGAAATTCCAAAGGGCCTATCACTTAGAATTTTACTCCGATCGATATGAAATTTTAGGAGCATATTTTAAAAATATTGTGGAATTTAATAAGACAAAAAAAGCGATTTTTTTTCTAAATTATCAAATCCACCTAACCCCTTAAATAATTTATGGCAATACTTTTATGATAAAAAAAATTAAATAATTAAAAAGCATATAAAAATCAACCTAGATATACATTTTTGATATGAAAAACGCTTTATATTAAGAATGAATACGACTTTTTGGCAATGAAAATTTTTGTATTGATTTTGTTAAAAATCACATTAAGTATGAAAAATTCCGATAAAATCTATTAAATATTTTAAAAAAATTTAACAGAACTTGAATCTTTGATATAATATAAAAGCAATATATTTTGATATTAAAAACCCTTGATTTGCGAAAAATATTAAACCGCAAAATGTTTGAGACAAAATATATAGAGTACTATATTTTCTGATACTCAGTTTTTATAATCTATATAATGCCTCATCAACCTCTTTTACTTTTCAGAAGTGAATTCTAAATGAACAAAAGTACTAAAAGTTGATTAATAAATAGATTTGCGATTAATTAATTTTAACAAAATATTCGTAGTATTTTTTTTAGGTTATTGTAGGTTTTTTCAAACGATCAAAATTCCATTAAATTTAGTTCAAGAATTATTAAGTTGAAATTTGAGTATTTAGTTTCTATTTCTCGCCTGCGAAAATATATATAATACTAGCTGATCCAGCCACACGTTTGGGCTATCTGTATTTTCTCCAAATTTTTATTCTAATTGGTGTTGCAAGGGGTCATTAAAGTTCTAATTAAGCAACATCTAAATCAAAATTTTAAATTTTTTATTATTTTTTTGTAATATTGATCTAGCTACGTATTTGTAAGTGCCTTTCGCTAATTCACTACTTAAAGTCTTTCACGAAAATGTCAATATGAAAGCTTTAAAGTAAAACGAACGCAGCCTTCGGTCACAGAACAATTGCATCAAGCAGCGAAAAAAATACTCATGGACCTATGTGTTACATCCAAATTATCATAATTTTTGGCTGCTTGCCAGTGATCCCTTTCCCGTAAAGAAATATTTCTAGCAAAATGAAAATTTTTCCTAATCATAAATAATTTTTTTTCTCAATTAAATCGGTCCACAGCCTGCAACTCATCAGTCACGTAAATCGAACCATAAATACGATTTCGAATAGATCAGTCCCTTGTTCACTTCTCGATATGAAAAATTAATAAAAACCTATTCCTAGACCTAACGAATATATATACGAAATTTCATTAAAATCGGTTCAGCCGTTTTGGAGGAGTTCGAGGACAGACACTGTGACAGGAGAATTTTTATAGATAGATAAGATTTCAAACAGATCGATCCATGGTCCACTTCCCGGAGAGAAAAGTAAAATTCCTACTAGTCTAAGCAAAAAGATACCTATATACCGAATTTTAAATAAACCGAAGCATAAATACGATTTTTTAAACAATAGATAAAAACAATTCTTGATGCGGATTATATATCATGGTACAATTTCATGAGTTTTCTTTGAGTTTTTGAAGCGTACAAAAACCAATATAGAGGATACAGATAAGACACAAGACAAAGCTATATTAGAAGGCCTTGTTCGAACGTAATGATTATTAAAATTAAATTTTTTAAATTATTAATATTATATATTTGGCGCTTTGTAAACGCTGAAGCGATTTTTGGTCCAGCTCCTCACTGTATTTGTGGTTTTGTGTTTTGATGTTTTTTCACCAACAGATCGAGGGACCTGCAGTTTATTCTAAGCCGCCTTCGAACGGATGATGGATTTTTTATTTTATTTTATTTAAGGAAATTTTATTTATTTCAAGTCAGAAATACACTCGGAGGGCTTGACATTCTCTGCGGAGGGGCGACCGTAATTAGAAAAATTAATTTTCTATAATTTTAAATGCTGAGCAAACCTGGACTATTGCGGCCGATATAACTAATTAAATTCGAATATTTCGTTAAAAATAAATATTACACTGTAAAAAGCTTGAGAACTATTATGATCAAGTAAAAAATGCTATTAAAATTGTAAAAAAATTACATATTTCCTTTCTGATCAGTGGTTGGGAAGAGTATACAAAAAGTACATAAATAAATAAATAAATAAATGGTAGTAAACAAATAAATAATTAACCTTATTAGGCCTCACCTCTGTAAAATCACGTTATGATCATAGGGGTCAATGTGAATAGTGTTTTCTTTAAACTAACCGATTCTGAGGTATTGTTTAAAATTAAAGAGATTCAATATTTTTCTGAGTCCATATGATTTTTCAAATGTTGTAAAATGTCGGGGAACAAAAAAATGGAAAAACGTTTAAAAAAATCATATTTCATGAATAAAATTAGACATGAAATTAAAAATGAAATTTTATATATATCTAGTTTGAAAATTGTAGACGTCGAAGAATAAACGGAATTTATATCGAGTAAAAAATTATTATTTAAAAAAAAAAAAAAAGATTACCAGGGGAAATTTTTTATGAAATTTAATTTATTGTGAAAATACAGTATGAAAATAAAAAAAATATGTGGCAGAATAATTTTTTTTATACATTTTCACTCGCATTCAACGCAGACGTACACTCGATGTTCATCGCACATTGGGCGTTCACAAGATGGACAAACGTTTGTCGTTTGTTTTTATCCTGATTCCTTTTGCAGAGTTGACAACGTTGGTATTTGGTTAAATACTGTCTCACTGCAATAGGAGGTGAATCTTTTTTCATCATCATCACCTTGATTCCGAATCGAATACTACTTCGCATACTCGCCATATTGAGCCTTTTTTCCAGCTGCTGACGTACTGATTCCAATGATAACTCACGCAAAAAATCCTGTTTAGTTATTTTACATTTTCCGCGGTTCTCAGCTTTTGACATTTACGGAGAATTCGTGCGTTAACAGCAGCCTGATGTAGCAACCCATAGAACACCCGCATTGGCCAACGGAGCGTCCTCCTTGAAGTGGTAAAAGAATGACACAATTTGTGAAAACAATTTGTACCACCTTTCGTTGCATTGTAATGCAATATTACGTCAGGCTTACCATCAAGAATTTTCGTAGAATTTGTATACGAAGCCATAAATCCCAAACGCGTCTCGAACGTAGATTATATGCCATCTACAATAAGCAATTACTGCATAAAAAAAAATTAGCTTAGAATCTTACACTTACGTTACAAACAATTGATTTTGATCGATATAACCATACAAAAAAGAAATGAAAAATTTTATTCGAAATTACATTTAACTCACAAGGGGTCAACGTGACGGTTTTTCACTGTCCGCTTTACTCAGACGTTCCATGAATACTAATGACTCGTGAACTAAGCTCACGGCGCAGACATAAATATTAAGTGAATAAGTAAATTAAAAAATAATAATTATATAAATAGATAAATAAATAAATAAATTAATAAATAAATAAAGAAATAAAGAAACAAACAATTAAATAAACAATTAATTAACTGAATAAGTAAATATTTAATTAAATAGATAAATAAATTTATTCGTTAATAGATAAGACAAATTAAATTAATGCCAAAATTCATGAGAATGATATTTGAGGATTACAAGACTATGTTGATGTTTATTAATTTCAAGAAATATTTCAAGAAAAATTTCAATAATAATACAAGGGAAAATATCTGAATTTTTGCGTGTAAAAATAGACTTCTTTTATGAGTCATAACCTCTTAAGTGTATTTTTTTTTATTACCAACGCAATAATATTAAAGGTTAAAATTCTAATAAATTGAATAAATGCACTGTAGAATCTGAAAACCGCTTCAGCGGTTAAAAAACGTCAATTATTCATATAAAATTATATACCAAGGACCGCTCTTTCATCAAAAATTTCATCCACTTAGAAAAGTCACAGAAATAAAAGGATTTCACCACTTTCGTTTTTTTTTCAGAAGTGATTTACCATTTCATGACTTTTATAATTATAATTGGTCAAAAAGAATTACTTCTCGAGATTTACTTAAACACTCAGAAAATAATCATTATTATTGTGAGCGAAACTATTTCATTAAGAAAATTATCATTATTCTTTGCTCATTATTTTTTCACTCATTTTTGGAGTACTAATTTTTTGATTGCTCATCAGTTGATATTTTTGGGTTTGCCGCACGTTATTCGTCTTCAATGCTATCTCTTTTTGAATTGCTTGTACCGCTCCAAAGAATCTGCAATATTTTCAGCGTTCATGAAACTTGGCTCATAAAAAGTCTACAGAATTTCTAGGCCAGAGTTGTAATAACTCAGTTGTTTTAATAATATATGGCCAACTTTAGAAAAGGTATACACAAATCGAATATATAGAAAATTAAAAAAAAAAACTAAATGTATGCGTTTTCTTTGGCACCCGACCTGCAAAAGAACGCCTAGCTGGCGTACAATTTGTACTTACTTTACAACTCTTGGGATAGTTGCCATTATAAAAAAGTTTGTTTGTGAAAAGGTTTGTTAAGCGAGAAGCAAAACAAAATGAGAAGCAAAAACAAGTGAGGGGAAAGAATTTTTTGTAAATTAATATATTTAGTAAAAATAATAATAAATATGAACTGAGTGGTGTGTACTTTTTGTACAAGTTCCGCCAATGTGTCTGGGTGAGAATCGTGCATTCAGTCAGGCTAGAGCATGATAAACTGTCATCGAAATGTTGAACACCATATATATATATGAAAGAAAAATATATATGAAAGTTTTTCTCTTGCATTCTTAAATATTATTTATATTTTATTTGATTTTCTTCTTTAATAAGTAATTAAGTGCGATTTTACATACTATTTCATATTGAGGAGCACTGAGTTTTGAAGTTTGACTGACGCTTGAAGAATATTGACAGTTTGACGTTTAGCCAGAATTTCGTTTAGGGGTTTTCAGTGGCCCATTCACAATAGTACCACTTTTTTGTCTACTTTGCAACACTATTAGTAAGGTCGGGTATTGTTTAAGCGATTTAAACTCAAAATGGTTAGATTAATTTCTGTTGCTTATTTCGCGTTGTTATTTTCTATGTTATGCGGTAACCTATCTAACGTTCCTTTGTGGGTCGGCTACAAATGAAACGGCCTTATATTCATATGCAGCCGATATAAATTTTTTTTTCAAGCTTTATTTATTTTAGAAAAATTGACTAAGAATTTGATTGAAGTCACAAATTCGTAGGAAAAGATCGCCGTTCCCTTCGAGATTAATAAATTTACTAAATTAGCACGAAATCAGCGAAAAAAGAAGAAAAGTTCATAAAAATTTACTGTATGAGAGCAAATTTTATATTTAAATTTTTTTTAAATTTTGTTTTATATCTTCAGAAATTCTTCAGACCATTTTGCCTTAGAGAAAACTACACAAAAAATAAATAAATATAAAAATAACTTCATTACATTTATCATTCCATTACTCACCTAATTGCTATAATGTATTAATTTAAGTACAAGTTAACATTACTTTTGCACATTCTGCTTTAATAGTGTTTACCGAAAGTGCTTGTGTGTCACTCGCGTAGTATTGTGTCAAGTCGTTAAGCAGCCAACAGCAGCGGCAAATACTCCTTTACTTCTCTGTCACCTTAAATCTCATACTTTTCCACTGTCTTCTCACTCTCTATCTCTCTCTCTCTCTGGCTCTGGGTCCGGACTCAGACGCTCTTAATGCTGATGCTGCCGCGCGGTTAAATAAATATTTAAATACAGTCCTATGGTATATAAGTGAGTAAGTAAGCGCAATAAGTATATATATTATATATATGTTTTTATGTATGTATATACATAACATAAGTAGTTACTTGTTGCCGCCGCCAACAATCCGGCGCTATGTTGGACTGCCGTCAATTTTACTCAACACTTGCAATTCCAGTTTATGTTTTTCTTACCATTTACATTGCTGCAAATATACACACACACACATACACTTACATATATACAGAAAAATATACAGAAATATTTGCACATCCCATCCATTCACCCTCACGAAAGACGGTGAAAAAAGTAGTAGTGAATTAAAAGTACTTTCTGCTCATTTAAGTAGTAGTTGTATTGGTAGCGAAGTCGCAGTAGTAGCAGTGGGATGTGCAGCGTGGCACAATGGTAGGAGCAAAAAACGGCGACGAGAGTTAAAGAAAACATGGAAGTGTTAAAATGGAATGTTTATTTATTCAATAATTAAGTGCTTTTTAATTTTAGCCAAATCTCCATTGGTGTATTTAAACGCTTTCAGGTTGTTGCAAATAATTTATGAGTAGTTGTTGTTTGTATAATTGTCCACTTACCAGCATGCAATTCAGCTGGGAATACTCGCTAAGGACACTATGAAATTAAAATTATGAAATATTTGTTTCATTAGGGGGGTTCTACTTTCGTTTGTTTGGATTTTGCGTTGCAATATTTTTTGGGATTATTTTATATATATTTTTGGAAATATTTGATTTCACATAAAATGTGGATATTTTGTAAAATTTATTAGAAGTTCTAAACTACAGTAGTATCGGTTAACTTGTGTTATTATTTCTTATCAATATTTTTGAGACATGAAAATATTTACCAAATTGGTTAGGTTTGAATGGAATATTTAGTGCTCATAGAAAACTTGTCGAAATAGAAGATATGAACCTCTCTCAGAAATGTCTGCTCCTGTTTCGAAAACAGTTTTCTAATCTGCTCTCTTGAATAAAAATATTTGTGTGACTTTTGTGGGAACTCAGATCTAGATGAGATTATGGTATTCCACATTAGCTGATAGTTAGCAGTGTGCACTACCATAGGGAGGCTTATAGGTCCGAATTTTGGTCTCACCAACATATAAACTTATAGAAAATTAATTAGAAATAACTGATTTGCCTAATTTCAATCACTCCTCGTCAGGGAATGTTACCCCTCTGAGTGTATTTTTGTCGTGAATTAAAAAGTTCCTTATAAAAATCCATCAATCGTTCCGAGGCTGCTTAGAACAAACTGTTGGTCACTCCATTTGTTGAAAAAGCAAAAGACGCACACTTGGTTCCACTATAAAAATTGCTAGTTATCTTTAGATATAAGCTGTCGTTGCTCAGTATAGCCAGCGCTCTTAAAACAACACCATCGGCAGAGCTTCGTGTGATTTTGAATGCACCTTAGGTGAAACTAGTGATAAAAAAATAGAGATTTCCTAAACACTGCAAGACTACGTGTCTCCAATCTACTGAGAATTAGGACTTGCGGGACATACAGTAGTTCATAACGTTGGCGTTAAGAATACGGACATCGCACTGCGTCTGGATCTCGACATTGAAATCCGCCCGGATTTCGTAAATCCTCTGGATGCTACAATAAAGGTAGATGGATGAAGCGAAGGACTCTAAAGTTCGAAGGTAAAGCCTTGCATATGAAAACAGTATATACAGCTAAATATGGAGATCTATGGAACAACAACTATGAACTTGGCAGCCCTTATCAAGCTAAGAGATTTTGGGAAGGAACCAAGAGTTGGGAATAGGGAAAATTTGGTGGAAAGCAGACGGCAGGAAGTTTTCTAAGTTCTTACTACCGATAATGGGGTTAGACTTCATGATGCTTATATGAATTACAACGAGGCATTGTATGTTGGCGTCCCAAGCCCTCAATTAGTTCTGGTTGATGACAATATATGTAGGAAATTTAGGGAATGTGCGAAGGTTACAGAGTACGGAATATTTTAGAGTCCAGCGATGGGCAGATAAAGGTTCATCTTACTCGTTGAGGAAAAACTGAAGGATCCTCAAAAGGTATGGGACAAAAGGGAAAGATGCCTTCCCCAAATTAGCAAGAAAGTTTTCCAAACTGTTGACACAAAATGAAGTGCAGCATTACAGAGATTTGCTCGCCGTTAGGTAGTATTTCTGGTAACTATTGACGCAGTTTTGTTTATGTGAGACTCCTGAAAGGAGCAATCAGTCTAACCTATGCTAACTTAACAACAGAGGTATGGCGTAGCTCGATATTAATGATCCATGTACATTTCTAATGGCGTACTATTATGTTCGAGTTTAAACTAGGCCACTATCTCACAAATGATGGAATTTTTTCCTCAAATTCTTCTTGAAAAATCCGCCTCCCGGCTGTTAAATAGCTTGTCAGTGGAAATAAAATACGCTCTTCTCCTTCTCGATACAATTGAGCATTGAATAGAGGTGAGTAAATGATATGAGAACCAAAAACCATTCAGGCAGTGCTCAGAAAGTTCTAAACAAAGTATGTAGATATCAACACCTTTCTTTATTAGCCTTACCTGATTGTGTTTTTGAGCTACAACTGTCTTGTAGTCATCGACAACTGACTCTTTGACATAACTGCGAGAATATCTTTACAAATGTGGTCGCCAACGACAGAAAATTTTAATACCTCGTAATATCTCCCCTCATGTCTCGCCTCTTTGTCGTCATTCTAAAGATATGAAGGGATTTTTTATCAGAAGATATTGATTTCATGTCAGGAATATGTTTTCCACTGATCATTTATGCAACCTACAACGTGAGTTCCCGTAAAAAAACTGATTTCTGATGTCCAATTACCCATATAGAGTTCCTCGCAGGATGAGTAAAAGCGAGTGTGGCTCTACAACTGTCTTGTAGTCGTCGACAACATTCTCTTTGATATAAGTCAGAGAATATCTTTACACATGTGGTCGCCCACGGCAGGAAATTTCAATACCTCGTAGTATCTCCCGTCATGTCTCGTCTCGTTGTCGTTATTCTAAGGTGGTGATGGCATTTTTATGAGATGATATTGATTTCATGTCAGAAATATTTTCGTAGGTATTGATACTTCCCATAGCTGACGGCTTCATATCAGAAAAACCTTTTTATATTTGAAACTGACCAGAACACCGACCGATGACTTTCCAGATTTTAGTACACATTCCCGTTTTTCGGCTACCAACACAGAAGTGCTTCTCCCTATAATCAAACAGAGAGCTCGATGTATTTGAGGACCGTAAGAATTGGAGAGAAAGTAATCGTAACCGTAAAAAAATATAGAAAAAATGCAGTGGAAATGATCCTAGGAGCGAAACACTAATAATAACAAAGAGCAATGAAAATGTTGCGATTTTTATACTGTTGACATTAAGGCTTCATTCGGTCAGGGTTTGCTAAGGATTTTTAATACATTGTAAGGGACGGGCTGCATAATTTTCGGCTGTTGCTCACGGATTGAGTCCACTCCCAGCACTAATATGATTTATAATTTTATGGCAATATAATTTGGCCTTGTTGCTTCTAAATAGCTCAATGGCTGGTTCATACATACGTATATAATATTTAATGGTGAGTTTATCATCTTTCTCATCTTCCACATCTACTACTGTCATTTTCCACTGCTGCATGTGCAAAATAATTGAATAACTACTTTTTGGTATTCATTTGCTATTCACTCGTTTACTGCTTTTATGCAGTATGCTTTATTGTTTCTTCACTACTTTTCATACATTTATGGGTTCGACTTTCTTAATTTTCAATACCTTTTGCTACTCCCTGTGTGTGCTGTGTGCGTAGCTACTACAATCGTATATATATATATATATATATATATGTGTGTGCAGATGAAATAAGCGTCTTGATTGTTCCATGCTTTTTTGTGCATTGTCATTGTCGATATTGCAGTCATCATCAATATCTGTACTATACGAATACACCAAGAACAACAATAAAGCTGAAACTTTTAGTTGGGGTTTATCTTCTTTGTTGTCCTTTGTTGACATTATTGCCTGTTATTGTGCAACACATTTCCGTTTGGCCAATCCCCTTCTTTCCTTCGTACGTTCGTCCGTTCGTCCGTTCGTGCGTTTGCTCATTCAGTTTCCTTGTTGCTCAGCATCTATCATTTCGTTTTCATTTACATTCATTAAACGCTTATATTGCATTGTTATTGTTGTGTATTTGTATTTTGTTGTTGTATTTTAATATACAAAAGCAAAAACATCAACTGTGTAGCAACGGCTCGCAATCGAAGGACGACTAAAACTGCACGTGTTCTGACGCCATAATACAAAGTAAGCTCACCCGCTTACAGTGGCGCACAGTGGCGCAAGGGTAGCTATTATTGGCAGACCGAAAATAATAAAAAATTACAGATTTTGAGTAATTAAAATTTTGATTGCCTAAAAAAATCAAAAAATTATTGAAGAATTATCAAATGTAGTGAATAACATGAGAAAGATCTTTTCCTTTCCGTCAAAATTTTACGAAATTTATTTCAGTACCAGCAAAGTTCCCACGAGCTTATATTTCCAAATATTTTTTGCCAACTAGAGCTCTTGACCTCAGATCGGGGATATTGTTCTCACAATTCACGTCGACGGTTCCAAAATCGACTGCGTGGTTGGTAGGGATGTGGTATCTTGCATGCGGAAGTACTTCACATAGAGAAAGTTCATAATGTGCCAGTGACTAATTATGGAAAAATACGGAAATCTGACTAATAGATACTTGAAAAGCAAGGGAGTATACTTAGACTGCCAAGTCATCTCGACATCACTAACTTCTGGTCCTCTGAACATCATCCGCAATGCAAGGCTGACCAGTCTCTAGCGAATATGATAAAATGTCCGTTAGAAGTTGGTAGGAGAGAGGCTTCACTTGCAATCTAAGCAAACATCTCAAAATGGACGGAAATTCATATTCAAATGTAAGGTAAAGGAACAAATTTGGCTCATCTATGAGGGGACAGGGCATATACTTACTTATGTATAAGACAGCTTGAATAACGGATTTGAAAAGGTCGCATCCAAAAAAAAAATATAACCGTTGCCACTACTAAGAACATGATTCGGAATCGGAAGACATATGTCCATTGTCTTTGTGAGTGTCCAGCTCTCCTACAAATTTGACTCTTGGAAGCAATGAGGTACAAACCATGGAGTGGCTGCTCATCGGCTGATGAGCTCCTCCTTCAATTTGTGGTATGTGTCTTGATGTTTTTCCAACAAACTTAGGGAATTTCTTTTACTCCAGAAATAGATTTCTTCTTCATTGGCGTAGGCATTGCTTATGCAATTATAGGCCTGTGGTGGGATGCAATCCTGCTTGTGGGTATGCAGTTACAGTTGAAAGGTTAAACCCAATTCCAGTGATCATCGCACATCCTAGAAACGTGAACAACCCAAAGATAACTAACTGTGTTTAGTCTTGGATAATGGAGAAGGAACTTTAGTGTAGCCTAGGCTTAACGGTTCATTGAAGTCTTATTGCAGCATTCGTACACCAGAGGTGCTGTTGCGCGCGATCATCGATGCCGAGGCATGGCAAGATTGTGTGCCGAGCTTGAGACCCACCATATAGAATACAAATCCAATGAAAAGGTTAAAGCAGCTTCAGATGAAACATATAATTAGAGGGTTTGAAATTTCTAGCCGTGAGGCGATGCATGGTTTAGCGCTAATTGGGCGCGATGTTAATATTTTTCGGGCGACATACCCACCTACTTGGCTAGAGCTCTAGTTCCTTGGTACTGCAGAAATGTGAGTAATTTGGAAATCAATTGCTCAAAGGTTGGTATGAAATTTTCAAGCTTTCGGATATCATATCTGTCTAATAATTTTTCACCGCTTTTTACATGAAATCGTGACACTCTGTGCCCGCAATGCGCTATCTTCGCCTCCCCACATAAATGCAAATCTCATTAGTATTTCATTATGTACGCGCCTCCTATTTATGAGTTTGTCTGTATGTTTGTATGTTTGTTTGTTTGCTTATGCAGTCTTCGCCTCGTTTTCGCAGTTATGACTATTTTTGCCGGTTCGTTTGATGGCGAGCGTAGCCTCTCACTGCGTTATTTTTGGTCGCTTTTGTGGTACATACAGACATATATACAGTTTTTTGTTTTTGTTTTTGGTTTTGTCTTTATTTGGTATGGGCCATAATGTAGAGTTTACTTGTCTATGTTGCTGCAGGCATTTTGTTGACTATTCTCTTCTCATAATAATTGCTTTCATTTCATTGCATGCGCTTACGCTTCCTGTACGCTGCTGGTGTTTTTGTTTTTGTCTTTTTTGTTGCTGTTGTTGTGCCAGCTATAGATTCACTCGGTGAGTTTCATTTTGTTTTGTGAGCACTGAAAGATTTTATAGTTAACAACATTGTTGTTGTTATTGTTGTTGTTGTTGGCACTTGTGTTGCGTCAACTACAGCTGTTGACATCCTACTACAACAGCGCGCAACAACAAAGTCTCTTACAACTACAACCATAACTAACATCCGCCCAGTGTTTTACTCACTCCAACCAACCTTCAAAGCCTTCAAAGATGCCGCGGCATGTCGGCGGACGCGCTACTGCTGCTGCTGCTGCCTCTGCCCTTCCATTAAATGCGAAATCTCGTAGAAAGCAAAAAAAAAACTTTTTATTATTATCACGGCCGTGAATCTGTGTATTTGAGTTTGTAGTTTTGTAAATATGCAGCAAAGTGGTTTAAAAATTTAATTACAAATTCGCCCACCATTAAATGCAACGACAACTGCCGGATAAACTGCTGCGGGTCTCTGTCGCGCTCCAAAAGCGTGGCGGAAAGTCCGTTTTAGTTTTGTTATTTAGCAAAAAGCCAACAATATTGTCGTATTTCTTTGTTTTATCTATCTGTGTGTGTGTGTGTGTTTGTTTGTTTGTATGTCTGCCTATTATTTGCTTTGCTTTGTTTTTCTTTGTTTGTGTGTGTGTGTGTACGTGTGCTTTAGTGGCTCACAGCTCGTTGCAGGGATCAGCCAATTTGGTGTTTTATTTAGCTATTTATTTTGGTGTTGCTGTGTTATTGTTGTTCTTGTTGTTATTGTTATATAACTCCCCCTGTGTTTTGGCCGGATTTCGGCGTTTGAAACGATTAAATTTGCAAATTTTCCATGCATAAATTTTTAATTCATTTAATATGCTGGCAGATTGCTTTGGTTCAGCGGAAATGTGTTGTTTGTTAAATTGTTTGATTTTAGTGGCGTAGAGGACGGACGGCGGCGCTGTTGTGGACTAGTTTAGTAATCGCATTTGTATTTGTGTAATTGAAGTGGGTGCGAAATAAGTTAAAGATTGTGTTTTGGGGATATACATATGCTTGTACATATGCTATATGTTATATAGCTTTTGACTACCACAATTGGAGCATTAGATTTTCGAGTTTTTAAAGTTTGATTTTCGAAAATTGCATTAATTAGTTGAAAATTCTTGAATAAGTGCGCTTAGATTTGAGTATTATTTTAATTTAAAGCTACCTTTAAGCAGATTTCTAAATGGAAAACTAAATAATGCATAAAAACTGAATCGCTGGAAGAGAATTGTCATACTATTTTCTCCACAGGAATATTAATACGAGGTTCCCTTATATAAATAAGGACTAGAAAACAAAAACAAATATTAATCATCGAACATTGCTTTTTTTGTTTTTTTTGAAACACGAGTATTCTCAGTAAAGATCGATACACTTCTGCAAGGGTTTCAACCAATTGTCGAAGCACTTTTGCCACTCTGAGTGAGGTATATCCAAAATATGCGTGCTGAACGCATAACCGCCTCTTAAGGTGCCGTTTACCTTCAGCCTCTCATTTCATTTCTTACGTACCGAAATAAAAAAAGCCATTTAGTGCCAAATTTAGTCATTTAGTCATCAAATTGATGTTTTGAGTGCTCAAAAGTGCAGTTGTTTTAGTCGATGTTTGATAGTTCGCATTGTCGTGGTGAAGAGTGGCCCACCTTCGGTGGTTGGTTTTTCTGATTTCTTGGAAGACAACTGGCAAGCAAATGGTTGTGTTTCACTCGGAATTTACTGTTCTGCGTTGTTTTAGTTGCAGTTGCCAGATGTCAAAAAAAAGGCTTACAATTGCTTCATACGCGAAGTTTTGTTGGATTCGGCTTATCTTGAAACATCCATACAGTCGACTAATGTTTACTCTCGAGCTTATAGACATGCTTTGAAGCACCGTTATCGTAAGCTTTTAACATTTCTCTCAACCAATCGACAACAGCCTTTTCTTGAGCGATTGACAAATTGTATGGGATCCAACGTGAATAAATTTTATTTAATATCAAATCTACGTATATTACAACAACTGTTTTTGGACGACAGACACGAAATTCATAATGGAGTGATCTACGACCTCTATTGAATTCACCATGCCATCGATAAGCACTAGTCCTTGATGGAGCTTCATCGCCAAAAATTATCCTTATATATTATCCTTATACTTTTTTCACAAAGATAAACCATTTCTGAGGTAAACAATTTTAAAGTTACCTATGTCTTTTTTTTCAGAAATAGTAATTATTATAGAAAAGAGGAAGTATCCTTTAGTTAATTTTCAGATTTTTGTGAATTAGTGCAAAGGTACCCGTTTTACATATCACCCCGGGCCAATGGATCAAGCTCTTCAACGTCGTTTTTCGAAATCCTTTAAATCTTGCTTGCCACGAAATCTTTTTATGTTTCAGGAAAACAAGACGCGCATTCTCTAATAGAAAATTAATCTTTAAAACATGTTGAAAATTTTCAAATAAATCGGTGACAATTACTTTGCCATTTTCAATTTTTTTTCCATAATTTTTTTCCTAATGACTTCGGTTGTCTTCCGAATAGATTTTGCATTAAGAGATAAAAATTTTTTAAACTGAAAATATTTTTTAATGTTATGCATTTGTGCAAGAGCAAATATATCAGCTTTCAGTTTTCCCTCAATAATTTGACATTACTTTTTTTTCGCAATATTTTTCAAGAGTATCAATTTGAATGGAGAGTACCTCCACTTTGCCCGGAATATTTTCTAATATATTTAATTTTTTTATTATATGCCCATGACTTCATAACACAAAAGACACTAACGCGATCTTGACGACATAGTATCGATAACTGAAGATAATGTTTTTTTTTTTAATCGAAAACCGGCATATATAGAAAACATAGCTACTAAAACAATTCACAAGTTGTAATAAATATAATTAAAAAAATAAATTATTATAAAAATTAATAAATATGCTGAAGGATACCATAGAAAAATTATGATTCTTAAAAAGTATTTTGCGAAAAAAAACGAGATTGAGGTGTAAGTAAAAGAATATATGTTATTGTTCGATTTTTTAATTTTTGATACAAATTTATGTAGTTTTTGGCTTATATTTAAGTACATTTGACAACCCATAGCTGTTTGTTTTGCTTGCATGATTAAGTCTGGGTGCGAGCATAGGTTTGACCAACATCCAAAATTGTAGAAAATAAATTTTTCTAATTACAGCCGCCCGTCGGAAGGGAATGTCGAGTATATTTCTGACATGAAATAAAAAAATTTCATCATAAAAATCCAGCGGCCTTACGTAGGCAGTTTAAAATAGACTGTAAGCCCCTCCATTTGTTGGTAAAAATATCTAGACGCCGCAAAAAACACACAATTTGGAGAAGGAGTTCGGCCAAAAATCGCCTTAGCGGTTACATTTGTATGTATATAAGAAACATGGTTTTTTTTTCATTTTTGCCATTGTTGGGTAAATGTTGCTCATGCGACATGGCAAACCTTTCATTTTTAAATTAGCAGTTCTAAAATTTAAAACTAAGGAAAAAATGGCTTACGTTCCAAATAATCTCTACTAGACTAGATATTATATTAGTATTAAACGGATCAAAATAGATGAAAATTATGCTTTTGATGTGCAAAAATGTTCGGGTACCAATTTTTGCTATTTTGCAAATTCAGATTTTGCAAAAAATGTCCGTAGATGGGCAGTCTGGTGTAAAAATCATTATTTAATGCGCCGGTGCTAAATATATATGTAAATATATGATATCTTGTAAAATAATAATATTTAATGAAATGAAAAAATATATGTAAAATTAATTAATTTTTTATTTCTCTATTTTAAAATGCGAGCACTTATCGATTATAAAATTTTACCTGCTATTTCTTGCACTATATGAATGTATACAGAACGCACTATATATAAAGAAAATTAAAATATTATAAATGTGTATATAATTTAGATATACCATTATCCAATTGAGGTTGTATTAACCTAGTGTATACAGTGGTCAAACCCCATTTGGTTACACTCGCAATCGTCAAATAAAAATTTAATTATAATGTAATTACATATTTATTAGTTTCATGAGATCTTTGTTAAATAATAAAGGAAGAAACTCTTAAACAAATTCAGCCTTCTTTAATTATCACTGATGTAAAGTTTCATTAAAATCTATCAATAATTCTGTTTCTACCTATTTATTGGCGATTGTAAGGCGATTGAAATAAGTTTAAAAAAGAAGAAAAGTAAACACAAAGAATGAGCTGGCTTAATCGAAATTTTCATTTTAATTCAATTTATATATTTTTAAATTTGTCTTTTGAGAACTTAAGAAGGATCATTTAAATGTTTTGTTTTTCTGCAACCTTGGCTTTACCTAAATATGAAATTCGTTTACCAAGTACGAGTATAACTTTTTACTTTCAATATATATGAAGTGTGCAAATAAGTTTTCTTCGCTTTGAAAGAGATGGCGTAGACGAGGCTTACATTAGAATCCGCGGATAACAGATGGCTGGCTTGAAAATTGGGTTGCTCATTCAGAAACAATATAACAATATATAATAACAATATATATTATGAATTTCGAATTAGTAATGCATATTTTTTTTACCCAAAAATTTCTAAATTCTTTCCAAATAAGTATCATTTGGGACAACTGTGGATGTTGTATTAATAGTTTCGATTCAAGCGAAAGAATTACTGCAATCCTTTATCGAGCCGTTCTGTTGACAGTGAGCCAAACTCTGAAGAAAAAGCGCCCTCAATACTACTCCAGACAAAGCAAATTCTTTTTTCTTCATGAGAAAAGCATCAAAAACCGTCTACATGGATAACCACCACACCGCTATGTGCCCAACACATTGCGTCTTCGATTATCATTTAATTCGGTTTATGGCACATGCTCTGTCTGAGCAGCTGCACATATTACATAAATATACCAAGAATTTGGTTGGATCGAATAGCCTCAAAGACGCTGCCTGAAAGACGGGGAAAGAGTATTTAATAGTGATGAATAATATTTCACACTCATACTCACAAAATACCGCAACTTGTTATGCTCATAACCATACCCTTCAATACTATTTACCTGTTTGTCTTTCCGCTTTAATAAACTTGAAAAGCATAATTCTGTAAGAGAATTGTTAAAACGAAAAAATTAGATATCTCATTAACGACTTATATGCGTTCGATATATTAAAATTGTATCTGTAGTTTAAGAAGAACTAATGGATAGTTGCATTTTTATACATTTCATTTATTTTAGTTCGAAGTATGTAAGTACCAGAAGCCAAATAGATGGTCCCACCAAAATTTATACCGATCGTGTCAGAATGACGAGTTGTTGATTTAGACATGTTCGTCTGTTTATTTGTCTGTCTGTCTATCCGTTCGTTTGGACGCAAACTAATCTCTCAGTTTTTGAAATATTTCAACGAAACTTTATATGCGATGCTATATTTGTAATGTATTGAACATTTTTGAAAACGATTAGCTCGGTCGACGATATAATAAGTTCTCATGCAACCAATTTGTTCCGATATAAGATTTTGGGTCATAAATACCTCAATAAAGCATTGGAGAACATGAAATTCGGTATTCTATACACATATAATAAACTCAATATTGACACTGAAAACCATCGAAATCGGACTACTATATATTTAGTATAGCTCCCGTACAACCGATTTGTACAGATGTGAGGTGACGAATCAAAAATCTGCCAAGAAAGCATAAATAAAGACACCAGAAGTCGTCAAAATCGAATAGTGCATTTTGCATTAAATTTAACAGGTTCATGAAAGGTATAGAGACTTAGACATGACCGAAAGCAGCACTTCTTTCTTGGTTTATGTTCTTTCTATATATAAAAATCAATGCAAATTTTGATGAACGCCTATAACTTGAGAACCACTAGAGCGAATTACATCAATTTTTTAGGAGTTATAAAGGGAGAAGGTTAATGTGAAGTTTTCATGAGGCGCAGCTGTTTCAGAGGTATGACCATTTTAGTCAACATTGGTCGCTACCCATAAAAAATACATGCAACAATAACAAATAAATATAAAATTTGAAAAATACGCGTATATTACGTTGTATGTGGTGTTGAAAGAAAGAGTGAAAAAATGAAAATGAAAAAAAAAAATAAAACAAATTAAAAAAAAATTAATAAATAAATTTGGAAAAAAATTTAATGAAATTAAATTTAATTAAATTTTCTTCCTTCCCTTTTGAAAAAAAAAAATAAAATTCAAAATTTCAAAATTTGAGTTAGATTTTTTTGTTTTTTTATAGGTGTAGCAAAGCATGTTGGGATCTGCAAGTTTATTATAAAAAAAATACAATTTCAAAATATTTTTGCTCTGCCATAATACATATTCGTCCTGAAATTTTTTAGTTAATTTCCAGACTTTTGTTAGATCCGCTTTTGCCCTTTTTGTGTTTCCTACGTTGACCTTGCCTCTTCTTTACTTTACTTTAGTTATCCTATTCATAACCATTTTTTATTGTAAAATCTATATAAGATAATTGTGTTTTGAAATATTTCACTGGCTTTTATTTTATTTGTATAAGAACTAATATTATGTAGAGCTCTTCAGAATTCTTGAAAATTGCAAGTAAAATAATTTGTCAATGAAATTTGAAGAATTGTTTAATAACTCGATGCATACTTATTACAAACATCTGTACATATATATAGCTTTACTTGCATATGCTTATGCATGTATGTTGTATGTATATATATATATCTTATATATGAAAATAATTTCATTACGTTGCAGTTTGTTGTGTGAAACTACTGTGCATTTGTATTGGTTTAAATTACAATTATTTATATATTTACTCTTAACATAATCTACATATCTCCATATGTATTTAAGTAGTGGCATATTTATTAGTGCGTAGATGTGTGTATGTGCGTGTGTGTGTGTGTGAATGTTTGACTGTAAACAGAGCTCACATTTAATGGAAGTGCATTTAATTGGTTTTATAAACAACATTCAAATGAATTAAGTTGATCCTTAATTGAAATTCACTTACTACAGCACGTAGTGCTCTGAGAGAATCCAATCTCTTCTCTCTACTGCTTGCATAACGAGATATTACATTGATGCTGATGCAGAGTAATATTTTTGTTACACTTGTTGTTGTTGTTGTTGTTGTTTACCATTGCACAAATGAAACGCATCAATATTGGCGTTGGCTGCAATAAATGAAATTAAAACATGGCCTTATTGCGCTGTACAGTTTAAAACATTGAAAACAATCGTTAATTGTTTACCATTGAAATTAAAAAAAAAAAATAGCGACGACGATCGCTGCGTAGTTGATAAATAGTATAAGCGCGTGTAGGCAGGAGGTGGGGGCAGCGCCGTGAGCGGAGGTGTACGGTGATTTTGAAATTTATTATGCAACCGCAATGAAATATATGCACATACGCACATACACATACATATATACAAATAAATATAAATGTGATGTAAGCTTTGTTCTTGTTGTCCTTTCGATACATGCCTGTGAGTTACCATTGAGTGTGAAAAATTTTATTTTTTAATAATTTTAATTTTTGTTTTTTTTCTGATTTTCTCTTTTTTTTCGCTGATAATACGCAATTATGTCGCGACAATTTCCCTGATGTTCAGCATTGCCTGCAACGCCTGCTAGCTGTATTTAAAAAGTTAAACTGAAAAACGTGCGGTGACCAAAGTGTTTGCACGCATTTGTGGTGAGATTATAGGCAGTTGCATACAAACACATACACACACCTACGCTACGTACTATGCACAGGCAAACAAATGCATTTGTAAATATGCAAATGTGTATGTGTACGTATAAGGCTGCATAAAGGTGTAGCATTATGCTCATATAAGAGTATGTATGGATGTTTTTATATACAATGTGTGCGCGTGCATATAGGAGTATGCACGCAACAGCGCTTAATGTTGCTCCTCATCAGTCAGTTGCCGCTTTGGAGCCTGGGAATTCATTGCGGTATTTATTATAAATGCAACGCCATCAGATTATTGAGTTGAATATTATCATATGTCTCATAATCATCGCGTGAGTTATGCGTGCCGGTATGCAATTTAAACTCATAGTAGTGAATACGAGAGATGCGAGTGTAATCCAAAGAACTCCAAATAATGGCATAGTTTTATGCCTTTCATATATATGAAACGGTATAATATGTGAGTGGAGTGTACAAAAAACAAAAAAAAAAACAAATAATAATAATAAAATACAGAGGGAGCAGAATAATAGACTAAAGCTCTTGATATTTGTTTTGAAAAAAAAAATTAAAACCACAATTTATCAACAAAAATTGTAGACAAATCAGTGAGAACCATAGCTGATAACTTCATATAGCGCTGAATTGTCTACAATTTTTGTTGATAAATTGTAAATATATATATATATACCTTTCAGGTACGTGAAATATTATATTAACTTTGATCTGCAATATCCGACTGAGAATACGTGGACCCACCAAAATTTATACTGATCGTATCAGATTGATTAACTGCGTCAAATTAGCCATGTCCGTCTGTCCATCCGTCTGTTTGAACGCAAACTAGTCTCTCAGTTTTCCAAATATTTCAAAGAAACTTGGTATGCCGGTGAATTTTTGAATTTTTGTAATGCACTGATCATTTGCGGGTATCAGCCAGATCCGTCGACTATATCATATAGCTCCAATACAACCGATTGTTCAGATATGTGATTTTGGATCATAAATACTTAAATAAAGCATCTAGTATAATATAATATATAATATAATATATAATATAATATAAAATTTGGTATACTAAACACATATAATGAACTCAATATTGACACTGAAAACCATAGAAATCGGAGTACTAAAAAAATCCGTCAAAAAATTATCTAATGGTATTGTATTTCGTATGTTAATCACGTCTATTTGAATAAATATTAACATTGAAAATCGTTAAAATCGAATTTTGCGTTTTGCAACAAATTTAATAGGTTCACGAAAGGTATAAAGACTTCGACATGGCCGAGGAAGGCATCTCTTTCTTGTTTTTAACAAGAGTTCTGACGTATACTCGTATTTATGTGCAATATGTAATTAGGATATCGTAATATATTTAGTGTCCATGGAATTGAAGCTTAAGAAAGTTGGACGACTACTATGCATAGTGAATCAGTCCCAGAAGAGTTTCAGGGTTATCATTTCAAGAAATCTTCAGACTAGAATATATTGAGTACATTCAGAATATAACGAGATTTTCCAAATATCGCGGAATTGGAGGAACCGATTGTAAAACTTTTTTTATGCTGATATACATGGACCTTAGGCATGTTGTAATTTTCAGCTGTTTTCATTGTTGTCTTTGAATGGGACAGCCAGTCAGATAAAGCGTACCATAACGATAATACAACTGCTCACATTTCATTGTTTTTTTTTAGGATTTGATTAAAAGCACTACTTTAATGACGCCCCAACTTACATATTCTCCAGTTGTGACTCCCTATGGCTATTTTCTATTTCCAAAAATTTAGAGTACCCCAGGGGACAATCGTTTTACAACCTTAGTTGGCAATAAGTCGCATGGCTGAAAGAACTGAAGGCTATCTCAAAGAACAAGTATGTGAATAGTTTCGGAATTGGAAGCCGCGCTGGCGCAAGTGGTGGCAACAGACGAATATATGAATATTTTGTTCGAAGCATAAAAAATATCAGTATTTTTTAATACAACTCGTACTTCAGTGTTGCCAGTTACAAGTCTCTTTTCTCAACTCTTTTTTTTAATAAATCAAAAAATACTAAAAATTACAAATCCATATTTTCCTTAGCCCATAATGAGATGACCAAAAATTTTTTGAATTTCAACTATTTTACCGTCAAGGCGCAGTTAATTTTTTTTTTATTTAACTCGTAAGCAAGTTATAGCTAAACTTTTTAGTTCCTTACTGTATAAGAGAAATACAAAAAAAAAAAAAAAACATTAGATATACTCATATAAAAACAAAAATAAACTTATAAAGGCAGTTATAGGGTTAAGTTGTTCTGGAAATTTTTACTCGGAAATTTTAATAAGGATCTTTTAAAGAAAAATCTTTTAACTAAAAAAAGGGGCCTTTAGAAAATAAAAACAAAAACAACTTTCAGAAACATATTTTTTATTAAAAAAAAAAGAACTTCAGCTCTATCCAGTCAAATTTTAAGGGAGTTTGTTTGCACTTTCTATGGGTTAAAAGTTCTTCAGGAGCAAGCTTCACGGTATGAACTCAGAAAGCGTGGGAAGCTACATCATGGACCACTGTTTATAGATAGTATAGTGAATTAAATCGAAGACGTAGATCACTCCAAGATGAATTTTGTGAATGTCGTCCATAAACAGTTTTGATTTCCTGAAACTATTTATTGATGCTGTGCGCAAACTAATATTGTAAGATCGTCATGCGATCTATCGTGAGATTGAGCATTAGTGGGACCAGCATATATGAAATATTTGTTCACGTTGGATCCCGCAAAATTTGTCAAGCGGTCAAAAAGGCTCGTGTCGATTGGTAGAGACAAATGTTAAAAAAAATACGATAGCGTTGCTTTGTAACACGTTTATGATATCTTTAATCGTTGACTTACGTGTATGTGACCGAAGGTAAATAGCAGTGATTGCCGGTTTTTTTTTCGAAAGAAATGGACATGTCGCAATCATACCACTAGAACAACGCAGGAAAGTAGATTGTAAGTGGTAAACAACCATTTGTTTCAAGAAATCAGGAAAACCAACCGCCGAAGATAGATCACTCGTCCACACGACAATACGAGCTCTCACACATCGACTAAAACAATTGCTTTTTTGAGCACTCAAAAAATCGATTTGATGAGTTATCCCTAATATAGTTCTGTCGTGGTGCCGAATGACTTCTTTATATTCCTGTACGTAAAAAATAAACTAAAAAGTCAACTTTTTCGATACCTGAAGAGGCGTCTGATGCGTTTTGGATATACCTCAGTCAGAGTGGAAAAAGTGTCTCGACAGTTGGTTCAAAAGCATGCAAAAGTGTATAGAGTTTAATGGAGATTATTTTGAGAAACAATAAAACGATTTTCGATGGTTAAAATTTGTTTTTATACTCAACTTTTAATCATTAAAATTAAGATTTTTTTTATAGATATATATTTTTGTATTAATGACAAGTATTTTGAAGTTATCATTTCCCATACTAGCAATTTTCAGTAAAATCATTAGTATCGATAAGAAATATTAAATACCTGAAGGAATTAATTTTGAAATTTTAATTTCCACTTTTATAAAATTCACCGTTGAAATGCTTGCAATACTTAAACTCGTTTGAGAATTAATAACTTTTAATCTCATAAGCTGATAAATTGCATACTCGCACGTAGCATAGATTAAGACGCACTTATCCCCGCTTACCTCTCTATGCAAGCGCACAGTCACAATTCTTGCATAATGCGTTCTATGGTTGTTCTACTAGAAATATGCGAAACACATACACACATACACATGTATGCACATCAAATATGCATCAAATATTTAGGTGTAGCAAACGTCGTTAATCCGTTGCGCTTTTTAGTGGCGCACTCTGTACACTTAATGTCGAACTACATACAATGCAGATTCATGTATATACATATGTATGTACACAGATAGAGCAGCACTTCATGTTACTTTAAGTACCTGTATGCATGTTTGCATATTGCTTTTACTTACTTTTTTAATTCTTTTTCTTTTTTTTTTTTTGTATTTTTGCTTCTTTATCCTTTTTCTGTGCTTTTTATGTGACTGTTTGCCTGTTTCGCTTGCCACAATTGTGAACTGTGCGTCTACATATGGCAAACACAATTATTACTTACGTACCTATGTATATATGTATGTGTATACATGTATATATGTATGTATGTTTGTTTGGATTTTGTCTGTTTGCCATTATGCCAATGTATAGAAATTTCATCCTTTGCATTTGCCCATTATTATTTTTTTGTTGTTGTTTTCTCTGCCTCCCAAGCTACATACCTACCACTCTTTTCATCGTTCAGTCTACGTTAACAACAATGGCAGCTGTCATTCACGCATACGTAACTGACAGTGAATTAATTAGTCGCACTCTACAACGAGCTCAAGCTCTTATAACGGTAGGGCCAATTCGAATGGAGGATCGTTGTTGTTATTGTAGTTGTTGTTGTTGAGTGGGGTAATGGTTGGTTGCTTTATTAATGTACACTCAAACTCACTAATGCCTCTGTGTGTGTGTATGTACGTATGCATGCATGTATGCTGGTATATGTGGCTACTTGTTATCTAATAAAATGCCATATAAACACCTTTGTAGCATCTCATCTTCTCTTTGCTTACGTAGCACTTCTATCACTCTATGCTCATATCTGTATTAGCGAAGCTGCTGCTGCTGCTGCTTCTGCTACTGTTGTTGCTGTTGTTATGAAGATACACCTCTTCACCCTTTGCTGTTAAAGGCTTATGTGTGTCTAAGCTGCAGTTTTAGTGTATGCATATATGGTCATACACTAGCACAAGGTGAGCTCCTTAAGTTCGTAGACAGAAAATGGGATTGGAAGTGAAATGAAAAATTCAGATGGACTATGTGTTCGGATGAAAATTTTTTTTTGCGTTTCTACTAGAAAGTAACTACCTTCTTTAATCTCTTTCTAGTCCAAAATTTGTCTTTCTCTTATTTTTTTTTAAATTTTAAAACGTCAAAACCCACTGAGAGTCAGATGCTCCACATTTTCCTTAATTTAATTTTTTTTTTAAATATAAATGACTCTACTGGAGGGTACAGTTATGTTGGCCAGTAATATAACCTCACAACTCTAAAACAAAGCAGCCATCACTTTTCTAGCCAACTCCGCCACTATGAGCTTCTTTGAGGTGATGACCACTTTTCATATGATTTCAAGAGCTTTTGTTTTAGCTCAGGTCCGACTTCTGTGACATTTGGTTTCAACAAGACGGCGTCACTTCCCAGACATGGCATCAATCAATGGATTTATTGAGAGAACACTCCGCTGAGCAGATAATTTCACGTTTTGGACCGGTCGATTAACCACCAAGATCGTGTAATGTTCCCCCGTGGGGATATGTAAAGTGTAAAGTCTATGCGGACAATTCCGCTTCGGTTCAGGCCTTAGAGTAAAGCATCATGCGTGTCATTCGCCAGTTACTAGTTGAAATGCTCGAACTAATCATCGAAAATTGAACTCAACGCATGGACCAACTAAGACGTAGCGGCGGCCAACATTGAAAAGAGAGAATCTTCAAAAAATAAATGCCAAAGAATGTTATTTCGAATGATAATAAACATTCCCCATTAAATTTGAATTTTTTGTGTTTTATTTATTTAAAAAAGTAGGCAACCTCGAAATGGATCACCCGTTCCCACGTGGCACCACTCACTGTAGATTTTAAAGGTTTTGCGGTTTGTGTGTTATCTAGAAGCTTTCAAATATGTAACTTAACTAAGAAACAGAGATTAGCTCTAAGCTACTTCTCCATCTCGCCTATTTCACGAACTTCTATATTCCCCCTCGTGCTAATGGTAATGCGTTTTTTTTCTTATTATTGTTTTTGTTATACGTTATCTGCAAATGAATTCTGCGCTTCGTCGATTCACTGCAACGTCAACATAAACTTGTGTAAGATTTATTTATTTACTTGTATAATTTATTGTTTAATTTAAGTATATTTTCTGACATGAGTGGACCAGTATTTTGAAATTAATTAACAATTTTATGAATGAATTTCAAAACGATGTGTGTTTGTAAGAAATATAAAAATAGTAGAAACTGAAATCAATTGCACTGGCGAACAGTATACATGTATTTATGGTGTAATATCTTTTTTAATTTCTCACTTAAATAATTATATTAATAGTAAAAATATCTATTTTGTGCATGTAGTTTTCTAGAATTTCAATTCAACAGAAAAAAGAATTTACAACAAAAATACAAACAGCACTTCCTTATAATTGATTTTAGTGAAAGACATGTAGCAAGATAAACATGTTGCATTATCCAGTAGTGGTGAGCCATCACATGCTGATCCAATCGGCCTTGGTACTCCTAGTTTTTCGCTATAGGAACCAAGATTCTCTGAAAATTGGACTGTGGAGATAATGTACTTTACCAATTTCAGAGTAGTCACTTGATTTGTGATCTTCCAGAAAGTTTTAATTAACTTCAACCAAGGAATTACACACAATAAGTTCCAAACTCATTAAACCTAGTTCAATGTGCAACAATCAGGCTAAGTATCATCATTCAAAATTATCTACCCAAAATAAATTATTCATATACTCAACTATTATAAAGCAAATAAATCATTATAAAGCCAATTTGAGTCTACAGTGTACAGCTATGGGGTACAGTGTCCAACTCTAACATAGAAACTGTCTTAAGGTTTCAATCGAAAATCCTCATAACGATTGCCAATTCTTCCTACTACGTCACAAATGATCAACTACACTGATATCTCAATATCTTAACTGTTTCAGAGAAAACTAAAAACCACGTGGTATAATTTAAGCTGAGATTATCCCATGCCACTTACTATAGCGGACCTAACATCTCACCCAACCATCTTTATCTAACTCAAACGAAAGTCCAAAACAGATCTGCACTAATTAATCAGATCCTCTGATCTTATCAGAATACACTTTTCCGACCTAACGGGTGATCCATTTCACAATATGTAAGGATAATACCAAATTCCAACTCCTAAATACTTTTCTGACTGAGTTTTGACCAAAACCTCATATATGAACTAATCGGTTTGAGAAATGGGTTTATGATATAGTAGTCGAAGATTTTCAGTACCAATATGCAGTTCATAATATTTGTGGATAATACCAAATTTCATATTCCTCAATACTTTTTTGACTGAGTTTTGAGCAAAGTCTCAAACCTTGACAAATCAGTGTATGACAGTTATTGTCGTCTGATTTCGATGGTTTTCAGAAACAGAATATAATTTGTTACGTTTGTGTAATATACCAAATTTCAAATTTTTTTTCAGACGAACAAACAAACGGACGGACAGACAGACATGCCTAAATCAACTCAGCTCGTGATTCTGATACTATCGGTATACATTTCGATGGGCCTTTTGGTACTTACATCCTTCGGTCCAAAGTTAATATACCATTTCATGTTCATGAAAGATATAAAAATATACTTTCTTTCAGACTCAAAGTTGTAAATATATTCAGCTCTAGACTTGTCAACATAATGATATTTGCCCAGTTATCTTCTAATAAAAATACGACCGAATTATAACGAGGAAATCGTTCTCTAATCACAAGTACTGATGGCCTTTATCTCATCGAGAGAAAATAGTATACTTATAAAAAAAAAAATTAAAAGAAAAAAAAATTAATAGCTATACTTATGTACGTTCTTCGTTTTTCCTTTTTATAAAACTTCAGGAGATTGCTTTGCGAGTGAATGCAAAGTGTGGCCCATTTCGAGGTTTCCTACTTTTTTTTAAAGGAAAACACAGAAAATTCAAATTTAATGGGGTCTATTTATTATCATTCGAAAGAACATTTCTTGGCATTTATTCTTTAAAGATTATCTTTTTCAAAAGTTGGCCACGGTTACATATCAGATGGTCCAACCATTGAGTCCAATCTTCAATGATTCGGTTGAGCATTTCGACTGCTAACTGGCGAATGACATGCGTGATGCTTTACTCCAAGGCTTGAATCGAAGCAGGATTATCCGCATGGACTTTAGACTTTACATATCCCTACAGGAAAATGTCTAACGGTGTGATACCACACGATCTTGGTAGTCAATCAACCGGGCCTAAATGTGAAATTATCTGCTCATTGAAGTGTTCTCGCAATATATGCATTGATTGATGCAATGTGTGGGAAGTGGCGCCGTCTTGTTGAAACCAAATGTCGCGGAGATTACGGGTTTCAATTTTAGGCATCACATAGCGGGTTATCATGGCGCCATTGACGGTTGTCGTTCTCACGGGCATAATTTTTGAAGAAATATGGGCCGATTATTCCACCAGCCCAAAAATCACTCCAAACCGTTGTTTTTTCTGGGTGAAATGACAGCTCTTGAATCTATTCATGTTGCTCTTTGTCTCAAATTCTGCAATTTGGATTGTTTACATACCCATTGAGACAGAAATGAGCCTCGTCGCTGAAAAAAATTTGGTTCGGAAATGTGGGATCTTCTTGGAACTTTTTAAAAGCGAAGCGCTATGGCTTCGGAAGCTCGAGCGGCATCAATTCTTGCATAAGCTGTATTTTGTACGCTTCCAATTTAAGATCTCGACGTAAAATACGCCAAGTCGTTCCATACGTTAGTCCGAGTTGCTGCGAACGGCGTCGAATTGACTCTCCACGGTCTTCGTGGGTCTTCGTGGGTCTTCGTGTACACTCTCAGCTGCGGCAGCTATATTTTATTCACTGCGTGCTGAACGTGGTCTATTCGGTCGAATATTATCCAATAGTGAATGCTGGGTCTCAAGATGCGTAATGGTCTTGCGAATGGTACACTCAGTAGGCCGAGTATGTAGACCATAAGTTGAGCGAAGCGCGCGAAATACATTCTTTACAGAACGTGAATTTTCGTAATAAAGTTGAATGATTTGTAAACGTTGTTCTGGCGTAAGTTTTTCTATGATGAAGTGCCAAACAATATTGAACAAAAATAGAATGACAGCTTGACACGACTCAAGCGGTATTTGTCTAAAAAGGCTTTTGAAAAAAGTATTTTTACTTGGATCGCCGTTTTTTTATTTGAAAGTTAAAAGATATTTCAAATAGAATTTGAAATACTAAAATAATAGTCAGGTCGATGCCTCTATTGTTAGTTGTCTTAGTGTTGGGATGTTATTATTTGTAATTATGTTTGAAAGAAAAAAATAAATAATGAATAAAAAATAAATAAATAAATAAGTAAATAAATAAATAGATAAATGAATAAATTATTAAATAAATAAATAAATAAATAAAAACAAGTAAATAAATAAAATGAATAAGTTGATAAATAAATGTGTAAATAAATAAAAAAATAAAAAATAAATAAATAAATAAATATATAATTAAATAAATAAATAATTAATTAATTAAAATAATAAAAAAAGTTCATAATTTTATTAAACCAAATTAATTTTTGCCCTTTTTGTCGCTTTCTTCAGTTATTTTAAACCCCCTAGATTTTCAGAGTTAATGCGATATTTAATTTCATTTTCAACAACATTAACAACAACATCAAAGCTGTTTAAGGAGTGTCTTTTGATTAGACAACTACTGTTAAAATCCTTGGAGACATACTATTAAGACAAACAGGCATAAATACATATGAATGTAATCAGAGCAATGTGTTATAACTGTGTTTATAACGAAGACACAAGACAAACAAGAAGTTTATGAATGTCTTCTATTACCCCTATGCTTTGCCTTAAAATATACACATAC
Organism: Neoceratitis asiatica; assembly: GCA_030068015.2. NCBI lineage: Eukaryota > Metazoa > Arthropoda > Insecta > Diptera > Tephritidae > Neoceratitis > Neoceratitis asiatica. The sequence goes on from CM061524.1 coordinate 35,480,496, forward strand.
ATACATATGTTACATTAACTTCAGGTTTCTCCTGGTTATGAATCTATATATGTAAGTGTGTTCTATAGAAACGCTATTAATAAATTTAATGGCCATATGGCAGCAACGCTCAGACACATCACTCGCACATCACTCATACGCACTGGCGTACCAAAAGCCACCTCGACGACGATGACTGAATGACTGAGTGAGTGGGTGAGTGGGTGAGTGAATGATTGAATGAATGTAATAGGTATGCACATGTGCGTTTGTCATATTTTCTTGTTGTTGTTGTTGTTGTTGTTATTATTATTTTTGCACAAGTTAGTAAATAAATGTGTGTGTACAACTTTATCATATCAACATTCAAAAGCATACAATTTATGAGTGGCGCTGCTTTGCTTGCCTGCCTGCCTGTTTGTTTCCCAGCTGGTATGAGTAGCAGCACAACATGTTACTTAATATAATATTCTACAATATTTTATTTTTGTTTGATCTTTTTTTCGTTTAACTTATACTTTACGCTTGCACATGCATATAAACATAGTATTTATAGAGTTACTCACTGATGTTACTACGTTACGTTGCGTTGCGTTGGAGCGAGTTCATTCCTTAAGGTTGGTTTGCTCCGGAATTTCGTCTTATTATATAAATATAGGCGATAATTGGATTAACATAACGGGAATTCGTAAATATGAAGATAAATAAAAGTGTGTACATATGTATGTATGTGCAGAGGAGGCAAAGTGGGCGAGTGCATGCTACGTACATATGTATTTTATGTAATTTAAAAAAAAAAGTATAAATAAACTTTCGGCTTCTTGTACAATTTAAGCATTTGAAAAATAAATATTTGCATACTCGAAGCAAACTTGAACATAACTAATTCTTTTATAGAGAGAAGAGCATAAGTATTGGAAGAAATAGTGACGCTTATGAAGAAAACGAGTCTCAAGGCAGCTGAGATAGTCATTATGATTACAGAATTTTAACCCTCCGGTCTTCAAAAACAAACTATCTTAATTAAATTTGAACTTCAGGATCATTCAGCTGCTAAAAGTACTTCAAGAAATACACGGAGAAAGGCTCGGTTTTCAGGTAGAGGTACTTTTTTCAATAGCCTTTTTTTGACAGAACTCGTGATTCGTGCCAAGCTGTTATGTTATTTTTGTTCAGTATTGTTTGGCATTTCATCATGGAAATACTTACGCAGTTTAAATTTCACGTTCTGTAAAGAATGTGTTTCGTGCGCTTCGCTCAACGTGTGGTCAACATAATCGGCTTACTGAGCGTACTATTCGCAACACCATCACCCATCTTGAGACCTAGCATTGATTATCGGATAATATTCGACCGAATAGACCACGTCCAGCACGCAGTGAATAAAATATAGCGACCGCAGTTTAGAGTATACACGAAGATCGTGGAGAGTCGATTCATCGCCGTTCGCAGTAACTCGGACTGACATATGGAACGACTTGGCACATTTTATGTCGAGATCTTAAATTGAAAGCGTGCAAAATACAGCTTATGCAAGAACTGAGGCCGCTTGACCTTCCCAAGCGACATCGGTTCGCTCTATGGGCTCTTGAAAAGTTCCAAGAAGATCTGACGTTTTCGATCCAAATCCAAATTTTGTTGCGATGAGGCCCATTTCTGGCTCAATGGGTATGTAAACAAGCAAAATTGCCGCATTTGTGATGAAGAGCAATCTTAAGAGATGCAAGAGCTGCCATTTCATCCAGAAAAATAACGGTTTGGTGTGGTTTGTGGGCCGGTGGAATCATCGGTCCATATTTCTTCAAAAATGAAGTCGGTGAAAACGTAATCGTCAATGACCATGATAACCGACTATTTGATGCCTGAAATTGAAGCTCGTAATCCCCACGACATTTGGTTTCAACAAGACGGCGCAACTTCCCACACATCGCATCACTGAATGAAGTTATTGAGAGAACACTTCGTTGAGTAGATAATTTCACGTATTGGTCCGGTCGATAGGCCACCTAGATCATATGATATCACACCGTTAGATTTTTTCCTGTGGGGACATTTAAGGTCTAAAGTCTATGCGGACAATCCCGCTTCGATTCAAGCCTTGGACCAGTCGAAATGCTCGAACAAGTCAACGAAAATTGGACTTAACGTATAGACCATCTGAGACGTAGCCGCGGTCAACATTTGAAAGAGATAATGTTCAATAAATAAATGCCGAAGGATGTTCCTTCGATTGATAATAAATATTCCCCATTAAATTTGAATTTTCTTTAAGAAAGTAGGGAACCTCAAAATGGATCACCTTGGATCATCTTGGTGAGATTTACTTACTGAATGATTCTTTAAAAAATGAGGAATGCCATAGGGGTCTACCTTTATATCAGCTTAAGCAGGCGCTGATATGTTATCTCGTCGGAAAAATGACTTTTACGAAGCAGTAAGAATAATTTTTTAAAGACTACGACAGGATAACTTCTTGCTATCTATATAGCGAAGCATTTCTGTTCTTTATGTAGGATGGAAAGAGTGCAAAACTCTCATTATTTAGAAAGAGCTTGAGAAAGACTGCTTTCAAAGCAATTTATTTTCCGATGTTCACCATAGTTGATCTTGTTGAGAATTCTTATTGTATTTAATATCACTCATAATTTGATGAAATCACTGCCACCATTGAGTTAAATTGAATACAAAACGGACATATGGAGCTCGTTGAAAGCCGGAACATCGTATATCTACTCTACCCTCATAATTGATGAGGATGATGAATAAAAGAGTAAATTTTTCAAGTTTCTGACATCGACACGACATTCAATGTGACTCAATCCGAGCTTCATTGTAATGTACGGATAGAAGTTTTTTCTTAAAAATTAAAAACTAACTGACCGATAGTTTGAAAGAAGACTTTTAGTTTTAAGTAATCTCCAAACGCTGACGAATCGTTGTAGATGTGTTAGTAACAGTTCCAGTTCCAGTCCAGGCTGATATCATAAATTATAGAAAGAATTTTTTTAAAATTATTTTCACCCCACGTCAAGGGAATTTAACGCTTCCGAGTGTATTTCTAACATGGAATAAAAAAGCTTCTTATAATAGTCTATTAGCCGATCGGGTGGGGCTTAGAAAAAATTGTAGGAAGTCTCCTCATTTGTTGAAGAAGCATCAAGATGTACACCAAAAAAAAGAAAAAAACAAAAAAAAAATCCAGCTCGTAACATACTCCACTCAGTAAATTCTAAATATGAAAAATTTAATTATAAAAAACATTTAATAAGTTGAGGCCGTCTTTCCCTACTCCAAAAATACTATCTCAAAGGTCTAGAAAAGCATAAGTACGTTAACCTCAAATAAAGATCTCGATTTGTTTTTTTACGCTACTTTCTCTCTCTCTCTCTCGCTCTCTCTACTAATCGACCAGCTTTAATGCACTTACTTTACCTGAATAGGATTTCAGCATTGTCCATCAGGATATACCTCAATTCATAATAGATAATGTGGCTGAAAGACTTCCTGCTAAGCTTCATAAATACCTTTATTAAAGTAATCGGTATATTACAACTACAACACAAACGCATTTCCTTGGACATTGTTTACTAAACTTTTTCCCCGTTTTCCTCTATGAAATTATGTGCTTGTGTGCGTGTGTGCTCTCCTCTTTCACATCATAATAAAGTACATTTCGACAGCTCTGCGCTGGACTGTAATACAAATGTATGTATTATTCGTAACAATAGTGAAAGTGTATATGTACATCTGTTATGTATGTATGTATGTATGCCTACGTCTTATGATTGATGTCTTTTTGTGGCTGGTATAGCTCGGCGCCAGTGGCTTCTTTTGGTTTTGTATAAAAATTGGATTTGATTGTTGCTGCTGCGTCGTTGGTTTTTGTTTGTACTTCTCCAAGAAATGGATATTTTTTTGATATGCTGTGCGGCAGCTTATGTGCGCTTGAGTTTATTTATTCAGGCAAATAAGTGTGTTATTTGATGCTGCGGACATATTTTTATATTTTACTCTCTTAATTTGACATATTCACTTTGTTGCAGAGCAGATATACATATATACAAGTATAGTTTATTACATTAAATGCATATTTCTGGTATATTTAAATATATATGTACAAGTTCATTTGTTTAGGCATATCAAAAGTTTTCTAAAAAAAATCTCTTTATGAGATTTTCGTAGGTTTTATCGTAAGATGTTTCAATATTAAATAAAAATATCTCATTAAAAATATGAATTGAAAGTATTTTTAAACTTTTCAGTTCGAATATATATTCGAGCATTGATTAAATGTCAATGGCCTGAGATCTGGTCACCTGATCCGTGCGTAAATCATAAGCTTCTGCCAACCTTTTTTATTCAGTTCAGGTCTCGAAATGAGGGCATTTTGCTCTTTCCTTTGAAATAGATTTTTAGATCTTTGAGAAATGAAATGCGGTTAAGACAGCATCGCTCTTTTATTCCTCTACCACAAACCTCTATGAGCAGCTGAGCTTATTATGGAACCTTTTATGTTGAAAGGATGTTTAGCATCCGACATTGCTCGCCCACTAACTTTTGCCACGCCGGTACTACAGCGATTTCTGGACTATTAAATAAACATATTGATGTTTTTGTTGCTATTGCCAGGTATAGTCGCATTTAAAGGTGCGATATTTTCATAACTAAAAATGTATTTGTATTAATTATAATTTTTTTGAACAATTTTTCTATTTCTATTTCTATCCTAAAACTAAATTTAACAAATCCAAACAAAAATTTCTGAATGATCTTAGCACTTTTTTTTTTCAAAAATACTTAAAAATTCTTAAAAACGATATTTTGCTGCATATAATATTTTTTAGGTCGAATATTTGCAGAATACTACAAGAGCTGTGTGATAAGTCTGCGACTTTTTGAACTTGCCGCACAGTTGCTGCAAATACAACACTGCCTCCGTCAATTGTTATCGATTAATAGTTTGTTGATCAAATTGCGCCATTTAGTTTGTATTCTACAGCTATTGAAAGCAGTTACCTCGTGAATTAAAAAAAAAAAATGGAAAAAATTCCAGTGTTAAAGAAGTCGTTTGCTGAGCTCCGTTGTGACCTTAGTAGTAAAAGTGGTGCCGAACGTTCATCCATCCACTTGAAGTATTAATTATAAAATTACTTTTAAAGGGTGATCCCAGTAGAGGTAGTTTTTTCAATAGCTCTTTTTTGACATATCACGCGTGAGTTTAGAAATCATTTAACTTTATTACGAAAATTCAGGTTTTGTAAGAATTCAGGTTCTGTAAGAATGCGCTTCGCTCAACATATAGTCAACATAATCGGCCTAATGAGCGTACTATTCGCAATACCATCACTTATCTTGAGATCCAGCATTCATCGTTGGTTAATATTCGACCGCATACTCCACGTCAAGCACGCAATGAAAAAAATATAGTGGCCGTAGCTGAGAGTGTACACGAAACCGTGGAGAGTCGATTCGGCGCCGTTTGCAGCAACTCGGACTGACGTATGGAACAACTTGGCGCATTTTACATCGAGATCTAAAATTGAAAGCGTACAAAATACAGCATGTGAAAGAACTGAAGCCGCTCGACATTTCCAAGCGACATTGCTTTGCTCTATGAGCTCCTTAAAAGTTCCAAGAAGATTCGACGTGTTCGAGTCAAATTTTGTTCAACGATGATGCCCATTTCTGGCTCAATGGGTATGTAAACTAGCAAAATTGCCGCATTTTGGACGAAGAGCAACCTGGCGATATTCAAAAGCTGCCATTTCATCCAGAAAAACAACGGTTTGGTGTTGTTTGTGGGATGGCGAGAACGTAACCGTCAATAGCGACCTTTATTGCGCCTTGAAAGCCAACTATTTGATGCCTGAAATTAAGGCTCGTCATCTCCGCGACATTTGGTTTCAACAAGACGGCGCCATTTCACACACATCGCATTAATCAATGGATTTATTGAGAGAACACTTCGGTGAGCAGATAATTTCACGTTTTGGGCCGGTCGATTGGCCACCAAGATCGTGTGATATCATACCGTTAGACTTTTTCCTGTGGGGATATGTAAAGTCTAAAGTCTATGCGGACAATCCCGCTGCGATTAAGGCCTTGGAGCGTGTCATTCGCCAGTTACCAACGAAATGCTCGAAAGAGTCATCGAAAATTCGACTGAACGGATGGACCATCTGAGACATCTGAAAGAGATAATCTTAAAGAAATAAATGCCAAATAATGTCCTTACCCATTCCCATTTTCCCCATCAAATTTGAATTTTCTTTGTTTTTTCTTTAAAGAAGTAGAGAAACTCGAATAAATAAAGTTTGAGTAAATTTTAAATTTCAAAATAGTGAAACTTACATACAAATTTTTCATTTAGACACATGCACGCATACAAATGTACTTTACATATTTGCGCAATATTTATTCCATTTCCGGCAGATATATTGAATTTTACAAATTACAAAATATCCAACCACTTTATGAGTATGAATATTTAAGTATGTTTCCCACCAACTTATTTACATATATATATATATATATATATATATATATATATATATAATCATAATATGATATTTACATACTTTGGTTTAATCGGCAATGCAACACATTCAAATGTGCGGCGATTTATGCTTATTTCATGTGCGTAATACATATATGTTTGTTTACATATATTTATTACTCACCACATTCACCACCGCACAATTTGTTTGCATCATATTCACCAGGCGTGCGCATAACTTGCTCCGGGCCCACATGCCGTATATATAATTACTGCGTATTTAATCAACATACCGCAGTCCGTTTGGCACAATCGGTTGGGTTTTGATGAACAGAAAATGAGTTCCATGTGGTAGTTATCATCATTTGTTGGTGTATGTGTGTGTGTGCATGGGTTATAAATACATGTATGGTTGTTGTTGTTTTTGTTGTTAAAATTATTGAAATAGGTGAAAATTGCGTATAATTCATGCACAACAACTACATACTTCTACTACTATTACTACTATTCACACGCAGTATTCACACTACTCCAACATACAACAATAGAATATAACAAATTTATTTACTTAATTGTTTATAGGAAAATGGCATAATTTTTGATAATGCACACCACAAGGCACAGCAATTTATTGTATATTTTATGTGTATGTGTGTGAGTGTGCATGTATTTCAGCCGATTTTGTGTGCCACAAAATATGGCGTTGAGCAAATAAAATCAAAGTTGAATTATATTAAGTGAAAGCAAATTATTTAAATACAAATGAATTATTTAAATACAAATAAATTTAATGTAGGAGACGGATTTCGAAATAAAGTGTGCGCATTTTTATGAAATAATTCAAATAGCTGGACTGTATAGAGTAGTTTACCTCAGGAAATTGCATTTGCCGCGACAACTTGGCTATACATAGGTTAAACTCAAATTAGTATGTCTGGGTGCATTGAAAAATATTTGAATAAAACCTTAAATAATGGATTAGATATTTTTGCATATTTTTTATGCCTTTCATGTACTTGAAATGGTTGAAGAAATGGATCTACCGAAATTTATACTGAATTGACTTAGCCATGTCCGGATGGATTATATATAGCTCCCATACACCGCTTTGTTCAGATTTGAAGTTTTGCCTACGAAATCCGCCAAAATTTTTTTAAGGGCGCAAAATTTGGTATTATACAGACGTAAATTCATGTTTGTATTGACATTGAAAATCATCGAATCCGAATTTTGCAATTTTCAGTAAATCTGATGTATTCATGCAATGTATAAAGACTGCCATAATTTTTTGTTTTTAATTTCATTTAATGAGGTGTTATGCTATGATGCTATTTATGACGTCATATATTCTTCAGATATATATATATACATTCGTATATATTTGTATATATGTACAAAACATTTTTTCTTTATTGCAAGTCGTTAAGTGAAGCAATTATTTGGATAAGTCCGAATAAACACCAAGCTAACAAACCACCCGTACTGCCATTTGGAATGCCAGCCTTCGAGTCCTGGTCCGACCATCATCCAAATTATAGAATTTTATTATTTTTTTCGAATTGCGCTCGCCTCTCGGGGGGGAAATTGTCAAGCCCTTCGAGTGTATTTCTTGCATGAAATGAAAGCTCCTCATAACAATGCGGTTGGGAAAACATTGTGGGTCCCCAAATGGGTTAGAAAAACATCATAAGACACACCACAGCGGTATTAAATCATCAATTGCTATAATTATATAAACCTCTAAAGCTGAGATATGCTAGTCTATTACAACATGATCGATCTGGTTGTCAGTTTTTCCATCAAACTAAAGTACCGGACATTCCAAGACTGTAGCCACAATAACTCTTGTAAGCAGATGCTGCAAAAAGGCCAAAATATGTCGGAGCGGCTCGTTCATTTCTAGCCGTGATGCAAGGTTCCTGCATGGGTTGGTTACTACGTCTCGCAGAAGAGGTTACTGAGGATTTTTGCAACGGTAACTGCATAGCCAGAAGCAGGACTACAATATCCTTTATCTAAGGGAAATAAAGTTTTTATGAAAATAATATTAGAACGCCAGATTTTGCTCAAACATTTTCGAGCAGTGCGAGTATTTGAGCAACAAGCACACGCATAACTGCTTGCTTATTGCTCATTACTCGAAAACTTTTCGAGCCGAATACGACCATTTCGAGTATTTTGACAAATTCTTTTACTTTTTTCTCAAAACTGTTTTTTATATTAATTTTAAATTTATTTATGCAAAGTGTAAAGCTCGTTGAAATGCCAAATAAACTTTGACAAATAAAATTAAATTTTTTGGCGTTCTGCTGAGCAGCAGAGTATCGAGCTGTTCACAGTGCTCTAAATCCGGGTATCTAAAGCTCTAAATAATATATTATATATTTTGAATGTGACAATGACTTAAAGACAAGATGAAAGTAAGAGTATTGTTAAAAAAATATAAAAATTATTTAGTGTCAATTTTATATTGAGTGAAATTACCTGATTTTTTGTATCATGATGAGAATCACTTTTTTCCAAAGCAGGAACTAAAAAATATGATTTTCGATTCAAAGAAAATATTTAAATTTCCCAGATTTCCTATCTATTTACTTGGTAAAATTTCAAACATTTACAAAATTTTTAATATTTTGTATTGTTTTTTTACAGATTTTTCTCGTTTTGAATTGGTAAGATTTTGTTTCTTAATAAAAAAATTTAATACCTAAAAAAAAAAATAATAATAAAAATCTATACAGCCATTGAAGTCAACTCGCTAAAAACTATCAAAAATTTTAGTATGGTTTTGACGCTAATTTATTATACTTTTGTTTGATTATTATTATTAAACTTATTAAATTTTAAATGTTGGATGTGTTTGTCGAAAGTAAAGGTTATCCTGTTAGTTGCTCTGAAAGTGTAGGGCAGCATTTTGATATCTATCAAACTCAACTGTCAAAAAAAAACATTTTTTTTAGTAAAAACAGTTTTTTTTTAAGAATGGATCGCCTAAGAACCGCACAATGCGTTAAAGTTGTTGAAATCTACTACAGAAGCAGTGATTGAAATTGGCCACGTTTCGTGCTTTAAGAGAAGATTATGGTGCAAGTAGTTATTCAACTACTCAAGGAATTGGTAAAATTTTAAAGAAATTTGAAGAGATTGGATCGGTTGCAGATATTGTAAGGCCTGAGCATCATCATTTTACTCGTACCACCTCAAATGTCGCTGCTGTAAGTTAAAATGTAGCCGAAGACTCGGAATGTGTCGTCTTCTCGACGCTCGAAATTTTGGCGTATTTTGCACTTTGAATTACTAATAAATCCATAAAAACTTCAGCTCACACACCAACTGAGGCCAGCGGACCATTCAAAATGCCGTAGTTACGTCGATGGGGTGCTTGAACAACAGCGACGAGGCACATTTCTCACCCAGTGGATACGTAAATAAGCAAAATTGTTACATTTGGGCCTTCGATAATCCTCAAATGAACTGTCTAGTGCGCTCTTTGATGCGGAGGTGTGTTTGGACCTTACTTCTTCTAAACGGCGAGACTGTGATTATCAATTCGGAATGTTATGGTCGTCCCGTACATTAATATAGTACATCTGCCCTAAGCACATTTTTACTCATTTAATAATGAATTTTGCTCTCATTTACTTTGAATAATGAAATTTAAAAAAATCCTCTTAGACCTACAAGTGGTATTTCCTTTAATAATCGCGGACAAAAAACAATAACATTAAATTGCTTTTATCAAAATAAATAATTCACAAAGTTGAAAGGAAAACGTGGAGAGTAAATTCACTTATTTATTTAAATATTTAAGTATTTTTGTTTACATTTTGGGCAATTTAGAAATTCATAGCATTTAATTATTCCAAAGAAATATCTACATATAGACGACCATAACTTTTGCACTCTGTCCGCCACAAGTACACTAAAACATAATAAGAAAAAATTGTGCACGAGCATAGGAAGACTTCATTCATTTGCCACTCTCGGCCAATTGGCATGTCGGCGCTTTGCTGAGCCAACAACAACCTTTACCATATAATGCCTCATAACGCAATTATGTAGCACCACCAACAACAACGACAAAACAGTAGCAGCAGTGTTGATGAAGCCAAATTCCTACAACAAATCAGCTATATGGAAATAAAAAAGTAAAATCCCTGCGACGATTTTATGGTGTCTAACAGAGTTGTGGTAGAGTTGGGAGGGAGTACAAAGTAAAAAAAAAAAAAACTAAGCATAGGCAGAGGAGACTTTTTTCCACCGGCTGCAGCACTAAAGTGCTGGTGACGGCAAGACAGACAGACTGAATTATGTAGATAGAAGATAGTACAGAGAGGCGAAAGGTAAAAGGTAAAAGCTTGTGGCAGCCGCATTAAGCCAAACCAAGATATATCAACTCAGACTAAAACATACACACATACACACTGTGTGTGATAGCTAAAAAATGTCCTTGACATAAAGACGTCGCTGGAAAATTGATGCCGCTCGCTGACTTCATTAAGACATTTTAAGTTGCCGCCACCGCCGCAGTAATTCAGCAGGAAAACGTGCATAAATAAATACATAAAATATATACTTATATACACACGTTTCACGTGCTACTTACTCGCGCTGATGAAGAAGTATAATAAAAGGAAATACAATAGTAATAATAACAATAATGAAGAAAGTATGAGTCGAAGGCGAATGTAAGATTTATTGCATGCAGATTCCAAGTGACAGCGGCAAGTGGCATCAACGTAATGGCAACAACAACAACAACAAAAGCAACAGTTTGAAAAATATCAATCTCCAGGAACTAAAAAATGTAAAAAAACTATATACCCTTCAGGCATAATTGAATACAGGAATTATAACTTTTTTTTTTGATTCAACTGTAGTATTTGCAGTCCAAAATCGTTTGTGTTAAAAGTTTTATCATACAATTTCATAGATTTTAATTTTTTGAAACTTTTGAAACTTTTATTTGAAGGTTTCGAACTTGTAAGAGAAATGAACATCAGACAAAAAAGAATTTATTTTCTTTTTGAGAATCTCAATGCCAAAGATTTGAACGCAGAGTCTTAAATTTCATGTTCTTAGTTGCCTACTTAGAATAGTTATAATTCAAAAACGCATTTTTGAAAAATCAGTTATACGGAAGGCACGTATATGTGAAAGAGGCGCCCCAAATTTCACATTAGATTAGATCGGCTGCCTACTTGCAGAAGTTATTACTCAAAAATTCATTTTTTAAAATTCCATTTTATGGAAGCTACTTGATAGGGACATAAATACTGTTACAACATTAAACAAACGCAGTTCAATAGAAGAATTGAGCATACCACATAATTCCCATATGATTTATAAAATATAACCTGTAAAGCGTTAGTCTGTATCGGGAATTCTAAATTGTGTGAGTTTTCAACATGGAATGGTCAGATAATGAAAACAGTATCGCTGTTATAGCGCTTTTTAAGTGTGAAATGAAAAAAGTTGATATTTTCAAAACACTCCGTCCGCTCGGCATTAGTCGCATGTTCGCCTACCGGTGCATAAAACTGTTTGAGGAGACTGGGGATGTTAAAGATCGCCACCGGTCGGGCCGTCCACGCACAGTTCGAACGCCGCAAGGCATTAAAGCTGTCAAATCAAGAATTCTGCGAAATCCGCTCCGAAAACAGAAAATCATCGCCCGGGAGATGAATGTTTCGCAAAAGTCCATGTCGAATTATCAAAAAAGACTTGGGACTTGGGGCTTTCAAACGCCGTACCGGACATTTGTTGACTGCAGCTTTGAAAAAAAATAGGGTGGTAAAATGCAAACGTCTTTTGGTGAAGCACGCTGATAACTTGCACCGAAAAATCTTGTTTACCGATGAAAACTGTTTTACCGTGCAGAAAAAATTTAATAAACAAAATGATAGGGTGTATGCACGGTCATCTAAGGAAGCATCTGAACTGATTCCACGGGTCGAAAAAGTCATCACCCAGCTTCGGTCATGGTTTGGTGGGGTGTCTTTTATGATAGGGTAACTGACTTGCATTTTTGCGAACAAGGGGTCAAAACATCGGCCAAAGTTTACCAAGAAACCGTTTTGGAAGTTGTTGTAAGACCACTTAACCATTCCATGTTCCAAAACCAATCATGGACTTTTCAGCAAGCTAAAACGACCCAAATCTGTGTCCAAAATAATTTACCAACATTCATTTCCTCTGAAGAGTGGGCCTCTGGCAGTCCTGATTTGAACCCGCTGGATTACAAATTGTGGCCAGTTTTAGAGGGCATGGTTTGCCACAAAACATACCCCAACATTGATTCTCTTAAGACATCTTTGATTCGTGCTGTGACCAATTTCCCAATGGAGTAGTTGCGTGCGGCTATTGCGGACATTTCGAATGCATACTGCTTTTTTGTATAGAAATATGTAACAAAAATTGGTCCAAAAACATTCATTATTTTTTATTTTATAGCATAAAATGTGCGTAACAGTATTTATGTCCCTACTAAGTATATATTTCAATTACCAGATTTGTATGATTTTCATTAGCCTTATACGTTCTACTTACGATGATGAGCACTGGAGGCCAAACTACAATTTTTTAACTATCTATTTATAGTAGTTATGACTCGAAAATGTATTTTCGAAAAATCAGTTCTTTGGTAGCTATATGTTATAATCCGATTTGAATAAGTTTCACTTCTAGTATTTTAACTAGGATGTGGGCGCAGAAGACCAAATTCCAATGTTTGAACTATCCAATTACGGTAATTATGACTCAAAAATTCATTTTTGAAAAATCAGTCATATGGCATGTATGTTATAATCGACCGATTTGAGCGAATTTTACTTCTCGTATTTCAACTAGGATGTGGACGAAAAAGACCAAATTTCACTTTTTTAACAATCTATTTACAGTAGTTATGACTCAAAAATGCATTTTTTAAAATCAATTCTATGGTAGCTTTATGTTACAATAGTCCGATTTCAATGAATTTCACTGACAATATTCTGCTAAAAATGTGAACCCCGTAGACCACGTTTCAAATTATTAGCTATCTATTTCGAGTAATTATGAACCAAAATTACTTTTTGAAATATCAGCTGTATGGCAGCTATATGTTATTTTTATCGGATTTTCATAATATTTGCACTAGATATTCTTCGTATGATACATATACAGATTAGCAAATTTAAAATTTTTAACTGTCTATTTCAAATAGTTATGACTTCAAAATAGATTTTTGAGAATTCTGTTGTTTCGAAGTTATATGCAACCCAGTAGTTTTTTCAATGATTTGCAATACCAACATTAAATTTACGGTATGGGCTGTGCGAGTATCTTCTTAATTGGAAAAGTTCTTACCAAGAATCCCGTTTTGAAAAAATCAGTTTGAGAGCTTGTTGGTATAGCCAACCAATTTACTCGATTCCGAAATTTCATTTATATCAAAATAACAAATTTTGATTATATATATTTTTCAAAAACGAGCTATGATAGATATCACGTTCATCTCATCTCCTTTTGGTATATATCGTTTCATGCTCCTGAACGGTATAATGCTGCACACACATACATGTAACGAGTATGAATTACAGCAGTAGCCGGTATTGATATCTTACAGCATTGGCAGTAGTGGCAATATGATCTGGGCTTGCGTTGATGACTATAAAAAACCAAACAGCACGTACGGACGCTTGTCAGTACATACATACACATATATACAAACAGGCATGAAATATTTATAGCCTTACGAATATGCATGAAGAAGGTAAATGGCGAACACGTTGTGTTGCTCTAATGGCCACGAACCCAATCACAAACACGATAGCCGGAGCGCCGAAGCGCCTGAGCTTTTCAGCTTCGAATCTCTTATACTTTTTCCAGCCTCAATTTTATGTGCTGTTTGTGTTGGACTTCATACTTATTACACACTGCTTACTTGCGCATACCGTTATGGCTGTTTACAGTTACGGCTACTGCAAATACGCTTTGCAGTGAATGTGAGTGTGTAGTGAGGTGGGATTGTTTGTGGTTGCAACTGTTTACAACACAGGCACAGGTCTATGCGGCTGGTAATAAAATTGCAAAATTACTTATGAATGAAGAATATCGCACGGTTGCCCAAGCACAAGCATCAGCTGTTGCCATACACAAGCAGCCATTCAAGCAATCCTACCGAATGCACAGCCCACCATTGCCTGTCTGCTTTGAAAAACCTCTTTTACTTCATCAGTCGTTTTTTTTTGTTCGAGTAGAGCAGCAGCAGGCAGCAACAGCAGAGACAAATACGAGTAAGACTCGGTTGCAAGTTATGCTTCTTAACTTACTCCTCCTGCTCGTCGCTGTCATCGTTGGTGATGGCAAAGAGGCAGGGCGGCAAGAAGGCCGTTGTTTGTGCTGGTGTAATGGTGTAATTAAGTTGTTAGTTTCTTGAAATTTTCAAGGCACTTGACGCAGCGTCAACTTGCACTTGTTAGCCAGGCAGCCAGCTAGTCGTTGAGCCATGCAGCTCAGCGTGGAATCATATTTTAAATGGTTCGCTGTTGGCGTTTATTATGGTGGAGAGCAATCGTTTGTTCGGGGTATATTTAAATTGTTCACCTGCAGACTATCTCTATGGCTCTGGGTTTTATGGCCGCCGTAAAGGCGACAAGGTTTCGACAAACAATTAACGCAACAAAACTTTTTGCAGTCTATGTTTCACGTCGCGAATCGTCTCTGGATGGTTGGCGTAACATTTTGCTTCGCGGCTTCCTATAAAAAAAGGTACAGTGGAGTCAAAACGTAACTGCGACGTCGCCGTTTCAGCTAATTATGCGATTTTCGAGCTTAGAATGCAAAATATCTTTTGTACCGTTGGCTGTGTGGCACATATCGCCATCCTGTTAAAACTGTATATTGTCCATGTCATTCTTTTCAAAATGTGGAAATCAATAATCTCTGAGCGTGTCACGGTTATGATCGACATTATCGGTAACGGAAACTCCTTCCAGATTTTTGAAGAAAAACGGACCAAAATTCCGTCAGCCCACATGCTGCACTAAGCGCTTTCAAGTTGGCTTTTAAACGGTTACGTGTTCGTTTCCCGAGTCCAAAATGCCGCAATTTTGTATATTAACTTAGTTGGAGGAAATATGATTTTTCTGTTAAAATTCTCATCTTGTGCCAAATGATCTTCAGTTCATTGAACGAAACGAAATCACAACGGATGGTCATGAGGCTTCAATTCTTGGACGAATTAGATATTATACGTCTTCATAGCGCGATCTTTATACAAAATCCTGTGCAAAGAACGCCACGAATTGTTTAATTCCTGCAAACCGTGTCGAGTTGACATTGTTGGTTGTACGAGAACAGTTTGAACTATATCAGAGATATTTTCCTCTGAACGCACGGGCGACGAGCACATACGCGAGTTAGTTTCTCTGATATCGAGCCAGGAAATCGCAGTACAAATTGATCCGAAAACTCATTAAAAGGCGAATTATTTCTTCAGAGCTTCATACAGAGTTGTAATTTCCTTGCAGTTGAAGTTGAAGGCTAACCAGTTTTGAAGTAAGTTTTCAGTAGTTCCCAATATTCTTAAAGCGTAAGCTCAAACATTACGTATATCGCGTACATATATTCTATATTGCAAAAACAATATATATTTGCCAGATCGGAAATATCACTGAAGATATCAGTGTTCAAATAAGCCGTTGTTCAAGAGGCTAACGGTAGACGACCCACATTAAACAGATTGGAACTTAGCGTAAGTACATCAGCTCAGTCACTGAATGGCGCTACTGTGATCTGGCTCCAAATTTTGCGTACTGTGTGATTTCCTTCAAAAAGGAACTCCACCAGCCCCCTTTACTGCTTTCGATTTTCTGCTTTCTGCTCCCTGTCTCCCAGAGCTAACTCTTGAAGGTGTTAGTAGGACGCTTAGCTTGTTATGAGTCAATAAGGGGTGCAGTAGCTCTTGCCAAAAAACGAAAACAGATAACAGCAAATCTCAAGCTCCGTGCTTGTAGCTTTTCAGGAATTTCCCCAACTTAAAATAGCAAATCAAGAAGCAAGGAAGGCAAATCAGAAAGAGAGTCTTGTTACTTTGTAGTTTCTACATCACGTTAATTGACTAGACATCATATTTGTCCTAACGTTTCATCTTCGGCGTTATTCTCCGCTATTTACTACGTAGATACAATAGTCTCCCGAAAGCTTCTTGCGACCACTCACCGCTCATTACCATGGCACAAATTGGTTTGATAAGGGTTTATTGGTGGATTTTTCTGAAAATTCAAAGTTTTAACCAAAATTCTCACTGTCGACAGGGAAGGCCAAGAGGCTTCCATTTGCTTACAAACGCTTGCACTTGCATACTCTCTTAGAAGACTGTTCCTATTGTTCCGGAAGAAAATTTATATTTCTGATTACGGTTGCCTTTCGGCAGGTAGTGTCAACCTCACCGAGTGTATTTCTGACACGAAACAGAAAGCTCCTCATAAATATCCATCAGCTGTTCGTAAGAGAAACATCATGAGGTAGCCATCCCACAAATTTGAGAAGGATTTCGCCTTGTCTGAGACCTGCAATAGGTTATTGAAGTTCATTTTCATTCTGACGATTGCAGTAATGACTAGCTCATATATCCCGTCGTAAGTGCAGCTATGAAGCCAACGAATAGGTTGTGTGTGCCACACCTCTTCTCATGAGTCTTTTCGATGGTAAGTTTCCAGGTTATAGTCGAAAATCGCTCTTTAAAAAGATTGGTTTGGAAGGACCATATAAGCTCCCGCATATTTTGATAAAAAATGGATGTAGTCTGTTACCTGCTGGGTTTGTCTTCTTATGTTTGCAGGAAAGCGTGCTCAGGTTCAAATTAGCGAGCATATTTTTCACCTGACAAGTTTAAGAACATGCCAAAAAAATTGGCTGATCCAGCTAGAGGTAATTTTTTCAATAGCCCTTTTTTACCGATCACGCGTTAGTCATGCCAAGCTGTCATGTTATATTTGCTCAGTATTGTTTGACATTTTATTCTGGGAAGGCTTACGCTAGAACAACGTCTACAAATCATTCAACTTTATTACCCAAATTAACATGCTTTAAAGAATGTGTTTCGTGCGCTTCGCTCAATTTATGATCAACATAATCCGTCTACTGAGCGTACTATCTTATCTTGAGACCCAACAATCATTATTGGATAATATTCGGCCGAATAGACCACTCTCAGCACGCAGTGAGGAAAGTATAGCGGCCATAGCTGAGAGTGTACACTAATACCTTAGAGAGTCGATTCGTTGCCGTTCGCACCAACTCGGACTGACGTATGGAATGACTTGGTGCATTCTACGTCGAGATCTTAAATTGAAAGCGAGCCAAATACAGCTTGTGCAAGAACTGAAGCTGTTCGACCTTCCCAAGCGACATCGCTTCGCTCTATGGGCTCTTGAAAAGTTCAAAGAAGATCCGACGTTTTCGAGCCAAATTTTGTTCAGCGATGAGCCCCATTTCTGGCTCACTGGGTATGTAAACATGCAAAATTGTCGCATTTGCGAATAAGAGCAACCTGAAGAGGTTCAAGAGCTGCCATTTCATCCAGAAAAAATAACGGTTTGATGTGGTTTGTGGGCCAGTGGAATTATCGGTCCATATTTCTTCAAAAATGATGCCGGTGAGAACGTAACCGTCAATGGCGATCATTATCGCGCTATGATAACCGACTATGATACCTGAAATTGAAGCCCGTGATCTCCGCGATATTTGGTTTCAACAAGACGGCATCAATCAATGGATTTATTGAGAGCACACTACGGTGAGCAGATAACTTTGGGCCAGCCGATTGGCCACCAAGATCATATGATATCACACCTCTAGACTTTTTCCTGTAGGGACATGTAAAGTCTAAAGTCTATGCGGACAATTCCGCTTCGATTCAGGCCTTGGAACAAAACATCACGAGTGTCATTCGCCATTTACCAGTCCAAAATGCTCGAACGAGTTATCGAAAATTGGACTCAATGGAGGGGGCATCTGAGATGTAGCCGCGGCCAACAACAATTGAAAGAGATATGATAATAAAATATTCCCCATTAAATTTGTATTTTTTGCTTTTTTTTCTTTAAAAAGTAGGGAACCTAGAAATGGATCACCTGCTAGATCTACAACCTATCTTTCTTGACTATGCTATCCTTTTTCCGCAGAAGGAATCTTCCCACAAATTTCTGTCTCCCTTTCTGTGTAGCTCTACCTTATCGATTTTGATTTTCAGAGTTTATTTTTCCAACTACCATTTTAATATATTTTTCCTCAGCACCCATTTGTTTACCTGCAGTTATTACACCAGCTGTTGCTGTTGATGCCACTGCCTGGCTGGATGTTGTCCTTGCTGGCTGCGGTAAGTTCTACGTCTTAAATGAGTATGGTGAATGCCTTACAAGTAGATTTTTCGTAAATTACACAATTTTGAGAGTGCGTTACTAATTGCTGTCAGATTGCTGTTGTCGTTGTAGTTGGTGGTTTTTTTGCTGCTTTTGCCCATTTGAATTAAAAGGACTCGAAGAAAATGGCGCAGGAACATCAAAAGATTTTCAGCAATTGAATTCATTCAGTACAAGGCCAAGAAGAGATAATATACATATAAACATGCTTACATACATGCATACACGCTATATATCGCTGCTAACGATTTTCATTTGCCATTCATTACTTCATTACGATTTATTTCGTTATTTTTCAACAAGCCATTGGTAATTTATGTTGTACGGACCATATGGAGTTGCAGCTGAAAAGAAGAGAAATGAATTTTTGTATAGCAATTATTATATGTACGTATGTACATATGCACATACTCGTATGTATGTATATATGTTCGCAAGAGAAATCGTGCGCTTTACCATTATCAAGCCAAGCCGCGCTTCCTGCTTGCAGCCACCTCAATTCGGAATCCTTTCACTAATTCATTGGCTGCTTAAATAAATTTTGCTTAATTAGATTTTATCTGCAACAACAATAACAACAACAACAACAGCAACAGTGAAATTTCCAATTTTTTCACAGCTTTTCATTTCACTATTTTCTCCTCTTTTTGCCACGA
Organism: Neoceratitis asiatica; assembly: GCA_030068015.2. Taxonomy (NCBI): domain Eukaryota; kingdom Metazoa; phylum Arthropoda; class Insecta; order Diptera; family Tephritidae; genus Neoceratitis; species Neoceratitis asiatica. Next base: position 35,500,034 of record CM061524.1, read on the forward strand.
TTTCGCTTTTTTCTCGTTGAATTTCACCAAAAAATTTACTTTGCCGTCAAGTCGCATACTACCGTTAGCTGAAAGTAGAAAATTTAGGTCAATTAGCGGTAAAGTTGTTGGAAATGAAAACACCAACGATGCCACGGCACATATTAACGGTGCATATTTTCTGGCTGTTGCCACTTCTATTTACTACGGCTATTCCTGGAAAGAAGAAGTACTCGTGACGTCGTGTTGTTGCTGTTGTTGTTGCTGCAACTTCCGCTAATTTTTGTTTGAGTCATTAAAAGTTTTTAATGAGTTTTAGTGCATTTAGTGTTGTAACCACTTGGCCTGCATCTGTTCGGTTGCAGTTAGTGTGTGTATGTGTGTGTGTATGCATGTTTGTACGTATGTGTGTGTGAGTACTTGTATTATTTGCACAGACTGTATCGTAAATTTTGCATTGCCGTTTGTTATTTGCAACGGAAGGTGGGTATCACATGATGAAATATATACATACATACATATATGTAGGTATGTATGTATGTTTCACAGTTAATAATTGAGGCTGTTTTACAATACTTCAGCGAAGATTTCCGCTCATCTAATTAATAAATAAACGCGTTGCTTGCATGAGTCGCTCTGCCTGTGGGTTTGAGTGTGAATGTGTTTTAAGGTAAAGGCAGTAATTGACTGTTTTCACTCTGCAAGATGAAAGTACTAAATGTAGACAGTGAAAGTGGGCGTAAATATTTTAAAAGGCTTTTGATGAAACAAATATTTGAAGACAAAAATTAAAGAGTTCTTTGAAAAACAGATATTTTGAAGAGAAATTGTTTTTATTTTTCTATTCTATATAAATCATTATAGTTTCCTTTCTCTTTCTCTCTCATTTTAGTTTTTCATAATAAAAATATTTACTTTTAAACTAACTAAGAATTAATTAAAACATATGCACATACAGACACATTGAAATAGTTTTTTTTCTGCTTCTGTTCCCTATTTTTTAAAGAAAAAACACAGAAAATCCAAATTTAATAGGGAATGTTTTTTGTCACTCGAAAGAACATTCTTTATCATTTATTTTTTGAAGATTATCGCTTTCAGATATTGGCCGCGGGTACGTCTCAGATGGCCCATCCGTTGAGTCCAATTTTCAATGACTCGTTCGAGCCTTTCGACTGGTAACTGGCGAATGAAAGAGCGATTTTTGCCCCAAGGCCTGAATCGGAGCGGGATTGTCCGCATAGACTTCAGACTTTACATATCCTCACAGAAAAAAGCTTAACGGTGTGATATCATACGATTGTCCATCAATTGACCGATCAAATACGTGAAATTATCTGCACACCGAAGTGTTTTCTCAATAAATCCAGTGATTGATGGGATGTGTGGGAAGTGGCGCCGTCTTGTTGAAACCAAATGCCGCCGAGATCACGAGCCTTAATTTCAGTTACAAAATAGCCGGTTATATGGCGCGATAATGGTCGCCGTTGCCGGTTACGATCACCGGGATAATTTTTAAAGAAATATGGACCTCTGATTTTCCGGCCCCACAAACCACACCAAACCATTGGTTTTTCTAGATGAAGTGGCAGCTCTTGGATCTCTTCAGGTTCATTTTCATCCCAAATGCAGCAATTTTGCTTGTTTATGCCCATTGAGCTAGAAATGTGCCTCCTCGCTGAACAAAATTTGACTCGAAAACCTCGGATCTTCTTGGAACTTTGCAAGAGCCCATGCGCGAAGCGATGTCGCCTGGGAAGATTGAGCGGCTTCAGTTCTTGCAAAAGCTGTATTTTGTACGCTTTCAATTTAAGATGCGGCAAGTCGTTCCATACGTCAACCCGAGTTGCTGCGAACGGCTCCGAATCGACTCTCTAAGGCTTTCGTGTACACTCTCAGCTACGGCCACTATATTTTGGTGGACGTGGTCTATTCGGCCGAATATTATCCAATAATGTATGCTGGGTCTCAGATGGGTGATGGTTTTGCGAATAGAGCGCTCAGTAGGCCGATTATGTTGACAATAAGTTGAGCGAAGTCCGCGAAACATATTCCTTACAGAATGTGAATTTTCGTAATAAAGGTGAATGATTTTTAAACGTTGTTCACGCGTAAGTAAAGGGTGTTTTTTATAGAGGTATAGAACTTTAAGTTGCAATAAAACAACGATGGATTATTCGATTGACATGAATTTTATTTATCCGAAAGATAATCTTGTGGCATTACATTTTAAATATGATTTCTGGCATATGACCGCCACGGCTGGCGCGGATGTAGTCCAATCTGGACGTCCAATTTTCGATGACTTTTTCCAACATTTGTGGGCGTATATCGGCAATAACACGGCGAATGTTGTCTTCCAAATGGTCAAGCGTTTGTGGCTTATCCGCATAGACCAATGACTTTACATAGCCCCACAGAAAGTAGTCTAGGGGTGTTAAATCATAAGATCTTGGAGGCCAATTCACAGATCCGAAACGTGAAATTAGGCGGTCACCAAACGTGTCTTTCAATAAATCTATTGTGGCACGAGCTGTGTGACATGTTGCGCCGTCTTGTTGAATCCACAACTCCTGGACATCATGGTTATTCAATTCAGGAATGAAAAAGTTAGTAATCATGACTCTATACCGATCACCATTGACTGTAACGTTCTGGCCACCATCGTTTTTGAAAAAGTACGGACTAATGATTCCACCAGCCCATGAAGCGCACCAAACAGTCAGTTTTTCTGGATGTAACGGTGTTTCAACATACACTTGAGGATTACCTTCACTCCAAATGCGGCAGTTTTGTTTGTTGACGTAGCAATGAAACCAGAAGTGCGCTTCATCGCTAAACATCGCTAAAATGGACGTAGTGCGCGATACGTTTTCCGCACAGAACCATTATTTTCGAAATAAAATTGCACTATTTGCAAGCGTTGTTCAGGCGTGAGTCTATTCATGATGAATTGCCAAACCAAACTGAGAATAAATCACTTGACAGCTGTTAAATCGGTCGTCACCTTGAAAAGTAATACCAACTTAAAGTTCTATACCTCTATAAAACACACACTTTATTTCCATGAAGAAATGACAAACAATACTGAACAACAATAGGATGACAGCTTGACACGACTCACGGGTGATCTATCAAAAAAAGGCTTTTGAAAAAACTACCTCTACTTGGATCATACTTTATAAGTGATTTTAGGGCCTTCGAAGGTTTAAACATTATTTCTCTTATGCTTGATCTGCAGTTTCATTCCTCAATCAAATAAAATTCCGAGGGTTAACTACTAAATTTGTATTCATAATACCAAAACATAAACAAAAATACCAAAGAAGTCCGTATGGTACAACAAAGTATTTATTTTGTAAATAAGTTTTAACAAAGAGTTTTTGAGTTGTTGTTTCTGGAGAAAATTTCTATATGCTATAGCTGGTCGCCAACAACTGTCTGTCTTAGACTCTTATATACGAGAATAAATATGAGTTAAAGACTCTTTAAAATAAAACTTGTCACCAAAAATACTCTTGCTACTTTCAAAATCTAAATTGAAATTTTCCCCAATTTGCATAGGCCCTACCTATTATTAAAGGCCACTTTAGAATTAACCGCTGACCTTAAAATACAAACAACGCAGCTGCAATTGATGAGATCGACAATATGTTGTCGTGTTGTCCTGCTAACAACGTAGCTGCCAATCTTAAACAGATACCAATAGAGCTTATGCGCTATGTCAACAAAATACGGCTCCAGGCCATTTATGTCTACAACTTTTACTTTTGTATAAGCGTATAAGGGTGTCTAGCTAAGTGGGTGTGCGTGAGAGTGTGTTGGCAATAAAGACATTAAATGTGTTTACCGATTATTTTATTACACTTTCAGGCTTAATATCTTACTTACGGAATCTTAGAGTTAAACAGCTAGAGTTGGAGAGATCTCCATTCCTCTCTGATGAGTACTGCTTGTAATGGACAGCTATGTATTTGTATGTGTACGTGCTTGCTAACGTCATTGCATGCCATATATCTTTGAGCATACTATCTGCTGCTGTTATTAATGCTGTTATACGCCATAGATTGCCTGAAGGGGGAAGGTGTTGTTGGTTTGGGTGTGTTGGTATTCATTCTAAGAGACTTTGACTGTATACCATTGAGTTTGTTATTCTTTGCTTGTTAAACTCATTGTTGAACGGTTGGTTAGACATTCTTTTTTATTGTATACACATGCACTTATACATACATACATACAAATACACACTTTTATGTACACATGTGTATTAGATTTGCGGTAATTGTTGCCCCGAGCTGATTATATTGTTGGCGTAACTGTTGCTTTGTATATTTTATGTATTTAACATATATATATGTGTGTGTGTAATACATATGTAGCTATTAAGTAAATAAATAAAATGGTATATTGCAAAGAGATTTGCTCTTTTGTTGGGTATTATGTGGTCGTAAATATTCAATTAAACATTTGGTAAAAGATTCATTGTGCTTGAGGCTTGGTCGTTTACTCGTATATGTGTCTTGCCAAGACATTTTAATAAACATACACACCGACATACATACATGTACAACATACATAAACATTTTTGCGGCCTTTCTTTGTGATAAATAACCGCAAGAAGTTATGTTTTTCTTCATGTCTGCATATTCTTTTATATAAATTTATCAATTAATGCATACATACATACATACATACATACACAAATATGTAAAAATTAAATACTCATACTTATTTTTACTTATTGTATATTTCGTGCGCTGTTGAAAATTGATTTGCAAAATTTGCAAACTTTCAGACTTTAAGCGTTCACTCAAACTGGAAGCCGAAATTCGAAATCATTAATCAAAGATTTTATTTGACCGCAAAACTATTTCAATTTATTTTAAGTGCATGAGTAACGGTTGTTTATGCAGCAGAAAATTGTAATTAAATACTACAACCAGCGAACATTCAAGCAATTTGGGTATGAGTAAAATAGTAAAATTATCAGTTTTCACTTTTATTATGAGCTCAAAAAGGATTAAGAGATTAATGTCTGTGGTGTATTCAAAAATGACGAGAATTTTCATTTTAGAATAATATACATACAGTGGCGAGCATAAGTGGATGAATGTTTGTCACTTTTGCACTTATTTGTTAATAACATCCGTTGTACTTATTCAAATAAAACCTTTTCTTTTTAAATTTTTAATCCATATCTTGTACTAACATATTATGCAAGGAAAAGTAAAAAAAAATTAAATGCAAAAAATTCTAAGGCAAAAAACTAAACATATCTCCATTCATCCAATTTGGCACCTTATGCTTTTTTTGAAAAAGTTGGCTTTGAGTTTACTGTTTTATGAAAATCTTGCGAATTTCTTTTACAGCTCAACACTTTGTTTTCAAAGGCATAATTTTTGTCACTTGTTCAAATATAATCGAGCGTGTGTTTAGTTCAACGATTAATAAAACAGTGTAAATATGCGAAAAATATCGCAAGATTTAGAAAATAGCATCGTGGCGTTAACAAAAAATGGACAGTAGTCTCGGTAAATAGAAAAAAAAAATTAAAAATTTGTCACAGTACTGTTTTATGCGCTCAAAAAAGGTGGAATGTGAAGCCTGATTCAAACGTTAACGGTCGTCGAAGGCTACTTACAGATGGAGATGCCAAATTGGATGTTAGTCAGTGGACTGCGCGGAGAGCCCCTCGCCGGATCGGTTTGGTATCAGCAATCAAGCAAAAAAAAAAACAGCTTTGTCTGACAAAAATGTGGAAGCACGGTTAAAATTTTGTTAAAAATATAAAAATTGGAGCGTTGACGACTGGAAACGAGTGATATGGTCAGATGAAACCAAGATTAATTGGTTCCAATCAGATGGATAGCAATACTACTGGCACCGGCCACGGGAAAAGTTACAAAAGCATCAAGTGAAACAAACTGTGAAGCATGGTGGAGGTAATCTAATGGTTTGGGCATATTTCACCTGATGGAATGTCGGCCCACTTGTGAAAATAGAAGGCATTATGAAGAAGGAAGACTACCTTAACATTTTGCAAACATATTTGCCAGATTTTGTCGATCTAAGTACGTATACCGAAGACGAGGTGTGTTTTCAACAAGACGGTGATCCTAAACACACTGCTAAAATCGTGAAAAATTGGTTGAATGATCAACGTTTCCAAGTGCTAAAGTGGCCTCCACAAAGCCCAGATCTCAACTCTATCGAGAATCTATGGGCCCTTTTAAAGAAAAGGTTGGCAGTGTATGAAAGAGCCCCTAAAAATATGGACGAGCTTTGGGCAAGGATTCAGACAGAATGGACCGAAATACCTAATGGAAGAATTGAAAAACTGGTAGAAAGTATGCCAAAACGAGTCCAAAGTGTAATAAAAAACAAAGGGCTGTGGACTAAATACTGAACTGATGTAACTAATTGAATTTTCAATCACGTGCAAAATTGGATGAATGGAGATATGTTTAGTTTTTTGCCTTAGAATTTTTTGCATTTAATTTTTTTTTGACTTTTCCTTGCATAATATGTTAGTACAATATATGGATTAAAAATTTAAAAATAAATGGTTTTATTTGAATAAGTACAACGGATGTTATGAACAAATAAGTGCAGAAGTGACAAACATTCATCCACTTATGCTCGCCACTGTATCTAGTTTTTTAATCAACATTGATGTTGCCATCTTTAAAATAGTTTCCAATAGAATAGGAAAAACTCACAAGGCGCGATATCCGACGAATATGGAAGCTGAGGAATCGCTATAGTATCCTTTACGTCCGACTGCGCGCACTTGTCGAGATTTTTTCGGTCTTGGTGAGCCAGAATGCCTTCGCTGCGATGATTGATAGTTTCGGCACCATATCCAACATACCGGTAACACGAGGGTGGTTTGATAAGTTTGATAAGGCTATTTGATTAAAATATATTTTTTTGGGCAAATAAGCGTTTCATATCTCACTAAGTATTCGTTTAGCTCAGCTTTTTTTTCAAATTTTCATATTTTTTCCAAATAATATTTTTTTTCAAGGCCCTTAAAATAGGCGCTTGTTTATGTGATAATCTCTTCTTGCGACTCGAAGCTTTTACCGCACAGTCATTTCTTCAGGCATGGAAACAAGAAATAATCGAACGGGGCTAAATTTGGAGAATATGGAACAGCAATTTTTTCGCCAAATGCGGTCGTTTCATCTGCAAATCAATACCGAATCTATACAAAAGCTCTGAATTGTATTCGGCGGTGATCGTTTTATTCTTTTCAAAGTAATCAATGTGAATGAAACCTCACTAATCTCAAAATACTGTGTCCGACAGATCCACCTTGACCAGATTTAGGGCACGTTCACCCGGAAAGAATCACTGTTTTGATTCTCTCTGGTGTGGTAGATCCATGTTTAGTCTACTGTAGCAAAACGGCGCAAAATTTCGTTTGGATTCGGGTTGTGATTCGCCAAACACTCCTTTAAAGTGGTTACACGGCTGCACTTATGTTCATGTGTGAGCAATCGCTTATAGTTTTGTCATGTCTAAATAAATATTTATGTATGTAAAATGAGATGTATCCACTCAGTTGAGATACCTTCAGCCTCAGCCACCTCACGTATTATTATTTATTCTCCGATTGTCTAATATTATTGCATGGATTTGATCGACGATTTCTGTCGTGGCGATCTCTTTTAGACGAACTGAATGTTCAGCGTTACTTGCACTGTTACGACCCCAACGGAACTCGGTACACCACTTCTTAACCATTGAAATTGTTAGTGCAGAGTCCAAATCGTATACAAGTATATTAAATCTTTTATTGGCTTCGGTGATGTTTTTTAACGCAAAAAAATAGTTTTTAGTTGGAAGGAACATATCAAGCCCAAATGGCGTATTGGATTTACAAAAGTTTTTCGGCACATCTACTAAAATATGTATCACTAATATGGATGAAAACACTGCAGAAGATATGTCGTATTAAAGTATATAAGGTTTTACAAGAACTACTTCAAGAAAGGCCCTCGACATCATACCAATCAATTTTCTAGTGATGCGAGACATGGCAGTATACCGAAAATGCAGCGGAACTCGAGTTTAACGAGCTACCTCATCTCAAAATGCTTGACGGATGTGGCAGTGTACCGAAAGTGTACCAAAACTCGAGCTTAACGAATGAAGCTCCAGAAAAGCGAAACTTATGCCAATTGCAAGCCACTTACTCTTTTACCTAGTAAGAAAGTTTAGGCAACAATAAAGATATTTACATCTATACTGATGTGTCAGAATGGTTTTTATGTGATTTCCCCACAACGAAGTCAGCTTCCTTGAGCAAAACGATATTCTTTCATAAGTCTCTTCAATCTTGGAAACAGGAAAAGTGTGTAAAAATTAAATTATTCTTTCTCAAAATTTGGCACCATCTTTAAGTTGTAGTTGTCTATTTCATTAGAAAAGTTTAACATCTGTTAACAATAATTAGGGTGGCGATAAGTCATACAGAGGGTCGTTTCGACGTTTCAAAAGTGATGATTTGAACGACGAAGACTAAGATCGTACTGGCCAATCCATATAGTTTAAAAATTAGGAATTCGAGGCTTTACTGCCGACACCAACTAATACGTGTGAGCCAAAATCGTCCAGGAATGACCATAAAGGGATGACAAGGGGATTTTACGTATCTGTAGCGGTCAAGGACTATCTGCAAACGCTAAAATGGGAGGTCCTGCTTCACTCGCCCTTTTTCGAAGGATGCAAAACAATTTGGTGGGGGAGGGGGGCTCAAATAATTGAATCGAGGATAAAGAGAACTAATATTATAGAAATGGTTTTCGAAAATTACCAGAAAGATGAGAAAAAGTAGTCGTAGTTCTGACGGACAATACTTCGAATGATATGTAAATTTTACTTTTTTTTCAAAAAGAAACACTTTTTCGAACACAAAAAAATGGACCGAATTAATTTTTATGGAATATGCTTTTATAGAAACATTAACGCTTTCAGCTTTTTCTTAAATTACGTGCACTCAAGAAGACTAACTATTTTAAACTAACTAACTATATGCCGGAATCAAAATCTCAAGTGGTTTTGAGCGCTTGATTCTATTTTTTACATAAAATAGCATTCAAATTTGTGAATAATTTTTTTAACACCAGAAAATTTTCGAATATTATTTACATATGAAATAATTTACTAATTAAAAATTAAGAAAATTTACCCCTTCTTAAATAATATTTGTCTATTTACATTTATGTATTTTTACCTATGTGTACATATTTAGTTAAATGTTCAACTGAATTTCCGAAATAATTTGTATTTGCATAAAATATCAATTCAATTTCCCTGCCAAAGCCATTTAACGTTAATTGCATTAAAGTCTTAAAGGAAAACAAAAAGTCAAAATAACCACAAAATTTAATATTGAGCTTTAGGCGCTTAATGGGATTAACGGCATACATACAAATTTACGTATAAGTCACGTCAAACAAATAGTGTAAAAATAAATATTTTATATTGATAATATATTTATTATTGAATGTGCCAGCAAGAAAATTATTGTTAAATTTGTAGTTATTTCTGTGTAGAAAATTTTGTATGTAAATATTTTTTCTTTCGTAGCTATAAATTTTTACCATCTTTGAGAGAGCTAAAAAGGATTAATCTAATTTTCCCCATACGCACTTTATTCATATATTTTCATTCATTTCGTCAATAAAGTTTTGATTTTTCCAAAATGAGCCGAAAGTAGATCGATATTTGAAATTGATTGTTTGATACTAGGTTAGGTTAGGTCAGATTAAGTTGAAGTTGTTAATTCCTAGACAATCCAAGAACACACGTTCAATGTGTTGCCAAAAAACGTAAAATTTCTTGGAGGCTTGATAGTTAATGTCTGTTTATGTCTATTAATTCTATTGATTCTTCCGTATTGGTAAACGTTTGGTCTCCGAGAGTTTTCAGTCTCAGCTACGCAAACGAAGGACAGTTCATAAAAAAGTATATAGATGATTCCATCTCTTCTTCTATATAACTAACAAAAGTGATCCTAAAAATCCAATGCTATATTTTATGAAAGTCAATAAAAGAATGTCTAGCCAATAATTCCATTATGTTTTGGAAGTTTTGGTCTTGGGATGAAAAGAACTTTGTGAATCAAGTGAAGACAGGAGATTTTCGAAATTTTGTGAAAAAATCTGTCAGCGTAACCACTCATTCTTATAGGAATATAATTAAAAATGGTCGCTTTGCCAGCTTGAGGCTTAATAGTTCTAAAATGACGGGCGAACAGAAATAGAAAAGTTGGATTTTCTATTGGTAGAAGAGTTTCCAAACAATTTCCTACTCAGTGTTATTCATTTTGCAGTGTCCAAAATAAACGTAAATAAAATGAATTTAAAATCACTTCTCTCATGAAACATCCTTCTTTATTATAAAGTTTTAACCTTGGCATTATATGTGAAACACTACATCAATCAAATAACATCCTCACGATGAATTTTTGCATACTTCGATCCGTTTGAGGTAATTTTTTACCACTTTTTTGCACATATTGGGCAGTAGCTCAGCCAACTTGATGAATGTCGATTTTCAAATGTTCAAGAGTTACAGGTTTATCCCAAAAAAAACGCGATCCTTCGCGGAGCCCCACAAAAAAGGTACAACGGTGTCAAATGTCACGATCTCGGTGGCCACTTGACATCGCCAAGACATGAGGTTACGCGGCCGAGAAATTTCTCTCGCAATAAAGTCACATTCGCTTGTGGCATGAGACACCATCTTGTTGGAAGCACATACTATTCAAGTCAAATTTCAGATTAAAAAAAATCGGTTATTATGCGACAATAACGCTCCGAATTGACAGTGACAGTTTCGCCATTATCATTTTCAAAGGTCCAATCACACCTCCGGACTAAAGAGAGTAAGTTTGTTTTTGGTGTAATGGCCTCCCTTCAATTATTTGAGGATTATCGGAGCTTCAAATGCGACTATTTTGATTATTTACGTATCTACCGAATGAGAAATGTGCCTAGTCGTTAAAGGAAATTTTATTGAAAAAATCGGGGTCCACTGCTAGTTGTTCAAGCACCCAATCGACGAAGCTACGAATTGTGATTGGTCAGCTGGCTTCAGTTGTTGTGTAAGTTAGACTTTATATGGAAGTAGTTGTCAAAGTGCAAAATACGCCATAATGTGCTGCAAAAAAATCCCAGCTCTTCAGAACTTCGAGAAATAGACGCATTCGGGTCTTCGACTACACTTTCACTTAGAAAAACGGTGATGCACTGGCCTTAAAATATCTGTAACGGTTCCAGTCTCTTCAAATTTCTTTAAAATTTTAACAAATGCTTGAGTATTAGACGATTATCTGCACCATAATCTCCTCCTAAAGCACGAAAAGTGGCCACGTTTGAATCACCATTTTTGTAGTAGGTTTCAATCATTTTGAAAGCGTTTTGCAATTGTTAAGAGATCCATTTCCATAAATGCCTGATATTTAATTAAAACAAAACATATTTAGTTAAGTTTGACAAATGCCAACATACAAACTCTGTACTTTCGATAGTACTACCAGGATAACCCTTCACGATAAATCTATTTTATTTAATTCTGCTATTTTCAACACAAATAGGCTTACTTCAGAAAATTGCCTTTTTTGCTAGTTTTTTATCTCTGCTTTGCTCGAACTTTGGTACAGTACAAACCTTGATTTGTATATTGTTTTAGATGAAACAATAAAAAAATAATATTTAATGCATTTTTAATTGTTTTCAAAATTTTGAGCGCAAGTGTATTCATTTACTGAAGCGTAAATTGAGCACTTTTCAAATTGATTTTCGTGCAGTAGATAAATGCCACTCATTCCATTGAAGTTTCTGCCGGTGAGTTTACTTAGCAATTAAAATAGTTTACTTCACACTCTGACATAGTATATTCTTCTTTTGTAATCGTTAGTATTTATGTGCAGAAACTTACAAACATACACAGTATATAATACAAACACTCGTATACGGAAAGTACAATAAGACTACTTTCTCAAGGTTTTTTACTTGTCTTGTGTGCATAGCGATGTATTTTACTTAAACAAACATATCTCTATTGATGATATATTTGCACCTAATATAACTAAAGGGTGTTTTTTATAGAGGTATAGAACTTTAAGTTGGCATTACTTTTCAAGATGGCGACCGATTTAACAGCTGTCAAGTAATTTATTCTCAGTTTGGTTTGGCAATTCATCATGAATAGACTCACGCCTGAACAACGCTTGCAAATAGTGCAATTTTCTTTCGAAAATAATGGTTCTGTGAGGAAAAAGTATCGCGCACTACGTCCATTTTAGCGATGTTTAGCGATGAAGCGCACTTCTGGTTGAATGGCTACGTCAACAAACCAAACTGCCACATTTGGAGTGAAGGTAATCCTCAAGTGTATGTTGAAACACCGTTACATCCAGAAAAACTGACTGTTTGGTGCGCTTTATGAGCTGGTGGAATCATTGGTCTGTCCTTTTTCAAAAACGATGGTGGCCAGAAAGTTACAGGCAATGGTGATCGGTATAGAGCCATGATGTCCAGGAGATGTGGCTTCAACAAGACGGCGCAACATGTCACACAGCTCGTGCCACAATAGATTTATTGAAAGACACGTTTGGCGACCGCCTATTTTCACGTTTTCGACCTGTGAATTGGCCTCCATGATCTTGTGATTTAACATCGCTAGACTACTTTCTGTGAGGCTATGTAAAGTCAATGGTCTATGCGGATAAGCCACAAACGCTTGACCATTTGGAAGACAGCATTCGCCGTGTTATTGCCAATATACGGCCACAAATGTTGGAAAGTCCAGATTGGACTACATCCGTGCCAGCCGTGGCGGTCATATGCCAGAAATCATATTTAAAATGTAATGCCACAAGATTATCTTTCGGATAAATAAAATTCATGTCAATCGAATAATCCATCGTTGTTTTATTGCAACTTATAGTTCTATACCTCTATAAAAAACACCCTTTATATATGTGTATGTATGTTATTTGCGAAAAGCATCAAACCTCAAAATATTTGCCATTCAATTGTTTTATTGCATTTATTGTATTCAATAATTAATGTTCTCATATTTTATTTAAACATTTTATGCATAACTGAATCCATTTGAAGTATTTATGAAGATATACATGCGTGTGTATGTATATGTATGAGTGTGCACACAAAAAATCAACTTTTTCCTTTATTTGCACTAATTCTACTTTTAGTTAGCTGTCGGGTTTTGTTTTAGTAGGAATCGCTTGTGTCTGCACTTAAATGCTTCCACTCTCCGTATAAATCATCAGAAAATAAAGAAACTGGCATGGATAGATAACAATTATAGCAAAGACAGTGTTTTGAACAAACAGAACGAACTACTTGTAGGCCAAATAGCAACTCGATTTCCATAAAATAAGACTGAAGATAGGAAATTTGTATGATAACACTTACAGCATTGACTTGAGTTGGTTTTGATGGAGTTAATTTCTTATGGATATATATTTCAGTAAAGATATTTCTGCTGTGGATACTGAGTTGTAGACAACATTAGCATTATTCGTTCATAGCTTTTGCTGGATTTCCAAACAACAAAAATCGCTGCAGGTTTTTTTTACCTGGAGGTAAATACCACCACTTTTTTTAAACCAGCCTTGCTAAACGCCAGGGTGGTCACTCTCTCACTGAAGTTTAATATCTCGGAATAATCTAAAAAACAAACTAAACCGCAGTCGGAACACGACAAAAAGCTAGGGGAAGGCTATAACTGAATTTTACGCTGGTAAAGTGGCCCAATGGAGTCAAGCGGATTCACCAATTATACGACATACGAGGTGTGTTCAAAGGAAAAGGTGTATTTTGAATTTTTTTTTGAAAAGTACTTATTTATTCTTCAATGTCTATTTTGTCTGAAATGCGCTTTTCGGTATGACCATCAGCTCTTTCTTCGATTCTGACTTGATCTCATCAATTGTGGCAAAGCGCTTTCCTTTCGTTGGTTTCATTAGTTTTGGGAATAGGAAAAAGTCACATTGAGCCAAATCTGATAAATACGGTGGTTTTGGCATAATTTTGGTTTTGTTTTTGGCCAAAAAATCACGAATAAGCACTGATGTGAGAGCTGGTGCATTATCGTAATGCAGAATCCACGATTTGTTTTTCCACAATTCCGATCGTTGGAGCCGTATTGCTTCACACCAATGTTGCATAACTTCCTTGTATTATCCTTATTAACTGTACGAATTTTTGGCAGGAACTCATGATGCAGCACACCATTGTAAGCAAAGAAAACATACATCTTAGCTAGATCCATCCTATTCTACGGCGTCTAATTAGGGCGACCGGCTTTCGAAACAACTACTACAGGAGCATGTAACTCTTAAAAGACCTAGAAACTCTCCCCAAATTTTTTTTGCTCTAAATCTGCATCGATAACTTCCTAGTGAGATACAACGCTATTAAACTGATCGCAACTCCACTTTAGAGCAATCACAGTTTAGAACACGCCCAAGTACAAGTATTATCATTCGCATAACTTCCTGTTGTGCTTGGAAACAGCACCTCGAACCACTGCTTTGGTAATATTTTTTCCGAAAGAATCTCCCACCAAAATGAATGAGAAAACAAAAACATTATGAATAAGAGTGTCTAACCTTATCTACAGAAGACTCAAAAAATTCCATAATAGAGTAGGCTGTGGAAACTACTTACCGACACTTTTAATTGAAATGAGCATGATACTAGTAGACCATTTTAAGCGTCCGAATGGCTGCTTTAATCTAAATAAATAAATAATCAATTACAATACATACTTCTAAACACAGTATAACCTGGCACAAAGTGAAGGTGTACTGTCGGTAAACCACAAACCAAAACTAGCCTTCGCTAAAAAAGCGAATATCAGATAGCAGAATAAGACCACATACAACTTAACTAGGCAGATATGGCCAAATTTGTGTGCTGAAAGATCTAGGCTTTTTAAATTTTCTAGCTCAATTTCTTTCTGCATAAAGTCGGGTGTAATAACAGAACAACATTTAACGGGGCTTCATCGCAAGAGAATAGGAAACTATTCTAATAATTTTCGTTGAAGCTGTAAGGACGGAAAGTAGGAAGAGTCTGTGGAACTCTACCGCTGCCACTATCCAGTCTTGCAGCGTTTATAAGACATGCGCAAGTAGCTCCAGCAATTTATCATCATTTTATACTCAGATAGTAGTGGTGTGAGAAACAAGATCCGATCCCGCTGACGGTTTGTTTGACTAGAACAAATATTTTGTTTTGCTCTCGTTCACCTTTTTCTATCCAGTCAGGAGAAAGTAGAAATAGCGTAATGGTTGTTGAATTTAATCATATCAAAATTATTGTCGTACGCTATCACTTGTACATTCTAGAAGAGCATACGTGCTCTTTTTAGATTTGCAGTTTGTTGTATTTCTTGTGCCCGTAAGTTAAAGAACTCATACGATATAGAATCACTTTGTACTCATTTAGTATCGTACATCTTGTAGAGGGTTTTGCCGGCTTTGTGTGAGGGTTTTTGAGCTTTTGGTGTTGTTCAGTGTCAGTTTCCACAGACGTTTAAGTTTTGCGGCGCAGACGCAGCACCTTTTTGTGCTATGGAAGGCAGATTATAATTGATAAAGAGATATTGTGTGTCAATACTTGTCTTACGGGTCTTCTCGAAGACTCAACGAGTGGTAAATATCTTATAAATTTTAGATTTTCCCTATCTAAAGCCACAACGATAAGATCCAATTAGTTCGGTGACGATGTACTTTAATTTTGGCTAGTTTTGGCTTATCGAGCATGATATAATCTTATATGCAGTGTTGGGATTATAAAATGATAATTGGTGCAGACCTCTTTTTACGAATTGGGTAGAGCATATTTAGATTCCAATCATCGGGCTTTCCTCCGACCATATTCTGCAAAGAAGCTGATACATGATACATTTAGACTATCACCACTTTGCTGTTCTTCAGCCAGGCAATTGTTATTTGCACTTCTCCAAAGTTGGGTAATGGAACGTCTATTATATCGTCATGTATTGAAGATCCGTAGTCGCCATCTCCTGCTGTACAACTTTCACTGCAATTCAGAAAGTTGGAGGAATGTTCTACTCTTTGGGTCCTACATATATTCGCCCTCGTACTAAGGTCTTCTGTAGGTCGCCACATCTTCTCATAGAATTGTCGAGCATTACCCGTGTGGACCAACTTCTAAAGCTCATCTCACTCACGCTTTTTGGACTCTTTCTATATTTTCTCTGCCAATGCGTCTCCTCTACTTTTCTCTGCAACACTCGATATCTCTCTCATACTGCTTCTGCTGCAGTCGATGGATTAGCCTATTGAAAAACTAGATGTACATAAGTTTGAAAATTTGGAAATTTTTAATACCAGCTAATTTATTTCGTCAATGATGACGGTGATTGCTTTATAAATACATATATATATATATATATATATATATATATATATATATATATAAATATATACTAATTGACATTTCTACCTTTTAATATTCTCTGCCCTAATTTCACTGGTGTAATGAATAAATCAATGAATCATTGATAAATGCTTTTCCATGGAATATGTATGGAACTGAGTAGCATAAATTTTGTATGAGTAACATAGTTTCGAAATGGGACTTAAAGCATACCTGCATACGTATACTCGTGTGCACACATATAAAGGGTGATCCATTTCGAGATTCCCTACTTTTTTAAAGAAAGAAAAAAACAGAAATTTCAAATTTAATAGGGAATGTTTGTTATCGTTTGAAAGAACATTATTTGGCATTTATTTTTTGAAGATTATCTCTTTTAAATGCTGGCCGCGGCTAAGTCTCAGATGGACCATCGATTGAGTCCAATTTTCGATGACTCGTTCGAACATTTCGACTGGTAACTGGTGAACGACACGCGTGATGTTTTGATCCAAGGCCTCAATCGAGGCCAGATTGTCCGCATAGACTTTAGACTTTACATATCCCCACAGGAAAAAGTCTAACGGTGTGATATCACATCATCTTGGTGGCCAATCGATCGGCCCAAAACGTGAAATTATCTGCTCACCGAAGTGCTCTCTCAATAAATCCATTGATTGGTGCGATGTGTGGAAAGTGGCGCCGTCTTGTTGAAAACAAATATCGCGGGGATCACGAGCTTCAATTTCAGGCATCAAATAGTCGGTTACCATGGCGCGATAACGATCGTCATTGATGATTACGTTCTCATCGGCATCACACACACACCAAATTGTTGTCTTTTCTATATGTAATGTCAGCTATTGAATCTCTTCAGGTTGCTCTTCATCACAAGTACGGCAATTTTGCTTGTTTACATACCAATTGTGTCAGAAATGGGCCTCATCGTTGAACGAACTTGGCTCGAAAACATCGGATTTTCTTGGAACTTTTCAAGAGCACATAGAGCGAAGCGATGTCGCGTGTGAAGGTCGAGCGGCTTCAGTTTCTGCACAAGCTGTATGCTTGAGTTCGCTTTCAATTTAAGATTCCGACGTAAAATGCGCCAAGTCGTTTCATACGTCAGTCCGAGTTGCTGCGAACGGCGCTGAATCGTCTCTCCACGGTCTTCGTGTACACTCTCAGCTACGGCCACTGTAGTTTCTTCACTGCATGACGTGATCTGTTGGGCCGAGTATTATCTAATAATGAATGCTGGGTCTCAGGATGGTTGATGGTGTTGCGAATAGTGTGCTCAGTAGGCCGATTATGTTGACCATAAGTTGAGCGAAGTACGCGAAACACACTCGTAATAAAGTTGAATGATTTGTAATCTTTTTTAGGCGTAAGTCTTTCCATGGTGAAATATCAAACAGTACTGAACAAAAATAACATGACAGCTTGACACGACTCACACGTGATCTGTTAAAAAAAGGCTTTTGAAAATAATACCTCTACTTGGATCAGTCTTTATATAGTCGTCATTCATGCCAACCCATAGTGAAATAATATTTTTTTTAATATGTCATAGACAATTTAGTAGTAACACATTTAACAAATTCCAGTGCTTAAATACACACATTTAAATATACTTATATTCCAGTTTTTGCTCTAAATATATGTATGTTATGCATGTAAGTACACTACTTTCGGTCGCATTATATATAAAATATACATTTTTTTTGCGTGCGAACTAATTGACTTTGGTTGATGGCATAACCAAACCGTAATGGATGACATGCAATTCTAGGAATAAGCGTATCATCAAAACAAAATTATACAAAAACAAAAAAAAAAAAAAAAGAAACAGTAAAAGCAACTACGTGGAATGTCGGGAATGAGAAATCACTAAAATCATTAGAAGCGAATAAAAGTACACATAAAAAGGCAAATAAAAGTCGCAGACATGCAATGAAAATTGATTTAACGCAACGAATAATCAAGAACTAAGCACGGACTGGGCTTGCAGAACTACGAGCGAACAGTAACGCAAATAAGTAATTCACAAAAAAAAAAAAAAAAAAAAAACACCAAAAAAAATTATGTTAGCTTGTAAAGCAGGGGAAACTAAATGAGCAATGAAATAAAACTAAATGTGCTATTAATTAACAAATGGCGGTTTGATGATATTCCAACTGGCATTTCACTTGACAGCACATGTCAATTCAGTCATGAAGTCATAAATAGCGTGAGGTAGTTACCTATCTACCAGCAGCAAGTGGTGGTGGTGAATAACACTACTTGAATACGTGAATGAGACTATAAAAATGATGATGACAGTATAAGAATTTGATTTTTATGAATTACTATGTTTTCTAGCAAATTACAAAAGACCACAGTGCAGCGAGGGCGGGAGTTTCTAAGTTTTTAATGCTACTCAAGCACGCAACACGTGAGAGATGTAGAGAGTAGGAATAGAGTTTTTTGCTTAATTTATTGCAAGATGTGTGGATATATATACACATATTTCATAGTAAAGTTGTGTATGGTTTTGAATACTTTAGTGGTGGTTTTTGATTTATAAGAAAAAGAAAGTTTTTGAAATTCAGTACAGCAAAGGTTGCTATAATTAATAGTAAAACACTTTTCTTTGAAGCAAATAAGCAAATATACTCTAACCAACTAATTAATTAAAAAGTAGCTCTTCAATTTTGATTTATAGCAAAATTTGTCACTTTTCAAAATTAGTTTTGTTCTAAGGGGTTTCATCAGTAGATATCTATTAGAATAATTTTACCTAGTCCATATTTGGAACCTATATGTTTTATGGCGCTTAAAACTTCTTGTGTTATCTCTGAGGATGATAAATTCACTTTTTAAGATAATTTCAATTCAATTCCGTCCTCAGTATTATATACGAGATATGTTCAAAGGACAAGGTGAATTTTGATTTTTTTTGGGCTGTGTACATTCGATTATCGATAGTTTGTTTTTGTTATAATCGAACACATATGTTCATCATATGCTAGCATTAAGAGCCAATTTCGATTAGTAGCTTGTATTTCACAATAGAGGAGGTTAGTTGCGTTTTTGTATGCTCTTCGATTCTTGAGTTTTGAAAGAAATGGATCAAAGACTTTTGCGTTAAAAATGGAATAAAGTACTCCAAGGAAATGTTGGCATTTGGTGAGTCCACTTTGATTCAAAAAAGTGTTTATAAGTGGTACAAGCGCTTTACAGAAGGCCGAGAAGATGCTGATGTCGATGAGCGTCCTGGAGGTGTGACCACGTCAACAAGCGAAGAAAACATCGAAACAGTGAAAATATGGTTCTTGAAAATAGCCGAATCACTATTAGGAAAGCTCCAGAGGACGTTGGCATTTCAATCGGTTCATGTCATTTAATTTTCTCGAATTTTTTGGACATGGAACGTATGGCAGCGAAGTTTGTTTCGAAATTGCTAAATTTTGAGCAAAAGCAATGTCCCATTAGAACCGCTCAGGAGTTGTTGAATGCGTCAACAACGAGCCGGGTTTGCTCAAACGGGTCATAACTGGTGACGAAACGTAGGTGTATGGTTATGACGTCATAGCCAAGGCCCAATCATCCTAATGGAAGCTGCCGGATGAGGCAAGACCGAAAAAGGCACGCCAAGTTCGATCACATTTTTTGATTACAATGGTGTGGTGCATCATGAGTTCCTGCCAAAAGATCACACAATTAATAAGAAATACTATAAGGAAGTTATGCAACGTTTGCGTGAAGAAATACGACTAAAACGATCGGAGTTGTGGAAAAACAAATCGTGGATTCTGCATCACGATAATGCACCAGCTCACACATCAATGTTGAGATCAAGTCAGGATCGAAGAAAGAGCTGATGGCCATCCTGATAAGCGCATTTCAGAAGTGCTTCGAGGGTTGGAAAGAAGCGTTGGCACAAGTGTGTTATATCCGAAGGGGATTACTTTGGGGACAAAGTAGATATTGATGAATAAAAAAGTACATTTCAAAAAAATTCAAAATGCACCTTTTCCTTTGAACACATCCTGTTTACAACAATATTTTATGAAACAATAAATTTAAAATTTAATAGCTATTTCACCTATTGCTTTGCGTAGGCACACCTTGCGCGATTGTAGTCGAATCAATAATTGCACACCATTCGCTTCGTCTCATAGTTCCGAGCCAATTTGCAATACCAAGTGAAGCCAGGTAATACGGAATCCGGTACAACGGAGTCAAGGTCTTCATCTTCCTCTTCTTCCATGTTCGAATACTCCATTGATAACTCTCAAGGCTGGAGCACTTTCATTCAATCGGACGACATATCTAGCTAGCATAGTCAGTGTCTTTTGATTCGCTGAACCATGTCAATGTCGTTGTAAAGCTTATCGCTTCGTTGGCTGTGATGTTTGCGGCTGTCAGCGCGCAAAGGACCATAAATCTTCCGCTAGACTGTTCTTTCGAAAACGCCCAAGGCCGACTCTGCACCATATATGAGAGAGGCCTTAACTTTTCAATTGCATACTCAAAGTAGCATAAGAGTGATTCCGCATTGGATTTCAAAGCTGACCTTGTTGGTGTTGTTAATGCTGTTTCTAGGTAGACGGAATTATCTACGACTTCGAAGTTATGACTCTTAACAGTGACGTGGGAGATAAGATGCGAGTGCGATGACTGCTTATTTTATGACAGCATATATTTCATCTTTCCCCTTTTTCACTATCAGACCCATTCGCTTCGCTTCTTTGTCTAACCAGGAGAACGCAGAACTTACGGTGCTGTTGTTATGGCTAATATAATCAGCATACGCCAGAAATGTACACTCTTTTATACGTTTTACAGGGATACCAAACTCAGATATAGCGGCATAGAGGCAGCTTTATATTCGATAATAATATGGTGTGTATCTATTCTTGCAAATCTATTAAGTTCCAGTCCACAAGGTCTCGGTATGAGATTACCAAAACTGTCATCCCTTGGATGACCGAACTAGTTGAAGAATACGAAAGGCGCTAAAAGCTCTGTATAATAAATAATGTGAATGTTTTAATGACAAGTAATACCCTAATTTTTGGAATACGCGATCTATGAGAGCGCAGAACTAACTAATTGACATTATACGGGCGCAAAAAATTTTTTGCAGTGACATATGTAAGGAAGAAAATGTAGGGATGGGAGAAAAATTGGTACACCTCATCAATTTCTGTCTAACCTTATCTAGAACTCGTCCGAAAAATTTAGAAGCTGAGCTTCTCAGATTACTTAACGATGTTTTAACAAACGATGATATCAAGGCAATCTTAAACTCAACATCCATTGACGTCCTACTCAACAACTACTTTACCTCAATTTAAATTGAACCTCCATATGTAAGGCATTGCAGCCAGGCGGTATAACCTTCTCTAACCTTCAATAGAATCTAAATAAATAGTTTTCTCAAGACCATAGAAAGTTCGAAAAAACGCATACAAAAATTGCGTTCTTGGAGCTCATGAGATTTTAGTGGTATATGGTAAAAGATTTTAATTTTTTATTTATTATAAAGACTCGTGCAGTGAAATTGCACCCATATCTAATACCTGAATAAAAAGAGTTTGTACTGAATGACTGTCGAATCAACCCACAAACTAGATCACTACTAGTACAGACGCGAATAATAAAGGGTGCGTTTGTGAACGATATAGGCATTCGTTAAAAAAAATTTCTTCGGGAAACGGATCTGAGGCCGGTCTATTCGAAATTACCGTGTCTATGATTCGAACGGCCTGATATTTGAGATAGTTTTGCGCTCCGGAAAGCACTTGAAATTTGGAACATAGAGATAAGTACTTGCCTAAGTTAATATGTGGACAAGTTTAGTCTTGCAATTTTTCTTCAAAATTATTAATATATAATTAGTAACATTTTGGAATTGCATCCATATGAAGTCGCCGTCAAAATCTGTTTAAAAAAAAGAGCTAGTATTATTACAAAAATTGGGCTGTTTAAAGATTAAGAGTGTATTTTGATATTTTTCAAAGCAAATTTATTGATAATAAAAACAAAGAAAAAAAAACAGGATAATGGTAATTATATTGATCACTTTGTTAGTTGACTTTATGCAAAGTTTTAATAAAAATATAAAAAAAATCAAACAAACATTTAGAAAAAGCCTTTGTCTTAAGAAGCAAACAACTGGCTCAAAACTATTTTACCTGCCTGAACGTAATCAAGCATCGTGTTATATCAAACATGCTGACTTACAATATAAATTAATTTTATGCTAGAACTGATAACATTTGGGCAAGAAAATTTGTAACAATTTTTTTTTCAGATGTCAGAAAGTTTTTCTTGACTGTCTCAGTTTTTGCCCTCCCAAAACTTCTTCCGAGCTTCAGCTTAATCGGAGACTATCGCGCAGTCACTTCCAGTATGGAATGGTTGTATAGCTGACAACAATAGGTATTCAAACCAATAGCGTAGGCTATATCCTAACAGACGCACTACATAAATATCATAACTGTTTTTCAATTAATTGGTTTAGGATGTAAATTTCGGACTTAATTTTGCTTGATCATTCAACTAAAAATGATGAACACAGCTCATTACTTATAAACAAAAACAATTACGGGCCTCATTAACAATACCCATAAATATAAGTCGAGCCCGACAAGCAATTCTACTTATATACATTTCTCAGACAACTAATGCCTGAATGTATGCAGGATTGCAAAATATTCGCTAACCGAACATTAAGTAAAAATAGCGGCTAAATATTAGCACACTGAATAGTTGTTGGTTAGTAAAAAAATTGAATAATACAACAACAGATTACATGGCAGGCGTTGGCTCAGTTGGTAGAGAACTCGCCTGTGATGCCAGAATCCGTCGGTTTGAATCCTGGCAAAAGAAGTCTGATGAGGAGATGTGGTGATCTCCGAAACAGCTGTCACTTCTACCATTTTTTCTTTGTTGTATAACAATATTCAATGAAAAAATAATGTTTCTAATTAAAATAGGCCTTTGAACACAGCTCATGACTTATAAACAAAAATGAAGATATTTTGTTCTGTTGAGCAGTTTAGCGATGAGCGAGCTCTCGTGTATAGCTATACCGAATATCTTCACTTTTGGAAGTAAATTGATAAAATATTTTGTATTTGATTACCCATTCGCAATTTCATTTTTAATCAAATTTTTGCTTTACTAATAAATAGCAGTGTTCGAATGTATAACATGATGCTTGTTTCAATGAGCTAAACGCAATTTTCAAGATAAACGTCTTTAGGAATCATAATTTTTTGTTTAGAATTTATTCTGACCTGGTTTTTGTTATTTTTTTAACGAATTAAAATATGCAACTCAAAACAATTTCAAACTTTCAGTATCAGTAGATTGCTGCTTCATGTTTTTAATTCCTTTACTTTTATGGAAATTGAAAAATAAAATATTATAATTTTCCACAAAATAAAAGCGAAGAAAATTTAATTCACAAATTTATTGCTGCTGCCAATGGAATTTCCATCAATTATATAAATATGTACACACGATTATACGTGTATAAATTAATTCATACATTCTTTCTTGCTCCTGTTATTTAATAAAGTTTGACAGTTGTCATGACAGATATCAACAAGAATCCGAAGGCTAAAACAAAAGCCATACTCGTACATACAGTTGTGTGTATGATTTGTGTAGGGAAACTTCTTCAGGTATTCAATACTCAACAGAGGTAAATTGTTATTGTTCGTTGCAGTCATTGACAAATGAATTGACATTTTGACAAGCATATAGCCGCACAGTACACATACAAATTCGCTTATTTGTCAAACTGAAAAGAGAGTTTGAAGGGCATGCACATTGGTTGCTTTTAGTTACTTAGATTGACGCTTAGGAGATTCGTAAATATAGGGAGGGAATCCACCACTAGCACATAAAGCTCTTATTTTAATTTTTTAATAAATGGCTTTTGTTAATATTAAATTAGTTGGGGTTTCCATGTAGTCTCATACAGTTATAAATCGTGAATAAGAAATTTGAAAAGGTGTAAAGGTTAATAATTTTGTTTTGAGGAACTAGCCGATTCACACAAAAGCAAACGAATGAAACTCATAACGAGCCGAACACATAATGCTCGGAGTTGGTGTTAACTTATTTTTCCATGCGAACCAACAACAAAAAATGAGAACCCAATTATCGTGGGATAAGCCTTTCAATATTACAATTAGGGTCCTATCTAGCGTAATTTGAGCAAGGTAAGCTGCCCCTGGTTAAAGCCAGGAGGGCAGGACCTCTTCGAGCAGTTCGATATGCTATCGTATGACAGTTGCAATATAGGTTTTACTTTCGGCAGGTTAGACAAAGCCTATGGGTCTGGAAGTGAACGAGAGCAAAACGAAATATCTCCTGTCATCAAATAAATGGTCATCGTATTCGCGTCTTGGCTCCCACGTCACTGTTGACAGTCATAACTTCGATGTGGTAGATAATTTCGTCTATCTATGAACCAGCATTAACAACATCAACAATGTCAGCCTTGAAACACAACGCAGAACCACTCTTGCCAGAAGTTGCTGCTTTGGATTGAGTAGAAAATTGAAAAGTAAAGTTCTCTCGACGAACCAAAATCAAGAAACTCTACAAGTCGCTCATTATTCCCGTCCTGCTGTATTATGCCGAAGCTTGCACGAAGTCGATATCCGTTGAGTCGGCTTTAAGAGTTTTTAGGAGAAAAAATTGCGTTGGCAATGTCGAATACCTGAAATGATGGAACGATGAGCTGTACGAGTTTTACAACGACATTGATAAAGTTCAGCGCTGTATCCGCTGGTGAAAGCAGAGGAAGTGGAATGCTTTCACTCCGTTGTAAGGATCAAATTGAGAACGAACTGGTTTCACTTGGCATTTTTAACTGGCGCGAAACAGCGAGGAGTGGCGAGTGGCGCACTACTTTTGGCTCGGCTATAATTCTAACATTTTGAAATCCTTTGTTAACAACGTCTTCAAATTGTAAGCCATCATATTTTAAATGAAATCAACTTCAGAATGCGGGTGATATTTTTTTTTATCGACAAATAGGGTCAAATGAGTTGAGTTGGGCTAATAAGGGCAGAAAAATTTCCTAAATTGGGAATATTGCGGGAGAGTGATAGTCCTGGGCCGATTAAAAATCAGTGTCGTTCCGTTATAAAGACCCTACTGTGGTGGTCACTATTGGATTTTAGTCATCTTCTAGGACATACATGCCTTACCGTGGGTAAATTCTTGAGCCACTAACCCGCAGGGAGTGAGCACAGATTATGATTTTCATTGGATTTCATTCAGTTGGGCTAAATTGAAGCGGTCGCTGAGCATCAGCACACTTATGCTACCAAATGAGCCCATTTCAATATCACTGATTATCTTTAAAGCTGGAAAAATATTTCATGAGACAATCCATTCTGTGAAAACATAATTATTTCGATGCATTTTAGGTATGTTTTGAATATGTTTTTGAGCTGAAAACGAAAAAAAATCCATACAAAATAATTGAAAATTAAAAAAATCGCTAGAATATTTTGTAGGAATTTTTTGTCTGGGTCGTGTGCGTCGTGAATGGATTATATTTTGTCGGAATTTTACTTTTATTCTTTACTTCGGGATTTTGCGTGTCGGTATTTCATTATACACTTCTGTAGATTTGGGATCGAACATTTAATAATTTTTTCGAGAAAACTTAATCTTACTTAACGAATGTGATAGTTGCAGTGAGTACTAAACATCCGCTAAAAGATATTAACATTGGTCCATTAACAACCCTGTCTATAAATTTCACTTGTTTCATATTTAGTTTTAGGCAGTGCGTCTTCCATTAAAAATCATTTTCTTCTTAAGAGTACCATTCCATTAGAAATTAGAAAAAATTCCATTAAAGCACCTGAAACAAAGCAACTTTCTGCCTCACCTACTAAAATACTTTTACAATCTAATATAGTTTCCCATCTAACGTGCGATAGCGATCCCAACAGGATCTTTCCAAACTAATTGAATTGTCGTAATAAATGGTATATTTGTTAGCGCATTTGTACACACCATTTCATTACATCACCGATTTCGCTTAAATGAAATGTTTTTGGCAGTGAGAAAAAGCAACTAAGATTTATTATAAAGATAAACGAAATGTAACTGTTTTTCGGAGCTAGTCGGGAGTGTATTTTGCAATTACTTTACCTGCATTTACTTTACTCATGCTTTCGAGCGGAGTGCTCCAAATGGTCGTTTAAACAAAATGTGCTGAGCGAAAAGTGACGCTTTAATAAGTTTCTTGGAAAGTAATTTCGAAGTTCTCTACGCTTATCACATTTCAGATCGAAGCCTAAATTTTGTACCTATGTTCCCTTTGTAACAACAACAAGGCCAAATTAATACCAACCATTATACATACTCGTATACACCCTAGTATGGAGTGAGGTGGTGCTGTGGAAAAGGTTTGATAACAAACAAACAAGCAGCAAAAAAACTACAAATATAAAAACGATTGCATGAAACGGAAGAGAGCGTACAACAAATGAGCGCACATCGCGTGTTGACAATCGTAAAAAAACCGTTTGTTTATTTTTCACAATTTCTTTTCCTTTTCAATGCTCTTTTATTCCTATTTTCATTTGGTTGATGCATTCACGGGGTTTTTGTTCCAAAAAATTTATTTTCATCATTTTAACTTTTTTGTTTCCCATTTTTTTGCTTTCTTTTTGTGTGTCCCTTAACCCAACAACAGATGTATGTATGTGTGTTGGTGTGTGTGTGTGTGTGTTTCCTCATGTTTGTAGGTGCGCATTTGAAATTTTTGCTTGTTTACCCTGTTTGGCTGCCCTTTTTATTGTCGTTTGGTCATTGGCATTGACGACCTTCTCGTTGTCGTCGCTCACTCGTTCCTTGCGTGTTGGGTTTGGGCCTTTATTTAGTTTAAAATTAGTGTGAGTTTCGTAATCTGATTTTATTTATTCCATTTGCTTTTTTCTCCTTCTCACAAATTTTGTTTATTTTTTCCATTTTTACCAACCAATTTTCACTTTTCACATTTTTGATTACATCAGCATTTGTTAGCTGAACTGTATAAGTTGATAAAGTTGCTTTGTGTGTCGCACGGTTGAATTAAATCAATTTTTTTTTAAGCGAGCATAATTTTCAGCATAATGTTTACGGTCTCGAAGTTGATTTAATTCATGAAATATTTAAATTTGCTTTTTTTTCTTTTTTCTTTTTGTGGAAAGCAATGTAACCATTTTGGTCAATTTTGAAGTTGAAAAACTTTGTTTGGCTTCGCAAATCTTTACAAATAGTCCCTTTGTGTATATACAGTCCAGTCTATGAATCTTTCATTATGTTAGAAGAGTGGGCTTTCAGCACTAAGGAGCTGCTCAAACTTTTCTTTTATGCGTGGGTAATACCTGTGAAAAAATGTTCGTGAAACTAAGCTACTAATGGCGTCACCAAGTGGCGTTAGGTTCTTATCTGTCTGATTTTTCAAATGGCGGAGGTAAGGATCCTCCTTCCACATTCACCGTGGAATACTGCATTAAAATACTTGAAGCTGGAGTAGTTTCATATTTTTTCTCCTTTTCATGCTATCGAAAACGCCTTTGAATTCGACGAAGAAAAAGTTGGTCTTTTTCTCTTGCGTTTTCCAATAATTGCTTAATGTTTAATATCTGGTTAATGGTAGACTTAGTAGCAGATCGCACTGGTAAGATAAGTCAGTCGTTTACGTTTGGTGGTACTCTTTTACACAGTTCCCTGTATACTACTTTATCGCGATTTTGTATATATATATTTGACATTTTTTAACGGCTGAAGCGATTTTCGGCCAAGCTGATAATCCAAGTTGTGGTTTTTGCATCTTGATGGTTTACCAACAAAGGAAGGGACCTAAAGTTTATTCTAAGCCGCCTTCGAACGGCTGTGGGATTCTTATGAGGAGCTATTTCTCATATCAGAAATACACTCGGAGAGCTTGACATTCCCTGCCGAGGGGCGATCGCAATTAGACAATTTAATTTTCTATAATTTTGGATGTTGGTGGAACCTGGACTCGAACCCAATTGTGGTCACCAATGCGATATTGAGTGTCCCACATTTTAAGGATGGAGTAAATAACACTCAAGTTCCAATTTTCAGACGTGTCCTCATCAGACCAAAGCCTGCAAAGAAGTTGTTGTGTGCACCTTACGATTTCCACTACTCTTTGAGTCATAATAATAAGCTATAGATTTCTGGCGCTTTTTTGTATTTCATGTGGGTAATTGCTGTCAGTGCTTCACCTTATTCAAGTTTTGGAACGTTTGTTCCATCGTCATCGACTGGGGAATACAGCATTTTGTGTACATTCATGTACATGCGATCGCTTGTCCGGTCTTGAAAGCTTTCATCGCATGTTTTCATTGATTTTTCAAGTATTTTGCCTGTTGCCTAGTTTGCCTAGTTTCAAGCTTTTCGTACCCGTCCGTTTCGAGCTGTTTTTATACTATTTACTGACGGGCACTAGGGTCTTGAAGTATATGTACACTTTGATCCGGAGAAAGCCACATAGCTTGTTAAATTTCCTTATACGGGTTTGGTATGTCTTCCATTGGAGCGTGATGATAAGCTAGTAAGCCTCCTACCATAGATTTATAAAGATATACCCTGCTTACGCAATCACAGACGTCAATCATCTCTGACGTTGGGTACATCAAATGAAGTTTGGCTCTCATCTTCCTTTGCTCTGCACTGAGACTCGATTTCAATACCTCTTTGAGCTCTCCCACAATCAATACTTGTCTTAGAGATTTAAATGGTTAGAATCATTTTAGTCTGCCGTTTTAGATGGTTATGTATTGGCTTTGCCATAAAAGGTCAGTCTTGAAGGCATCAGTTATATAGCTTACTCCTATGTACGCGCATCTCTGATACCAACTCTGAGCTTGCCGATCAGTACAACTATGTTTTGTGAATTTAGAAAGATCCTATCCTTCTGTTTTATAAAAGTTAAAATGTTTTGGTTATTGTACAAGAAAATGTAGCTCCTCTCTTCTTCCTTATATCGAGACTTTTAAACAAAACCTTTGCAATAATGGCTAGTTTGAGATACAAAGAAAAGTGTTTGAGACATTCTTGGTTAGTTCTTTTAATAAAAGAACATTAAAAGAACTAATCTTTATAAAGCATAAATGGTAATATCGAAAGGTCTTTGCTAGATGAAGTCTTCCAAGAATGAACTCCAGGTGCGCCTAAAACCTGATTACATCTCTTAACGACTTCTAAGCAGACAGGTTTCATGTAGGAACTCTTAATTTAAAGTTTATATCAGGATGTCCGTAGTTAAAAGATTCCAGTGGTCTTAAGCATGTAAAAGCAGAATGAGGTGAATTCAAGCATGAATAAGATTTAGGTTAAGTAAAATGCTCGAATTGGATGCATTCGGAACCGTGACAGAATTTACGGCATACAATAAAGTAAAAGGGAACATCAGAGCTTTAGCAACAGCCCTCTACGGTCTAATTACCACTATAATTAATAATACACCAAATTAAAAAAATTGGTCTGAACGCTAAGAAAATATAATTAATGAGTTCCTGTCAGTCACTTGTGGAAGAATATAAAAACAATTTTTAAGAAATTTCGAGCTGATAGTTTTTGTTCCTCTGAGGTATCAGTATGTATTAGTTTGTGTTACCATTATCATAGTGCGAGGACTGTTTGATAACTCAGCGACATTTCCAAGTTTTTGCGCATTTACTATAAATATAACACTATTTCCGTCGACAGTTATCGATTTGAAGACTGCTGTTAAATTTGGGCAAAATGCGCCAATTAGTTGGTGTCTGACAGCCATTGAAAGTTTACGACCTCGTGTATTTTAACGAGAACTAGCTGACCCGACCATACGTTGTTGTGGCTTTCTGTATTTTATCTAATTTTTTTAATTGGTGTTGCAAAGGGTCATTGAAGTTCTAATTAAGCAATTGGTCTGCCTGTCGGTGATTCTTTTCCCATAAGAAAATGTTTCAAGCAAATAGAACTTTTTTCCTAATCCATGGTCCATTTAGACATATCTTCCAAAGTTTTAACCAAATCGAAGCATAAATCTATTTTTTTCTCAATAAAATCCGTCCGCAGCCTGGAAATCATCGTTCACGTAAATCGAAGCATAAATACGATTTTTTTCGAATAGGTCAGTCTTTGGTCCATTTCCCGGTAGGAAAAATAGATAGAAACCTATTCGTAGATCTAACGAATATATGTACGAAATTTCATCAAAATCGGTTTAGCCGTTTAGAAGGAGTTCAATGACTAACACTCGTACAGAGGACTTATATTTGAATGAAAATGGGAAACATGACTTTCGTGTGGCCATTTCGTTACCGTAGACAATATATGGATCGACTACGCCAGAATATAGAATAAAGAACAATCAAGACAGTGGTTTTTCTTCCGGTGAAGGTGCGCCAAAAACGTGGGCCTTCGTCCAACAAGCCCATGAGCACAGTTTTTTTGGAATGCACGAGGTGTCATTTCCATCGATCACCTTAAAAAAGATATTCGCAAATGAATATTATTCAGAACTTTGGGACAGATGGGATGCTGATTTGAAGCATGAACCACCACATTTGGCGAACCACCACGTGTGTATGCGACTATTTCTTGTTTCCTCACCTGCAGAAATGGCTGGGCGGTAAGAAATTCGGGTCGAATGTAGAGGTCATTACAGAAACAAACATCAATTTTGAGGGTGTTTTTATGCGAAAACACACAGATTTTTCAAATCACCCTCGTATATAAAATATTTTTTTATATTTACTCATCCTGATCAAGTGCCGGTCAGCACTAACTCATGCAAAAGGTTTGAATACCGCTTCCTTTCGTTAATTTTCAATATTTCTGAACTTAGCTTTCTCCATGTTTCCTTTAGATAAAATTTTGTAATATTCACCGTTATTTAATTGTTTTTCTATATTTAATAATTATTTTTTTTGTCTCCAAAATAGCAAAATAACATTTCTCCAATTTCTTATACCAAAAGTGGTATAAACCAACAGCTGCTCTCTGCATCACCAGTGCCAGATTCCATTGCTGAAACATTTTCTCCATGCAACCGTGAACTTGTCAATGTTGACAGCATTGCTTGCCATAGACTAGCATCAAAACCAACGCACATAAAAAGCTGACTAAATGGCCATTTGTATAAGAGTGAGCTGAGCTGCGACTAAGTCAGTTGGCGTTCGTTTCTGGCTTCTTATTTGTAGCCAGCTCTGACGTTTTTACGATGTGAACTATAAACGAGTGCAATGGTTTAGCCTTTTCCAAAAAAAAAAAAAAAAAAAAAAAAGAAAAAAAGAAAAAAAATTTATGCTCATCGGCCATTACTTGTCTGACACATTGTTGACTTGCAATTTAAGTTGAATATTTTTTCCTTTCTCTTTTTTTTGCTTGGCAAAACTCTTTTAACCGCATTCATTCATACATTTTTCTCGTTGGTAAAATAGTCAATGAAAAAGCGCTTGGCAGCATACCACCGAGCAGCCAACAGGCAACCAAAAGTCAAGCAGCGAGCTGCAATTGTTGTACTCTACTCCGCTGAAGAAATTGTGTTAGAGTTGCGTTATTTTGTATTCGCAAGAAGATCCGCTTTAAAAGTAGGCAATACGCTCTGTGGAAGTAGAAGTAGAAATACCGTGGCTTAAAAATCTTCAACGCAAACACTCTTTATATCTCTTTTCATCGCTACTTTTACGCAGTCGAAATTGGTGTATGAGCATCTGTGCTTTAGTCGGTTAGTAGACGTTCTTTCAGCAGCATTGCTTTTATTTTTCCTCCTTTTTCTATTTTTTTCTGCTCTTATTTTCTGCGTATTTTGTTCAAATGTCTGTTGCTCGACTGGGAAAAAGTGGTTTTTAATTTTCCGTTTGAAAAGCGTTGGCGAGTGTGAATAATTGCAATTCCTCGTTCTAACTTACATAAATAATATAAGAAAAAATTGTAGCATATTTTTGGGCGCATTGTCTGCATAGTTCATATTTTTGTGTTAACTTAAAAAAATTCTTTTCTTTCGAGTATTATAAATCGTTGTATAGCAAAAACGATTCTGGGCATTTAAATTTAAATTTCCTGCATTATATTTAAAGTATAATGTACATATGTACACACACACATGTATATATATTTGCATGAAATTTATGTTTGCTTATTGCTCCTCTTCATATCTACCTACATAAGTATGTTTGTTTACACTTTTACATTAGCACTTGTTTATGCATTTGCGATACACATACACATACATATGTATATGTACATATATATATTTTCTTATGCACCAATGTATGCATGTATTTGCCTCAGCACTTGGTGGTTAAGTCTGTGTCAATGTATCCCTTTTCATTTTTGCAATTATCCTGAACATTTCAAGTGGTAAACAAACCGCACAAGTGACCGTTGTTGGTTGGTGGTAGTTTGTAATATTGCTTGCTGCAATTGCCTTACTGCTTCACATACACACACATGCACATACATACGCGGTCGTATAAACACTGCTTTCTATACAACTACTCAGCAATAGCTAGCTAGCCATAGGCTGCAGCAGCTGCTGACGCAGCAGAGGTAGCAGAGGCAGCAGCACTGCAACATTTCCGTATGCTTGCAAGTTTTTGCCTTAGCACTTTGTATAGCATCTCTACAAAATCCTTTCTTTCTTTACTTGCTTGCTTACTCGTACCACGTTTTGTCATCATGCGAAACCCTCAGGCGTATACGCAACATTTTCAACTTCCTCACTATAACACACCACCACACCATGGTGTGCATACATATCTCTGGATCGAGCTATGCAACCCAGTGAACCAAAGGGCACATATACCCTTAAGTCTTTTTTCAGAAATTTCGTACTTCCAGCACTAGCTTTGGATAAAAGTAAATTTTAAAAAATATGCATGGAAAAGGAAAGGAAGGGAAAAAAACTTTAAAGCGAAAAACTTGAAGTGAAAAAGTTCATAATTACATTTTAATTTGATATTTACATCTTCAGAGATATGGTAAAAATTCATATATATTTTTTTAATCAAGACAAATTTTTTTTAGCGTAATAGCAATTATAAATGACTGTTATACAACAAATTATTCAAAAACGCGTTTTTGTATCAAAACTCACGAAATTAAGCAGCTACAAGCATGAAATTTCATCCCCTGCTTCCTCTTACAAAAACACATATTTACAGTAAAAATCATCCAAATTGAGCAACTATAACCTATAGTTGCCATTAAACTTAAGTCACAAAAACACATTTTTGGGTCAAAACTTTCGTGAGCATGGAATAATATGGATTTTGTTATTTTGCATTCGTAGTGAAAATAGAATACTGACATTAAATATCATTGCCATTTGACGACTATGACATGTTGCTACCATATAACAAAAATCTCAAAATCACATTTTCGCGTCAAAATTTTCGCAATTGAGAATATTGAATATTGAATATTGGTACTGAAAATGAGCAAAATCGAATGATTACAACTATAGCTGCGACACAAATCGCAAAAACGCGTTTTTGTGTGAAACCTTTCGCTATTGAACAGCAAAAAATATGAGCATTTCGAATACGTAGGATGCGGAAAGACTTAAGACCGAAAATCAGCGAAATGGAATGACTTTAACATACAATTGTCATGCAACTTATCATTCAAAAACATATTTTCCCTTTAAAACTTTCGCATAGAGGAGCTAAAAATTAGAATTTTGGTATTTTGTATACTTAATAAATGTACAATATTGAAAATAAAGTTGATGAACATCATCGGAGAACTAGAACTTATAGCTGCTACATGAATAAAATCTCAAACACACATTTTTAAGTCAGAACTTAACTTAACACGTAGTTCAATTCGTCATCGCAGCCATAGGGAAAATATGTTAAAGTATTTAATCGAAAGAATAGTCTACTGCAAGTCCAGTCGCGCCAGTCATATGTATGAAGTAGTGTTTCCTTATTAACTGTAATGTTGAGGTTTTCAATAAAAGCAAAATCTTTAATACAATATTTTTTAATTTTTTATTTTAATTGTGGCGTTATTAATCTCTCTCTTGATTTAGATTGAGTCTGTGCCACTCTTTCTATGTTCACCCCACTTACCAAACTATGCATGGCTTAGGAATCCTGACCTGAAAATATTCACAGAAGTGTAATCTCTGCAATAAGAACAAGTTATTTTTGTTCAATCTTCTGATGTATGTATTGTCGTCTTTTTTTTGGCTCTACAGCGCGTAAAGTCTCAGAGAAATTTCTTTATCTCTCTCACCTCAGTGAGGTTACAAGCCAGAGTAGAAGGCCACAACGCCATTTCTTACATTTTTTTTTATCTATTAAGTAAATTCCCACCCCTGGTCTCTTCTTGATTTAATATATATGAATATTTCAAAATAATTATTTTGTGATCATCAAAATTAGAGCTTCTCTACCTGAACTTTTTGTTGTATTTTTCATCAAAGCATATATTTCATATGAAACATTACTTCCAAACCAATGAGGACATCCCTTATTACTTCAGTTTGCCTCCAAACGAATATTTGTTGGATCGAAAGTCATGATCTGCTTGAACTAAATGGAAAATAAACCTGGTGACTCTCGCATTAATGGCAGTCAAAAACTGCATAAGGTCTCACCCTCCTTCATCCTAGAAATGCTGGTTGATGCTTATGCATATTAGCAACTTATTTAATTTATAAATGTATAAAATAAATGTAATAAGTTTATTCATAATATTAAGTAACTATTTTTTAAATTTTTTTAATTGAATGACAACTTCCGAAAAATGCAGAAACAGATATATTCAATCTGAAATTTTGAAGGTATGTTTTATGTATGACATAGGCATCCGATAAGAACAGATTTTCGAAAATCCTACGACTAAGGAGATACAAAGTAAGGGCAGTAGAAGGTGTATGATACAACGTACTAACGGGTGATACATTTCGAGGTTCTCTACACTTTTGAAGAAAAAAACGCATAATATTCAAATTGAATGAGGAATGTTTATTATCATTCGAAAGAACATTCTTTGGCATTTATTTTTTGAAGATTATCTCTTTCAAATTTTGGCCGCGGCTACGTCTCAGATGGTCCATCCATTCAGTCCAGTTTTCAATGACTCGTTCGAGCATTTCGGATTGTCCGCATAGACTTTACGACTTTGCATATCCCGACAGGAAAAAGTATAACGGTGTGATATCACACGATCTTTGTGGCATCAAATAGTCGGTTATCATGGCGCGATGACGGTCGCCATTGACGGTTACATTCTCGCCAGCATCATTTTTGAAGAAATATTGACCAATGATTCCACCGGCCGACAAACCAGACCGAACCATTGGTTTTCTGGATGAAATGGCAGCTCTTGAATCTCTTAAGGTTGCTATTTATCCCAAATGTGGCAATTTTGCTTGTTTAAATTGCCGAAAATCGCTTCAGCGGTTACAAAGCGCCAAATATATATAGATATAAATACCCATTGAGCCAGAAATGGTGTCATCGCTGAACAAAATTTGGCTCGAAAACGTCGGATCTTCTTGGAACTTTTCAAGAGCCAATAGAGTGAAGCGATGTCGCTTGGGGAGGTCAAGTGGCTTCAGTTCTTGCACAAGTTGTATTGTGTACGCTTTCAATTTAAGATCTCGACGTAAAATTCACCAAGTCGTTCCATACGTAAGTCCGAGTTTCTGCGAACGGCGTCGAATCGGCAGTCCACGGTCTTTGTGTACACCCTCAGCTACGGCCGCTATATTTTATTCACTGCGTGCTGGACGTGGTATATTCGGTAGAATATTATGCAGTAATGAATGCTGGGTCTAAATATGGCAATGGTGTTGCGAATAGTACGCTCGGTAGTCCGATTATATTGACCATAAGTTGAGCGAAGTGCGCGAAAAACATTCTTTAGAGAACGTGAAGTTTCGTAATAGAGTTGAATGATTTGTAAACGTTGTTCAAGCGTAAGTCTTTCCATGATAATATGCCAAACACCACCGAAAAAGATAACATGACAGCTTGATACGACTCACGCGTGATCTGTCAAGAAAAGGCTATTGAAAAAGCACCTCTTCTTGGATCACCCTTTATAAAGATGTTTGTGATGAACTCAGAAAAAGGTTAACCGATTTCGATCAAAATTTCTTATACACAACTTAAAAGAAATTATACTGTTCTTCTTGGTACTGAACTAGTGAAAAGGTATTAAAAATTCTTTTCGAATTCCATGCAGACGAAGTGCTCGTTTAGTATCCACAGCCTCATTTATTATTTTTACGTATTTCAGTTTAGGTGGCAAAGTTCCAAGATTTATTTGATAATGTCTCATCTGCTTGCAAAGTACTCTTCATTATTAATTATTCATTACTATCAAATTTTCCCTACCAGTAACAAAAGAACTTGGAAATAATCAAATTCACTTTTTATATCTATGTATATGATAGTTTCAAGTAAGTTTTAACCGATTTCGATAATTCACACTAATTCGGATTGGTCTTCCACCAAACAAGAAGAATATGAAACAGAAATGCAGCAGGCAGACAAGTGACCGATCTATTCGAAAAAATTATATTTTTTGTTTTATTTGCTTCAATTTGGTACGTCTACTAAGTTCAAAATAAACACTAAATTTCTTCCAGGAAATGGACTTTGGATCGATCTACTCCATTTATTTCTCAATTTCTTTTTTAAATCTATACATTTTTAAATGAATCCCTATTTCTCTTGGTAGCGTTAACCCGCATGAATGGCTGTTAGTGTCAGGAGAAGGTTCTCATGAAAAACATTGCCTCTTTCCAAGAAGTTGACGAATGTGGAATGATTTCTCGGAACAAATCTTATTTATTGTGCGATTTATTTGAAATTTGGTACGTTGGGTGCGCATTGCCTAAGTTAAGATGAGGACCACTTTTTACTGTGGGAAACGGGCCTGGAGCTGATCTGTTCCATAATCTTATTTATTGTTCGATTTACACGAGGTTTGATGGCCAGGTAGGTTCTTACGGAAATTTAAATACAATTTTCTTTCAATAAATAAGGTCTTATTTATGGCTCGATTTACTGGAAATTCATTTATTTCTAATAGTGGACCATATACCGATCTTATTGAGTTCAATATTTGTGTGGCTAGATTTTGTTGAATTTTTGAATGAATTTGTCTTTTAATATTTTTTTCAAATGAGAATTATATTATCTAAATTCAGCAAAATAGAAAAGGTCTTATTTGTGGAAGGACCTGCTAACGTCGCGCCTTGGTCACATTTAATTTTTTTTTGGATCCTCTCTCTGTTATCAACTTATAAATTACTAATTATCTACCAGAAATGTAATGAATTTTTTGGACATTCATAGGCTAAATACCCTCTCCAGGTGCTGTTACTATTAACTTTAGAGTTTATCATTCAATGAAGTTGATTGAAAGATATTTGGCTTACTTGGCTTAACACCTAGCCCACTATAAATCATACATTTACTATCTCTTCAGTATATGCCTATGTTTGCATTCATTTTCTTGTTTTTCCTCTCTGTGTGTGTTGAGTTGTAGTTTTTATGTGTCAAGCTTTTACAATTTCTAATATTCTTCAAGAGCCATCGCACTCACTTCCGGTGTTGGTTTTTGGTCATGCGCTAGACAGACATGCATTAAGGCAAAAGACATAAAAAACGTTTTGCATGCACTCACATACATACATATATATGTATGTATATATACATATATATGTATGTATGTATGTCTGTAAGCACAATTGGTATGCATTTGTCACTGTACGCTTGCATTGCATATTCAAACACATATATATGTATATTTACAAATGCATATGCAGCTTCACCTGTGTGAGCGTGAAGTGTATGCACCGAATGCATGTATGTACATGTACATATGTATGTGAGTATTTTTGTATTTGATTTTAAGATTTGAAGTTTCGGACGCTACTTTAAGCTGTCTGTGCAATTAAGGAAGTGGGAATATTTATGCGGAACACAAATACATTTGCATGGAGTATGTTAGGAATAAATGTATCGATATATTATTTGTCAAATTGTATGTATTTTTTTTGTTGACCAACAGACCAAATGCGTTAAAATGAGTAATTGAAAGATAAGGAAAGCTTGGAAAAGAAATATTTGAAACAAATTTTTTATTTATCTATTTTTAATTTTTCAAAACAATTTAATTAATCGTTTTTGCTAAGCTCAGCTGTAATTTTTTCTATGAAAAACTTCAAAATTTAATATTTTTATAATGGTGCATATCTATGCGGTTATTAAAAATCTTAAACTGTTGATCCTTTAACTGCCTATCCGCTTTCTTCTAAACTTCATTGCTGATTACTAGAGCTCTAGACACCCGGGTATCGAGCACTTCGAACAGCTCGATACTCGCTCGATACTCGCTCATTGCTCAACTGCTCAGCAGAACAAAAAAAAATTCTTTGGCGTTTCAATTATTTTCACACTTTGTATAATTAAATTTAAAATTATTAAAGAAAATTTTAAGAAAAATGTCAAAGTGTTTGTCAAAATACTCGAAATGCTCGTGCTCGGCTCGAAAATTTTTCGAGTAATGAGCAATGAGCAGTTGTGCGAGTGCTCGTTGCTCAAATGCTCGCACAGCTCGAAAATGTATGAGTGAAATCTGAAGCTCTACTGATTACAACACATTTTTTTTGGATAAATCTCTTAGCTTTTTTTATTCTGATATTCATATTCCCACTGAACGAAAGCGCTACTATTTTCAGTGTATAAATTTCACAGGGTTGCTTAAGCAGTTAGGATTTTTTTATACTAACTTCTACTTAAATATTAGAATCTTAATAAAGCTAGTTTTGCTGAAATACGGAGCTTAATTACTTAAATCGCCTCAGTTGGCTAATTGAGCGCCTGTGTGAACAACTTCTAGTTAGTAATGCAATTAAAATTAGAATTCTTGTTTAGGGTGTACAAATTAATTTGTCGCTTTTTTTTGTTAAAAAAATTGTTATTATGGAAAAAATATAAAAATAAATCCATCAAACCCTAACCGGTTTGCAATAGTCGAAAAAGCCTGTAGTCGTAAGGCGCAAGGTCTGTAGAATACAGCGGTTGAGGTGGGCCCTCCTGTTTTGGCGTTTCTAAGTAGTTTTTGACCGTTGTCTTGTTGTAAAATCACTTTGTCATTATTTACGGTCCTTTCTGGCCATTTTTCGTACAATGCACGGCTCACACGTAATAATTGTTGTCGAAAACGAGTTTAGTTTGTTCCATGACTCTTGATATTCCAATAAAGCCTCCAATTCCTCATCTTCAAACTTTTTTAGTTGACCAGGACGATTTTTGTTGTCGCTGCTAAAATCATCACTTTTGAAGCGTCTAAAACACACTCTGCATGAATTATCAGCCGGGACATATTCACCATAAATTTCCACAAGCATTCCATGGGCTTCAGCTGAATTTTTTTTCTAATTAAAATAGAAATTCCAAAATTTTCCGCAAATTCTGTTTATATAACACCAATTCGGACATTTTCGAAGATGTAAACACATTGTTGTTGTCAGAAATGGATGCTGATGCACACTAATAATTATGAAGCCTTCCAAGTGAAATAGTCGGTCACAACTTGTAGGTGGAAATATATTTGGAAAACAGACCGAAATTAATTTGCACACCCAATAAATTGTTCAAATAAGCGTCTAATTAGCCAATTGAGTGGCTGTGTGAACAAATTTTAATTAATAGTTTAAATAAAATTCGAAATGTTGATTATCAGTCATTTTTATAATAAAGTACCTGTGTGAACAAATTTTAGCTACTAATTTAACCAAAAATTATAATTCTTGATAAGTTGTGGAATCAAGCGGCCAATTAAATAATTGAGTGTCTGTGTGAACAGCCTTTGTTATTAGTAATGTATCTAAAAGTTGTCCTCTCGGTGATCCACAATACGGTTAATTAGCTAATTAAGTGCCAGTGTGAACAGCATTTTATTATAATTATAATACAGAATTCGGTCAACTTGCTAACTGAGTACCTCTTTGACTAGCTTTGAATTAAAAATACAAATAAAATGTGATTTTTTGCTGTTCTACCATTCAGGCAATTAGTTAATCGAGTGCCTGTATGAATAATTTTTAATATTATATCGTAAATATAATTTGTCCCTATGATGATAAACCATTCTGTCGATTAGCTAATTGAGTGCCAGTGTGAACATGTTTTTATTTAATAATGTAATTGAATTTAAAGTATTTTATTATAATACAGAATTTGTACACCTAGCTACCTGAGTGCTTCTGTGACCAACTTTGAATTAAAAATGCAATTAAAATTTGAATTGTTGCTAATTAACCATTCGGTCCACTAATTAATTGAGTGCCTGTAGAATAACTTTTTATTTAGTAATGCAATTAACATTAGGATTATGAAAATATTTTTGAAATAATCGGTCAATTAACTAATGATTTATGTGTGTTAACAGGTTTATTTAATAATGCTATTAAAATGGGGATGACCGATAATAATTAACTAAGTATCGCCGTGCTAATGAAGTCACAATAAAAAAATAAAAAAAATAAAAAAAAATAAAAAAATTTGCAGCTTCTAGTGTCCCCGGATTGTCATAAAAAAATTTATTTATGTTAATTGAAATTGCAAAAAACAAAAAAAATTAAATGTTAAGATTAAAAATAAAATAAAATCTTTAAAATTTTCCGTTTTTCCCAGTAGTAGAAAATTTGGTCAAATGCAAGCATTCAGTTATAAAAATAAGACTTTCGTCACTTTCATATGCGTCAATTCATATGTTTATATATATAATCTTTAACAAATATTTCACATTCTGATCTGTAAATGTTTTTTAAGGATTTAGTTAGAAAATATATCTATTTTCTGTATTATTTAAATTTACCCATATTGTGCAAAAATAAACTCCACTCCACCATTTTGCCTAAAGAAAATATTGAAAAATTTCCCCGTCAGTTAGTGAGCAACTCTTTAGGCGTTATTCACCACCAGTTAGGGAAAGTCTACAACTTGCTCTTAACACTAGTACATAAGTGAGTGTTTGTTATTATTATTTTAAATAATATTTAAAAACATTTACATACATAAACAACTAGTAAGTGCATATGTATATACACGTACACAAGTGAACAAACAGTGTACAGTGTACAGTGTACTCCACGTGTTTACTAATATTAGAAGTTTACTTAGAGAAAACAAATTTCCGATTGTAACAACACTTATGCGCACTTCAGTACCTCAAAGTAAAGCGTACAACTCATGTACATACATGGTTTAAGTGTAGTTCTATTGTTTTTTGTACACATACTCGTATGTAAATGTGTCAGAATTGCATTATATATGTTTTACATTTTAAAAAGTAGGAAAGGAGTATAGCGAAATATCCGAAATATCCAACGACAAGTGTACGGTTAGTTTGAAGAAAGTTGTGTATTTAAATATATATATAAATAACATAAGTATAATGTATGTGCGCATATTTATTTTGTGTAGAATACCGTTTTCAAGTAGGCACTGCACTTGTGGGGTGTTTGCATTTTACTACATGTATACTATATTTGCATATTATATACATGTACATATATACACTCATAAGTCCGTACAGCAGCAGACCACATGTGCAAGATTTGGCAGTTTAAGTGAAATGTGGTTGACCTAAGTTATTAAGAACACACACATTTATATGTAACAAGTGATGATGCACTTAAGTAGACTTATTACTTTACTTACTTATATAAAAATGTTTGTTACATATGCACATGTTTAAATTTTTTTTAAATATATATTTTCATAAACATGTGTATATATGTATATACGCCGGACGTCGTAACAGAGACGATTGAGTCTTTTGAAATTAATAAAAAAAAATTCGCAATGTTTCGAAAGTGCAGGGTTGTATTTTGATATCTGTCAAACTTAAATGACAGACGGAACCTGTTTCGTTTTAGTTATATATCAGTCACTCAAGAAAACAGATCGCTTAACAACCTAGCAACGGATTCAAATTGTTGAAACGTACTATGCAAATGGTGGATTCAAACCTGTCCACGTATCAAGCTTTAAGAGGACATTACGGTGCATATAATCGTCCAACTACTCAAGTAATTGGTAAAATTTGATAGAAATTTGTAGAGGCCGGATCAAATATTGTTGCTGTAAGTGAAGGAGTAGCTGAATGACCGAATAAGTCTACTTATTAAGGCTCTAGATTTTGCTCAAACATTTTCGGGCAGTACTAGCATTTGAGCAACGAGTATTCGCTTACCTGCCCATTGCTCATTACTTGAAAATTTTTCGAGCTGATCACAAGCATTTCGAATGTTTTGATAAAAACTTTGACTTTTTTCTCAGGTCTTATAAAATAAACTTTAAATTTATTTATGCAAAGTGCAAAAAGCATTGAAATGAATCGAGCTGCTCACCCTGCTGCGTATTTTGCACTTGGACTTACACCCAAATCCATATAAAGTCCATCTCACAGAACAACTGCATCCATCTGACCATTCACAACGCCGTTGTTATGTCGATTGAGTTCTTGAACAACAGACAATAGACCGTGATTTTTCCAACAAAATTTCCTTCAGCGATGAGTCACATTTCTCACTCGGTGGATACGTAAATAAGTAAAATTATCGCATTTTTGGCTCCCAGAATACTCAAATAAAATTTACTGTCTGGTATGCTCTTTGGTCAGGAAATGTGTTTGAACCTTATTTTATTGAAAACGATAACGGCGAGACTGTCACTGTCAATTCGAAACATTATATTCGTATGATAAGCGACTTTTTTGATATGAAATTGAAGAATACGACTTGGACAATATGGGGTTCCGACAAGACGGTTCCACATGCCACACAACAGCAGAAAAGTAGGTATTATTGCGAGAGAAATTTCCCGGCCGCGGAAACGCTGATCTTAGCAATGTTAATTGGCCACTGAGATCGTGCAATCTGACACCGTTGGACTTTTTTGTGTGGCTACGCTAAAGCCTGTGTTTATATTCCTGAGCACTTGAAATCCAACATTCGTTAAGTTAATGCTGAGATACCGCCCAATAAGTGCCAAAAAGTGGTCTAAAATTAGCTCAAACGGATCGAAGTTTTCAAAAATTCTCGAGGCGCAAAATGCATAACCCTGTAGGTGTAGATTTTTTTGAAGAATTGACGTATTACCCTTGCTCTCCTTCCACCGACGGCATCTGAAAAAAAAAAACACGAACCACTTTGGCTGAAGCCTCATTTAGTATAGAATAGCTTGGAGAGGTCTTTCCCGGTTCTGATTGCGTTTGCAATACTTCTTTTCCAGCTGTGAAGCCAAACTGACAGGATTCAGTCAGTATAATCTTTCACTCAGTATGAGAAAGCTTACTAAATGATGAATGGCGTAGATTGGGAGGTCACGCATTTTATGGATTGGGCAGAGAACACTTTTCGACCGACCATATTTTGCAAAGAAGCAGATCCATGCATATTGTTTGCTCTTCGTTCCAATATTTAAAATATAGCGATTGGTAGGCCATCTTTAAACGAGCCATCGGGTATTGAAATGTCTTTGACATCATCCTCCGGGTATTACGCTTTCACTACCTTTCAGCTGGTTAAGTGTTTCCTCTATAATCTAAGTTTGCTTTGGACATCGGTCATCTGATTACCTCCTGCATATTTGTGTTCCGGTTTGAAACCTTTTGTAAGATGCTGCAACTTGTCACAGAATTTTCGAGCATACACCTGTCGGCCAGTGTACCATGCTGAAAAAGCGTCTTGCTTTATTTTTTAGTTTTCAGTATCTATGCCAACCCGCACATGTCGTGGTCGAACATAAAGCTGTGAGTTAGGCATTATGTGTTCTCTCCATTACAGCTCTTCGTCGAAAAATAATAGTTTCTTTAGTCGCAGTACGTAGTGAGCTTGAAATTCCATGTCACAGCTCTCTTCTATCGAGTTGTTGATGAATGCTCTCGGAAAGCAGCAGTGCAAGCCGAGTAAAAAACCTGCTG
Organism: Neoceratitis asiatica; assembly: GCA_030068015.2. NCBI lineage: Eukaryota > Metazoa > Arthropoda > Insecta > Diptera > Tephritidae > Neoceratitis > Neoceratitis asiatica. The sequence goes on from CM061524.1 coordinate 35,544,433, forward strand.
GCTGTGTGTTGTGATTGCAGTTTTTCGGCGTCAGACCATCTTTGTGTTTGTTGACGGGCGTTCTTTGCTGCACTAAAGAGGTTGTCTATTTCTGCTACGGCAAGATAGTGATACGAGTTGATGTTAAGCTCTCGGAGCGTAAGCACATTTAAAACACTGGAGACATGTCTTCCGCCTGTTACAACATGGTTTTATTGGTTGAGCGATTTTCGATCCTTTGACAGCCATGTAGCGTGATAAATTTGTTTGTGCCGGAAAATTATAATACGGGCAGCGACTAACTCTATCAGCTTCAGCTTGTTAGCCTTCTTTACGGCTAAAGTTTCTGACTGTTGTCATCTTCGTCCAATGTAAGTCAAAATTAAATTCATAAAACACCATTTTAACATCATAACGGGAGTCTGAGCACTGCTGTTGTGTTCTAGATGCTTATAGAAAGCATATTTTAACACATTGTCCTTCTCCTACATTAGGGAAAATCAGCGATAGGTTGAAAATCTTTGAATTGTTGTGAAGTGTGTATAGCTGTTTATCCTTCGAGTGGATGGCAGATCAAGGCGACGGAGTCTAATACCAAATTTGCGCTTCTTTATTTGGCCCATATAGCAATTTCTACAAGAACCTAACTTTTTCTGCCCTTACCGTATATTCTTCATTGCACTACTTGGCTTTAAGTTTTACGAGGATGCCTATTCCCAATTAACGAAACGGAAATTCTTAAAAAGTTTGCTGGAGTCATCATCACAGGGATGTGCTCGCATCCAAAACTTATTTATATGATTCTTCAGTAGAGTATATTTTTTATGTGGTGGGTCCTAAACCATTAGCTCGTCTTCAAACGGATGTTTGTTGGCTATACAGAGGATAAGGTCATCATGGCATGCCTATTTTCTTAAAAAAATTTTTTTTTTTGCTCCAAAGATGTTGTTCGTTATTGAAAGATTTTTCTTAATGTGATATCACAAAGGGCAGCTTTAAGACCTTTAGGCATGCCACAAAAGCGTGACTATCACACCAAAATACCTTGGTCATCCTGAATATATATATATCCGCAAATATATGAAAGTGTCTTGAAGGAACTTATTTGTTTTTGATTTGACTATAAAGAGTTATATATGTCCACACTATAGTGCATTTAGTAATAAATTCATATTCATTTTAACTACATACTTACATACATAAATTTTAAATGTTCGTCATACTAATATCGAAAATTTCAAAATTTATATACTTTCCCTTCAGGCAAAGGCAATTACGAGAAGATTTGTTAAAATTTAACAATAAATCAGCTTGAAAGTAGTGAAATTAATTAATTGGAAATAAAAAGTTAACCTCAGTAAGGAGCTCTTCAAAACCAAAGGAAATCTGTCGCAAAAATTTGTAGAGAAAATTATTCAGCGATAAAAGCGCTGTTATAGAATATTGACAACTCAAGATCTCCATAAGAACTACATTTAATTTAATTTTCTGTTTGAGTTGGTGAAAAAGATAAGCCAGAAAGAAGAAAGGCAAAAGAAATTGTCAAACGAAAACGTCAAACTGTCTAGCGACTGCTCTCCGGCTAATAATTGTCGCCTGCCAAAACGAAAGACGCAAACACAAAAATTGGACATTCATAGCAAAGCGTTAACATAATGTTAAGTTCGCTCGATGCTTTAGCCGGTAAAATATCACCTGGTTCTGGCAAGAATAGTCCGTCCCAGCAGGCCCAACAACACGAATTCAATATACACCAATCCTCGGCAACAAATATTGCGCAGCAGCAGCAACAACAACCACCATCGACAATAGCAGCCACCCAATTACAACAAACACATTCACCAACTGCAAAAGAGCAACAACAGCAACGCCTCAACGGCAATGGCAATGGCAGTCACAGCAGCAACGGATTGGATAGCAACTGCAATAAATTATGCCACATCAATCACAACAACAGCATACATCCGTATCAGAAGCAGCAGCTGTCGGGTCAACAGCATAGCCAACAACAACAACTGCAACAACAACAACAACTGCAACAGCAAAGTATATCGCCGGCGCAACAGCAACAGTTGCAGACATTCTGTCAGCAACAGCAGCAGCAATTGCAACAACAACATGAGCTGTTTCAGCAACAACTTTTGCAGCAGCAGAAATCATTGTTATTACAACAGCAACAAGAACAAGCGATGGAAGAGTCCGACTCACAGCAAGACTTTCGCAGTTGCCTGAAGGAGAAGTGAGTATCATTTAAATGTACATACATACAAAATAAAAAGTAATAATAATACAACTAATATGAGGAGAGAAACAAATTGGCTTCATTTGAACAACTAACCCAATTTATTAACATACACTCATCCATAAACATTATTTTATATGAGCCATTGATATTGATATTTTCTAATTTATTCAGTGCTTGTGAATGATTTTTGGCAAGAGAAAAATATTCAAAATAAATTTTCCTAATAATTACGAGTGAAAATATTGTTGAAACCTTTTTTTTTATAAATTTAGAAGGAGATTTTATTCTTTTTTACCAAGGACGAAGGACTCGTTGAATATTACTGATTTTCTTGGTATTTTTCGTTTTAATTTTTAGTATAGCATAGCTTTAAAGTTACAATAAAAATATTTAATTTTTAAAATTTATTATTTCTCATTTTTATAAATTAGTGAGTTAAAATGAAATGATTTAAAATCAAAATTAAATTGAATTTATTTAAAATAATAACACGGTTAATACTTGATTTAAATTGCCTCACCTAAAAATAGTAAATCTCAAATATGTTCAGAGGAAAAATAATTTTTTTATTAATTTACTGATGTAAAAATTAATTCGGTCCATTTTTTGTGTTCAAAAATTGGGTTCAAATGGATTCAAAGCATTGTCCGTTGAATTCGACTAATTTTTCCCATCTCGATGGTATTTTTTGAATACAATCTATAAAAGATGAGTCGTCTCTTTCCGCAATCCAATCACTGAGACATTTCTCGATTTCTTTGAAAGACCCGAACCGTTGACATCCCCAAATCATATTGCATCCGGCGAAAAGCCAGTAGTTCTTCTGGCTAGCTAAGACCTCCCATTTTGTAGTTCCCAGGTAGTTTTTAATCGTTACAGCCACGAGAGGGCATTGCGTTACCATGTTGTAAAATCAATTTGTTATTCCTTTTGATCGTTACTGGCCGTTTTTCGCGCAATAAACAGCTCGAACGTATTAGTTGTAATTGATAACAAGTTCAGTTGAAGTTTTGCGTTTGGCATGGATCTTGATCCAGTAAAGCCTCCAATTCCTAATCTTCAAACTTTTTTGGTCGGCCTGGGCACTCTTTGGCTTGGACGCCAAAATTATCACTTGTGAAGCGTCGAAATCACTCTCTGCATTACATAGGTTGGCGCAGATTCACCATAAACTTCCACTTTTCTTCCAACTAAAATTGAAATTCCGAAACTTTTCGCACAAATTCGGACATTTTTGAAGAGACAAAACAAAATGTTGTTGTCAGCAGTAGATGCTGGTTCGCACTAATTACTATTTTCAGATGTGAAACCTTCCCAGTGAAATGGGTAATCGCTTCCAAGATTGGCAGATGGAGCCATTTTTTTAGAACGAACCGAATTTATTTGTACGTCCAATATAAATTTTTTATGAACTTTCTCAATAAAAAAAGAGAAATGCGGCCTCCTATTTATAGACCAATGCCCAAGTAATCTTAATACCAAAATGAAAAAGATTATATCAAGCGTCTGACTCCAAAGGAATTCAGACCTATTACCTCACTTCGTTTAGTCTAAATTTTTTTTTTTTTTGATAGCTACATGCGACAAAAATTACCAGAAACCAACAAGCTTATTACAAACCGCCGATACAGTGTAAGCTTGAGAAAGGACATTCCTCCATATAAATGTACGTGCTTTTCACGAAATAGGCCTTAAACAAAAAGTGTTTGACAGAGCATGTGCTACGAAATACACCACAAGAGGCCCCCATCAAGGAGAAGTTTTGTCCCTCTTGTTGTTTTGACCCTCCGGAAATTGAGAACGACTATTATTGACGCGATTCTAAATGATATATTTCAGAATTCACTAAAAATATAAAAATATTGTAAAGAAAGGTTTGAACAACAATTCAGATGCAACCGAAATGCTTTGGAGGTATCAAAATTTATTCATAAACAACCATTACATTCACCTAAATTGACAGTTTGGTGTGGTTTTTGGTCAGGTGGAATCATCGTTCCGTACTTTTTGCGAAATAAAGCTAGTAGTGGAGAGTAGCAGTATAGATCGACGATAACCAACTTTTTCTGGCCACAATTGGAAGAAGTTGATCTTAACAACATCTGGTGCCAACAAGATGGGGCTACGTGTCACACAGCGCGTGCAACAACCGAACCATTTATAAAAACGAAAAAAAAATTTTTTTTAGTTAATTTTTAGTTTATTTTTAATTTTTTAAGGAAAAAAAATTATAAACCACTTAAAATTTATTTCCATTAATTACTGATTAATTTCACTGATTTATTGCAGTTTGATTTTGTGTTACTAAATACATACATCAAACAGAAATTTAATTGTACAAAGCGTGCCAAAAAAATGTATGTGAATTGAAAAATTCCCTTAAGTTTAAAATTGAGTGAGATAAAAATAATTTTGCATAACATAGTAAAAATAAAAGTGCAATTTATATGGATTAGTTTACATTTGGCCCATTATTTACCAGCAACCTGCAGGGATATTCGTTTGCTTATGGGAATAAGCATACTAAAGCTGACTATTCAACCATGCACACTTATACACGCACACATACGTGTACACGACGCTTGTCAAAATAATTAGAAAATTCTATATTTCAACATGAAAGTTGGGTTATTTGTAAACACGCGAGCGAATAAATGAAGTTTTTACAAACATACAAACATGCATGTATGCATACATACATATATATATATGAAAGCAGTGTTTTCAATTAGTATTAATGTAAGCTCCCCTACATAAATATAACAAAAAAGAAGAAGAAAAAATCCCTTGGAATGCAATTTTTTTTGTTAGAAATTGCATAAATCATTAAATATACATATGTATGTGTGTGTAGGGATGTATGTAAATGTGAATGAGCACACGTAACAAATTACTATAAATACTTATTTATGTATGCCGACACCTCTAACCTCACTCACTTACGCTCTTATTTGGTATTGCGGTTCGTGTATAGTTTTATGTTTAGTTTACCAACACGTGAGCTGGCTGTGGTTGCTCATACGACGTGTCGTACCACCACTGAATGCTTGACTAATTTAATGTGTAATAACATTTGACATATTGTTTGTTGCTGTAGATTGTTTTTGATTTGCTTGATTTTTATTTTTGGAGCACAATAAGAGGATAAACGAACACTCTATATATATATATATATATATATATATATATATATGTATATATGCATATGTATATATTTACTTATCACTACTTGTATGTAGGTGGAAATGAATTTACGTGCAAATATGAAAATGCCACAAACCTTTAAGTTTTTACATATCCACAAATGGTTTTGTATACGTATATATGTATATGTGTATATTTTCGTGTAATTGTGTTTATGTTTGGCCACTGTACCCTCAATATTTGGTGCGCCATAAAAACTACACTAATAAATTTAAAGCAAATAAAATGCTTTTCATGTTAGGGCCAATTTCATGTGGTACCTTAGTATCGTGCATATGTGTATGTACATTTGTTTGCACGAGATCCTAGCCACTCAACACACACACATATACAAACGTATGTACTTACGATCAAAGCATATGTGGGTAGTGCGCTGCACTCATAAAACTGGCAGCTGCAAACAAAGGTTGAATTTATTTGCATGTTTGTGTGTACGTGTTTGCGTGTGTGTGTGTGCTCGAGTGTGTTATTATTCTTTTATGTATGTGCTATAAAAATTTATTTCTATTATATTTGTCGTTCTTTGTTTGTTACCCACACCCGCTACTACATATTTACAATGGTGGAAGGAGTAGAGCACTTCAAGGCATATTGCATACATAAATATGCATTTATGTGAAAGATATATGAGTGCATAAATGCTTATGTGTGTTTTATGGTAAGAAATAAGACAAGTTTTATTTTTATAACGGTAATTTGGATATAAAAAGTGAATTGGAATATTAGTATCGGCTGTAGTAAGGGGTAATAAATAATAAAGGTATTTTTACTATTATTATTTGTTTTTTTTTAAATTATTTTTAAAAACACTTTTTTAAATTAAGTTTTTATATATTTTTAATATTGCATTTTTTTATTATGCTTTAAGCCAATGACTTAAGTTCTTCAGTTCATTAGCTTGCGGCCATTTATTTGGTTGTTACATCAGATTTTTGGATTTTTTCCTTATATACCGATGATTCCACCAGACCAAAAACCACACCAAAGTGTCAATATAGGTGAATGTAATGGTTGTTCGTGAATAATTTGCGGATTTTCTTCGCACCAGAATCGACAGTTTTGTTTATTTACAGCACCACTCAGATGAAAGTAAGCCTCATCGAGGAAGATGATTTTCATATAAAAGTCGTAACGGTTTTCAAGTTATTTCAAGGCAAAATTAGCAAATTCACGACGTTTACGGTGGTCTAATTATGAAATTGTAAACATTACTGATGAATACAATGAAAAAAATTACACATCATGACATTTTAAAAAGGGCCAAAACGACACTTAGAAGTCATTTCTTCCCTATTGGAAAAGCCTCTGGTTCCTTACACTCAATTTAAATATATTTTTTTTATTCTGATAACTATCGAAACCTACTTAACATTCAACTTCAATATTATTGAAAAATTTTAGTGCTAATATCAAGCATGGAAGCTTTTGCCACTTATACCAAGTCGGGGGAATATTTTTTTTGTTTTCGAATCGGCTTCGTAACCATTGTACTGGCAAAACAGTTGCTTAAAGTTGTTATCAATACGGTTTCGGCCAGTACAGCGTGAGAGGTCGCCACTTTTAATAATTCTGAATTTTCCGTTTTTAGAGCTGAGAAATTGAAGCTGGTTGTCCACATACACTTATGTGAGGGAAGTTCTTTTGTGTTTTCTTTGCTTATTAGTTTCGCCGTGCTTCATTCGACCAACGATCCTACCCACTGTGGTAATAAGAATTCGTAGTCAGTACAAAATTCCAGATGATGGCTTTGAGACGACATTATTATATATTATTTAACCTTATCAATTTTTGTAGACTGTATATTCGCCTTAGCAATTTCACAATGCTTAGCAGAATATGAAATTTTCTATTTGGACGAAAAATAATGCCTTTGGTAGGGTCTGAAAGGGAATAGCTCAGCAAACTTTTCTGCAAGGTGAAGGAAAAGCAGTTGTTTGAAGGTTTATGAGTCTGTTTTCACTGATTTCAATCTTTCAGTTTAGGATAGTGTACTTTAAGTTCGAAAAGATCTCCCGAAAACGAGTTTGAGGTATGCCCATTGGGATTACGTTTTATGAATATAATAATTATTTCTGATAAGGGCGCGTTGCAAAACTTTTGAATCTCAGCCATGCAAACACGAGAAAATTCAGAAATTTTTTTAGACGATTTCATCTACACTTCCAGTGAGTAGCGGTTTTAAAGTAACTGAATGCTACAGAGAGAGAATACAAGTATCCCTCTAGTATTTGGGAGCACGTTATAAATACACTTAGCGTTGTGATGAGCTTGGCTCTGATTAGGGGAGTTGAGCCAAATCTGTCATTTATAGAATACTTACTAGTAATGTTTTATTCCATAGACAACCTACAGCAAATTAAAATAGTGCTTTCTAAATGAAATGAAAATATACCGCATAATATTTTCTGGATTATTTCGATAGTAATATATAAACGCAAGAAACTCTGCAAGATACCAGCATATCATAATGATTGCTCTTCTCTCACAACGAAATCATATCTTCTATATTTTATCTCATTCTTCTCTTTCTTCTCTTTCAACAACTTTGCTTCAATGACGATGTAAGATGATAAAATGTTTTTTTTTTTAATTATTGATATTTATAAGGTTAACAGCAAGATGTGCTATATCTAAGATCTAAACTATACTCTACTTCGTTTTTCAATACTTTACCGTCTCTACCAACAATTAGGTTATAAGAGGGTTGCACGGGATATGTCAACCTCGAGTCCAGTTAGGTTAATTGCACCATTTTGATATCTTATCGCAAGACCTTAATATTCCTGCTATCAGATCTCATTGTTACGTTCAAGCCATTAGGTGCTCTCAATGAAACTACTTATCCTTGTTTGGACAGATATGCTAGGTTTGGCACTATATTGATTCCTGGTATTCTATATTGCCTTTATGGTAGAACTCAAAAAGACAATGAAAAACTGTTCCATATTGCCTTCTGGTTTTCGTCCGAGACGATGGCTGTTAGAAAGCCGACCCATTTCAAATATATACTCTCCGTAGAGCCAACCGAACGCTATTTTGCCTGCAAGTCTATATTTTTACTTTTTTTAGAGCTACTTTTTAGGTCTTTAGTGCTTGCACTGCAATAGTTGGATGAAATTAGCTACGCCGTCTTAGAGGTTTGGGTGGATTTCCATCAGTTCTGAGCTATTTGTTCAAATTGTACGCAGTGAAGCACCTGCTGCTATTGACTCTGCTTTGGAGATGTCAAGACCTAAATATAATTTACTTTTAATAACTTTGTCTATGTGGGTAGTGGAGATTGCGTAATTTATTAAACAAAAGGCTCGTAAGAAAAATTGGGTCGATCTCACTGGCCAATTTCATCAAAAATAGATCATTTTCATTGCAAGCTATAAGAATTATAGCGATCACTAACCAAGTAAGTCTGTAAAATCTCTACTCTATGGATTCGAAATCCATTCAGATAAGTGCAGGAATACACATATGGCGGGAAGCAATAATCCAGAGCAATCGATGTGGAAGCATCCCACCCTATCACTAAACTTCACTATCCTTCGACTTTGATTCCCTTATAAATTTCATAAAATAATTTATCTTGATAGCTGCTATTTTAGACAAATCATCGGAATAGCAGCTCCGAGATATCAGAAATTGTCTTTGCCAAACGCAGAGCAGTTACATAAGAGATGAAGGACCGTTTCTTCCTCCTCATCGTTCTTGCAGCTTCTGCAACATCTTCTAAAAGGAACATTAGCCTCGCTGCACGTCGTCCTGTCAAGCAGTAGCTTGTTAGGACTCCTATAACCTTAGAGATGTTCTTCCTTTTAAGAGAGTATATTTCGCGTGACCTTTTTCTAACCCTCTTCGCCCAAGTTTTTCTAGATATCCTGTATATAGTAGTGTGATTGCATCTTATCTTTGCCTGCTTATAAGTAAATTATTTAAGTAGAAATTTGCATTTAGCAAGAGGCATACCAATGCGTTCTTTGCTGGAAAGAATCTCCTTGGTCGTGCCTTGACTGACAAGTTTACCTGCCTTGCAATTTCCCTAAATATCTCTGCAACCAGGAATCCAAATGGGAGAAACTGCTCTGTATTGCCATCTCCTGTAGAGGTCGAACCAAGCGACTTAATCGCTGCTTGGCTGCCGCTGAAAATAAAGATATTTTTGTTTAGTTTAGTTTAGTTCCAATACAGTCTGCAATATAATGGCAGAAATCTTAGCCTGGAATATAATGCAATTGTAAGGTAGCCTGGAAGATAGCTGAAGAGATGGATTTCATGAGATAATCGTTAGTTGTAACCAGAGTTGAGTAGCAGCGATCTGTACTGTTATTATTAACCGTTATTTTTTCTCTGATTTAGTTCTCTTAGGCGAAGATGTAAGATGTTGAGGATTACATTTAAGGATTACATTTAATCATCGCAGCTCATCGAATTTTGCTTAGGACAAGCCCCATCTCTTACCAATAGTTTTTTTCACGCATAGAAGACAATGGGGGCTTTCTCATAGCTACTTACTTCATAAGCTCAAACAGTTCTTGTCAAAAGAGAATTGACCGTGACATTCCAAAGCATGGAAGGGAGGACGCCACCCGAGGCTTTCCTCTACTTACGTAAGTGTACACCTGGCAGCCTCCCAGACTCGCGGTTACTGCTCTACACAGGAGTAGTTGATTTATGAATTCAACCAGTGGGGGTTTTACCCCTTGGTCCTCCAAGGCAGTTTTAACAGCATCCGGTAAAATATTTTTGAAAGTTTCCTCTATGTCAAGGAGGGCAACTAGACAGTATTGCTTTCATTAAGAGGTTTTCCAATAAAAGAAATTAGCCCGCGCAATGCAGTTTCGGTTGATTTCCCTTTCTAATGGGCATGCTGATCATTTGAAAGCAGCATTTTTTCAATTGTTTGAGAGAGAAAATTTACTACAATCTTTTCTAGTGATTTAAAAGCGAAGAAAGATAGGCTTATGGACGAGGTCCTTTGGGCTACTGTGGGTAGACCTACCGGCTTTGGGGATGAAAACTGCCGAGATCTGTCTGCTTGTCATTGGAACGCAGTTATATTTTAGACCGGCATCCGGTACATGTGCTTTTTAATGCTTGAAAGTTTCAGATAGATAGTTTGTGAAAAACTCGCTGGAATTTGTGAGTTTCCAGAAGAGTGGGTGTGGAGCAGAAGTTCAGTGGTCTCCCTTCCTGTCGTTGTGGAAGATCTATTTTCTTTTCTGCAAGAAGTCTTCATTGTTTGATAACCTAGATAGGATAGATTTCAACCTTACAGTCTCTACTTTGCTCTCAATCCCACTGCAAAAACCTCTCCATGAGGATTTCGTCGCCCACTTTAGGGCTTTTTTGTGAACTTTTAGTTTTTCTTTGTATGTTTCCCAATGCGACTCTTTAGATAGTCTCTTGGATTTGTTAAAGAGTTTCAAGCAAAATTTCTTCCGTTTCGGCTTCCGTTTACCCCGTGGTATTTAGAAGGGATATGCGCGATGCACGGCTTTTGAGCAAGCTGTAGGTTCTCAAAATCATCAACATATGATGAATTATTTCAGGCAAAAACTGTTTCTTACTATTTAAACGGCGACTGATAGGCTAATGACATATAATATTAATGATTTTTATCCGCAAAAATTAATAATAATATTTTTTTTATTCTCACATGTACATCATCCTCCACCAATTCTACCATTTTCCTATGCTCACATACTTTTTTCGAATTAATTTACTTGCCATTAAAATGCCTAACGGCATACTCCATTAGCATTGCCGGTAAAATAATCAACTCGTAAATAATACATACATACATAACTACAAATGCATGAGATTATGCGGTGTAGTACAAAAGTGAGCAAGAGAAAAAAAAATATCGTAAAAAAATGAAAAAAATACCGACACGTAAAACGCACATCAAACATTGCCCATAAAAATCGCAAATGAATTTTTCATAAAATAATCAAAATAAAAAGTTGACATCGACAATGACAATGGCAGTCGTCAAAGTCCCGCAACCGTCTGATGTGCCTGTGAGCCTGTGAGCGTGCAAAGCTTTTTTTGCTATTGCAGCAGCAGCAGCATTGTAACCACTAATGTGAGTGTCAACAGCAAACCATTTGCATAATATCTAGATCAGACTGCCAACAACGCGCATACGACCGACTCACACACATATGTATATGTATATATATATATATATATATGTATGCAAATATATAGCGCACATCCATATGGTCGGTCATAAGCACTAGAGCACACAATAAGTACATATGTACATAGGAATATATATAAGCATCATTTTAATGTTGCTCTGCATTTTCGCCGGCTGAGCTGTCTGTCTGTCTGTCTGCCTATTTTCCATCCAACTGACTTTATGTTCTACAAACAACCAGTAAAAATTTAAACATAAATATGTTTGTACATACATATATACAAATACAATTGACATTCTATATATACATATATATGAATTTGCAAATGTTTGTCTGTATGTTTAAGTATATATGTATGTGTGTGTATGCAAATAACACGGAGTTATGCAAATGTATCGCCTGGCACCACCGGTTAACTGATGAGGAAGCTGTTGACTGCCGGCTTTTGTGAGTGTTGACTATGTGTACATATGTATGTATGTATGTAAGCAAGTATGTTAATAATACTACACACACTCATATATAATTATGATTATGAAGCTGATACGTTGGTGATGATGATTATACTTGCGATTGCGTAAAGCGTAAATGCGAGTACTTGTTTGAATGGCGCAAATGAGTTCAGGAAGGTCATAAGCGCCTTTATTGTTGCTACTTCTTTTTGTCCAAGTGGCTGTTGTCAGGGATGTGTTTGTATTTCCGGTACCCGTCCATTGATGTTTGAATGAATGGTGTTCTTTTTTTTTAAAGGATACTCATAAATAATAAAATTAAAGTTTTGAGCAATAATTTTTCTTTATTTCATTTGAAGTTTCATAAGCTTAATTTTTGGAGAGTTTTCTATCATTGTGGTAGCTAACTACCTAAGCTAGAATATCCAATTGGTTTTGAAATGAGTTTAGGTTAGGCTAGGTTGAAGTGGCTGCTGCGTATCAACTCACCTAGGATATCAGAAGTGGTGATACCACTAAGCATCCCATCAGCTCCAAATCACTATTCAAACCCACGTATGGAGTTGGCAAAACAGAGCAACGTTGCCATCCCTAGAGACTTCAGCCTACTCCATCAAAAAAATGCTGGACATTAACAAAAGAAGTGTCTTAATGTTTCCGATTTTTCCTCCTCTCTACAACTCCTGCAGAAGTCGTTTGATGGTATGTTCAGCCTCTCTGCGTGTCTATCTAATAGCTGACATATCGTAATAAGACGCAACGTTTTAGAAATTTCATTCCTTTTTGGTGAGATAAGCTCTCTCGAGACCTTTTTTATTCCGTGCCGGCAAGAGTTGAGACTCATTTATGTTGAGCTGTATATGCTGTGAAAAAATCTCTTGTAGTGTGTTTACAAGTGCCGTTCCTTGCAAACTCGTCCGTCATCTCCTTACCCGGTGTGTTACTGTGTTCTGTCACCCTACCAGATTTAGAGAGTGCCTAGACCTGCCTTGCTATCGAGAAGATATATATATACAGTTCGCAGAGAGCATAATTAGACATAGACAATTAACAGCCTCATGTATAGCCATCAGTTCAAAAATACTGCAGTGATCCGGTATCTGCAGATCTCAAGTTACTTTGACTAAATTCAATTACCGAGCCTGCTATCTAGTTTTGACCAATCCGATAAAAGTGGATCAAGTCTGGAGCAAGCCTACCCCATTGGGTTCAATCCGAAATTAACAAGTTATAGTCGTTCGTGAAGTCTTGAAGGTTATGCAGAACTCCCTAGCTCCTAGCTTCGTAATGCTCCACTGATAAGGTGCTCATCTTTACATTCTTTTAAATTTAGATTTTCTCTCGAGTTTTGGCCACCAGTGTGAATCACCACTTTAGTTGACATGTCCCTTTTCGCCCAATCGCACGTTTGCAAGGATATAGAGAATAGTGTTCCCACCTAGCTAAATCGAATTTTCTTTAGTTTATTCCACGTTCCCAAACCAATCTTCTTCACACAATCGCTCAACCGGCTTAAGGTAGGCATTCTCAAAGATATTGTTCGAGTGTTCATCTTGCCTACTCTTTTTACACTTTGCAATCCACCCTGCATCCCAACATTTCACTTGTAAGTTTTAAGTACGTTGAAAGTATTCCATGACTGCAAGCGTACCTCGACGATTGACTAATTGTTGATGATAGTCTTTTTGATGAGCTAAACCCTTACCTCGAGATTATGACATGTATTCTTCTAGTACCGTACACCATGAAAAATTACATTGAGGTTATGAAAGCAAGATGTGGCCATGATAGTAACTGGGATTTCAAAATCGTTTACTCTCAACTTATTCCCATCTATGGCGATAACTCCTAGAACTAGTCCTAACAAAGAAAATGTGTACTTTTGTTGCTCGAAATCTGCTCATATTTCTCTGCATAATCTGCGTCAAGAACTGTCACTCTAGTATTTCAAAGGCCTGTGGTCCTGGCGAACCACTTATTACACGGTGCCTTATCTTGATGAAACCGAACTTTTTCTTTGACATTGATTGACAGTCGTTTCTTTTCGGCAGTCATCCGAGTGGACTGCACACGATGAACCCGCTCTAAAGCATGGTTGAATAAAATAGTCGGCTCGCAAGGTTATGGCGTCTGTAAATTGGGATGCGCATGGAATAATTTTCATTGACTACCTTGAAAAAGGAAGAACCATCGACAGCGACTATTACGTAGCGTTATTGGATCGTTTGAAGGACGAAATCGCTGAAAAACGGCCGTATTTGAAGAAAAAGAAAGTTGTGTTTCACCAAGACAATGCACCGTATTCTCCATATCTGGCACCTAGCGACTATTTTCTGTGCTCAGATCTCAAAAGAATGCTCATTGGAAAGAAATTTTCGTCGAATGAAGAGGTGATCGCCGAAACTGAGGCCTATTTTGAAGCAAAGGACAAATTGCACTACAAGAATGGTATCGAAGAGCTGGAGGGTCGCTATAATCAGTGTATCACCCTTGAAGGGAACTATGTTAAATAAAAGAAATACATTTTTCAATTTACAATTTACCTGTTATATGTATGCGCCTACACATATAGTCTTTTCCGCAAGTGGATTCAAGCGTTGCTATGGCGCTCTAAATCGAACCCAGTCAGCAAACTCCCAATTATATGGGCTATAGTAATGCGTAGTACTTTTCAAAAAACCAACAACTATAACAACAAAAACTATTTCTGACATCAATAAACTGACGAATCGAAAGCAATACAATTTGGCATTTTGCACGAGATTATTGAAAATGTACGGGTATGTATGTATTGCACAAGTATCTGCCATTCCATTAATATTTAGACAGGCATAAGTCCTGCAGCATTTATTTTGCTTCATTATCCCTTTGATTCTTTGAGCGTTGCTTACTTTTTCCATTATCGGCTGTTTGATGTACATTTTTGCACTCGCCCCTTTGCGCTCTTCATGCCATGACTATATCAGCAGTAGCAGTAAAATAGCAGTTGATTTTGCTACAACAGATTGTTGCTTCTTCTTGTTGCGCTCTGTTGCTTTGCTACTGCTAAGGCAATTCAGTGTCTAAATCCCGACATTATCCTGAGGATTCTTTTTTCCACTTTTACGCTTTATTTACGCTTTCGTGGTGGTGGTGTGTGGAGAGCGGCTGAAGGGGTGGGGTGGGATTAGTATGATTTTTATCCATTTAGCTGTGTGTGCAATTGTGGCTGTGGCTAACCAGCAGTTCGTTCGTTGGTTTGAATTCCCTCTGTATTATTTACTAATGCTTGATTTGCGTTCGCCTTTTTTGTTTTTTGAAATATTTTTTTTCTTTTATTTATTTCTTTGTTGCTTTTTGATTTCAACTAAATATTTCCCTTCGGTGCGGGTTTGCTGCGCATATTTGTGTGTATATGTGTATGTATGTATGTATATTTTGTTAATTTTGCTTTCCAATTTGTATTTTTTTGCAAATCTTTTATTTTTTTTTTGCATTGTTTTTTGCTCTTCAAAGTTAAACATTTAAAACTCTTGTCTGCAATTCATGTTCACTTGCAATTGTTCAAAATACACAGAAAAAGACACAGAGAGAGAAAAAACAAACAGCAACAAAGCGAGTAGAATCTTACTTGCCTTATTGCCCTTTTGTACTCGTTGAGCTTACTTCGAACAAGTGTTGCGGCAGCTATTGAGATTGTTTTCATCTTATTGCTGTTGTTGCTGTTGTTGCTATTTTTGCCTTTTGTTTCACCCTAAGGAGTTGAGCCAACACTTTATATGCTACAGCGTTGTTGTTTGTTGTTGATATGCTAAGCTGACGCGCGCGTTTTACTTATCGACTTTCCCTTCACTCTCTGCTGTATCCACTTTTCCAGCTTTTCTTGCAATTTAGCTACCATATCGATCGATCCGTTGCTATTTTACGCCACTCACGCCAAGATTCAACTCATTGCTAATATATAACCATGTGCCACGTTTGTGTGTGTGTGTGTGTGTGTGTGTGTGTGTGGGTGTGTGGGTGTGTTTTCATGTGTCGTAATCCAAGCATTTGAACTTTTCTTCATTTACCATTTGCCCTTTTCGTGGCCAATACTACAACAGATTTGTTTACGATTCCTCTTTTGTTGTTTTTGTTGTTGTTTCAGTTAGTATTGTGGCAACCGTTTCTCATACCTCGTGCATTTATCGCTGTTGCTCCCTTCTTATGTGATTTGTTCCTCTTTTTATTGCTTAGTTGCCATTTTTATTTCCTTTGTTCTCTATGGTGTTTTGTTTCTTTTGTAGATTTGCCTAAATTGTATTTGTTCCTGCTTTTCGCACTCTTCTCGCCGCTTAAGTATTATGATATTTGTTATCGTATTATCTGTACTTCTAGCTAATACTCCACAAGAGCTTGTTTTGTTTTTTGCTGTTTTCGAGCTCAATATGCGGATTAAATTTAATTAGTAACATGCACTTTTCGAAATCTGAGTGTAAATTGTACATCAAAAATAGGATTGTTTCAAGTGAGTGGGGAGTGCCAATTTCGTGTTCAATTCAAATATTTGTAGATTGTTGGAGAAGACGTTAGTGCTCGTGTTAGTTGGTTGAGATATCAACTATTATTAGCAAAACTACGAGTATTAATAGTTTACTACCTTGATTTTGATTATTTTATAAAAATATTTACCTTTTGTGAGTAAATCTGTCTGGAATTCTTAACTAAAACTTAAAAGCGTATATAAAGGGTGTTTTTTTATAGAGGTATAGAACTTTAAGTTGCAATAAAACAACGATGGATTATTCGATTGACATGAATTTTATTTAACCGAAAGATAATCTTGTGGCATTACATTTTAAATATGATTTCTGGCATATGACCGCCACGGCTGGCGCGGATGTAGTCCAATCTGGACATCCAATTTTCGATGACTTTTTCCAACATTTGTGGCCGTATATCGGCAATAACACGGCGAATGTTGTCTTCCAAATGGTCAAGCGTTTGTGGCTTATCCGCATAGACCAATGACTTTACATAGCCCCACAGAAAGTAGTCTAGCGGTGTTAAATCACAAGATCTTGGAGGCCAATCCACAGGTCCAAAACGTGAAATTAGGCGGTCACCAAACGTGTCTTTCAATAAATCTATTTTGGCACGAGCTGTGTGACATGTTGCGCCGTCTTGTTGAAACCACATCTACTGGACATCATGGTTATTCAATTCAGGAATGAAAAAGTTAGTAATCATGGCTCTATACCGAACACCACTGACTGTAACGTTCTGGCCACCATCGTTTTTGAAAAAGTACGGACCAATGATTCCACCAGCCCATAAAGAGCACCAAACAGTCAGTTTTTCTGGATGTAACGGTGTTTCAACATACACTTGAGGATTAGCCTTTCAACCGGAAGTGCGCTTCATCGCTAAACGAAATTCGCTTATGAAAATCGGGCACAACGGTAATCTCGTTTTGGGCCCATTCGACGAATCTACGACTTACTTGATGATCGTTTGGCTTCAATTCTTGCACGAGTTGGATTTTGTAAGCATGCAAACCAAGATCCTTCCGCAAAATCTTCCATAAAGTGGGTGGACACAGATCCAATTCCTGTGCTCGATGGCGGATGGACTCATTCGGGTCTTCCTCAATGCTACGCTCTACAGCAGCAATAGCTTCTTCTGTATGCACCGTACGGCATCTCTGGGGATGCGAGTTATCAATAAGAGTAAACGTGGTGCGAAAACGTTCCATGGTTAATCGAATTAACTGCACTGATGGACGATTTTGTCGACGATAAAATGGACGTAGTGCGCGATACGTTTTCCGCACAGAACCATTATTTTCGAAATAGAATTGCACTATTTGCAAGCGTTGTTCTGGCGTGAGTCTATTCATGATGAATTGCCAAACCAAACTGAGAATAAATCACTTGACAGATGTTAAATCGGTCGCCATCTTGAAAAGTAATGCCAACTTAAAGTTCTAGACCTCTATAACAAAACACCCTTTATATATATATATATTTTTTTTTGATGAATAAAAACTAACGTCAAATATCATCTCATGACTTGTCGCTTGTTAGTATATATCCAAGTAATATTTTTACATATCCTGAGCGGAAAGCTAAAAATAAATATATCCAAAAGAAAGATCATAATCCATAGCATTCCCACAAAGGGAGGGATCTAGACCTTGTTCTATGCCACCACCGAACGGCTGATGGATTTTTAAGAGGAGATTTTATTTCATGTCAAATACTTTCGAAGGGCCTGATATTCCCTATAAAAGGGCGACCAATATTAAAAAAAATTAACTTAATTCTTGTTAATTAAATAAATTTTCAAATTATTAAAAACGTATTTGATTTGGCATTGTCATAAAGAAATACATCAAACTTTCTATTAAACAATTCTGAACGATATTGTAAGCTAACATTAGAGCACAGATTTGACCGTCAGGTGTCAGGTTGTAGCACCTTATAATGGATAATTCCCTTACAATCCCACTTTACTATCAGCATACCTTTGTTAGCCGTCCATGCAGGACTTGAAGTCGTTTGTGGAGCCTTACTAGTCATTAATAATTTCCTAATATTTAACCAAATTTTAGCGCCCGTGCTGAGTCCCTTCAGAACCAACCCTGCGGGTTAGGGGTTCAAGAATTTACCCGCGGTAAGGCATACCTTTCGTAAGAGACGACTAAAATCCAATAGTTCCCGCGACAGTCGAGTCCCTATACCGGAACGACCCAGATTTTTATCCGGCCAAGGACTGTCAATCCCGCAATATTCCCCGTACCCCAATTTGGGGAATTTTCTGCGGTTACAATAACAACAACAAGAGTCCATTCACTAACTTGTTTGTGTATCCAGGCTCTCTTCAATGCCTAATGACTTCGTTATCTTCTAACAACTTGCATGCCGTCGTTGTCTAATCAATTGCAAATTTTTATCGGTAACCCCATATATCTTTGATGTCAAAATTTTCGGACCGAATCAAGCAACCAACTTATGGGTTCTGCCGTTCACTCACAGCAATCTTGAAGTAAACCACACGAGTTTTTCAGCACGCTTTTGCAACGCTTTTACTTTTTTGTAATATGAAAGCATCGCATAGAGTATTTGTTTTTTTTAGAAATTTCTCTCATTTTCAATTCAAACTAATTTTCACGAGATATTACCTGAAATGTCAGCTTACAAACACTTGTTAGTTTTAACGCATTAGTGTTACTTGAAATAAGAGTATCAACCCCATCTAGTGACAGAAGCCGCAGTTACCTTTTTTTCTTAATTTTAATCTTTTTAACTTTCTTAATTATATTTACTTTATACTGTCATTATCATATTTCATTTATTTGAAAAAAAAATCCGGCTTAACATTTTCATACAGGTGGCTGTATGTTGTTGATTGAAATTAATTAATTCACGCCACAATCTACTACTAACTTTTGACAAGTTAATACAACTAACGTATCTAATAAAAAAGTATTTGTTTCGATCGAAAATCAAAGATCGGTCGAGTTGTTCTTGAGTTCTATAAGTTTATCTTAAAAGTGGAAAGAGCAATGTCTTCTTGCCAAAATTTCTACAAGAAACAAATTTCTCTGTTCCCAGTTTCTTATGGCAAATTCGTTTCTCTAGATAAGTACCATGGTGTGGATATAATTATTAGTCGATTTTGCTCATCTCCAAAGATATGTTCTCATAGATGAACAGACAAAAGAAATAGCAAGCAGACATACCTCGGCTGATAACTGAGTGGCTTTTAAACGTGAGAGACGACACTTTCATTTAGTTGGTAATGCTCGTTGTACAATTTGATTAGCAAATTCGGTTTTGTCAGATAATTTAAAATGTGTTTTTTTACTTTGGTGCTAGAACTCTCTCATTCTATTGAATATTTTCGAAGCCTAGCACCCAGGTTATGAGATAACGAAAAACTCTATGGTACGAGAGTTGTAGCCGCAGTAGCACAAAAATCCTCAATGGCTTTTCGCCATTCACCCTGAGACAGAAAGATCTACAGGAACTGTTCGCAGGTCGTAAATTGAGTTGGTATAAGATAGGCGTATAAGTACTCAAAAGCATGAATAACATTTGTAAATAAATTGAACTACAAAAAAATTCCCTAAAGAAGAACACTATGAAAAAGAAAATTGTCCGATTTTCACAATTTCGATCTCAAATAGAGGAAAAAAGCTTACGAATATTTAAGTAAATATTTTCCCATTCGAAATATCAGATTAAGAGTTACCAGAGTCTCTTAGCCTCTCAAATTGGTAAAAAAAATTTATTGACGTGCTATTATTGACTCAGACACGGAGGGGTTGACATTCAAGGGCGACAGAAATGAGAAAAAGAAAGATGTGCTATCTTCGGTCATGCTGAAGTCTTTATACCTCTCATGAACATAAAATTGTATGAACGTGAAAATGTATGTACATGAAGTAATAGCGAAAGCGATTTCTATTAGAGCTCCAGATTTTCCTAAAATATTTTCGAGCATTTTGACATTTCTATGATTTTAAATTTAGTTATGCAAAGTGTAAAAATCATTAAAAGTCTAAAAAACTGGAACGAGTATCGAGCTAGCATGGAACTCTGCTCGATATCCGAGAGCTCTAGCGCCTACGCCAATTATGAAGAAGAGAAAAAGTAGAATACTTTTTGTTTTAAGTTCAATAATAACTGCATACGTCTCGTGTGTATATTTGTAATTTTTCCAAATTTTTTGTACTCAACATTTTTCTCTTATTTGGCAATTCACACCCTCCCACGGGTACACGCCTTATCACATCCTAACATGCAATAATTTTACCAAATGTTGTTTAACACCCGCGTTTTAACCTTAACTTAGTGCTACGCTTTGGTGATTTTTAAATTTCACCAAATTGAACCTACACACATACCTGCATACATAAAAATACAAACTTTTATTTTCAATCAACAGCATCCGTAGCCAGAGAAATAACAACAGTGTGTAACAACAACAACAGAAATAATAAAAGAAAGCAAATTTACTGCTTTTAGTAAAACAAATCGATTGGGACTGCACACGAAATACCCTCGCATATCTATAGTACGTACATATGTATGTATGTATCTATTATAAGTAATATATATACTCATTTATTGTTGGATGTATGTAATAACAGCTATTGTTTCGAAGTAGCGGGATGTTAAAACATTTTTGTTTTTTGTTTTTATTTTTTTTTTGTTTATTTAACTTTCAGCACGTCCATTTCGGTGCGCATCATTTGTTGTTGCTGCCCAGTGTTAACCAGAAATCAGTAACTAATCGCCTAGCAAATAAGTTGGCACAAGTGGCTGGTACCGTCTGCACGAAAAAAAAGAAAAGCGCCTCAGAGGCATAGAAGCAAAAGTATTCAAAAAAATAATATATATATATATATATATGTACATATATATATATATATATATATATATATATATATATATAAATATATATATATATATATATATATTATATACATATATAACGGATGACCCATTTCGAAGTTCCCTATTTTTTAGAGAAACAACTCCGAAAATTCAAATTTAATGGAGAATGTTTATTATCATTCGAAAGAACATTCTTTTGCATTTATTATTTGAAGATTATCTCTTTGAAATGTTAGCCGTGGTCACGTCTCAGATAGTCCATCTGTTGAGTCCAATTTTCAATGACTCGTTCCAGCATTTCTACTGATAACTGGCGAATTGGTGGCCACTCGACCGGCCCAAAACGTGGAATTATCTGCTTACCGAAGTGTTCTCGCAATAAATCCATGGATTGATGCGATGTATCGGAGGTGGCGTCGTCTTTTTTGGCATTTATTTCTTGAAGTTTATCTCTTTCAAATGTTCGCCGCGGCTACGTCTCAGATGCTCAATCCGTTAAGTCGAATTTTCGCTGACTCGGTCGAGCATTTCGACTGGTAACTGGCGAATGACACGCATGATGTTTTTCTCCAAGGCCGGAATCGATGCGGGATTGTCCGCATAGACTTTAGACTTTACCTATCCCCACAGGAGAAAGTCTAATTTTCTGCTCACCAAAGTGTTCTCTCAATAACTCCATTGATTGATGCGATGTGCGGGAAGT
The DNA here is from genome assembly GCA_030068015.2 of Neoceratitis asiatica. Taxonomy (NCBI): domain Eukaryota; kingdom Metazoa; phylum Arthropoda; class Insecta; order Diptera; family Tephritidae; genus Neoceratitis; species Neoceratitis asiatica. The sequence continues at coordinate 35,566,512 of CM061524.1, forward strand.
GGCACCGTCTTGTTGAAATCAAATGTCGCGGAGATCACGAGCTTCAATTTCAGGCATCAAATAGTCGGCTATCATGACGCGATAACGGTCGCCATTGACGGTTACGTACTCCCCGGCATCATTTTTGTAGAAGTATGGACCGATTATTCCACCGGCCCACAAACCACACCAAGCCGTTGTTTTTTCTGAAGGAAATGGCAGCTCTTGAATCTCTTCAGGTTGCTCTTCGTCCCAAATGCGACAATTTTGTTTGTTTACATACCCATTGAACCATACCCATTGGGTGGGCCTCATTGCGGAACAAAATTTTTCTGGAAAACGTCCTACGCTGTCAATTTAAGATCTCGACGTAAAATGCGCCAAGTAGTTTCATACGTAAGTCCGAGTTGCTGCGAACGGCGCCGAATCGACTCTCCACGGTCTTCGTTTCTTCATTGCGCGCTAGGCGTGTATTACCCAATTCGGTCGAATATTATCCAGTAATAAATGCTGGGTCTCAAGATGGTGAATAGTACGCTCAGTTGGCCGATTATGTTGACCATAAGTTGAGCGAAGCGCGCGAAACATATTCTTTACGGAACGTGAATTTTCGTTATAAAGTTGAATGATTTGTCAACGTTGTTTTTTCCATGATGAAATGCTATACAATACATTCGAAGTAGCATACCTACCGATTTCGGTTGAGTTATATTGATTAATGTCTTGAATATTCGATTTTGAGTCTAACGGGGACTGGAAAGTAAAACTTCAATATGAGAGTAAGGATTGCACCCATCATCATTTCGCGTTCATACTGGACCACAGAAATTAAAAGTATCAAAGGTTTTCGATTGCTGTCCATCTGTCCAGTGGTTTCGTAAATATAGTGTTGCCACCCTCGCCGGTATTTTCTTGCGACCCTCATATATCTTCATTCTATGCGATCATCGCTCACAAATATGACTTTAATTGCATGTTTATGTCTAAACTAAGTTTCACCAAAATAGCTCAGTCCGTACTTGAGTTATCGTGTAGACAGATGGACTGACGGGTGGACGTACGTGACTAAATCGGTTTGTTTCGTCATTCCATTAAGCTTAATATACATGTATGTCCATATCTCTATTATTTTATGCCGTTACGCACAACCGTTAATCTTACAAGTATAATGTACTCTCAGCAGTCTAACTGAGTATAAAAACATTAAACAACAAAAAATTAAAGGTGTTACAAAAATTATAAAAAAATCGCGCCGTTTCAAATAAACAATTTAAAATGAATTAATTAAAAGGGTTTAATCGAAAGCACCATTTTATCGGTTTTCATGTCATAAATAAGGTCTATCCCCTGAAGAGAAATTTTCTCAGATATTTCTCTGATAATTCAGACAATTTCTCTCTTTGCAGCATATAATGTGCCCTTTTACCTTCAATCTGTTGTAGTATTGATGTTGAGGATGTGCTGATGTTGAGTGTTTGAAGTTTTTGTTAAGTACAATAGAACATTCGTGTGGACTTAAATTGTATTCAGTCTAGAGGTTTCAATACTAGAATAGTTCTCGGAAAGTCAAAAAAAAAAATACAATTATAATTTCATTGTTCCTGTTAAAAAAATGTACAAATAACTTAAGTATTAAAAACCAATATTTTAATACTTTGTTCTGTCATAAACATTTAGGATTTTTTTTCGAAAATGGCGTGAAATTAAAAATTTTATTATTTTAAAGGAAAGTTATTCAAGGTTTTTGATGTGCTTAATATGAATAACCTCTTTTGGGCGCAAATCTCAGTGAATATGAAAATGAGGCTGACGTTTTTATTGTTGTTGGTGTATTAACTTAACATATTTGGTGTGCAACAATTCCTTATGAAAGGAATATTGGACTACTAGGGTAATTACACTGAGATTACGAAGCAACTACCTGAATTACCAAGATTCTTCTTAAACCATGCATGTGGGTTTTGGTGTAAATATTTCACCTGCATTTTATATATTTTTTTATATTGCAGTGAGAAGATACAAGGTTATTTAATAAAATATTCGATAAACACATCAATGGGTCGCCACAAGGATAACCATTATCAAAAGGTGTTTTATAAGTTTTTTTATGGAAAAATGTCTGAGATTCGGTGATTTTTGAAATCTGAAGGCTAATATTAATTAATGAAGCTTAGGAAAAATGTAAAAATGGCGATAGCTGAATCATTTGTAGAGCAAACTACTATTTCGAGTGATATGGGTCCAAATCCTGAGCCGATCAACATTGACAATTATTGAAAATTATTTTTAAACTAATTTTTCTATTTAAAATCGTCCCTCGGTAGGGGACGTTCTCATAAAAGTCCATCGACCATTTAAAGGTGGCTCATAAACTCATCAGTACCTTCATTTGGTGGGAGGACATTAAGACGTACACCACACAATTGGAGGGCATCGGATACTTTTGTAAAAACTTTCGAATCGTCGAATGTTCAAAATGCTTAAGCATTTATTTTTCGACTTTTAAGTAGTGAGTATCGAAAAAGTGTTTCAAAGATGCTCAGATTCTACGAAATTACTTTACTACGCTACTACTCAAATTTTGAGATCGAATCATTCTGATAATAATTTACTGTGCACCAAAATAATAATCGTACCTTACAGCACAAGTTTGGTAAGAGCTGCATGCTCACCACTACCACCGCAAGTCACTGATTATGTGACCAGTAAATTCGAACACAACAACAATTACAATAACAGCAACTCAATAAAGAGAATCATCACCACCAACCAAACGCTTACAACAGCCAACAGCTTGTGCACGCGCCCAGTTATTCAACTAACCTTGCGTCTGTCCGCATAAAAGAATAAAAACAAAAAATACCGCTAAATAAGGGGCAAAGCGAAGCAACCGACCAACACGCCTTGTGGTTGTGACTCGATAAAATTTATCACAAAAATAAAAGTGAAAGCCAAAACATTAATAAAATACATACACAACATACCAGCAGTGGCACAGGCAGCAGTAGGGACCGGACAGGACGGTACACGATGGCATGGGCTGTGTTATAGACGTGGAAAGTGGAAAAGTTGTTGTACTTCTTTGTTGGCAGTGTGGAGTATTCGAACAGTAGTGTGTCTGGGTTTGTTATTTGAAGTGTCCTTACTGCCATTGACGGCCCTTTGAATACAAATATATGTATGTATGTATGTGTCTGCATATAAGTTAGTCGGTTTTGTTTCCTACAGCAAATGTGTGTGTTTGACTACATATGTATAATGCCATTGTTTCAGTGAGTGTTGCTTTCAATTTTAAGCTTCACAATAATACTAGTAAAAACCACATAACGCAACGGCAGTCATACTCAAGCGAACAATTCGGAACTACTGCACACTAGTATTTGCACTACTCTACTACGAGTACATCTATATACACACTTGACGCTAACTAACTCACTGCAATCGACTGCTCTGCACTCCGTCAACCCTACATTCGCATGCCTCCACACCCATAGATCACAGCCGCTGTACTGCGGTCAGTTTTGGTTTGCTCTTTGCCGTCATTTATAGCGGGTTTCCCTTTCCCCGTCCTCACCACGTCTTGTGTTCAGTAGACGCTTTTCACAATGTACTTTCTTGCTGACGACTACTCACTCACTCACTCCTCTCCCACGTTTCGCTCTTTCATGGCTTTGTAAATGTGGTTATTGCAAGTGTTGCTGCCTGTTATTGGCAGCAGCACCATCACCAATATTTTTAACAGCAACAATAGTAACTGCCACAGGCAGATCGCTCTGCTTCCTCACATATCGATATGTTCACAGCCAAAATAATAAACCAAACCAAACCCAACTGTGTTTGAGGGTTTGTGAGTGAGCGCACAAGCTGAGAGTGCTTTTGCATACACATGCCCTGTAGGAATGCAAAAGGAGTGCAAGACAGTTGAGGAGATTTTTTCGACTCTTTTTAGTTTAAAATCCATCGACAGGACTTTGATCAATTTTGGAACTTTGGCAGACAATTTCAGCCAAACTACTGCCCAAGAAACTATTGAATTTTAATTATACCCATAGAAAATTTGAAGAATGTTACAAAGCGACTGAAATAAAGGAATACATATAAGCATTGAGGGTCGAAAAAAATTTCCGAATCTTTTGTAAGAACTATAAAAACTTTTTTTAAAAAAAGAAAAGAAGAAAATTATTAAATATCTTAAGAGCATTAACGGAGACTAGCAAAAGGATTTCAAAATTTTAATATATTTCTTTGGGAGTGAAAATATCATAATATTCGTAGTTTATACTGTTTATTTGTTTATTTACGAAGTTCCAAGCTCGATGGATTGCTTTAGAAGATCTAAAAATTGTAGCTTCCAAATTATATCGAAAGAGACAATAATTCAGAGCATATTTAATTAATTTAATTTCAATATACTACGTATGTCTATGACTGTCTTTCCCAAAATCTGTACCTATATTATTACTTAAAGTTTAAAATCAAACCCTTGTTAAAGTATTTCAACGTCACAAAAATTTGAGTTCAAAATTTGTAAAAAAAATAGGGATGTAAATTTTTCAATGATTTTTTCTTTGTTTAAATGCTTCAAATTCCGGTTAGTGATGGAATACCGCATTATTCATATGGCTGCCGCGGCTGGCCTTGCAGTAGATTTTTCTATTCTGTCTCTCGGCTAAAATTGTTAGCACAATTTCGCCCTCTATGGCTATAATAGCGACCTTAGTTTCATCTTTGAAGCCACGAATAGTTTCTGGATGGTTCAGGTAGTACTAATCCTTAACGGTTCTCCAGAAAAAATTATCCAAGCGAGGCTGCCAGTTAACATCGGCATCCCGGCTAATTGTGCGATTTTCGAACTCAGAGTGTAGAAGACCGATTTAACGTGGCACATAATGTCATCTTGCTGTAACCATATGAGTCCATGTCGTTCCCTTCAAGATACAGAATCAAATAGCCATGCTCAGAGGCGATAATCGCATGCGATAACGACCGAAATTTACGGTAACAGTAGATTCTTCCTTTTTTTTTAGGGAAAAGAACTCACCGAGGACTTAATGCAGGATTTAGTACAAAAAGAGCACGAAGTATTTAATTCCTGCGAACGGTGTCGAGTTGATTTTGATCGCTGTTCCAGCGCAGTTCGAACTACGCCAAGAATTTTATCCTGTGAATTCACTGAATGAGCACGTATCCGAGTTGTTATGCCCGATAACGTATTGGTTCTTCGAAATCGCTGCATAATAGATTCACAAAAAATGTCCAAATTTTCTTCGAGTGTAAACTTAGCCATTTAATAAATCACAAACTTGGATATTTGATACATCGGTAATGTCATTGAAGATGCCATGGCTAGATTAAGTCGTTGTTCGGAGAGAAAATGATAATGGTACACGCTTTAGTTATCTGATTCGGATATACCTCAAGGTAAGCTTCTGGTCATTTGGAGGCGGGTTTTCTTCCATTTGTTGTAAAAATATCAAGTTTCTTACCAAAAATTGGATAATAAGTTCGGCCTAAATTCGCATGGTAATGGTAATGGTACACGATTTAGTTATCTGATTCAGGTATACCTCAAATTAAACTTCTGGTCATTTGGAGACGGGTTTTAACTGAAGTTTCTTTCTTTTGTTAGAAAAATATTAAGTCTTTTGCCAAAAATTGGGTAATAAGTTCGGCCTAAATTCGCATCAGCGGCTATAAAGCGACAATTATATATCAGAGCCGCAAACAGTCTTCTGTATTAGTTAAAATCTGCTTGAAACATAAATGGTTCACTGAAATTTTGAGAAATCCAGTACAGGCCTGTGAAATTTTTTTTTTTAGTATTCTCCATATAATTTTTTTGTAGTTTCCTAAATATTGGCAGCCCATTTCGTGGACCTTATCAAGTTGAACTTTCCATTTAAATCTTTTGATTAATATTTACTATACTGGAATTTATTATTTAATTTATTTTGTAACATTTCATCGATTCTTTTCAGCTCTGCCAAAAAATTTAGATAAACCTGCGCTTCCGCCATCATCAAATACACTTTTTCTTTTCTACCAATGTAGAAGGGCAAGAGAATATGAGTATTATTATTGTTTGAAATATTAATATTTTCTGGATTCAGAATTTTAAAAAAGAGACAATTATCATTGTGTCATAAATTTCGAAAACATTTTATTTCCTACTGGGTACACGTGCTCTCATACAAGTATAAGCGCTCTTTCACTCCTGTTGCTCGGTATGTCTGTGCATATATGCTTTGGCTTGTTGGTTAGTTCGCCTGCAATACACACCCGACAAGCTTCATTGATTCGGTGCGGTTATGGATTTGGGTGTTGCGGTTGTGTATTATTTGTGTATGCTCGGATAAATGTATGTACATATATAAATTGTTTGTTGCTGTTTTTTTCCTATTTGGTTGCGGCTAAATTTCCGTTTTTTTCTGTTTTGGTGAAATTCACTTTTTTGCTTTGTTTGGGTTTTGTACTATATTTTATTAGGAATCGTTCCATTTTTTTATTGCTGCCTTCGTGTGGATTGAACTTGACAGTGCTTTATTGAAAACCATAAAGCCGGAAGGTTTATTAAGAATGTAGTTGACAAATATTTACTACTAAAGTACTAGTTAGTTATATTTACATGTATGTATGAATGTATATATGTGAGTACACTAGTACTTTGTTCTTTATCAAAATAATTGACAAACTAAACATGGGACCACAGCGGCGGTTATGTGTGGCCCTTGGGTGCCTAGTTACTATCCCTTTTGCTTTTTATAGTTCATAAGTAAAATTTTCTTTGTGCTCATTTATATGAATTATTGAGCACTTAATCAATACTTTGGCACTTTTTTATACCATTTCCGTTTGTCCTTTAATTTTGCTGACATATGCACACTCTCCATTTAGTAGTCAAATTTTCTTTTCGTATTGAACCCAATCCGTAACATGTGTATGTCCATTTTTGATTCAATTGTGTGTGTTAGACTTTAATATCATTGGTGTTGGGAAATTATCAACCATCAAGTAATCAGCGGATAATCTCCTGTACTGAACTGAGCTCATAGCGAAAAAAGAATTACTGTGAGAATGGTACCCCCAGAGGGAAAATGGAGACTGAAGTAGCGTTTAGGTTCTCATTTCAGCAAACTGGGTGACATTTCCTTCGGAATAGATTAAGCCCATTGGAATGTAGTGGATTCATGTAATTATTCACCATTATTTCGGGAGGAACTAAGAGATCAGATCGGTATGGGCCTAGATATCCTTACTTCTCTTCTTCTTCTCTGGCATAGGCGCCGCTTACGCGATTATAACCGCATCAACAATAGCGCACCACTCGTTCCTTCACTTTGTTCTTTGGCTCCAGTTGGAAATACCAGGTCGCTCTCTACCTGATCCTTCCAGCGGAGTGGATATCTTCCTCTTCCTCTGCTTCCGCCAACGGGTACTCCATCGAATACTTTTTAAGCTGGAGCGCTTTCATCCATTCGGACCTAGCCAGCGTAGCCGCTGTCTCTTGATTCGCTGAACTATGCCAATGTCGTCAACGCCTTGCCCTCGTTTACTACCAGACCCATTCGCTTCTCTTTTTTGTCTAGCCTGGAGAACGCAGAAGCGATCCCTACTATAGCCTAGATTTTGGTTCGTGTTGCGAAGAAGGTACACCTCATAGATAGTGGGTTCATATACAAACTTGAAATGTAGGCTAAAAAAAAATATGGATAATGCCTGTTTGGCTGAGCTACGTTGAGGACTTAAGCGTAGTCAGCCGCACTCAAGCTATGGATTCTGGTTGTGCTCTTCAACCTAAGAAGTTATAACCTATAAAAAATTCAAACAAAGGATTAACCTCTCAAAAGCAGGTCTTAGCCTTATAAAAACTTATATTGCTTTCAAGGTAGTGATGCTCTTAGACGATCCTATGCCTTTCTTACAGCGGGAAAAACAGTTTTTCTCTTTATACGAGTATAATGATTATAGTACGGCACGATATTCACCACAGCATAGTGCAAAATTGAAGATCATTAAAGAGTGGCAGAGAGTGAAAGAGATAGAGAGAAAGGAATCGAGAATAACTGAGTAAGTGAAATCGACTATGAAAAGAGTCTGTAGCAATTGATAATGGGAAAAGTACTGGTTAGCTTGTTCGCGATATGGATGGTTCTAATCTAACAATAATGCCATGCCTCGTAATGCAAAATCGTCGACGCTGATGATGCGTCTTTGATTATGATGGTAACAACTGGCACAAGCTATGTAAAGATTGACCAAGAAATTAAGCGCAACTGCTGTTCCAACACGCTACGTTAGCCGGAGCTAAAGCAGAGACAAAGATAGAGAGATAGACTCAGAATGAAGAAATTTATGTAACGGCCATTACCACCACTCCTATTTGAATAACAACCAAGCCAAGAGTCACAGAACTGTCCTAAAGTGAGCAACACGCACGTTTAGCTGGTAAGTCGTACTAACTGGCTGACTCTGAGGATGATTAGTTTAAATAAGCGTTTGTAGGTGGACAAACAAATGCTTCTTAAATCTACTAGATGTATATCCAGTAATTTCTCCTGTCATAATGATAGCAGGGTTTGGGTTCACCACCTTCCCATATTGGTGCTGATAAACCACCATTAGAACTATAACATATAGGAAAGCTTTTTTGTTTTCAAAAAAATCAGTAGGTCGATATTTAACTATCTTTATTTCAACTCAAAAAGGCTTCTCCAGCTGAACTGCGCTACTTTCTTTGATACTCTAAACATATAGGCTTCGGGCTTTCTAAATGTGTTCATTTTCTTAGTAATAATAGGTAGCGACAATATCGTCTCACGGCTAAACTCTGGCATTGGAGACCACAAGTGAAATTCCATTTTGTTTATCTTTACAAGTAGATGGGCATATACTTATTACCACCACTACTAAGAGGATATTAGAATTAAGATAAGCAGGAACATCTAGGACATTTAGATAGAGAGAGACACATAGACAGATTCTTATTTTTTGAAGATTATCTCTTTCAATATTGAACGCGGCTACCTCTCCAATGATGGTCCAATTTTCGATGACTCGTTCGAGCATCTCGACTGGTAACTGGCGAATGACATGCCTGATGTCTTGCTCCAAGGCCTAAATCTAAGCGGGATTGTCTGCATACACTTTAGACTTTTCATATTCCCACTGGAAAAAGTTTAACGATGTGATATCACACGATCTTGGTGGCCAATCGACCCTCCCAAAACGGGAAATTATCTGCTCACCAAAGTGTTCTCTCAATAAATCCATTGATTGTTGCGGTGTGTGGGAAGTGGCGCCGTCTTGTTGAAATCAAATGTCGCGAAGGTCACGAGCTTCAATTTCAGGCATCAAATAGTCGATTATCATGGCGCGATAGCGATCGCTATTGACGGTTACGAAGCGTTATTTGGTATGGGAAGGTCGAGTGGCTTCAGTCTTTATATAAACTGTATTTTGTACGCTTTCAATTTAAAATCTCAACGTAAATTGCGCCAAGTCGTTTCAAACGTCAGTCCGAGTTGCTGCGAACGGCGCCGAATCGACTCTCCATGGTTTTCGTGTCCACTCGCAGCTACGACGGCTATATTTTCTTCACTGCGAACTGGACGTAGTCTATTCGGTCGAAATATTATCCAATAATGAATGAATGCTAGGTCTTAAGATAGCTGATGGTGTTGCAAATAGTACACTCAGTAGGCCGATTATTATTGACCATAAGTTGAGCGAAACGCGCGAAACACATTCTTTACAGAAAGTGAATTTTCGTAATAAAGTTGAATGATTTGTAAACGTTGTTCCAGGCGTAAGTCTTTCCATGATGAAATGCCAAACAATACTGAGCAAAAATAACTGACAGCTTGGCACAACTCACGTGTGAACTGTCAAAAAAAAAAAAGGCTATTGAAAAAAGTACCTACACTTGGATCACCCTTTAAGTAAATCCATCAAATACACCAGATTATACTTTATATCCTTTATAGTAATCTGGTTCAAAAACAATACGAAACATTTACAGTTTTTATTTATCTACTACCATTTCGCTTTTTATGTATAAATATGTATATAAAACTATGAATTTTCGAATATTTAATTACGCGAACATATTTAGCTCTTTAGCATGGTTGTCAACGCTCATTCAACTTATCAATCTGTATAATAAAATATTTCTTCAACTCTTTGTCGGCATGCCTTTCACAGACTATGCGGATTGTTTTTGCATGGTTTACTTGGAGTGTTGTGGCATTTAGTCTACATACAAATTATATAGTACATACATATAAAGCTCGTTTGTGCCAATGCGTTGGCAAAAGTTATATAAATGTCTGCTTGACTGTCTGTCTGTCTGTCTGTCTGTTTGTTACTTAGACAGCCTGTGTACAACAGTTATTACACCTTAACTCATACCGACTTACAAACAAACTTATACTGATAAATATCGCAGTCTGACTGTTTGTGCGTCTCATATCTGCCAGTCTGATTGCTATTGCTGCTCTCTACCACTCATAATGTGCAGCATAATTAAGGTTCATGAACTTGGCAGCGAGCAAAAAAAGGCTTATCTCCTTGGCAATAAATAACAAAATCAAAATCAGTAACGAGAATATATAGAAATTCCTCCTTTGCTGAGTGTATGTTTGGAGTGTAAATGAAAGTTTTGTGTTTTATGATTGCTGTATGTACAATTATAGGGAAGAGGGAAGAGTTCCTTTAATATGCATATAATCAAAAGGTCATTTGAGACCAACTATAAATGAGCGAAAACTATAATGCAGGCGCATACATATATTCATACATACTTACACAAAAAAAGATATATATATACAAACTCGTATTAGCAATATAAGCGACTTTTTTTTTAAAAAACTCAAAAATACTTAATTCTTCAAAAGCAAAGTTCGCTTCACTGAGTGCTATTCACTTTGACATTCATTCAATTGGTTTGTACATACACATGTATACAATTAAACAGACACTCTTCCTACACAAAAAAATTTCATTTCAGTCAAGCGCCATCATTCCACCCTCTACTACGAGTTTCTGTTTTTTGTTTCTATCTGTCATTTAGCTTTGAGTATCTCTGGCGTACTGTGCATATATGTATATACGTATATGCGTATGGATGTTCTCTTGGTAACTTTGCTGAAATTTTTACTTTGGTAATTAATTAATTTCCTAGGTAATACGTAGCAATTATTTTTCTCTTATTATAAATTCGTCATTTTGTTGTTTGTTTTCATGGAATTTTCTATACCCAGACGAGAACGAGTATGTAATGTGTGTGTATGTGTATGCGTTGGTGTTTTGTTGCTGTTGCTATTTGTATTGTTTATTGACGTTATTAAATAGCTTTAGTTGTTGTTTGCTGCCAATTAAATACCTACTTGAAAAAGTTTTCGTGGTATGTTCTTTTTGTACTCTTTTTCATTTCGCTTTACTATTTTGTAAGGGATTATGTATAGTCGGATGATGTTTTTCTGGAATTCTGAAGGAGTAGCAAGATATGTACCTACATATTATACATTACAGTGAGATCTTCCATATGAAATGCTTTTTATTGATATTAAATTTTACACGGATCGTATGAGCATGTTGAGCTAAGTATTTATAGTTATGCCCGTCTAATCGTCTGTGTCCGCTCGTCTGCTTGAACGCAAACTAGTCTCTCAGTTTTTGAGATATTTTAACGTAAACATCAACCCGACGAATGCTGAAATAATATCTGCCTCGGATAGCGCCTTATATCCCAGGGTGGATCGTGTGGCATAGAAAGATCTACTAACCCCCAATAACTGACTGAAAGATTATTACAGCCTGATTTTTATTGCAGGAGCCATGGAACATTGAAAACGACGATGTAGATTTAACGGGTGATCCGTTTCGAGGTTCCTTAATTTTTTAAAGAAAGAAACACAGAAAATTCAAATTTAATGGAGAATGTTTATTATCATACGAAGAAATTTTTCTTGGCATTTATTTATTCAAGATTATATCTTTCAAGTGTTGGACGTGGCTACATCTTAGATGGTCCATCCCTTGAGTTCAGTTTTCGATGACTCGTTCGAGCATTTCGGCTGGTGGCTGGCGAATGACCCGCGCTATGTTTGCTCCAAGGCCTGAATCGAAGCGAGATTGTCCGATCTTGGTTTCCAATCGACCATCTCAAAACGTGAAATTATCTGCTCTCAATAAATCCATTGACTGATGCAATGTGCGGGAAGTGGCGCCGTCGTAATGAAACCAGATGTTGCGGAGATCACGAGCTTCAATTTCAGGCATCAATTAGTTGCGTATCATGGCGCGAGAACGGTCGCCGTTGATGGTTACGTTCTCACCGGCATCATTTTTGAAGAAATATGGACCGATTATTCCACCGGCCCACAAACCACACTAAACTGTTGTTTTTTCTGGAGTCAAACTCCTTGTGCGGATCCGCCGAACTGTCGTGTAAACAGCTTAAAACTAAACATCCTGACGCCAATTTCCACTCACTTCGCTTGTATGGTGTTCGGTTAGAAGGAGCTCTCACCAATTACATGCTGGCTGTCTCTGGTCACATCACATAAGTTTTTAACTGTTGTAGCGCTGCTATGCTAGATTCCTATCTGTTTGAATTTTTTGGACAGATTTTCCGCTGGTTCATTATGGAAGCGATTCCTTTTCTGGAAACTGCTTTGTTCGCTTCTTTCTGCGGGATTGCTTCTCATTCTGGAAGCTTTCATATTCCTCCATTATCTTGTGATGTAGAAATTTTTATAATTTTTAGCGCTGATTCGCTCCAGTGTACTTTGGTTTGCACTCGTGGCAGCTCTGAAGGTGGAGAGTTCCATTTTTATTTTTTGGTTTTTGGTATCTAAGTTGGTATACGCCAGTTTACTGCTGTCTCTACCGGCATACTATGATTGGCAAAATTCTTTATCGTCTCTTGACTGCAGGTGAGGAAGGTGTCCTCGTCCGTGAAGCGTGCTGGATTCCGATAAGTCGTTGTCGTTGCCGTTGTTATTGTTACTGTTGCGTTAGTCGTCAAAGAGTTCGTTATTGTTTTTTTGCTTTTTTTTTTTTTTTTGTTATTGTGTTTGTTTCACGAACCTCAGACCTCACCCAGGCAATGGAGGAGACCGTTCGTGATCATCTACTTGATAAACGCCAGCTACAAATTCAGCCATCAGCGTGGGTACCTCGACACCTTGACTTAGGGAGGTGTCAGTGCGACTGTCCTCATACCATCCACAATAGGAGAAAATTATGAGATATACCATTTAGTTCGTAGAAGCGATGTGCATTTCCATTTGGGATGAGCTCGCTACAATTACTTACGCCCCTTCGCCACAACAAGGAGACCCACGATGAAGGAAGAAGGTTAGAAGACATATGTGTGTCAAGGCTGTAAGGGCCATGAAAGTCAGGTTAGATTTGGTCAAATCAGCTGACTGCTGCACTTTACATGCAGTTCTCTCTGGAGCAAGATAGAGATCCGAAGTGTACTCGCCAACGGATATTACGAAGTTTGAGACCAAATCTAGTCTTCTGGGCTGTTAATACCTGATATTTAAGACCGCTTAAGATCACTGGAAAAACTCTGACGGTCTTCCTGACTCATGCGTTTCTGAATTCCCTGTTTTTTAATATTGCTAAAAAAATTACATTATCTTTCTTCGACTGCGTGTAATCTTGGCGCTCGGTTATATCTTCCATCTATTTTGTTAAATTCCTTGTACAGAAGCTTTTGGATTTTAATATTTATGTATATTTTATTGAAAATGTATAAACTGTATGTGGCGGTCGCGACAGCCGAGCGGTTAGCATTGCGGACTAAAATCCAGAAGGCCTGGGTTCGAGTCCAGATTCGAGCAACATCCAAAATTATAGAAAATGAGTTTTTCTAATTGCCGTTGCCTCTCGGCAGGGAATTTCAAGCCCTTCGAGTGTATATCTGACATGAAGTAAAAAGCTCGTCATAAAAGTCCAATGGGCCGTTCGGAGGTGGCTTAGAACAAATTGTAGCTCCCTCTATTTGTTGGTGAAAAAACATCAAGACGCAAAAAACCACAAATTGCAGGAGCAGCTCGGCCAAAACTCGCTTCAGCGATTACAAAGCGCAATATATATATATATATATATATATATATATATGTGTGTGTAGATGTGTGGGTAAAGAGCTTGTGATTTAACCGATTTCAATTCACAGTCTTGCTTTTATTTATATGCCTTTGTATTGTCAAGATTTATGTATGTGTTACATACATACATATTTACGCAGGCAAACTAAGTGTTATTCTTGCATCGAAATGACAACCAATAAGTGCTTTGTTCAGTGAACCTTTTTTATAAGAAAATTTTGCTATGTATGTATGTATTTTAGCAAACGTGCTTTGGTATTTATTTATTTGTTTTTGTTTTTTATTTTCACTTTTGTTACTGTTTCGACTTCCTGCTGACGACGCTTCATTAAAATGGTGCCGCAGTCACCACTGAGCAATCACACTCAGCACCATACCCCAACCGTTCGTTGCGTATTGCGCACCACACACACACCTCCTCCAAATATATGTATATATATTCCTTTTTATATTTATAACATTCTTATGCTACATTATTTGCGTTTAAATGGCGCGCAAAACATTTCAATATAATGACAGTGTTGAAGGCTCCCCAGAGAGAAATTTATATTTGCTACTTTTTAATATGAAAACTCGGCATACCAAAAATACTTATACATAACTTTACATATATATATATATCTTAGGCATATAAATGGTGATCCAAGTCGAGGTAAGTTTTTCCAACAGCCTTTTTTTTTTAAGATCACAGGTGAGTTTTGTCAAGCTGTCAGTTATTTTTGCTCAGCATTATTTGGCATTTCATCATGGAAAGACTTACGCCAGAACATAGTTTACAAATCTTTTCAACTTTATTATGAAAATTCACGTTCTGTAAAGAATGTGTTTCGCGCGTTTCGCTCAACTTACGATCAACATAAGTACTGAGCATACTATTCGCAAGACCATCACCCATCTTGAGACCTAGCACTCATTATTGGATAATATTCGACCGAATTGGGTAATACACGTCCAGCGTGCAGTGAAGAAAATATAGCGGCCTTAGCTGAGAGTGTATGCGAAGACCGTGCACGACTTTCCCAAGCGACATCGCTTCGCTCTATGAGCTCTTGAACAGTTCCAAGAATATTCAACGTTTTCGAGCCAAATTTTGTTCAGCCATGAGGCCCATTCCTGGCTCAATGGGTATGTAAACAAGCAAAATTGCCACAATCAGGACGGAGAGAGACCTGAAGAGATTCATTAGCTGACATTTTATCCAGAAAAAACAACCATTTGGTGAGGGTGGTGGGCCGGTAAAATCATCGGTCCATATTTCTTCAAAAATGATGCCGGTGAGAACGCTACACTTTTTCCTGTGGGGACATCACGTGTGGTATTCGCCAGTTACCAGTCGAAATGCTGGAACGAGTCGTCGAAAATCGGACTCAACGGAGAGGCCATCTGAGACGTAGCCGCGGCCAACATTTGAAAGAGATAATCATTAAAAAAGAAATACCAAAGAATGTTCTTTCGAATGATAATTCCCCATTCCCCATTAAATTTGAATTTTCGGTTTTTTTTTCTATAAAAAAAGAAGGGAACCTCCAAATGGATCTCGCTATAGTATATGTATATTGCTTTTTAAGGAATTGGTCGTCCACTTGGTGGCTATACACACGCAATTACGAATACAAATGTCTTTCATGCATAGGTATTTTAGTATCTATTAATATACTCTTATACTCCAACCTCGTAATTCACGTGAGTGTGTCTCTACATGGGTGAATAGTTGGCTGGGTAAATGTCGATATGTGTATGGGCAAGTAGTGTGAATACAAATAAGAATCTTTTGTGTATTTTCACATGTGTAGTTAGCTATGCATTCACACACATATATAAGAATATATGAATTAAGATGTACATATGTCTGTTCATATTCACTTAACGACACGCAAGCGTTTAAGCTCAATCGCATGTTGAGCTTTTAGAGTGAATTATATGTGCGTGTACGGTGAAATTTACCATTATATTATTATGTAACTGCTCGCTGGCTAAGCTATTAAAATGACATAACATACAATAATATTTATTAAATTAACATATGTATGAAGGTGCATACAAACTCATATAAATATAAATGAAACTGAAATGACAATTCAAAAGAATATAAATATATACATATGTATGCAAATTAAATATGATTTCCTTAGCTTGCCCAAATACTAATTTCTGGCGGTTCAACATAGGCTCAAAGCAGATTCGGAAAATAGTGTGTTCCCATTTTAGCAGGGTACGTCCCTATAAGTCCATTTCAGGAGTGATATTAGAAAAATTAAAATATTTATGCAATTTTCATTTTAAAATATTGTTTATTTTCTGACTTAAAATTCTGTGTGTAGTTACTTTTTATGCAAAAAAGTACGAAAAAATTCAACTATATGATCGGGCTTATAGCCTCCTTCAGCCATTATACGTACCTCCCAGCGGTACCATCCGACCGTACCACCCGGCAGTCAAAAGTTTTGCTTGTAATGGCGAAATGCTGTCAGCTGCCAGTGAGCTCACATACTTTGAAAAAAAAATTATCATTTTCGTCAACACATTTCTGAATTTTTATGTTCGAATAAAAACGCCAATCGAGTATATACGACGGTAATAAATAATTAATTACTTATTCAGTTTTTATTTGCATTTTATAGTTAATTTAAAATTTATTTATAAAATTTAATACTGGCAACCTTGTATAAAAGTCAGCAAACAGCTGATCGGTTTCACGGAAAAATCAAATTGCCGCTGGTTGCTACGGAAAACAGGTCAGCAACGGTTTAATCAAGCGGTGACAACTTTTCTTTTACATGGTTGTTTCAGTTGAGTCGCTTTAGGTTAGTGCGGCTAATGGAATAATATTTATAAAAAAATATTAAATTGTAAAATAGCTTATTATAAACTCTTTAAACGCTCTCCTCGTTCATAAGGTGACCTTATTTATTTAAAGTCCGAGTCCGAAGAAAAATCCGAGAAATGGATTAATTGTCGACTTATTTGAAAAATCGAATTTTTGATTCGCTTTACCTCAAACCTGGTACTTGGGAAGCTTAACGCTCTAAGTTCTAAATTTTTTCTAGAAAGTGGACCTAGGACCTCCTACTATTTGTTCCAAAAAATTTTAATTATGGTTAGATTTACTTTAAACTTATTACATGGGTAGCCCTTTACTTTAGTGAACAATTTTTCGCGCGGAAATAGGAACAGAGGCCGATATTGTCCAAAAATTCTTATTTTTGATTCGTTTTTATATAATGAGATATCCAAGTCGAAAAAAAATACAGAAAATTCAAATTTAATTTCGAATGTTTATTATCACGATCTTCGTGAAAAATCGCCCGACCTAAAACGTAAAATTATTTGCTTTAATCCATTGACGGTTTCGTTCGCACCGGCATCATTTTTGAAGAAATATGGACCGAGGATTCCACCGGCCCACAAACTGTACCAAACCGTTGTACTTTCTGTATGAAATGAGAGCTCTTGAATCTCTACAGCTTATTCTTCGTCCCAAAACCAGCAATTTAGCTTGCTTGTTTGAAATAAGACTCAACGCTGAACAAAATTTGGCTCGAAAACGTCGGTTATTCTTGGAACTTTTCAAGACCCCATAGAGCAGTTCTTGAACCAGCTGTATTTTGTGTGCTTTCAATTTAAGATCTTGACGTAAAATGCGCTAAGTCGTTCCATATGTCAGTCCGAGTTGCTGCGAACGGCGCCGAATCGACTCTACACGGTCTTCGTGTACACCCCCAGCTACGGCCGCTATATTTTCTTCACTTCGTGCTGGACGTAGTCTATTCGGTCGAATATTATATATATTATAATGAATGCTGGGTCTCAAAATGGGTGATGGTGTTGCGAATGGTACGCTTAGTAGGCCAATTATATTGACCATAAGTTGAGCGAAGCGCGCGAAACACTTTCTTTACAGAACGTGAGTTTTCTTAATAAAGTTGAATGATTTGTAAACGTTGTTCAGGCGCAAGTCTTTCCATGATGAAATGACAAACAATACTGAACGAAAATTATGTGACAGCTTGACTCGACTCGAGCGTGATCTCTCCTGTTCTTTATCTAGTTCCTACATTGCATTACCAAATATAGCTTTCATACATAAAATGCACCAAGGCGTGACAGGGACTTATAGTATATTTAAAATTATGTTTTTAATGATAACAAATGTAAATATGTGTCAGAGCTAACTGTTTTTTCGAGCATTTCCAATAATTCTTATAACGATTATTCGCTCAATGCTCATTACACGAAAACTTATAAGCGCGATCACAGTGAATTTCGAGAATTTTCGACATTTGTTTTTCTTTATTTTTTTTTCTATATAATTTTTTACGTTCTTAAATTTATTCATTAAAAGTCTTAAAATAATTGAAAAGCTCAACAGAAAAGAAAAATTAATATTTCTCCGTTCAGAAGCCAGAAATTTTAAAACTCAATTTGAGAACACAATCAAAAAAAATATTTTACAAATAACCCATCAATAGCAAGACTTTATGATTATATATAAAAATGAAATCAATTGTGTATGGGGGAGGATAAAGGTTGTCAAGCACATGTGGTAAATAAAATTATGAAACTTAAATTTCAGAGAAGGCTGCCCCGAATGCATACTTAATTATAGTGAAATCACCACTTCAGCATATTTATCGACACACCCGCTGCACAAGCCAACATATACATGCGCCAACGGCGTTTTCATATTCACACCATTACATTTTCACAGCAAACGGTTAAGGGCTCTGCACGCTAACTACCTCTCTCTCTCTCTCAAACAGAGAATACCTTTGCCAACTATCACCCAATTAGTTACATACACACAAATCTATACGTTTGATAATACGTAAATCTACCACAAACCCCCAGCAGCATAGCTACTGGGCAGGCTATGAATTCAGTGGCAGCGAAGCAGTGTGTGTGTGTGTGAGTGTGCATGGGTGTGGGTGTGTTTGTATAAATTGTATGTGCAAATTTCGTATTTTACGATTATGCCTGCCGCAAGCTGTCGATAAGTACACAGCAGAATATGTTAAGTGGTTACTTGGGGCCAAATGGAAGTCAAAACGCTGTCAGCTGTGTATTTACCTACATACAAACATTTGTAGGTGCGCTAGTGGCAATAAGTAGTACATACATATGCGTATGTATGGATAGAGCAAATGAAAGTTTCCATACAGTTTGTATATATATCAATATATATGTGCATTGACATAAGGATTAATACCCCATCCAATAAAAATAAGAAGAAGAAGAAGAAAAAATTGCTAATACAAAACTCTCGCTGCCACGCAAAAAAAGGTAACAAAATGTCACGGCACGCTGCTCTCAAGTGAGTGGATTATTTTATATACAAACACACCTACAAATATATGTATGTGTGTACTCACACATATTTATTAAGCAGAAGTTGAGCGTGTGGTTAAAAACGCTTCGTTGACGCTTTTGATGATGCTTATTGCTTATCAAGTGGCAGCAGAAATGTCTATGACTGCCTGACTGTGACATAAAGGACACCAAATGCGCCACAAACATGCTGCAGCACGAGCCCTGCTTGCGCCAAAGACAATTTCCAAGGTATAGCAGGCAATCAGGCATATTCAGCGGGGAATAGGCAATGAGGCTTGCGCGAGGTTAACCAGTTTTATCAAGTGTTCTTGTTGTTGTGGTTGGTGGTGGTGTTAAAGAAAAAAACTAAAACTAATACCGTTTCAAATGATTATGAGCAAACAGGGTTTAGGTAGCGCAGTGGAGAGCTGTGTTTGCTTAACCCAGTAAAAGCTGTGGTTGAATATTTACTTCTTTAGCCTTACAAAAGAACGTTCTTTTTTGTACGCAAAATGTTGTGGTTGTGTTTTATATATAACACACATATATATTGAATGCAAAAAAATTGGTACTCTAAGGCTGACTCTCCACTCATCTGGTTTTCGTGGTGTGCGTCTCAATGTTTCACCTTCAATTGGAGGTACCTACTGTTTATAAGCCAAATCCTAAAAGCTGATAGCTGATAGGATTTTTAAGAAAAGCTTATAATAATTTTGCCCTCGGCTGCTTTAAAAATCTCTGTTGAGGAGCTCACCATTACTCATGTCGTCCCTCTGAGGTATGAGTGATGCACTCAGCTGCAAATTTTCGATCCTTTTCTGCTTAAAATGTATCTATAAAATCCAGAAAGGTTATTCCAAAACATTTCTTCCAATATCTGCGTGATATTTCCCTCATATTTTCATTATGTACACGGAGAAATAGTCCTTGTTCACCACAATGCCACAAAGTGCTCTTGATTTGTTTAGTCGATGGTCCAGAAATTGCTTATTTTAAGTCCCTCACTTAATGTTAGTTCAGTTATTACAAGGATCTGAAATTTCAAGTTTCGTTACTTTACCCGAATGGAGAAAAATGGGCAGTACAAGCTGAAGGTCGTGAACTGTAAGACCAACATTCTTTTATACAGCTATCAAACCTTTATAATCCTAATTATTTTAAATAATCCCCACTAGTATGCTCTTTCTAAGGTCATATCCACGAAATCGCTAAAGATTCTTAAGGTTATCCCCCAGAAATAAAAGTCTTCATATATTAAAGTTACCCTGCTTTACATAAAAACAAGAAAGAACAGCTATCTTCGGCCAGAAGCCTTTTTACCTTTCATGAACATATCAAATTTATAGCAAATTTCAAAATTCGATTTTGATAATTTTTTGCGGTAGCATACAAAATTTCACGCCATTAGATTACTTTTCGGGGGATTGAGAACGTAAAACTTTATACCTGAACAAATATACTGAATGAGGGCTATATAATATTGAATTCCGATTTCGATGATTTTCAGAACCAATATGCTGTTCATTGTGTATGTGCAGTATACCAAATTTCACGTTCTTAGGCACTTTTTTGACTGATGTATGACCCGAAATTCCAAACCTGAAAAATCGGGCGTATACATGCTATAGTGATCCGATCAGTTTAGACAAATGATCGTTTGAATGTATACATGTATCTGCTTTCCCAGTTGAAATATGTCAAAAACTAAGGGACTAGTTTGCGTTCAAACATACCGACGGGCGGAAATATTTAAATGGCTAAATCAATTCAGCTCGTGATTCTGAAATGATCGGTATACACTTAAGCAAATATATTTCTTCTTCTTCTTCTGGAACTCATATACTTCAGACCAAAGTTAATATACCATTTCATGTGTAAGCAAGGTATACAAATCGTTGATTCAGAGTTCCTATACCTCGTAGCTTGCTCAGTGAAATAAGTGAAGTAAAAAGATCAAGAATCATGTTTTTAATATCTTAATTTCTCGGAAAAACACAGTTGTGTTGCAAAAGCTGAGTCTTAAATACCTTTGTCTAGTTTCTACCCTGAATACCTTTTATATGTTGAGCTTATATGTATATTGCAATTTTTGTAATTATTTCATGTTACCGAGATCGACCTATAAATTTCCTTCGTTACAAATTTATCTGCCAACTCGTTGTATGGTATGGGTCAGCGCAACGTAACTCCTACCAGGTTTAGAGTCTGAAGAGTCTGAAAAAAATGTTGTACCATTTTTGATTTCATAATGACCGATTCTTGGGATCTAAGAGCTTGCGGGTTGCCAAGAATATAACAAAAAAATAAAAAATAGAATAAAAATAAATAATAAAATTAAAGAATAAATAACAAAAAAAAAATTATGAAAGTATTTTGCACTGCAGATATTTCTCGACTACTTCCAAATAGACAAAAATAAATATTTTCTCATATTTACCCATATATTTTTCTAAAAAGTACCGGGATTTGGTCAGTGAAACACGAAATATTTACTCCCCATTCAAATTTATTGTATTACCTTCAAGTCAGAAGTGTATCGACGAACAATACCTTCATCTAAAAATTTTTCAAACGCATTTTCTGGAATTATTGAACTTTTAGGTATTTTCTTATATATAGGAATCAACATCAGCACCAACAACAATGTCAGCCTTAAAATCCAACGCAGAATCAAGCTTGCCAACAAGTGCTACTTGGAACATAGTAGCCAATTGAGAAGTAAAGTCCACTCTCGACTAACAGAAACTAAGCTCTAAAACTCTCGTCCTGACATATTTTGCCGAAGCCGATGTCTACATCCGATGAGTCGCCTTTAGGAGCATTCGAGAGAAAGATTTTGCGGAAGAAGTATTGGCAACGGCGAATACCGCAGATGATGAAACGATGTGCAAAATGAGATATAAAACGATATTGACATAGTTCAGCGATTAAAGAGACAGTAGCTACGCTGACTAGGTCACGTCGTACGGATGGATGAGAGCACTCAAGCTTTGAAATTATTTGATGTAATATTGGCTGGTGGAAGCAGACGAAGAGGATGATCTCCATTACGGTGGAAAGTTCAGGTGGATATTGAGATGGATTCACTTGGTGTTTCCATTTTTCGATATTTTTATTCATTGCAAAGATGAGTCACAGTAACTGCTGTTTCAGTATGAAAGACATCTTCATCGAAATTTTTTTTAGAAATATTTTGAGTTTTTTACTCAAAATTGTTACAGAATAATTTTCGTTTTTAGAAAATATTGAACATTTTTACAAACCGGTGTCTTTATTATGTCCATCTAATGAATGAATTGATAGTTTGACCAGTAATAAATAATAAGTAAATCTAAAAATATACAAAAAAAAAAAAAAAAAAAATTATAAAGCACTTTTATTCAAAAAGCTCAAAATGTTTAAGCTCGCTTATAAAAAATTTCGAGTAATTTGAGTTGATTACATGCGAAAAGAAAAAAAAATGGATTTCGATAAAATATCTGTCTCTGGTGTAATAACCTACTTTTTTAGAGGACACGCCGTCTAGGAGTATATTAATCACTTTCGGGCGGCTAGCCGATAAAAGTGAGAAGAGAGGTTGGCCCGCTTCGATATATCAAATTGTTTGAGTAGTTTTTATTCGGTATTATAGTCATAATAGATAAACCTTTCTTTTAAAAGTCTTTTTTTTATTTCACAAAGTAATGTTTGGTGTAAAAACTGGTATTTTGATTTTAAAAAATATTTAAAGCTCAGTACAGCTGTACTGATTTCATTGTGAGCAACACTTACTTTTACATTTTCATAAATTCTTAAAGCCGGTTAACAACTACTGCCTTACTACTACGAACAACAACAACAATGCGATACTTTAGTTAATTTAAGTACTCACCTGACGAGTTGGTGAATGAAGTTCGCGTATAATTGCAAAATGAGTTGGAAGAATCTTTTAGTTAATTTCTGCTAACTGCGTTATGACGCACGTCAAACACCGAACATGTAATTGTTATTGCATTATGTGCTACAAACAAACACACACAAAATCACAAAGAACAACTGACGCTTATTTGTCAAAAGCATTTTCACTATTTCGTGCCACCACATAGCCATTAGGCTGATGTAAGTGAACCTTTCCGGGGCAATACTGTTGCTTTTACCACATTAAATGTGGCAGCAGCAATAACAAGAGCAACAACAACGAAAATAATGCCATTAACAAAGAAATTGCAAACTTGTTAAGGCATATGAGGCACAGGAAACGCGTTGACTATCGCCAAAACTATTTCACTACATAAATGCTAGTTTCCGTTTCAGTTTTGTTGAAATGCATGTTTTGCTGCTGCTGCTGCTGCTGTTGTTCTTGTTGTTGTTGTTGTGCCAGTCAAACATCGCTGCCACATCAGCGCGCCATAGGCCTACATTGCGGCGACCGATATAACCATTCACAGGCACAGTCACAGGCAACTTTGCTTTCCTCACTCGTCGCCGACATTAAGTTAGCTTGACTTACTTGCGCTGTTGTTGTTGTTGTTGTTACTGTTGTTATTGTTGTTGATTGCCTGTAGTGGCACGTCTTTGGCCCGTATGTGACAGCAGGCAGTTAACGTGCTGCCATCCACCAATGCACTTTGTCCCTCCATCCCACTTCACAACTCGTATTATACTTGTACAGCATAGTAAGCATAACATACTATAAACATATTCCTAACATATATACGAGTAGATACATATATATATGTATGCCTACCTACTTATTTGTGCATGTTGTTAAGTGGCAAATGTAATAATGTCTGGCGTTTGCTGATGTCATTCTGCCACTTCGCTAAAAATGCAAGGGCACTTTAGTGACTCGTGGCGACGACAGCCGCTGTTTGGCATTTGAACGCGAGGCGAGTATTTCTATTTTCTTATACAAGTTCATATGTGACAGCACTCGGCATATCTGGTGGTGTCCTCTTTTATAAATACATACATACATACATACTTACTTAGTAAAGTTGTATGTTGGTAAATATATGCCCTCACTGCTCATGTGGCAAATTATGCTTGGTAATGCTTACCTTTAGCCTGAAAGTCCATATTTCTCACCTGCCACGTGCATTTTTAAGTGGGAACTTTGCATTTGGCATGCCTCGCAAACGAGGACACATACCGATGTATTGGCAAACAATTTATGGGGAATTTTTATATAGAATATTTCATCAAATGGAAGTTTTTGAGCTCTATTTTAGAATATATTTTATAGAAATATATTATTCTTAAAAAATATAAAAATCACTGAAACGGCTATGGTGGCATCCATTCTTATTTTCTGCTATGAACATCAATTAGAGATATTTTTTACTCGCACAGAGAGGATCCTGTATTTCCTCGCTACCTCTCCTTACAGATTATTAACTATGCTACCATAGATTTTTTATGGACAAAAGAAAAGTTTAAACATAAAATAAAACAAGAAAGAAGGGTTGTCTTCGGCCATGCCGAAGTCTTTAAACCTTTCATGAACATATCAAGTTTATAGCAAATTGCAAAATTCGATTTTTGATAATTTTCTGTGTTAATATCAACTTCAATTTAAGGCGGTAGAATACCAAATTTCACGCTCCTAAAAGTTTTTTTAAGGGATTATTTGACTCAAAAACTCATATCAACTCAAATTGGTTAAGTGGGCGCTATATGATATAGCATTCCGCTTTCGATTATTTTCACTACCAATATGCAATTCATTAGGTATGTGAAGTTTATACTTTTTTGACAAACTTATGACCCAAAATTTAAAATCTGAAAAAAAAACGGTCTTATAAATGCTATAGTGGTCCGATCGGGCCGGTTAGGACAAATGATCGTTTGAATGTATACGTGCATCTGCCTTCCCAGTTTAGTTTAAATATGTTAAAAACTAAGGTACTAGTTTGCGTTCAAACATACAGACGGACAGACGGAGAGTTATTCTGTTATTTCTGCTACTTCCATACTTCGGACCAAAGTTAATATACCAATTCATGCATATGAAAGGTATAAAAATCTGGAAAAACTCCATTTCTATAGACGCCACACCACTTATTATAGACGAACCAGCAAAAGCATGTCAGTCGTTATTAACACTAAAAATTATGGCAGGATCCTGAGTTTGGTCTATGCACTTCGATAAAAGTTTTATATCTTAGTTATCTCCTCATTTTAGTATCGATTTACGGGGACAGGTACCAAGTCTGGGCATGAGACTATACTTTTTACAAAGTCGCATTCAGCATTGAATTCCTTGACTGGAAGTCAATTCTAGTCCGAGTACTAAAAAGCTTTCATTAAAGAAAAAGAGTGAGAGAAAGAGAACAGCAGCTTTTAAGTTGATTGTGTTTGGCCCTTCTTGCAGATTTAAAGCAAAGTGTATATCTGGTTGAGGTTGGATTTACTATGTTTCAGACATGATTGAAATGATCTCATCTACTTGATGCTGTTTTTGTAATTTGCCAAGATTTTGCCGGGTTATGATTCAAATGTTATATATAATCAGCTAACTGAAGTAGTTTGTATATTGCATGAGACCGTGTTTGAACGGACATCGAATGACTTTAAAGCTGGAGTGCTTTCATCACAGCCAACGTAGTCTCTTGAATCGCTGAACTATGTCAGTGTCGTCGCATGGCAAATACAGCTCATCGTTCCAGCGTCTGCGGTATTCGCTGTCGCCAATGCGCATAAGACCATAAATCTTCCACAAAACTTTTCTCTCGAAAACTCCTAAAGTCGTCTCATCGGATGTAGACATCGTCCAGGCTTCTGCACCAAATGTCAGGACGGGAAGATGAGAGTTTGGTTTTGTTTCGTCGAGAGAGGACTTTACTTTTCAATTGCCTATTCAGTCCAAAGTAGCATCTGTTGGCAAGAGTGTTTCTGCGTTTGATTTCAAGGTTGACATTTTTGGTGTTGTTAATGCTGGTTCCCTGATAGACGAAATTATCTACGACTTTGAAGTTATGCCTGTCAGCAGTGACGTGTGCGCCAAGTCGCGAATGCGATGACTGTTTATTTGATGAAAGGAGATATTTCGTCTTGACCCATTCGCTTCGCTTCTTTATCTATCTCTAACTGGAGAGCGCAGAGCTTACGGTGCGGTTGCCATGATCAATTATATCAATATCATCGGCATACGCCAACAATTGCACACTCTTGTAGAAGATTGTACGTGATATATTTAGCTCTGCAACTCTTATTATTTTCTCCAGCTTCAAATTCAAGAAGTCAAACGCTAAAGAGTCAATTTGTCTTAAATCTCGTTTGGTATCTAAGGGCTCGGAGAGGTACTTCCCAGTACTGATTGCGCTTCTGGTATTATCCAGTGCCAGTTTATATAGCCTTAAGAGTTTTGTGGGTATATCAGGCATAGCGGCGTAGAGGCAGTTCCTTATCGCACTGTCGAAGGCAGCTTTAAAATCGATGACGGTGTTTTGATTATTTTCTCTTGGGTCTTCTCCAAGATTTGGCGTATGGTGAATATCTGGTCAATGGTGGATTTGCCAGGTCTAAGGCCACACTGATAAGGACCGATCAGTTAGTCGACTTGTATGCGATATATTAAGAAACTAACGTAAAAACATAAAAGTTAAGACTTTTCTTGATTTTTTTCTTTCAAAGTGAAAGATGTAAGTCGATTTATTTTGAAAGCAAAAAAATTATTTCAAACAAATTTTTTGGTCTTTTTAAGTTTTTTTAGAATAAGCGTAGTTAACGAAGCGTAGTAATAAATCTAGTAATAACAAATATTCTGCTTCTTTGATAATTAATTTACACGTAGAAAATTTTTAATAATAAATACAACAAATTATATGGCGAATGTTGGCATAGCAGATAGGCCAGCGGCCATTATTTGATGTCTATCATAAGAAGGGACTGCTACCAGTTACGCGTAGCGCAGGTTCAATTTATTTTTTTTCTTTAAAATTTAAATTTAAATTATCCTCACGCTCACTTATAACAATAAATTTTTTTAATGTTGTAAATAATAAAAAAAAGTATCATACTTCGAGTAACAGCTGGTGCTGCGTCTCTCTATTATAAATATTTCTTCACAACGACCATTTTAATTATATATGCTTACAAGGCGGCTCACTGCGATGCTGATTAAAGGAAGTGAAGCTATTATTATGATTTTTGTTTTTGTTTCTTTCTTTTTTGATTTTGTTAATTTTAACTGAAGCTGCTGTGCCTGTTCCTCCTCCATTGTTGACTTCAGTGCCATTGTGTTTGCTTCTTTTCTCTTTCTTTTTTTTATTAGTATTGTTCATTTGTGTTGGTCTCTGATTCACAAGTTGCGCTTTTACTTTTCATAATTGATGTACATACTTACATACATATGTACAAGGAAAATATTTAATATGCTAGACAAAGCGTAGTGCGTAGTAACGTAAATATGTACAAGAAAAGTTTAACTCAACCGCAACTTAAATTCCCTGAGTATATGTATGTTTATACTTGCTTCATATATACATACTTGTACTAAGGCACCGCCATTTGCACATCAAAATCAAATTAACGAGTGTTAAAAAGGATTTCACTGCTTTCTTTTGACATTTCACAGATGCTTTCATGAAAATTTTCTACTACAAAAAAAGTTTTGTACAAAATTATTTGCGAAACTGTGTAAAGCTAGACAAAAGGAGGAAATTAAAAAGAGTTGCCCACCCTAATGTGCGGTTTTTAATACCAAACAAGAGCACAATTGCGAATTTTTTATATATACTCTTATATATATATGTATGTTTGAGTTAGTTCGGCTGACGCAGCTGCTCTTCGCGGATGTTCATTGCTACAGATATTCACATATATGTACATATGTATGTAAGTACGTTTGTCGACGTCATTGCGGTGTGGCATTATGAAGTCTCTGTTAATTGTTGCAGTCATAATCATAACAATAATTTTAATGCATAAAGTTATGCACATTTGTGAGCAAACGCATAGCAGCAATAATGCCATGTAGCATACATACATACATATAAATGTATATATATGTGTATACAATACAAAAACAGAAATCTTACAATGGCCAACAAGTATAATAAAAATAATAATAATATAAAAGTAGTAATCATAAGTACTCAGGCAATGAAAAAAATCCTTTTTTCCCCTTAACATAATGGTCGGTAAGTGGGCCATTACAAGCGCAAGATATTTCAGAGCCACCGATTTTATGCCGACAGATTTTTATTTCAGTGAGATAAATGTAAAATGGCTAGATACATATCTATATATAGGTAAAGCGTGATCTAAGTAGAGGTATTTTTTCAATAGCTCTTTTTTGACAGATCACGCGTGAGTCGTGCCAAGCTGTTACGTTATTTTTTTCAGTATTAATTGGCATTTCATCATGGAAAGATTTACGCCTGAACCACGTTTAAAAATCATTCAAATTTATTACGAAAATTCACTTTCTGTGCAGAATGTGTTCGCGCGCTTCGCTCAACTTATGGTCGACATAATCAGCCTACTAAGCGTACTAGTCGCAACACCATCACCCATCTTGGGACCCAGCATTTTTATTATTGGATAACATTCGACCGAATAGACCACTTTCAGCACGCTGTGAATAAAATATAACGACCGTAGCTGAGAGTGTACACGAAGACCGTGGACAGTCGATTCGGCGCCGTTCGCAGCAACTCGGACTGACATATGGAACGACTTAGCGCATTTTACGTCAAGGTCTCAAATTGAAAGCACACAAAATACAGCTGGTTCAAGAACTGAACTGAAGCCGCATCGCATCGCTTTATGGGGTCTTGAAAAGTTACAAGAAGATCCGAAATTTTCGAGCCAAATTTTGTTCAGCGAAGAGGCGGATTTCTGGCTCAATGGGTGTGTAAACAAGCGAATTTGCCGCATTTGTGACGAAGAGCAACCTGAGACTCAAGAGCTGCCACTTCATCCAGAAAAAACAACGGTTTCGTGTGGTTTGTGGGCTGGTGGATTCACCAGTCCATATTTCTTCAAAAATGATGCCAGTGAGAACGTAACCGTCAATGGCGACCGTTATCGCGTGACGATAACCGACTATTTGATGCCTGAAATTGAAGCTCGTGATCTCCGCAACATTTGGTTTCAAACGGACGGCGCCACTTCCCACACATCGCATTAATTAATGGATTTATTGAGCTAACACTTCTGTGAGCAGATGATTTAACGTTTCGGACCGGTCGATTGGCCACGAAGATTGTGTGATATCACACCGTTATCTTTTTTCCTGTGGGGATATGTAAATTGTAAAGTCTATGTGGACAATTCCGCTTCGATTCAGGCCTTGTAGTAAAACATCACCACCGTCATTCGTCAGTTACCAGTCGGAATGCTCGAAGGAGCCATCGAAATTTGGACTCAACGGGTGAACCATCTGAGACATAGTCGCGGCCAACATGTGAAAGAGATAATCTTCAAAAAATAAATGTCAAAAAAATGTTCTTTCGAACGATAATAAACACTCCTCATTAAATTGAATTTTTTGTGTTTTTTTCTTTAAAAAGGCAAGGAGCCTCGAGATGGATCACCCTATATAAATTGCATTTATTGTACTTAATTCATCTTTTGTTGTGAGATAGAAAACATTTTCTTCTCTTTCTGCTTCTTCAAAATAATTTCTTATTTCTTGCTTGATAACATAAAATACTTTACTTTTTTATTTTTGTAAGCTAAAAAAAGGTACTGAAAATAATTCCTTTTGTTAAATTAAAACTTTAATTAGAAATCCAAACAATTCTTTAGCACGGCTTCACTAGAAATTCTCGCACGAATTTCTCTAAAATTTAACAGCTGTTTCGACACTTGTAGTTATTGCAATGATCTTTCTTCCCTTCCTTATTTTATATCTCTGCATATTTCTATATATGTATATATATATGTATGTATATGTATGTATGCACACACAGAAACCCCTCTTTGAACTCAGTTAATCCTACGTCAAGTACTTTACCACCAAAGCAGTCTTGTGTTTTTTTGTATTTTGGAAAATATGGCTTTAACTGTACTATTGTTCCCATTTCCCCGAAAGTTGCTGCAGTATAATTACAGTTCCACTTGAATGCTCGAGTTGGGTTGGAGTTCAGTAAAGAGTGGCAAGCCATTTACATACATACAAATATATATGTTTATTACTTTTTGTTGTATATCTGGTTATGGCAATGTGTATTAGAGTGTACCAGTTAAAAACATTATCTTTAGTTTACAAATTTTAAAGCAAATACTCATAAATCGTTGTATTTAGGCTATCATTTCACAAAAATATTATTTAATTATAAATATAAGTTGGGTGAGAACTTTAAACTGCTTGTTGTGGAACAAACTCATCCTACAGAGGGATCATGGCATTAAAGCAGCAGTGAACGCATACAATGACGGTCATGTGGTACTCATGCTGCAGAGAACTGCTAGAGAGAGTGAGTGTACTACTGAGAAAAAAAATGGCTAGCAAAGCGGTAGCCTACAAAAATTTGTGTACCATTTATATCATAGTATTTAGATACATTACAGATTACAAAATGCTTTTGTAGGTGAGGTAGGCCATTGTCAACAAAATATCACACAATAAACCATTGAAGTAAAAACTGCAGCTCAATACACTCTTCATAATGAGAACGTTAATAGCTACTCCCACGATTATACTCGAAAGTTACTTCAATTAGATCTCAACTAACTTTTCAAGCGTTCGGAATGCTACAGAATTTTTGTAGGCGGAATCTTTGCGGTAGGTTAAGCTGCTGAGCTAGCTTACACCGCAGGAAATCATTAATGGAAAACATCAACAACGTCTTAGATCAGAAAATACTCTTAAAAAGTCCTGAGTTCTTGGCCACAAAGGTATTGTGGGAATCAATTTAGTTGAAGATATTGTTTAAAGTTCTATCTTAATGACTACCGATACGTATGAAAGACGATTCAGGGCAATGAAAGGCTTTAACGGCCTGCAAGACCGCTAAGATCATGTGCAATGGCAGCGAAGGCATGCACACCGAAGAATTTCTCTGTTTTCGCAGTCGTCTGAGACATCTAGGAGCTTCGCATATTAAAAGAGAAGAGAAAGTGTCGAATTGAATATCAAGGCACTCTTGAAGTCCATAAAAGCGTTTACGTCCTAGCCTCGACTACTCCATATCGAACCAAAATAAAACCTTCCTATGTCACTACGAAAGATCAACAGGCCTATGGAAGCAGCAAAAGCCAGTCAGTACAACCTAATATAACCTTTGTAGTTTCGAATAAAACTTTTGAAAATAAGATATAAACATATCATAGGAAATATTCAAAAATAATCTCACTCATATTAAATTATAAATACGGGACTGAAGTATTTGATCTTCTTCCAAGATTTTGACAAACTTAATTGCCTTAATTGACTGACGGTTTATACGAACCTATTTTAATTTTCTAATTAAAGCAGTAAGCCATTTGGACCTATTTTGCAAGGTTTACTTTCACCTTCCTCTTGTAAGGTGCCTATTAGTGCGGATTTGGGGATTCCAGAATACTCTCAGCCTTGCTATAGATCTTTCAGATTAGTTTCGAAAGTAATCTGTACTAAGTATTTACTTACTTGTAGAGTACCCTCCTTAGAATCCAAAACTAGTATTATGTTTTTTATGCAAGGTTATAAAAAAGAAGCAATAGTGGTGGAGGTTTAATTTAGAGATGTAGAGTTAACCACAACTCATTTATAGGGATTTAATTTGATTTTTTTATTTCCACAACAATACTACCCTAACATACCTGCATGTGGAGCTTTCTCAGTCGTCCAATCCTTAGCAATACTCGTAAAGCCAATGCTTAAGACCGTTAGGTGTCTTCGGTTTCGTTGAAGTACTTTTGTTGTCCAGTCGGTTGTATATATGGCGGCTTGTAACCACTGCAACGATATGAATAAGCTCGTCTCTCCATAAATTAAGACTCAAAACTGTCCTATATAACAAAATTATAATGGTTTTCTGTATATAATGCACATATTCGGCTTTAACACGCCCCCCTCACCCCCTGCAGTTCTAAGAATTTTATTAAGGAGCAAAAATGTGCAAAATGTTACGAAAAAAAAAACAATTTTTTTAACTAAGGAACTTAAAACCTATGAACGAAGGGTCTACTAGCCAATTCGTTTACCAATATTATTTTTTACTTAAATATAGTTTATTTTTACTTTTCGCAGAGGTTGGCTTCTTGTATAAACTACTTGAGAGAGCTTTTAAGCTTTTAGAAAGCTACTTTCAACTTTCGGAACAAGGTTGTTTGCCATCGTCTTATGAAGAACATTCTAATCCATATTAAGACTAATTTTCCATTATCGAATTCCATTTCCCTCTACCGGCACATTTTAGACACTCGTTTTTGAATATCTCTCTCGATTTCATATACTTTTCAGCACCCTATTGTACTCATTTCTATCATTTACATATACTCACCTACTTAAATACTTATGAACGAATATTTATATTATGAACATGGGCAAGTTTGGCCAAGTGCTCCCTTGATGAAAAAGGCGTAAAACAGTTTTAAAAGCATAACTATTGTACAGCCAAAGTTTGCTTTCTTCCTCGCTTGTGTTTCAACATAACCCCCTCCTGGTCTAGCCGTTCGCCCAGAGCATTTTTTCAAGAGCAGTTTGAAGAGGTATAGAGTAAAATGGGCACTGCGCTTTTTGTTGCAGCCAGTAATTTTTTGAGCAAGTACTACCGTTAACATACGTATAAACATACATACGTGTATATATATGTAGATACATGTGAATGAAGCTAGTGAGTTTAAACCAAGGGTAGTTGTTAACTTAACTATTTAAGTAATCAAATATACAGACATTCATATATACATGCATACAGACGAGTATGTGAATGTTCCGTAATAATATATGTGAACATGTACTTTGGAGAATTTTGTCAGTAGCCCGGACCGCTTAACTGACACCGCATGGGAGATCCTATGACTCCATTTCCTGCCATAACTGTAAACTACACTTTAGCTCTCGTTATATTCACTTAAAATACATTTAAGGCAAGCGAATATACTACTTATGTACATATACGCTTTTGTGGAAAATGGTATAAAATAATTATAACACTTTTATTTGCAGTACATGTAAGCCATTTTTGTTGCTGTTAACATAAATATTATAATTAAAATTTCAGCTTTTCCGCTGTACCAGGGAAGGCCTTTGTTCTTAAAACTAATAATGATTCTTCTTTTTTGTTCATCTTCACCGATATAAAATATTTAAGCAAAAGTTTTGCTTTTGTTGTCTTTAAGCGTTGAGTAGAAATAATCAATATTTTTTTAAACAAAATAAAATAAAATTAAATTTAAAAAAATTTAAAAACTGAAATAAAATGTAATCAAATTAACTAAAATAAAAAAGAATAAAAAGAGAATAAAGAAAAATAAAAAATAAAATAAAATAAACGAAAATAAATTAAATTAAATTAAATTAAAATAAAATAATTTAATTAAAATAAAATAAAATATAATAAAACAAAATAAAATATAATAAACTAATTTAGTAATATATAAAAAAATAAAATCAAATATAAAAAAATAAAAATTAAAAAAATACAAAAATAAAATAACATGAAATAAAATAAAATAAAAAAAATAAAATAATATAAAATAATTTAATAAAAAAAATTAAAAAATAAAATAAAATAATATATCAAATAAAAAAATATATATACAAATATTAAAAAATTCAATAAAATAAAATAAAATAACTTAAAATAAAATATAATTAAAACAAAAAATAAATAAATTCAAACCAAGTAATAAAAAATCTAAAAATTTAATTTAAAATAAAATCAAAAAAAATAATTTGAAATAAAGTAAATAAAAAAAAAATAAATGAATAAAAAATAAAATAAAATAAAAAAAATAATATATAATTAGAATAAAATAGAATAAAAAAAAAATAAAAATAAAATATAAAATTATTTAAAATAAAATAAAATAAAGTAATATGAAATAAGTAAAATAAAAAATATTAATTAAAAAATAAAAATAAAAATAAAAAAATTAATAAAATAAAATAATTAAAAAATAAAATATATTAAATAATATCCTAAAATAAAATATAATAATAAAATAAAATAAAATTAAATTAAATATAATACAATATATATATATATAAAATGAAATGAAATAATATAAATAGAATACAATTAAAAAAAAGAATAAAAAAATAAAATAAAATAGGATAAAATATATAGAGAAAAAATAAAATTAAAAAATAAATAAAATCAAAAAAAGTAAAATAAAATGAAGGGGGAATATAATTAAAAATAAATAAAATGAAATACACTAAATAAAATAAAATAAAATAAAATAAAATAATTAAAAAAAATAAAATAAAATTAAATAATATAATAGGATAAAATAAAATAAAATTAAACAAAATACAATACAATACTACAAAAAAAAAAATTAAATTAAATAAATGGAATAAAAAAAAAAATAAAAAAGAAAAAAAATAAAAATAAAAAATAAAAAAATAAAAAAAAATAAAAAATTAATAATAGATAAAAACTGAAGAAAAAATTTAAGAAAATAAAATAAAATGAAATGAAATGATATAATAGAATAAAATTAAAAAACATATATAAAAAAATATAAAAAAAATTAAAAATAAATAAAATGAAAAAGTAAAATATAATGAAGTGGAAAAATAAATAAATAAAGTAAAATAAAATAAAACAAAATAAAGTAAAATAAAGTATAATAAAAGATACACGGAAAATTGTCTGTGAACTTTAAATAAGTTAAAGTATTAAAAATGAAATTTCATGTCCTAAAAGTATGCAAGTGTTTATCATATTGCAATTATTGGCGGCAGACACACAGGTGCACATGGCAAAGCTTTCCTTCAACTGCTAAAAGCCATAATTACTTTTCCAACTTGCTGCTGAGGCAATAAAATGGACATCAGCAAGAAAAAGTAAATATAAAAATTAAAATAATGAAAGAAGTAAATATTTACAGATGTACACACATTAAATATGTACATACATACAAATAAATATTTTATTTATAAAGACAAATACTTAAATTCCCCACCGTCCATCCTTGGCCACTTTGTGACAGAGCCTGCTAATAATTTATTCACTTGTGTTTAACTGACATCTGATAGGCCCCCTATTACCGCTTTATATATAGATTGCGTACTCAACACAATGCACTGGGGAGCAGTTTGCTGCGCTAAAATTTTTGGGTGGTAAATTTGTTGGCGACTGCATTGTCTAGACATCACTTGAATAATTACTGCTGATATTATATAATATTTTGGGAAGTGCACTAAAATGTGTATATTTGCCAACAAGGGAATTGTGGAGATGTGGATATATACATATATATACATGTATATTAAATGTTTCGTTTTCACTCACAGTGATTTGCTGAACTTTTCGAAGAGTTTTTAAAGCTAATGATTTTAGCCAGATTTTAAAGAGCTATAATAATGACACTCAGTTCGTTCAACGGAGTAAATATTCGTGTTGCTGCTTAAATGTGAAATAAATTCGAGTATACGAATATATTTCCTGGCAATTAATAACTTAAAAACTGAAAAGCTTTAACTTTTAAACATATATGTTAAAAAAAAGAATTTTATTTCATTTTGAATTTTATTTTATTTTTTAAATATACAAGTAATATGTTTTTATTTGGTGGCAAAAATAATAAATATAAAACTGATGGTGGAAAATATTGTTGAATTTGGGTTGCCAGACGTGCGGAGAATAGACAATATCTTTTGTAAGGCTGTCACCTGATTCCAATTTCAAAATTGGTGTAAAACTCAATTCTCGCAAGGTCTTACAGCGAAAAATATTAGGTAGAAAGATTGCCATCTAATTTGCAAATATCTTTATAAAAAAAATTTAAACAAAAGAAATTTTTCAGAGAGTTAAGAAGACTTACTCTGTAAACGATTTGATCATCGTTGCCACCTGTCTCGTATTTTTAGTAAAAAAAATAATAATATAGTTAAGAAAAAGGGATAATGAAAACGTAATTTAATGTTTAACATCAATGAGTTTGAGAAAGTTACTTGATAAAGTCAATATCAGGGATCTCGTTATTTATGACTCCCAAACGAATTTTTTTTAAAATGAATCCGATGTAAAACTGGTCAATTTCGAATTCTTTTTGATTTCATCTATTCTGAATGAAAAAAAATTCATCCAGATTGATTGAACCAGTAAAAACGAAAAAAAAAATTACAGAGCTTAACTAAAATTTTTCCTTTGCTATAAACAGCGATAGCCGAGTGGTTAACATTGCACACTGCCATTCGAAGCATCTGGGTTTGAGCCCGGATTCGACCCACATCCAAAATTATAGAAAATTAATTTTTCTATTGCGGTTACCCCTCTGCAGGGAATGCCAAGCCCTCCGAGTGTATTTCTGGCACGAAATACAAGCTCTTCATAAAAATCCACCAGCCGTTCGGAGGCGGCTTAGAATAAACTGTAGGTCCCTCCATTTCTTGCTAAAAACATCAAGACGCAAAACCACAAATTTGAATAGGAGTTCGGCCAAAAATCACTTCAGCGGTTACAAAGCATCAAATATATATATATAAAGGGTAATCTTTTTGGGGGTTCTCCACTTTTTAAAGAAAAAACACAGAAAATATAAATTTAATGGGGAAAGTTTATTATTATCCGAAAGAACATTCTTTGGCATTTATTTTTTGATGATTATCTTTTTCAAATGTTGGCCACGGCTACGTTTCAGATTGTCCATCCTGATAATTGGCGAATATCACGCGTGTCATTTGCGTGATTTGCTCCAAGGCATAGATCAGAGCGGGATTGTCCGCATAGGCTTTAAACTTTACATATCCAAACAGGAAAAAGTCTAACGGTGTGATATCACACGATTCTCTTGGCCAATCAACCGGCCCGAAACGTGAAGTTATCTGCTCACCGAAGTGTTCTCTCAATAAATCCAGATCACGAGTTTCAATTTCAGGCATCAAATAGACGGTTATCATGGCGCGATAATGGTCGCGATTGACGGTTACGGTCTTACCGACATCATGTTTGAATAAATTTGGACCGATGATTCCATCGATCCACCAACCACACCAAACCGTTGTTTTTTCTGGCTGAAATGGCAGCTCTTGAATCTCTTCAGGTTGCTCTTTGTACCAAGTACGGCAATTTTGCTTGTTTACATTCCACTTGAGCCAGGATTGGATCTCAATTTTTAGAAATGCTTAATCTTCCGGTTAGTGATGGATCAACAATTAATTTTTATGGCTACCGCTGATGGGCTTGAAATATCCCATTTTGTCTGCCAAGTTCTCCAAAGTTGGAGGATGAGATGTGAGCCATCGGCATTGACGGTAACGGCAGCTCCTTCTTTTCCTTCCTTGTCAAAAAAATAAAAATAAAAAATAAAAAATACCGACCAACGATGCCGCCGGTCCATATGCCGTCAGAAACAGTAACTCGTTAAGGATGCGTTGTCTTTTCCATCATTACATGTGGATTTTTTGAGATCGGTTTATTAACTTAGCTGCTGAGATAAAAATGAGTTTTGTTGGAAAAAATGATTTTTCGGTAAAATCTCATTTTCTGCCAACCCATCTTCAGTCCATTGAGCGAAAGAAAAACGGATCGGATGATCATGAGGCTTCAGTTATAGTACCATCTTACTACTATCCATAAGACTCTATGAGCCTTCATGCCGATATTATCATGTAAAATCCAGCGCAACGAAGTTCTTGAAGTGCTTAATTCTTAAAAACGGTGTCAAGTTGATGTTGATGGCTGTTCGAGCGTACTTTAAGCTACAGCAGCAACATTTTCCCTTGAATGCACTGGGTGAGAAAGCGAGATGTATTGTCCGATAACGAACAGATTTGGCGAACTCGCTGTAAAAATTAAACCACAAACTGCTTAAAATGCGAGTTATTTCATCCGAGTGTTCTGCGTAATTTTCTTGCACTTTCGTTTAAAGACTCACTCTCCATTAAGTTTCCAATTTTGTCAAATTTTCATCCTATTATGCGATAGTTATTAGGCACTTCGTAAGCCGCAAATCTTATGCTGAATATTTGACACATCGAGAGTGTCATTGAATATATCAAAGCTTTACTAAGCCGTAGTTCAAAAAGCAGGCGGTAGATGAGTAAGCCATCTATGTATATGCAGATGTAATAATCCTACTACGAAATCTTCCATTCCACATAACAGCGTAATGGACATTGTAGTTTTCGTGCAAAAAAAAAAAACTTTCTTCTTTCTTGCCTCAGGTTAAGTAGAGTAAGAGTGCACACTTTCATTTTCCATTTCATTTTCATTACAAAAATTTTGATTTAATCCACAAAATGTGAAAACTTTTAGTTACCATCACATTTTCACACATTCCACACATTCATATGGTACTTGTATGTGTACCTACATCTATAGAACTGACTTAGGTGACAGCGGGTTAGTTGGTGAAAGCAACATTTGTATAACCTAATCCAGTTTGTTGGCGGTATGTAGACTTAGTTTAAATGAATTTAAGTGTGTGTAAGGTGTGCATGTGTGTGTTGTGGGTGGTTCTCGTATACATATTTGTTGACAGTCTTGTGGTTAAACATTAACTTCATTTATTCTCATATTCATACTCGCATACATATGGGTGTGGGTGGCTACTTTTGTGTATATGTACATTCATGCGTTTCTCTTGGCAAAGGTGTGACATTTCACTAAGCATCCACTAGCCGCAAGAAAAACCATTTTCCAACCAACCTCCAGTAAGCTCTCCACTCAGCTCTGCTGAGCTATACCGCAAATAGACCCAATTTAATATATGGAGCACATATACATACATACACGGGTACATATTCTACTATATTAGATGTTATATAAGAGATATAACGGTTCCTCGATTTCGGTTGCCTTTTGAGGCGTTTATAGTCTTATCAAAAATCAGCGATTTGGCGCTTTTTGGGTATATGTATTAAGGGTAGCCGAATCCTACTCCACTTGGCATTTTTAATTAAGTTAAGGGATTCCTCCTTACCTATTCTCTTCAGTGAGTCATTTTTTGAAAACTTTCGAAGCACAATATTTTGAGTTCATCTGAACTCCAGTCACAGTGATATCTCAATCTTAATTAGCTGAACTACACCTGTCGGGTTTAGGTCGAAGTGTCATCTTTTGGGGTCTTAAGCTCTGAAGTTCTCGGCTTCGAAGCAAACTGCTTGCATAAATTCATCGGGAGATCAGGTTGTTTACCAGGATTGAAACCCACTGCATAAAAAAAGTTGTATATAAAAATCTCACTATGGCCTCGGAAAGACTCCGAATTTCAAGTAAAAAAAATTATTTGCTTCATCTGTGGATTGGACATTTGTTCAAAAGGCTAAGATAGAGCTTTGAGAGAGCAAATGATTTTTTCTCGATAATGCTCGAACCTTACATCGAACCGTTGGCTCTAGTTCTAAAATTGTTAGTCTCAATGGTGGTTGGGATAATTTTACCTTCGTAAGATCTCTCAGAGCTTGTTTCCAAATTGTTGGTCCCAAAATATTCTGACAAAGGCTCCAATCATCTGACCCTTGTAAAATCTCACGTGACTAATGTACTTCACATGTCTCTACCAAAAGGTATAATTCTCCAGTATTATCCCGCCTTAAAAGCTAACTTTTTCGTGACGTCTTTAATTTTCCCGATACTAGCTCGAAATTTTCAGTTTCGACAGCGGTTTCGATAATTTTACCAAGTGCAAATCTCTCAATACTCCTCAATACCAGGAGATTGATTTCTTCCACATTTAGGTTTCGAAGGGTTTTATCCTAACGGAGGTTACAAGAAACTCCACTCCGTCACAGTACATATCACTGCTATCCTCCATGTGTCGTCTTGGAAAGGTTTAACTTCGACAGCGGCTTAAATAGCCTCCGTAACTCCTTTTATGACATATTTCCTCGTGCTGCCTCCATAACGTCCCACGCCACTGAATTCCTTCCCATATAGGTTCCGACACATTAAGCCGTTGGTTATGACTTCTTTCTGTTCGAAATTTCGAAAGGTTCCGATACCGGTAAATTCAGCTCTTCAACATCCCTAACCAGTACCTACTCATATGTAGGTATTCCACACCAAATGTATGTTGAGTGCGAAATGCCAGCTGTCAAGTCGAGTAGTGTACGCTGCCGGCAAATTCAAGCACCCAACAACAACTGTGATTGTAGGCCACAAAGACACAACACGAATACCGTCTTTAATTTAGTCAACAAAGCAAACATTCAAGAGTCGGAAGGTGGGTGGGTGGTCGGTTGGAAGCACAATTGTTTGGTGGCAAAGCTATTATTGTTGTTGTTCTTATTGTTGTTGTTGAGGCGTATGTATTATGGTAAGCTTGTGAATGTATCAATTCGTTTAGAAGATGAAGAAATGGGAAATTAGCGGCAAAGCGTCAAGCATGCATACATACAAGTACGCCATTAGACAAACACACACATACATCATGACATGCCCATACACACACACAGGTTTAGTTAAGTGGAAGCGAGTGTGAATGCGGTTTAAAAGCCACAAAATGTGTGATGATGCTCGGCTCGGTCTGGCTCCTGAGTACTCGGCTGTCTTAATGTTGTGTGCATTTGGTATGTATTGTTGTCATTGTTGTTGTTGCTGTTCTTTGCTGTTGTGGCTGTTGTTGCTGCTGTTGTCTGCTATTTTGGCACACTAAACTAGACATCATAAAATTTAGAATGACAACACGCAAGCAAGTCACGTAAATAATTAAACACGTGACATGTATGTGAGAGCGAGTGAAGGAGCTTTCGCTTCTTGGCACACATATTTCACTTCTTCACAGCCAGCACGCACCCACCACTCCGTTCTGCCACTGGGGGTGCCTCACGACTGAGAGTGATGTTGTTTATAGTTTTGCAGTTTTGTTGGATTTATTCAGCTCATAAGTTAATGTATATATATATATATATGTGTGTGTGTGTGTGTGTGTTTATCAGATTAAACGCCTTCTGTAGACGTGCGTATTTTATAAATATTTAAATATGTAGTTATATACATATGTATCCCACACAACTTGGGCTCTTGACCATTTTAATAATTAACACTCGAGTTGATGGTGTTTTAATTAGATGACATCTTTGGCTTTATAGGTGGCGAAAGCGGGATTTATGATAATTAGGCGCCATATAGGACATAAAGAATACATTATATATACATAGAAGTATAAAAAGTGAACTTTGGTTACAGTTACTCGCTAGATTTATTTGTTGATATACGCACATATGCATCAGAGGGTTAAGGGGTAACAAAATGGCACTTATCATTCCATTTTGAATGATTTGAACTTTAAATAAAAATGGTAAATTATCCGAAAAGTTTCACAACCAAAAGCTTCCAATTCAAAAACATCTCGTTTCGAGGACAAACACCTGGAATTTCTAGTCTCTAAATTGGAAATTTGCCACTGTCCAGCTGGTTGATGAAGAAATGTGTTGGACGGGACAAGGATGGAAGAAGGTCAGTAACCCACCTTCCAACACATTTCTTCATCAATCAACTGGACAGTGGCAAATTTGCAGTTTAGGGACTAGAAATTCCAGGCGTTTGCCTTCAAAACGAGATATTTTTGAAGTGAATAATATACTTGCACCCTAATGTATGAATATCTCGTCACAATCTTAATCAAAACGAAACCTTCAACGCTTCGCTGATTTCCAGCAGAGATAGATGATGGGACCAAATATGTTTTCTATGAGCGCCTAGATAACAACTCTGAGCGCTGCTCCCGCCATGAAGAACTGACAGGATGCATGCATTAGTTCCCTTTCAGAGCATTGTTCAATTTATTCAATACAAATGTGATTATTTCAATCAATTCGGAATGATAATACCATTGATAGACCTAAAGACTACATCAAAAATCTTCTTCTTAATTGGCATGGGCACCGCTTACACGATTACAATCGAATAACAAGATTAGCGCCAATTTGAAACAACAAATAAATCCAAGTCCGTCTTCACCTAATCTTTCCAACGATTTGCAGGTCTTCCTCTTCCTCTGCTTCCTCGATTGGGTACTGCATCGAATACTTTCAGAGCTGGAGGGTTTTCATCCATTCGGACAATATGACCCGTCCAGCGTAACCGATGACTCTTAATTCGCTAGGTTATGTCAATCTCTTCCTATATATCATAGAGATTAAAGTTCCTTCGTCTGGGATATTTGCCGTCACCCATGCAAAGAGGACCATAAATATTCTGCACAATCTTTCTGTAGAGAATTTCCACGTCCCTTTGTAGAGTTTTTATTCGTCGAGAGAGGACTTTATTTTGAATTTCATATCATTTGTTGGTAAGAGTGATTCTGCTTAAGATTTCGAGGCTGACATTTTTGTTGTTGTTGGTGACGCTGGTTCCTAAATTGACGAAAAATTATGACTGCTTGTGCTTGCGGTTCTTCCTTTTTGGAGACAGAAGACATATAGTTTTATTCCCGCTAACTACCAGACCCACTCGTCTCTCGGTCTTATTCCAACTGGAGAAATCAGAACTAACAATTAGGTTGTTGAGGCAAATATCATGAGCATTCTCCATCAGATATTCTCTGTTTAATTCAGAAGCTTGTATTATTTTCTCCGGCATTAGGTTAAAGATGTCACATAAAATATAGTCATACTGTTGAAACTTGGATTGGTATAAAAGACTTGAAGAAACTGCCTTTAACTAGTAGTAAACACTAAATTAAGATTAATCGACGTAGATGCAGCTCTTTATTGTGCTATCATAGGCTGTTTGAAAATCGACAAAGTATGTCGATTCTTCTCTTAGGGATTTTTTCCTATATTTAACGTATGTTGAATATGTAGTCTATGGTAGGTAGCCATTGTCCAAATTTGCGGGATTTAGAAACCTTATTGTTGCTATCAGGCAGCTGATAACTTTATCGTAAAGTTTAGCATTATTGATGTTAAACATTCTCAAAACAATTTGACAGACAAGAGCTATTTATGTTGTTTACCATAACCTAAAATATTAATCTCGACCTAAAAATGGAATTAAATCGCGAACCTTTTCGCACGAATATTTTCTACAACTTTCGACGTGGATTTTTGCGATGAAACTCCATCAAGGGCCAGTGTTTATCGATGATATGGTGAATTCAATCGAAGTCGTAGATCACTCCAAGTCGAATTTCGTGAAGCTCGTCCAAAAGTGGATGATTTTCCAGAAACTGTGGACGCTGAGCGCAAACTGATATTGCCAGATCATCATGTGAACTATTGATTGTAAGAAACATTTACTTACGTTGAATCCCGCACAATTTGTGAATCGCTCAAAAAAGGTCAGTGTCGATTGTAAATAATAGTCGACAGTATGGGGGTTTCAAGATGGGATGAATGCAACAAAAGTTGTTCGCTCATTAAGTACTTCTGTGCAAATGGTTAACTGTTTTTTTTTCCTTGGGAAAACTAGACATGTCGCAACCGTACCAATACAGCAACGCAGCACAGTAAATTTTGAGTGGTACATAACTATTTTTTTGGCAGCTGTCTTTCAAGAAATCAGGAAACACACACATCGACTGAACCGACTGGATTCTTGAGTATTCAAAACATCGATTTGATGAGTCATTCACCGCAAATACCTGACTTGGTACCAAAGAAGTTCTTCTTATTCTCTTACTTAAAAAGTAAACTGAGAGGTCAACGTTTTTCGACATCTGAAGAGGCGGACGCATCAGAACGCATGATTTGGAGATACCTCAATCAGAGTGGCAAAAGTGCTTCGAAAATTGATTCAAAGGCTAGAAAAAGTGTATAGATCTTAATTGAGAATATTTTGGAAAACAATAAAGCGATTTTCGATGCTTAATATTTATATGTTTTTGTTCTCTAATCCTGAAATATATAAGTCAATCGTCGTACCTATGACTTTTTGCCATTTCCCGGGTATCTTCATAGTTAATTCCATCAGAGCAGAACTTTTGTAATTTATCGGCGAAGATTTTCGGCTTATCTTCGGATTGCCAATTTTTTACCATAACGAAAGTTTTGCAGAGGCCAAAACAAATCATAGTCAGATGGTGCAAGGTTCGTACAAGTAAGCAAGTTAACTGTTAATAGTAGAGCTAAGAGTTCACCGTTTCATCAGGTTGTAGCAGCTTCAGCAGTGATTCGATTATTTCGCGTTTCAGAGGCATTTCACTGATGGTAATTTAGACAATCAAATGTTTTATTTGTCCTGATAGGTTGTATACCTGTTGCAAAATTTCATCGGCTTTTTGAGTGACTAGCTGACGAGAACAAGATGCCATACCAAGTTCTACGGAACATATTTAGAGTACATCACCCTAAACCACACAATCAATTTCAAATTGTTGATAGATATACTAACATTAATGTTGCTTACATTTCGAATTCAAAAAAAAATTTGGCGCATCAGCAATTCAACAAAACTTATGACATATGTATGTATAACTTTCTCTTACATCACTCAGCCCTCGGTCAAATCGTAGTTCAACATCCCGTCC
The DNA here is from genome assembly GCA_030068015.2 of Neoceratitis asiatica. Classification (NCBI taxonomy): domain Eukaryota; kingdom Metazoa; phylum Arthropoda; class Insecta; order Diptera; family Tephritidae; genus Neoceratitis; species Neoceratitis asiatica. Next base: position 35,611,418 of record CM061524.1, read on the forward strand.
TTTGGCCTATTTTCTCTTATTATTTCACGTTAAAATTGGGTCGTAAACACTTTCCATTTCTTAAAAAATTCACGAACATGAAAATTGCATTTAATTTCGCACACAAATGTACAATTTCAGCGATTAGAATTCTTTTGCTGTCTTCATCCAGTGTATGCCCACAGGCCAAATCATAGCCAATGCAAGGACAATCGTAAAGCAACCGGACAAACAACCAAGTCTTACACCATTATGGTCAATCAATGATGCATAGCCAATTGCCACTGTGCGGCTTTGGCTGAAGCAGAGTCAGCAATAATAAAAATCGCCGAAGTGTTATAGTAAACAACTTGACACACATGTATGTACGAACACCTTGTACACTTATAAAATACGTACAAATAAATAAATATATTTGTAAGAATGTTCATGAGCCCACTGGTTACACTTGAGCAATCAATCGATGAGACGAGTAAAACAATAAAAATCAGAGAGCATTTTTCCTGGTCTCCAGAAGAGAATTCTCTTGCGATTATAAAAATATTCAGTTGAATTTCGACTTTTTTCAAGAATTTTGTGTTTTTAAAGAACTGTAAAGGTCGTACTTCAGACTATAGAGCCGATAGAGCCAAATTTCGACTACTTAATACATATGAGTACAACACCTTTATTAAATTAGAATTCTTCCTTTATATGTTTTGGATCTGATGCTGGTTTTGATAAACCAAAAGTAAAGTCGGAAACTCGTGTCCATCTTAAAGTAAAGCAAAGATTTGTTGTCGATGGAGCCAGTGCTTCTGGCCAAATACTTCTTTATACTCATTCATTCCAGTAATGACAGCGTCTCAGGTTCTGAAAGATATTTCACAGTTCACTGTTGACATCAGTGAGTAATTTCGCTGTCGAACGCTTTCTGTAAACTCTCATTGTTTTATCATTTACTCTATGGTCCCAGAGGTTCTCAGACTTTGGCGCCTTTAGGGTTCACTTTCAGCCAAAATATGATTTCTCACTCTTTAGCTTGTTAACTAAACGGACTTTGATAACAACCGTTGAGTTGGCATAAGAAATTTGAGCGTAAGGCTTCGCGGAGAATTATGGTACTCAGCTTATCGGCGACGGCAAATGCAAGTGTAAGCGATGGAGCGTTAAAGTTGTATGTGACAAGGTGATCCCCTCTGAAAGATTTTCAGGTAGTACTCTTTGGTGAAAAGATCAGGTGAAGACTGACCTATAAGAAAAGGATAGAATCAGAACAGTCACTTGAAGGTTAACCCTCATTTTCTGAGTCTTTTGTTGTTGTTGTTGTAGTGGCTAAGTGATCTAACGAGAGGCCTATGAACGAGCTGTTTCGACGGCTTCAGACCGGAGGGAGAACGATGTTAGTTGAGTGGGTTTTAGAGAGCATGCAGACAGACGGAGGGAGGTCATTACATGGAGAACATATATTAAGTATGTCGGGATTGAGTTTACACTTCAGTGTGCTACAGAATCCAGTCCAGCTTAATTGTGCCGGTATTGCTAGGGTCTGGCATTAGCTTGTTCTGTCCAACGATTATTTTAAGGCTGAGAAACCAAATACTAACCTCCTGTAGCATGCCAGAAGTTAAAACCTGAATGTGACTTAAAGGTACCATCAGGAGATTTCTTATAATGGTCCTCATGGGTGTGTTTAGGTCAACAGTTAAATTTCAGAGTCTGTCGTCTTCGCAAGTTTGTGCAAATAAATTTCACCAACGTCTATGTGAGCCTTCAAACTCACACTAACCAATTCAATATAACATTAACGGTCTTCAAATCCTTTGGCCACTCGAAATCCTAGACAATTTCATTACTGGTTATTATCAAGCACTCATCGATACCGAACGGAATTCAAACAATTCAAAGTGAGGCAAATCACTCAAGTTGTCATTCGTTGCTGGCGAGCTGCACTCGTCGATCAACTGTCGAAAATTGCGGCCGACAAGCGTCAAGTTTGTCAACGACATTATAGCTGTCTTTGCCATAATCAAGTTGTTATGTACGAGTATATATGTGCTCGTGTGTTTGCATGTGATGTGTTGCCGTTGTCCATGGAGTGAACATCTTCAACTCTGCTATTATTGTAGTTTGCGACATTGGAGCTGTGTTTGGTGCTGCTCGGTAAAGTGTGTCAATGACAAAGATGCCAAGCGCATGCAAGATATACATGAATACATACATGAATACATACATGAATACATAGCAGGCATTCGGAATGAACAAATGAACATATATCGATTATTTGTATGCTCCTTCTTCGACTGTGGCAGAGACAAAATGGAGCTATTGTCTTTAGGGGCTCACCACATGATTTTTGATGCTGTTGTTGCTCATTTCAGTTTCATATGACGACACCAATGGCTTGGCTTGGTTCGGTGGGCCTGATTGCTGTTTGTCATGGTGACATTGCAAGTGCTAACAATGCGCTGACAATGATATCGCCGCATAGCAGTTAATGAATCTGACAGTGAAGAAAATTGTGAACTCCTGTGAGGACATTCATAAATACACACACATACATACACAGAGACACATGTACACACTGGTGTAAATTTCAACTCAGTAGAAGTTGGGAGACTCATCATATCAACTTCAGTGAGAAAATTAAAAACTTCCAGCTGCGTTCTGTTTGTTTGTATGTATGTATGTGTGTATGTGTGTATCCTCAATTAAGTATGTCATATGTATGCATGTGGTAGCTGTGAAAGAAGCATAGAAGGAATATGCTGATTGAAATAAAAATTTTGTGACTAATTTTCAGCTGATATGAAAGCTTTCAACTCTCTTTGAGAGTACAAAAATGAAATTGTGACTAAGATTTCTTTTGAAAATTAAAAGTAATCAAAGGTTGCCAATATTGCTTGCTTTGCTACTATGACGTCAGCACGTAGAATTATTCGTGCGAAATTTAATAATTCAATGATTTATTAAGAAATACTTTAAGATATGAATAAGGGAGGATACATTTCGAAGTTCCCTACTTGTTTAAAAAAAAATCACAGAAAATTCAATTTTAATGGGGAATGTTAATTATCATTCGAAAAACATTCTTTAGCATTTATTTTTTGAAGATTATATCTTTCAAATGTTGGCCGCGGCTACGTCTCAGATGGTCCGTCCGTTGAGTTAAATTTTCATTGACTCGTTCGAGCATTTCAATTAATAACTGGCGAGTGACACGCGTGATGTTTTGCTCCAAGGCCTGAATCAAAGCGGGATTAATCGCATAGACTTTAGACTTTACATATCATCACAGGAAAGAGTCTAACGGTGTGATATCACAGGCTCTTGGTGGCCAATCAACTGGTCGAAAACGGGAGATATTCTACTCACTGTTCTCTCAATAAATCCAGTGATTGATGCGATGTGTGGGAAGTGGTGTCGCCTTGTTGAAAGGAAATATCGCGTAGATCTCGCGCTCCAATTTCAGGTATCAAATAGTTGGTTATCATGGCGCGATAACGTTCTCATCGGCATCATTTTTGAAGAAATATGGACCGATGATTAGATCGGCAACTGCGGCAATTTTTCTTAGTTACATACCCATTGAGCCAAAATTTGGCCTCATCGCTGAACAAAAATTTGACTCGAAAGCGTCGGAACTTCTTAGAACTTTTCAAGAGCCTCTAGAGCGAAGCAATGTCGCTTGGGAAGGTTGAGCGGCTTCAGTTCTAGCACAAGTTTTATTTTTGTACGCTTTAAGATCTCAACGTAAAATGCGCCCAGTCGTTCCACACGTCAGTCCGAGTTGTTGCGAACGGCGTCGAATCGACTCCCCATGGTTTTCGTGTACACTCTCAGCTACGGCCGCTATATTTTCCTCAATATGTGCTGGAAGTGGTCTATTCGGTCGAATATTATCCAGTAATGAATGCTGGGTCTCAACATGGGTGATAGTGAAGCGAATAGTACGCTCAGTAGATGGATTATGTTAACCATAAGTTCAGCGAAGCGCGCGAAACACCTTCTTTACAAAACGTGAATTTTCGTAATAAAGTTGAATGATTTGTAAAAATTATTCAGACGTAAGTCTTTCCATGATGAAATGCCAAACAATATTGAACAAAAATAACATGACAACTTGACACCACTCATGCGTGATCTGTCAAAAAAAAAAGCTATTAAAAAAATGACCTCTACTTCGATCACCCGATCATATAAGGGCTATTAGATCACATGAGAATCGCTCATGACTGCTCTTAATTTCCAAGCATTCGAAATATTTTGTAAATTCAATATTTTAATATTTTAATATTTTAATTTTTTTATTTCTTTATTTTTTTTTTTTATTCTAAAATTTATAATTTAAATTTATTTTTGTGTTTAATGTTTTCGAAATTAAATATTCTCAAGTTATTACTTGAACTATCAGTCCGTATTTTATTGTATTCTATATTGCTAGGACTTTTTTTCGTTAAAACTTATCCTTTTAATATTTTTTAAGTTAAAATATTTTTGAAAAATATTATCATTTTATTATAATTTAATTTTTTTCTTTTACTATTTGTTAATTTTTAATATTTTAGTTTATTATTATTTCTGTAAGTTCTGTTTACAAAATATATTTTTTTTGTAGTTCTTTAATTAACACAATTTTTATTTCTTTCAATTCTGAAAAATTTTTAATTTTAATTTTGGAACTTTTAATTGTAATATATTTATATTTTAAATTTTAAATTTTCTATCCTTTAAATTTTCAAGATATGTATTTAGAAATCTAAAATCAATTAAGATGTTAAATTTTTTCAGATTTTTGGTCTATACGTTTTTCAACTTAAATAAAAAAATGTTAATATTTTATTTTTAGTTTTGGTTTTTCTATACATTATCAAACTCTTATATTTGAAGCTTAAAATTTAATATTGTTTACATTCTCTTAGTTTATTTTTTTTTTTTTCAATACAGTATAATGAAAATCTTTGATCTCTAAGTATTGATTTGAATAAAAAAATAATATAAATATTTATTTACTACATTTTTCTGCTTGAGAATTTCATGAATTTTGCTTTATTTTGATTATTTCTATTTATTTGCCATTGAAGGTGTTATTAGTAAGCTTTTTAATTTGCCTTTCGTCACATTCCCATAAAAAATATGTACCAAAAATAAACGCTCTTTCATTCAATACTACTCGGATTTGCTGGTAAAGCTCAAACATTTACTGATAGCAACAGGCGCAAAAATGGAGGAAAAATAAATTTCATGGCTCAAGTAAACAACCATGACGAATGTGCGTTATGAATATAAATTTATGCGTCTTCTGCCTTTGTGGCATTGGGAAATTTATTTCTTGTCTCTCACCTCATTATGTATGTGGGAAAAGAATAAAGGAAATAAGTCAATGACGAATCATCTAAAGAAAAAATATAATAAGGAAAATAAAATAAATATCGAAAGTACTCGTATGTGTATCTATATGCAAGCATGTCCTTGCGTATATAATACATTTATCTGCTTATGAAAATAGGATACATATTTTAGAAAAAGATTTAAATATAAATATTATAAATATAGTTTGTATTATTTTCTAAGCTAATAAATAAAATATTCTTACATGACACTGGCAGCCTCATAAAATGCGTATTTACTAGAGCTCCAGATTTTGCTCAAACACTTTCGAGCAGTGCGAGCATTTGAGCAACAAGCACCTTCGCACCTGCTCATTGCTCATTACTCGAAAATTTCCGATCCAAGCACGAGCATTTCGAGTATTTTAACAAACACTTTGACATTTTTCTCCAAATTTTTTATTTATTTAAGCTTAAATGATTTTCGGCCGAGCTCCACCTCCAATTTGTGGTTTTGCGTCTTGATGTTTTTTTCTACAAACAAATGGAGGGACCTACAGTTTGTTCTAAACCGCCTCTGAACGGCCGATGGATTTTTATGAGGAGCTTTTATTTCATGCCGGAAATACACTCGAAGGGCTTGAAATTCCCTGCCGAGCCAACCGCAGTTATTTTTCTTTGCCGAAGTCAAATTACTCGGCCTTAATTTCGTCTACAATTGCAAATTATTCCACCAAACAGCCATTGGTTCATCTCTGAACTCTTTCTGTCCGTCCGTTTGTTTGAACGCAACTTATTTCCTCAATTCATTCAGATATTTTCACCAAACTTAGTGAGCGGATGCACTTATACATTTAAATGATTAGTTGTCGGAACCAGCCAGATCGGACCACTATAGCATATATCTGATCGATTTTTCAGGTTTGGGTCATAGACCCGTCAAAAATGTTCTTGAGGCTGTGAAATTTGGTGTTAAACACATGCATAATAAATTGCACGTTGGTTTTGAAAATCATCGAAATCGGACAACTAAAACATAAGATTCCCACATATATCTTGCTCAGAATTAAGGTTTTGTTAAGAACTCAATCAAAGAAGCTTCTAGGGCTTGCAAATTGGTTTTTTACACATATATTAATAATTGCACATTGGTAGCGAAAATCATCGAAGTCTGAATATTATATCATATAGCCTCCATACAACCGACTTGTTCGGATATGAGGTCTTTCGCCCAAAATCCTCAATAAAAAACATCTAAGGACGTGAAATTTGGTATTCTATAGACGTAAATTCAAATTTATATTGACACTGAAAATCATCGAAATCAAATTTTGCAATTTGCTATAGATTTTGAAAGATAGAAAAAACTCGGCATGGCCGAAAACAACTTTATTTTTTTCTTTCTTTAGAATTCGCAGTAGGAAATATAATTCATTCTTGTCCTCTCGGAATGTTATAAAGAGGGTGCCTTTTAGCAATATTTGTCTTGGCCGCTGGTTTCTTATTTGCATAACCCTTTCGTTACAACCTGAGGTGCATTGGTGATAATTTTTGGGGTGATTCCATCGTAACGGGTGGGACACATTTACACGAAATTTTATTTTTGTTAGTAGATTTCCATAAAACCAACTAACGTTTTCTGCTTTTGGTGGAGCGGTCTATAAATATAATATTCGGTTAACGTTACATTAAAAGGAAAACCTGTAGTAATGTAATATAAATGAAAAACAATTAAGATTTAAAATTGTAACGGTTGGGACAAATTTTAGAACCGACTTTTGAATCGAAAAATGTATCATAAAAACTTTGCGAATTTATAACATTTATTAGTTTTATTTACATATTTCCCATTTGAAACGATATATGAGTATTATAACAAAACAATCATAACAAAGTTACTTTCTTCATTTCTATTGTTACAATCCAAAACTTAACTGTAACTAGTGTAACGTGTGGGACACGAGCGAATTTAAGTACTTGAGAAATTTATTGACTATGAATTAAGGATGCTAAAGGTTCAGAATCAGAGTCGCTCCATACACTGGCTTCATCCTCTGAATACATTTGTGATGCATTAAGTTTAAACACCTTAATCTTAGTTAGATTTGATATGAATGTGCGGCCTACGAAAAACATAATTAAGCTTACCTGAACTGATATAATATTTAATTGAAATTAATAAAAAGAAATTTCCGTATAGATTTAAATTATTAACCACAAGAATTATGAAATACAAACTATTTGACAGACTTTTCGAAAGTAGCTATTTCAACCTTGCTCAAAGAATTCGTATAGTACTTGGTTTCAAAACATAAAAAAAGTCAATAAATATGAATTTAAAGCTTTAATTTGTTATTATTTTGGTAATTAACTGCTTATAGCTATTTTTTAAGAAAAATTAATTAAGAAATGGCGGCTATACAGCGTTCTCCCTAGGATTTCCCCTTTTTTCGGGAACCACGACCGGACACACAGCTGCTGTAATTTTTTATTCTAATAATTTGTTGAACGTTTTCCGCTAGTAAATAGCAATAGATACAGATATACGTAGGATTTTTTCAATATATTAATTTTTGACAAAATGGCGGGTCTCTAAAGAAGAAAGTAACAAATTTCTTAATAAAAAAAACTGCAAGATGAAAAAATCCTACGTACTACTATAGATAATGTATTTCTGAAGATGTTGTTTGAGTTATGTTCCCGGCCAACGTGAAAAAAGCAGTTTTGAGATAAACACGTTTAAAGTTTGGAGTATGCCTTACTGACAGACGCTTCAGCTAAAGAACGAAAATGGGGCATTATTATCTGTCGTAATGTATCATTTGAAAAAAAAACAAATCCATTTTCTGAAAATTATTGAGTGGCGCAACCCTTTAAGCTTAAATTATTATATATCTTTGTGCATATAGACTTATTACCTAAGAAGTGCAAATGTTAAGATTTTTCATATTATTTAAAAAAAAGTTGGTTTGCTTTTGTTTTTGTCGATACTAATACTACTAACTATAAAATGAAATACTGTTCTATTTCAAATTACGTCCATGCGCATATATAGTTTTTTCCCTGAGGTACTGCTGGATAATTTTTAGCGACTTTGTCTGTCATCAGTCTGGTTGTTCGCATTATTTCTTGTAATTGCAGGAAAAATTAGACTTAAAACGAATAAGTCGAGGAAAGATTTTGTCTTAACTGGATTTTTGAAAATTGTCTAGAATTTGTATATTATGGTACTGTGTGGATTTTCGAGGTCGAGATTATTTAGTGCCTGAACAACCCAAGACCTCTTTGTAATAAAATTTTATTTTTCTTGCATTTTAATTTTTTTTTTCCTTTTAAAAAATGGATAAATTTTGTGATTTCTTGGATGATAATAATTCTTTGGTATGAGTTTCACTTAAAAAAATGTTTTTTTCTGAAATTTATCTGAATTTTAAGTTATAATTTTCTATCTGAATTATTACTAATATAAAACTTGAGATTGATAAAAAAAAATTTGAAAAAAAAAAACAAATATTTCTCAGGGTGATTTTCTATCATCCCATCATGCTTATTTATCAATATATATCTATGAATTTTTTTTATTTTTATTCAAGCAATTCTCAGTTTGCTTTGAAACCTTTACATCATTTCATGCATCAAATATCACGAACAGTTAGCAAAATATATTCCCATACATATAAGCTCTCCCTCAAGCAATTTACAGCCATATGCTTCTTTACTTTTTTACAATTTTTTTCGCTCTGTTGCGTCTTTGAATCAAGAATATCATTGCCAGCGACAATTGAACGACGCACCCCATGGTGATAACAGCCCTAATAGAGTATGATAACAGCAGTAATGGTGTAGTAGCGCTGCAATATTGAAGCGGAACAAATAAATTTATAAATTTTTTTTTTTAAGATAATATTTAGTTTCCGCTCCTAAATGAATAAATTTGATTATTAAATTTTTCAACAATAAACTTTCATAATTGAAAACTCACGAAATCTGTGAAGACCAAAGCACAAGACTTCAAGATTTCATGGGCTTTAAATTTACAACGTTTTTCTGTGTAAGTACTCAGTTTTCTGTAGCTGAACACTACTCTTATACATATGTACTTTATTTGAGTACCAAATTTTCGGATTTCTTCATTAATGTCAGGCATAAACAAGTAAAGAGTAAAAAATACTCACCGCCTCTGGCTTAGACAACCACAAAATAATCGTTTTCCTGTGCTAATCTGTATAAAATTTATTCATCACCCTAACCGCTGGTTTAACGGCTAAAAAATTCATGACAATAATCGTCTTTGGCAGATAACTTAAGAGTTTTTAATAAATATTTTTTGGAGAATTTTACATGCACAACAGTATATGGACATCGCAGAGACAAGCAACAATTTTCTCCACTTTTGTAAATCTGCTTCTGCCTCTTCAATATTCGGCGAATTCAGCAAGAAATTGCATTTATTATGAAACCCTCTTGGTATAAGATGAAACAAAAAATGATTCAACATAAGACAAAAACAATAGCAAATTTGTATGTGCGAGTATGTATGTATTACGACAAAAGTCAGAGCATAATAATTCGCTTACGAAAAAAAGTGCTAAGAATATTGCAAATAATACAAAATTTCTATATTCAGATGAACCCAGTGAAGTTCAAAAAGAGGGGGTTGAAAATTTTATGAAGTTGGTTTGCTGATTTATTTCAAAATTATAAAAAAATACTCTATTTCAAAATAATGTTTTTTTAAAAATGTTTAAAGATGCTAGATTTTGGAGAAAAATATTTTGGTTATAAAAAATTTGTATTTTCAAATTTTGTGCTTAAGAAAAAAGAGAAAACTCTCACTGTTAAATTTCTATTCAGTTAAAGTTTTTTTTATAAGAATTTCAATACTTATTGTAAGTTTTTTTAAACGGCAAGCTTTAATTAAGGATATTCAAATTTTTGGAGATGGTAAATTTTGACAGAAAATGTATTGAAAATGGAAAATGCAATGAAATTAAATACATTTATGAAAATAGTAAAGCATTTTGAAATGAAAAGATCAAGTTTTTAAATAAAATAAAGCAAAAAAGAAAGACTATCTGCCCAAGTCTTTATATCTTTCATGAACAGGTCAAAGTTATTGCAAATTTAAAAATTCAAACTCACTAATTTTCAATATAAACCTGAATTTGCTCCAGTATAATACCAAATTTCACGCCTTAAATGCTTTTTTGACGGATTTTTGACCAAACTCCGGATATCTGAACAAATCGGTGCTATGGGGGCTATATGATATAGTATTCCAATTTCGAAGAAATGGAACTCATAATATGTGTGCATAATACCGATTTTCGAGCTCCTTGATGTTTTTTAACGGATTTTTTTACCCAAAATCTCATATTATCTGACAAGTCATCACTTAAGGAGTTAGGCGACTCTAGAATTTTCGAAAATGAATTTTTTTATTTTATTTTTTTAAATGATATATTATGGTCTCAAAAATGTTATCCCGACAGATTATGACAGATAAAAATTTCTAAATGCCCCATTCTCGTTCTCTAGTTGAAGGCCGTCCGGTGGCAGGGAGCCTACTCAAATTTTAAACGCGTTTATCTCAAAACTGCTTCTTTCAAGTTGGCCGGAAATATAACTCTAACAATTAACAACCGATTCACTTGAAATTTTGACAATTTGTTAATTTTTCTTTAGAGACCCGCCATTTTGTCAAAAATGCATATACTGAAAAAATCCTACGTACCTATGTAGCTATTGCTATTTACGAGCGGAAACCGATGAACAACCTATTAAAATAAAAAAAATTGCAGGAGCTGTGTGGCCGGCTGTGGTTCCCGAAAAAATGGAGACATCCTAGGGAAAACGCTGTATAGCCGCCATTTTTAAATTAATTTTTGATTAAAAAATAGTTATAAGCAGTTAATTAAATGTATAAAAAATTCATTTTGTTTAAAATCAGATTTCTTAATAGTTTTCCCGAAAAAAATCTCAAAATAGGCCTATTTTATAGCCCGCAGGAGTGGCATAACCCCTTAAACGTATAGGTCCATCTTTCTACCAAGTTTAATTAAATATCTGAAAAACTGAGGGACTATTTTATATTCAAGCAGACGAACGACAGATGGAAATGACTAAATCAATTCAGTTCGTGATTCTGATACGATCAGTATCGGTTTCGGTGAGTAGAGAAAGCACTCCCCTTCCTTCATTTCTGTACATTAAAGGTATAAAAATATTAAGGGCGAATTTCAGAATTCGAAAATTCCAATTCATAATTAAAGACCAATTAAAAATTAGTTAGCGACAAGAATAATATTTTATAAAAAAAAAATATTTTATAAAAAAAAACATCGTTAATAAATTGAGAATTTTCGGAAGAATTTTAGTATTGCTAGTAAGAACAGTTTTCTTAAAAAATCTCAAAATGGACCTTTAAGAATTTTAATGAAGCTAAGTTTTGATAGAAAACATATTGAATAGGAGAAAAGAATGATATCGAAGTTTTCCATAATTTTTGAAAAAAAAAAATATTTTTGAAATGAAAAAAATTTTTTTTAACATTATATTAAAACAAGAACATTGAAATTCTAAAAATTCAACTCAATTAATTATTTCATACCTATAAAAAATTTAGCCCTACGAATAAAATTTCGTCGATATATCGTTCAAAAAACATATTATTTGCATGCATACCACCAAGTAGAAAGCGAGCCACGTGCGTACTATCGTTGGGTTTAATAAATGGTTTGAAGTACCAACAGCTAGCAAAGGAAGTGAATGCTCGTGCTAGTGAAGACCACTTTAAACAGATTTTCCCTCTTTCAAAAGGATTTACTGTAATAATGCAAAAAAATTGAAAATGGGAAGAGGCGAGCACAAACGCCAAGTGGTTAAGTTGAAAAGCGTTTCTTCAAAAGAATTACAAAAGCAAACAACAAAAACAAAAAAAGAAATAGACAAAAAACAGGAGTACAGCGACAACAATTGCCACCGTTGACTCCCAACAATGCCATGGTGCGCCATTTCAGTCGTTGATCCTGCTACATGGCACGTACGGCTCCGTATACATGTATATGTATGAAAGGATGTATGTATGTGTGTGTGAAAGGATAAAACGCTGATTGTGCGTTTGCGTTGTCTGGTGATGACATCCACTTGCAATGAGCAAACGTGGTATATAATACGAGTACGCACGATTTTCGCTTCCCCCTCTTTGAGTCGTCGGCATTTTAGTTACACGATTTTTTTTTGCAACTATTTTTCATGTTATTTGTTACTTTTAGTATGCTTTCGCTGCTGTTGTTGTTGCTGCTGCAGCTGCTGCTGCTCACAATGCGTTACGTTACGTTGCGTACTTTTCTTCTTCTTCTTCTTCTCTTTGCTTGTAAAGATATGTCAATGAGGGTCCGATACTCTCTTCCAGGAAGGGCAAATAAAAAGCGAAGATTGTAAGTATGCATTGAAAGATACAATCACATGCGTAGAGGGATAAAAGTAAAGTCATAGTTTGATAAGGCGCAAGGTGCATAACCTCAGCAAAAGCTTTTGAAGCTGAAAATTGGAATTTTTAAATCAAAAAAATCCTAAATCTCAAGCAAATCAAAAAATATTCGTTGATATTAATAAAAATGTGAATATTGTAGAAGAAAATAAAATGCATCTTCAGAAGAAGGATTATAAATAGCGAATTATATTGCATATTTAATATGAACCGAATTGTTTAAAACCAACAGCACCAGAGTGTAGCCCGATGCTCATCCATTTACCCCTGATAGTAGGCATTCGACCACGGTAAGGCGGCACTAATCTAATAGTCAGGTCTCCATACAGGAACGACCGGACTTTTATCACACCCGCAATATTTCCAAAAACTAATTTGAGTAACATTTTTGCGGTTTGCCTGCCCCTCCATTGAATAATATCATATTTAAGTGATTTGGAAAAATAAGAAGAAGAAAACAGGCTGCTGAAAAATGTGCGAACAAAATATTTCCCTATGAAACTGAAACTGAAGGTTATCTTCTATTTGATTTCATGGAAAGTTAGAGAGCTTACAACTCATCCAGGATGAGCACTATGGCACGCCATGAAAATTTATTTGACTTGGTTGAGAGCTAGTTCCTCTCAAAGGACTTGGGAAGCTATTAGGGACTAAGGAAGAATATCTTTGTATGTGAGTATCGGCAACTAGTTACCTCAAGCATTTTGAGCGAATCTCTTATATAACGGCTGATCCATTTCGAGGTTTCATAATTTTTTAAAGAAAAAAACACAGAAATTCAAATTTAATTGGGATTGTTTATTATCATTCGAAAGAACATTCTTTGCCATTTATCTTTTGAATATTATCTCATTCATATGTTGGCTGCGGCTACGTCTCATATGGTCCATCCGTTAAGTTCAATTTTCGATGACTCGTTCGAGCATTTCGACTGCTAACTGGTGAATGACTCGCCTGATGTTTTGCTCATAGATTTTACACTTTAAATATCCCCACAGGAAAAAGGCTGACGGTGTGATATCACACGATCTTAGTGGCCTATCGACCGACTCAAAAATTATCTGCTCAGCGAAGTGTTCTCTCAATAAATCCATTGATTGATGCGATGTGCGTGATTGATGCACCGTCTTGATCATGAGCTTAAATCCCAGGTATCAAATAGTCAGTTATCCTAGCGTGATAATGGTCGCCATTGACGGTTGCGTTCTCACCGGCATCATTTTTGAAGAAATATGGATCGATGATTCCACAGCCCCACAAATCACACCAAACCGATGCTTTTTCTGGATGAAAGGTTGCTCTTCGTCCCAAATGCAGCAATTTTGCTTGTTTACATACCCAATGAGCCAGAAATATGCTTCGGAAACGTCGGATCTTCTTGGAACTTTCCAAGAGCCCACAGAGCGAAACGATGGCGCTTGGGAAGGTCGAGCGGCTTTAATTCCTGCACAAGCAGTATTTTGTACGATTTCAATTTAAGATCTTGGCGTAAAGTACGCCAAGCCGTTCCATACGTCAGTACGGGCTGCTGCGAATGACGTCGAATTGACGCGTGATCTGTCAAAAAAAAGGCTTTGGAAAAAAGTACCTCTACTTGGATCATCCATTATGATCTAGGTACTTTAGAGAGAGAGAGAGAGAGAGAGAGAGAGAGAGAGAGAGAGAGATAGAGATAGAGCGAGAGAGTTTAAGGAAATAAGTAGTAGCATGTTTTCTAAAAGAAGCCCGCAGTTGTTCTGGTTGTGAAAACACAATTTCAAACAATGCCAAGATTCCCACAGTAATTCGCTGAAGCGATTTTTGGCCGAGCTTCTCTTCCAATTTGTGGTTTTGCGTCTTTACTAACAAATGGAGGGACCTATCTACAGTTTATTCTAAGCCGCCTACGAACACGATTTTTATGAGGAGCTTTTATTTCATGTCAGAAATACACTCGGATGACTTGACGTTCCCTGCAGAGGGGCGACCGTAATTAATAACCTATAACCTATGAAAATTATGGGGTGCTTAAGGTTCGATGATTAAATTAAGCTTGCTTCTTTAATCGAATAACTGCACATGCTCTCCTATAATATCCTTCCAGGTCATTTAAAATGATGTCGAAGATGATCTCCAGAGCTTGATATGATCGGAAAAGTACTACTTATACACAAAAGTATACAATACTTATCTGAACTTATTCTGAGTATACTTTTTCCTAGCTGTGCGCAAGAATACAGGGACTAAAAAGTTCCGAGCCTAACACCTAGATGGCGCCAGTTTTATTACCATCGCTGCCTATTCACTTTGTTCTAACCCTCAAAGAAATCTGTTAAAATTTCGTGCTAAGTTTGCGAGATTTTGTGTTAAGAGTTATATTACTTTGTTTATTTTCAAAACAGTTAATAATAATAATTTATATTTTTGCACTGTTTTCTGATACGAAATATACCGTTAAAACAATAAAATGGTGGTTAATGGACCTCAAATGTGGTCGTCGGGCCACTGCTGATGTATAACACAGTGAGCGCCCAAATAAGACAGTGACACCAGTAAACTTCAAAAAATAAAAAATCTTTTGGAATGATCCAAATATGAATGTTGAGTGAGTTAGCTCATATCGTGAGAATATCAAAATAACGTATTGGCTTTTTTTCCTTAAGTTTAAACATAACAAAAAATATGAAACATCAATTTACTGCATCTGGTGAACCTCGTTCAAAGCACCCGATAGCACAACAACCGGTTGGAATGGTTATACAATCGCTAATTGGTTATGTTCAGAACAAGGGATGGAGAGAAAGAGTGGAAAATATGCCGTTCACAGCAAATTGTACAAATTTCCTCGACGCCAAGCCAATTGACTTCTACAAAATATTTCTTCTCACCATCCAGACAGTATTAACATCATGATCTGGTTGTAATTTCTTCCATGATTGAATTTTTCTTCATAAAAATCTAAGTCCTACTTGGGAGATCGATGGCACTTTGCGATCTCAATAGACGAAGACGAGTCCGCTAACGCCACACAGAGTCATAAGTTACATAATTTTGGATTCGATAAAAAAATGATATTTTATCATGTATAAAGAAAACTTTTAAGTTCACTTTGCTACTGCTACTTAGGAACATATATGGTGTCCAAGATAATGAGATCTTTCACAGATTCGAGCTCAAGAACAGATATATTTCATATAATGTAAAAAATATTCAAGCAATAGCTAAGAGTTAAATAGGAGTGGATGCCGTTGTAAAACAATTGATTTCACAATAGACCAGTTGTGGTGCCACATTTTCTTAATCACCTTCCATCCACTCGATCCCTTCCCTAACGAATTTCATTAAATGAGTTGTAACCTAATGATGTCTCTAGTAGGGTAGTATTATAGAAAATAAGATATCGTTAAAATAAGATACCGTCAGAGTCGACGAGTTAAGATGACTTAGTCGGTTTTCATATCCGTCTGTCCGTTTGTTCAAACGAATTGAGACTGAAAATCCCTAAATCGAGTTTAGAATCTTTCTATGGATTTTATATGCTCATGAAAGGTATAAAAACTTCGGCATGGTTGCAATAGTTTTTGATATATTCAAAAACTTGTTTTTTATGGTTTTTGACACTTACTGCTGGATGCTATTCAACCAATCAATGCAAATATATGAGAAATTCATGCTTTGGTAAATATTTATTTGCAAATATACAGTTGAGCTTAAAGTTGAGCTTAAAGCTAAATAAAAAGCGCTAGGAGGTCCGAGATTGTACGTGATATACGTTTCATATGTGTAATAGAAGCACCAGCCACATGTTGTCTTTGTTCTCTATATTTTGTTCAAACTAAATGTTTAAAGAATGAATAAAAGTCCTTATTGGGCATAAACTAATGCAAATTTTATATTATATTACACACAATCTTTGGCGTTTCCATTTTATAGCAGCTAAGTTATTTTTTAACTACTTAACGTACCCCACTTTAACCTTAGTGCAATAACATGACACAGGGCGCATATTTATGGACGATGTATGCGTCTGCGTCGACCTCTCGATACTTTATATCCTAATCTAGGTAAAATCGTCTCAACGAACTAAATTTCAATCAAATCGAATTTGGTCCCTGGGTCCTGATCTATTGCAGATAAAAATATAAATAAAGATAAATCTAGAAAAAGATAAACTCTAACAAAAAATTAGCCACACTGAACAATATGTATGTATATATATTGAAATAGATTGGTTATACCAATTTGGTACCTGGCCCACTTCCTGGAAAAAATCTAGTAATAAAGCTAAACTAAAGAAAAAATTACCAATGTACCAAACATCAAGAATTCCGAACTATACTTATTGACATCTTGAATGGGTCGGTCCCTAACCCAAAGTTATTCTAAGCTATTCTCGAATCCAATTAAACACATAAGGGGTATTCTCTTTGTCTAGGAAATGCATACTATGCAAATATTTCCTATGGAATTGTGCTAGAGATCGAGAGCACCCCCGTTGCAACTGAAACAATAACAACCACACAGGCATAGGGTTGCTTTCCTTCACAGGGTTGCATTTTCCTTCTTGCTATCTGCGGGAAATAAATATACATAGGTTTTGGTATAGGATATTTTTCCTATCGTACCATATGTTTTTTGCATGTGTTTTGTTGTTGTGCCATTGCACGAATAGGAAAAATTACTACGTGCACCGTAGCATGCATTTCCTAGACTAAGAGAATACCCCTATAATTTCATCAGAGTCGTTTGAAATGAGCGAAAAAGATTTTTTCAAATTGTTCGGTCACTATCCCACTTACTGGAAGGCAAAGTAGTGTTTATGTTATCCAAAGTATTTGTATAAAGCTGATAGCGTACCAAATTTCAAGTAAATTGAATCATTAATACGATTTTTTTAATAGGTCCATAATCTACTTACCGAAAATTATTCAAAACCATCCCCGAGTCCATTTGAATACACATTCACAAAATTTCTTCGATATCGGCCTAGCTGTTTAGAAGCAGTTCAATGGCAAACACATCTACTGAAGATTTTTATGAAAGCTAAGCTACGAAGTAACAACTAGCGAAAAAACACAATGTTGCCATCACACGAGAACTCGAAAACTTAAAACAATACTACTATTCGGTATCAATATTCGGATACAGCCTCTCAAATATTGCTAAGAATCGTTCTAATCTACTCTGATCTGTAAGTTTACATTAATTTGTAAACGTTGGTTATTTTGAAGATTTCTCGCATATCAACGTTGATTCGTGATTTTTTGGCCAAAAACAAATACATAATCATGCGACTTTTCCCAATTTCCAAAACTAAAGAAACCAAAGAAAGCACAGCGTTTTGCCACAATTGATAAGATTAAGCCAGAATCGAAGAAAGAGCTGATGGCCATACCCAAAAGAGTATTTCAGAAGTGCTTCGAGGATTGGAAAAAGCGTTGGCACAAAGGTATTATATTCGAGGGGGATTGCTTTGAAGAGGACAAAATAAATATTAATGAATAAATAAGTTCTTTAAAAAAAAATTCAAAATTCACCTTTTCCTTTGAACATGTCGTATAATCTGCCTGTTCGTGTTTAGTTAGCATATTCATCAGGCTTAGAGGCATTGTTTTAGAATTAGTAATAGGCAGTCCAAGCCCTTTGATTTATTACTTGCTGACCGTCGTTTAAGTTAAATATTAAATGTACCTCTGATTGAATTAATCATAAATTTAGAAAAAATAGTAATAAATTTCCTTTGCCTTGCAAGTAACAAATTTGTGAAGTGACATACATATTTCCAGCCACAGCAAACATTTTATCTATGGTTGCCATTGGTAGCACATTCAATACTCTTTGCTCTGTACGTATATCATATGTGCATAAAACTATTTCATGTATTTAACTAATCTTCATTAAATTGAATGTCCTTTTGCTTACACTCAAAACGCCATTTTGTTGTACTCCACAACACTAATGCGCAGCTGGGGAATCCTTTATGAACAAGTACACAAACGTGATGTGATGCAGTGGCCCTTAATCTGTTTAAATTGTCGACTTGACAACAAAAGCTACCGACCCCATGTTGGATAATTTCATTTATTATTATTTTTACCTTTGTATTGTGGTTGTTTTTGTAGCACTTTTAATGTGCCCGTTTGCTTTTATGGTATCATACTGATTTAATGAGGTATTTTCGGCAATTACCTGGAGCATAAGTAAGTCAAATGTTGACAAAAGATGCCCAGTAGGTACTATGATGAGTGATGTAGAGTGACACATGTGACATTTGCAGTTTCATGATTTATTTATTTTCTCTTGTACTCTCATTCTAATTTTATATTTTAACTCATTCGTATTGAAATTGTGTAATGGGAGCGTAAGCACATAAATTCTCTTTCAAATAACAATAGTTAGTTTGCAAGAAGAAACTTTACCTACTGGGGTTATTCGCAAAAAATCACAAAATTTTCTTCACTTCAACCATGTGTGTTTTGATGTGAGTTTTTGATATTTCCCAACTGACTTATGCGAGTAATTGTCTTCTTTTGTTATACATACAAGTACATACATATAAATAAATACGACAGAAGTGAAGTGAGTGTGTCTGCCTGCCTCCAAATAACTTGCTTTTGTGCTCGCTCGCTCGTTCGCTCGCATACACAATTGGGACGTTCCGTGTGACAAAAATTTAGATACACTCGTAAATATAGTTAGTAAAGAATTTTCTCCGAAATGCGTTACTAAGGTTGCTGTGCTTGTAAAAATTTCAATGTGCGCCTTATTTCGTACACATCCCTTTGATATAAGAAACATATTAAAAATGCTCGTATGTATGATAAAAAGTGTACCAAAATGAGATAAAGGAATTTTTTATTTAGACATTGAAAATGCAATTTGTCTAATTTTCCCAATGGGACATTGCGAGTGCTTTATCCACAATTTTATTTGCCTAAAAATTTAATTTGTTACCGTTAAAGGGGTTGAAGTGAGTTGACTACATAGAGGATTAGAGGATTATTCTAATGGGGGATCATTTTCAAAAGAAATTATTAAAGGAATCTTTTTTAATAAGTAGTTTATGAAGTATGCATGTATAAAACTTGTCATTAGCAGCTCTATACTCCAAGGTATCCGAGCATCAAAGCCTTAAAATACACGGAAAAATGTTCGTTCTGGTGTAGGTCCTCAGTGTCCTTAAAAAAAATTTAGACGCAGCATTGTAATTTTTCGCTGTATGTCATAGTTTCAGTTGTCTTTAAGCTTAAATGGACCTATTCTTTTGCGTCTTGGGTTTACGAAAACTAAAAAAAAAAAGTCTCAGTGCTAATATTCGCCGATGATCCACTTCGAGGTAATCTACTTTAAAAAAAAAAAAAAAAAAAAAAATTAAAATTTGATATTACCCATTTATTCTTTATCATTCGAAAGAACATTCTTTGGCATTTATTTTTTGAATATTATCTCTTTCAAATATTGGCCGCGCCCACGTCTCAGATGGTCCCTCCGTTGAGTCCATTTTTCGGTGACTCGTTCAAGCATTTCGACTGGTAAGCGAGCGACACGCGTGATGTTTTTCTCCAAGGGCTGAATCGAAGCGGGATTGCCCGCATAGACTTCAGAATTTACATACTCCCACAGCAAAAAGTCTAACTGTGTGATATACCACGATATGAAGTGTTCTCTCAAGAAATCCATTTATTTATGCCAAATGTCGCGGAGATCACGAGCTTCAAATATTCGGAACTCACCGGAATTATTTTTGAAAAAATATGGACCGATAATCCCACCGGCTCACAAACCACACCAAACCGTTATTTTTTTCTGGATAAAATGGCAGCTCTTGAATCTCTTGAAGTTACTTTTCGTCCCAAAATGCGAAAATTTTTTTTGTTTACATACCCGAGCGCCGAGTCGTTACATACGTCAGTCCGAGTTGCGGCGTACGGCGCCGAATCGACTCTCCGCGGTCTTGGTGTACACTCTCAGCTACGGCCGTTATATTTTCTTCATTGCGTTGTGGACGTGGTCTATTCGGTCGAATATTATTTTTGTAATAAAGTTGAATGATTTGTAAACGTTGTTCAGGCGAAAGTCTTTCCATGATGAAATGCCAAACAATACTGAACAACAATAGCATGACAGTATGACACGACTCAAACGTGATCTGTCAAAAAAAGGCTATGGAGAAAAGTACCTCTACTTGTATCACCCTTTAGAAGAAGTCTAATCATTGTAAATATTTTCTTTCCATTTAGCGAAATAGGTTCTCTCGATCGTCTTTTAGTACATGTCAGAAACATTATCCTAGTCACATTACAACAATAAAGACTCTGCCAGTTTGAGCATCTACTATGAATAACTTTCTTATAGTAAGTTTACAATTGGAGAGCGAAGTGACCAGACTTTTCTTTGGTGACTTCCTTGCCATACCTTTACCTAGTATGTTATTGTGTGTCCTGGCATCCGTTGTAAGATATTCCAGGGCTTTTAGTGCTTCCTGGCTATCCGAGGAGGTATAGATATATTTTCTACCCGGTGTAATGACCTTGAAGTCGTACGTGAAGTCAATGAAGTTTATGCAGTAGACCATCCTTTTTGGTAGATAGAACCTACTTAAAATATGCCATTAGTATGACCATAGTTTCTCAGTTTCTATTCACATTTTCTGCAATATTACCGCAACACAAACTACATTGTAGTTCGAAGAACTCATTCAGTAGGCGAGGTTCTGCAATGCTTCGCTAATGCATACGATTGCTGCATTCTTCACTTTCCAGATGGTGGATTTCCTCTCAGGTGCTTGCCACCAGACCATTACCCCATAGCTGACCTGCTGCTCCATATATGATCTTAAGCGGCTTGAAAAATTATACTAATGACGGTTTTGTAGAGATTGTGTTTCGCTAGCAAGATAATGCCACATTTTCAATAAACCACTTTTATTTTGCTTCAGCCCTGCACTTTAGTCTTAAACCACCCAAGTAAGCCTAATCACTGATGATAGAGACTACAATGCACTTGTAAGATTCATTTGACGATAAAGTTGGAGCAAACAATCACAAAAATTGCAACCAATTGATACTTTCCTTTTCAACTTTCCCCCCTGCCACGTGTAGGTAGCTGCATGTAAACGTACGTAAGTTTATGTAAAGGGTTATTCATTTAGTGGTCTTGAAAGTGCAGGGCTGTACTTTGACATCTGTCAAACTAGCTGTCAAACCAAACCTGTCAAAAGCCAGGCAATTGTGGAAATGAATCGCTTAAAAACCGCACAACGAGCTAAAACTGTTGAAATCTGCTACAAACATAATGACTCAAACGTGGCCACGTTTCGTGCTTTAAGAGGAGATCATGGTCCAACTACTTAAGCAACTGGAATAATTTTAAAGAAATTTGAATATACTGAATCGGCTACGAAATCGGTTACAGATATTGTGATGCACATCGTTTTGCTCGTTCCACCTAAAATATCGCCGCTGTAAGTGAAAGTGTAGCCGAAGCTCCGAATGTGTTTATTTATCGACGTTCTCAAGAGCTGGTACTTTCTTACGGCACATTATGGCGTATTTTTCACTTGGACTTACACCTATATCCATATTAAATCCAGCTCACACAACCACTGACTAGCAGACAGTTCACAACGCCGTAGTTGCGTTGATTGGGTGCTTGAACAACAAGCAGGGGATCGCGATTTTTCCAAAAAAAAAATTCTACAACGACGAGGCATATTTCTCACTCTATGGATACGTAAATAAGGGACTCCGCGAATCCTCAAATATTTGAAGAGAGGCTATTACACAAAAAAAAAAAAAAAAAAAAAAAAATTACAGTCTGGTGCGCTCTTTGGTCCGGAGATGTGATTGGACCATACTTCTTTGAAAACGATAACGGCTAGGCTGTCACTGTCGGTTCGGAGCATTATGGTGTGGTATGATAACCGAATTTCTTTGGCCTGCAATTGAAGAACACGACTTTGACAATATATTGCTCCAACAAGTTGATGCCACTTGCCACAAAATATTATTGCGAGAGAAATTTCCCGACCGCGTAATCTCTTGTCTTGGCTATGCGAATTGGTCACCGAGATCATGCGATTTGACACCGTTCGATTTTTTTTGTGTGGGGCTGCGCGAAAGACCGTGTTTTTGCGCTTAAACTCTTGAGCACTTGAGGGCCAACATTCGTGAAGTTATGGCTTAGATACCACCCAATATCTGCTAGTGGCCGAAAATTAATTCCAAAGTATCGAATTTTGCAAAACTTCAGGAGGCGATCGTACGAATGATGTAGTGTTTCACATACCATGGTTCAAACTTTATAGCAGCTTATTAACGTTGATTTTGGGAACCGCAAAATGGATAACCCGCTACGTATTTTGTTCACTAATTCTTCATGGCATTCGCATTCGGCATTCAATATACTTGTATAAAACCAAAAAAAAAAGCATACGAATAGAGATGTGTGAACAAAATGTCCCGAAGGAAATTTTTTGCATGAATTGGAGAGCTATTCTGACGAACCTCACTAAATCGATAGTGACATTATTGCGCGGAGTGCTGTGTCTGAAGCCAAGTTGTTGCCGGTGAATATATACGCAGTCCATACTTTAGTATGGTGTGGAGAACAATTTTGTGAGGATTTTAGGAATAAGTTATATCAGCCGACAGCTTTATAGACTATTTATGTGAAAATATATTAGCTGAAAATTAGAATTTTTTCTAAAATCTGAGCTCTGGTCGAATCCCGAACAATTCTTCATATTTTTCAGACCCCATTCATTCCAACTGCACTAACTATAAGAAGAAGAAAACAGTCAATATTTACTCTCTCCAAGCTTCTTACTACAAAAATGTATTTACGCTTGCTGTCTGCTAGCTGTTGCTGCTGTTACTGTTCCAACATTTAGTTAGTTGTATTTTCTTCCTTCGTGCACCACTTCGCTATTGACACAATTTCTAACACTCCAAGTTTGTCAGATTTACTCATATCGTAATGTCCTTGTTTGTACGATGAATGAGCTCCAGCCAAGATGATGACGATGAGACGAAAAAGAAAAGCTGGAAAAAGTTAGCTCTGAACTTAAAATAATGCAAACACATACATATACAATATGTACTGTATGTATGTATATATATATGTTATACACACACTCATACTTTAGTGGTGTCGTCAGTGTAGCTCGCTGCCACTGCTGTTGCTGCTGCTGCTGTGGTTTGTACCACAGGAAAGTGCTGAGATTGATTTTCTTCATCATGCTTTTTGTTGTGCTGACAAAACGTTCCATCCTCTACACTCAATATGTGTACTTTTCCGGCGTAATTTAGTCCCAGGATGCTGTCTTAGCTCGACATTCAACGATTGAACGAAGCAAGAGTAAAGCAGAATAAAGTAAAGCAGTCAGTCACTTTAATGAATTTCGAAAATTTTGTAACCAAGATTCTTCGTAGAACTCGTACAAGTAGAACTTTTACGAGTGTTTGCGTGATTATAGCGGTTATATGTGTGTGTACATATGCAAAAGCCCCTGGCGGAAAAGGAATTAGTTACTTTTGAAATGTATTAATTTTTTACTCGTACACTAGCTGCGTTCTTTTGCACGTAACCTACAAAAGAACATTACATAACAACGTAATATAACTGAAAAACGAGTTATCTACTGTAATTGGAGTTCAGGATATTATTTAGGATTTTTTTGTGAATTAAAAATGGCTTCCATGATCAAAAAAGTCAGAGTCGGCTAATAAAGAATGCGTCCAGCGTGCTTAAAAATTACCTCAAAATTACAATGTATGACTTTTTATTGCAACTTATTGATTTTATCAATCACTTGTCTATCAGTTAATGCTTTGTCGCTTCTAAAATTTATTTCTAGGAAGGTAGAGTATAAGGTCTATAACCCACCTTATGAGTAATAAATTGCAGATGCGAAGTAAAAAGTTTTTTTGTTAAATAAAGCAAAATTCTTCGAAATTTTCCCACAAGTCTTACTACATTCGCTTCATGTTTCTCATATCCCTGATGTAGTAGAAAGTGGCTTTGTTATAGAGAATTCGTCGTTGAGTTTATTCAATGAAATTCCCAATCGGTTGCCACATAATTGGTGAGATAAATGAAAAATTAAAAAACAAGTGGTAATTTTCTAAGATAAATTGCAATTTAATAAGCATTGGGAATAAACTTAGTAGACGAACGTTTATATGTAACTATTTCTACGAATGTCTGCGGTTGATTTGTTCAATAAAACATTTTTTTTTTTTTGGAGAAAATTGTTTGATGCTGAAAATATTGTGTGTAGCTAACATTGTAGTAAGACCACTGATTTCATTTTCTTTAAAAGAAAGTAGAAAATTTTCTTGAAAAAGACCACAAGGCAGCCTTCTTAAACAGCCGTGAACTTGAAGTTTTATTCTGTTCTTATTCTCTGCTTGTAGGAATTTAAAAGGATGCTGGAATCCAGCGAACCTCAGTAATTTTAAAGCTAAATCTGTTGTTGTTGTTATTGTAGCGGCTTACCGGCTAAGCGGCGGGTCTACCTAGGCGCAGATAAAACTAGTCTAAGTCATCGAGGTCATCTAATGGGAGACCGAGGAAACGTGCTATATTGACAATGAGGTGGTTAGTGCCGTACGGAGATTCATTGCATGTAGGACATACATTAGATATGTCAGCTTGGAGTACGGATAGGTGGGAGTTAAGTCGTTTACAATATCGAGACCTTAATTTTTAACTCTCTCACGACAGCCAGTTCACGACAGCACTGTATTCGACCCTGGTTTTTTCCTGTCTAGGGCTGTCACCATTTCCGAAAACTAAACTACCTCGTTTAGGTCATGATGTAATTCTAAATCTCAATCTCGGTATGGATGGTGAGAGTAAGTTATTAGAACCGAACGGTCATAGATTAGTCTCAGTATCGAGTATCTCTTTTGTAATTTTTGTCTTTGTCGAAATCTAAAAATCGGCCGTTAAGCATTTACTGCATATTTTCGAGAAAAGTAACTAACGAGCGATTCTCGAAGAAAAATATGTGATTCTCAATTATGTGGATTCATCTTTTGAATACCCTAAAAGGGAGTTAAGTTGGCAAGTCGGCCAGATGAGGGCCGCTTTTCATAGGCAATACTACATAAGGTATTTAAAGCTAAGTTTACAATAGTGGGCCAACCTATTCTTCTCTTACGGTTCGACGGTGAATACACCCATTGAAGCCAAGTTCATCTCCATGGATCTTTCACTGATATTTCCAACGGAGTGGAGCTCTTATTATTTCTCTGCTTTCGCTAGCAGGTAATGTGTTCAAAGCTTTCAAAGCTGGTGTGGTATCGCCCATAAGAACGTTATGATCTGTGGCATTCGTAATTGCCAATACGCAAAGGACCATAAATATTTCACAAAACTTTTTTCTCGAAAATTCCTAATGCCAACTCATCATGATGTTAGCATTGTCCGTGCTTCTGCACCATATACCATGCATTTTGTTCGCCGAGAGAGAACCTTACCTTACGCTAAAGCGATTTTTGGCCGAGCTCCTCCTCCAATTTGTGGTTTTGCGTCTTGATGCTTTTACCAACAAATGGTGGGACCTACAGTTCATTCCAAACCGCCTACGAACTGCTGGTGGATTTTTTTGAGGAGCTTTTTATTTCATGTAAGAAATATCTGCCGAGGGGCGACCACAATTAGAAAAATATATTTTCTATAATTTTGGAGGTTGGCCAAACCTGGGCTCGAACCCAGGCCTTCTGAATGGCACTACGCAATGCTAACTACTCGGCTATCGCGGCCGCTGCTGGCCTTTAGTTCTTAGAACTAGACTCGGATTCGGTGATATTCTCTGCCGAAGAACGACTGCATTAAGATAATACTTTTATAGATCTTGTTCTCGTCAGAGTCCTACCCGACTCAAGTACGTTCAAGTAAAGACAATAGAAAAATGTTTATCTTTAATCATATTCTATTCACAACTTTATAAAGAACTCATAACTGACTTCCAATACGATTCATCCAAGAAAAGCCTTTAATGCCATACAAACCACTGCTGACTGAAACAAAGGAGGGACGTGCGAATGCCGGGAACTTTATTAATATGCAGTGAGGGGAATTTTGCAACCAAAGTAAAATCAGTGCAGTGAGACGTCATATAAATAAGAAAGAAATTTGAAAAGTTGAAGACATTGAAATACATTTGATTTGTAACAAATGCGATATTCTTGTTAAGTCGAGTAAATTCTTAGTTTTATCCATTTAAATGAAACAGTTGCGTTACATCAATACACACTGCTGGTAGAAAAAGAGGAAAAACAGCGGCAAAAAGAACACAGAATAACCTCCTTTCGAGGAGACGCCGTAAGTGGGTCGGGTGCTGCCACAAATGATGAAGATGGATTGGCTCTTATGCGTGGTAGCGGAAAAAAAATCGTGCACTCTTTTACAATATCGTCAACAAAAACGACAATAGTAGCTAGCTGGGGCTAGTTGGCAAGCAAACTAGAGTTGTATATGAATTTAGCGGGTGTCCGCGGCAGTCAACCACTTCGTTGCACTTGGGCGGCGGCGGCAACGACGACGACGACGACGACAACTTAAGTTGAGTTGAGTTCAGTTTTCAGTTTTCCGCTGTCACTTTAGCCCACATCTTTCAGGC
The DNA here is from genome assembly GCA_030068015.2 of Neoceratitis asiatica. Classification (NCBI taxonomy): domain Eukaryota; kingdom Metazoa; phylum Arthropoda; class Insecta; order Diptera; family Tephritidae; genus Neoceratitis; species Neoceratitis asiatica. The sequence goes on from CM061524.1 coordinate 35,638,806, forward strand.
GTGCACTCAGCCGTCTGACTACGTCACTTGTTTGCCCAATCACGCTATGCTCTCATAGTCTATCCGCTATTTGTCGGCATGTCTGCCGTCTGTCAGCTTATGTTGCTCTACTCTAGTCAAGCTTCAACTGTCTATGTTGCTGTCGCTGTCGCTTTCAAATTCGCAGTTGCAGCAGCTGTTGGGTGCCTTCATTTCGACTGTGATTTTGGCAACAAAATTTTTAGTGGTAAGCTCAAGTGTTTGTGTGTGCGTGTGTGTGTGTGTTATGTAGTGGAAACTGCAGTGATTGAAGAAACTTGGTCGTTGTATATTTTTGGGGTTAATCTAATCTCGTTGCATCCGCCGCCTATTCGCTTACAGCGCTACACGCAGATATACAAAACTATTTATATTTGAGTTTATTATGAAACCAGAGTGCCACTTACTACATTGGGTATAGTAAATTTGTTAAAGTAAGTCATATTTGTAAGATAGAAAAAGTTATCAAAGCTTCAAAAAGCTCTCCTTTTCTTGGACCGTCCCTACAACTCAGATGATATAAGTTGATGTTTACAGTATGTTTTGTTAAGCCTTCTTCTGTCATTTCCCCAAATAATCTTATTCAAAAAAAAAAATCCACAGAACTCAATCTCCCTAAACTTAAGTAGAGCAGAGGGGAGTTCAAAGAATTGAAAGGAAATCATAAACCTAATAAATAATAGGATTAACCAATATGTCTGAAGAATCATTGGGCAAATGTGTCTTCAATTTTTTTATCTTCAAGAATTTGGACTCGAAAATCCCACAATGAAGTTTGTGTAATCTCTATGTATAACTAGACTTACAACCAGCGGTAAATATGCTAATACGAAAACCGAACAGCAGCTGTTGGGGTGTGGTGCCATTTGCTAATGGCCTTACCCTAACAGCAACAGGAAAACACTCCCAAAAATCTAAGTGATCTTACGTACATTGACCTTATGTACATTGTGCAACCTACGCAAGGACTGGTTAGTCTCGTTGTCGACCCAGAAAAAAAAAGAAAATATTCTTTTTACCAGAAGACATAAACCGCCTCCTTTTAAGCTACCCCTACTAAATGGTATCAAGATTACTCTCTCTATCGAAGTTAAATATTTCGACAAAACCCTAAATATCAAGCTTAATTAAAGACATAACAAGGTCGAAAGATTTAGGAAGCAAATAAACCTCAAACGCACATTCTCCACATATTTCTATAGTCCATTACCATTACTCCAAATTACAAATGAGCTGAAATGCTATTAATTTGGGAAGCAGATTTACACCATCTCCAGTATATGCTTCGACGATCTATTTCCAACAAAGAGTTATACAGTAACGAGTGGAGAGTTCGAAGACAAAAAAACACAGAAAATTCAAATTTAATGTGAAATATTTATTACTATTCGAAATAACATTATTTGGCATTTATTTCTTAAAGATTATCTCTTTCAAATGTTGGACGCGGCTACATCTTAGATGGTCCATCCGTTGAGTGCAATTTTCGATGACTCGTACGAGCATTTCGACTGGAAACTGGCGAATGGCACGCGATATCTTTTGCTCCAAGGTCTGAATCGGAGCGGGATGGTCCGCATTGACTTTAAACTTTATTACATATCCCCACAGGAAAAAGCCTAACGGTGTGATATTACAGGCTATTGGTGGTCAATCGACCGGCCCAAAACGTGAAATTATCTGCCCACCGAAGTGTTCTCTCAATAAACCGATTGATTGATTCGATGTCTACGAAGTGGCGTCGTCTTGTTGAAACCAACTGTCGCAAAGATCTCTAGCTTCAATTTCAGGCATCAAATGGTCGGTTATCATGGCGCAATAATGGTCGCCATTGACGGTTACTTTCTCACCGGCATAATTTTTGAAGAAATATGGACCGATGATTCTACCGGCCCACGAACCACACCAAACCGTTGTTTTTTATGGATGAAATGGCAGCTCTTGAACCTCTTCAGGTTGCTCTTATTCGCAAATGCGGCAATTTTGCTTGTTTACAATACCCATTGAATCAGAAATGGGCCTAATCGCTGACAAAAATTTGGCTCTCAAACGTCAGATCTTCTTGGAACTTGGCCCATAGAGCGAGGCGATGTCGCTTGGGAAGGTCGATCGGCTTCATTTCTTGCACAAGCTGCATTTTGTATGCTTTCAATTTAAGATCTCGATATAAAATGTGCCAAGTCGTTCCATTCGTCAGTCCGAGTTGCTGCGAGCGGCGCCGATTCGACTCTCTACGGTCTTCGTGTACACTCTCAGCTAAGGCCGCTATATTTTCTTCACTGCGAGCTGGACGTGGTCTATTCGGTCGATTATTATTTAATAATGAATGCTGGGTCTGAAGAACTTGCATTTTCGTAATAAAATTGAATGATTTGTATACGTTGTTCAGGTGTAAGTCTCTCAATTATGAAATGCCAAACAATACTGAACAAAAATAACATGAGAGCTTGACACGACTCGCGCGAGATTTTGGTATCAATAAGATACTTTGATACTGTACTAACTTTAAGATGTCTACTTATTACCGTTCTTGGAAAAATTAAATTTTTTTGAAATAGTTTTTCTCAGAATCCTGTGAAGTGATTGATATAAATTGTGAGTATATTCTTCTAGGGGCAAAATTAAGAGCGATATCGGTTCGAAATATTCCTTAAAAAAGCGAGGTTTAATTTAAAAATGTATTTTTTTGAGTTTTTTTTTAAATGTAACAATTCTGACAAGTTGAATGATTTGTAAACGTTGTTCAGGCGAAAGTCTTTCCATGATGAAATGCCAAACAATACTGAACAAAAATAACATGAGAGCTTGACACGACTCATGCGCGATCTGTAAAAAAAGGCTGTTGAGAGAAGTACCTCTACGTGTATCGCCCTTATTTATATAACACATTTATTTACCGGGAATGGAATAGGTTCGATTCGCTAGTTGATAATTTGAATAATTTATTTCTGAAAAGGAGATTCTAGTTGAAAATTGGTATGTTATTAATATTTCTGTGGCTTCAGCGTGTTTTTGAGTTTACTGAGCTGCTGCATCCCTGGCGGTTGAAGGCTATGCTTAAAAGGTTAATTGAAAAGTCCCCTGTACAGAACACATTTTTTTGAAAAAATTATTATTTTTTCAATATAATTCCCTTCAAGGGTATATATATATATTTGTCGCGTTGTAACTGCTGAAGCCATTTTTGGCTGACCTCTTCCTCCATTTTGTGGTTTTGCGTCTTGATGTTTTTACCAACAAAACGAGGATCTACAGCTTAATCTAAGCCGCGTCCGAACGGCCGATGGATTTTTATGAAGAGCTTTATCAGAGTCAGAAATAGATCCGGAGGGCTTGACATTCCTGGCCGAGAGGCGACCGCAATACGAAAAAAAAATATTTTCTTTAATTTTGGATGTTGCCCGAACCTGGGCTCGCACCCTGACCTTCCGAATTGTGGTACGCAATGCTAACCACTCTGCTATTGCAGCCGCCGTGTGATACACTAATTATAGCGACCATCCAACTTTTCGACCAACAATTTTTGTAGTATGATTTGTCCTTTGCTTCGATCCCCTCTTCATTAGACAAAAAATATTTTCCACCGAGCATTCTTTTGAGATCGGAGACCAGGAAATAGTCGCTGGGAGCCAGATCTAGAGAATACGATGGATGCGGAAGCAACCTGAAGCCCAATTCATGGATTTTTGCCATCGATTTCATTGACTTGTGACACACAGCTTTGTCTTGGTGATTTAAAATAATTGTTTAGTCGCTCAAAGTATTATTATGTTAATAACTTTTTATATAATTTATAATCGCATTGACTCCTGTTAATCGAAATGTTTTAAATAAATTTAATTTCTAAATTAAAGTAGTGGATTATTCACTTAGAATTATTTATAACAATTATTTGTTATCAAATTCTAATGAATTAAGCTTATTAATCGGAAAATTTTTAGTCAAGTGCATTCATAAATCACATTTACTAACTAATTGCTCAAATTATAGTTATTATCATAATTTTTTGTTGATTTCTAATAAAGCTCTGATTAATTGGACGTTTTTTATTCAGTTAAATTAATTAATTGCAATAATCAGAAGCATTTTAATTGAATTAAAAAATATACCAAAACAATTAAATAGTCTTTGTAGTAGTATTAGTAGCAAAAACACACTGCATTTTACGCAGTTAATTAGTAAATATTTGCCGTCGAACTTAATCCCAGCTTACTTTGTTATTTTGTGAGTTTATTTGCCGAGCGTGTTTGGCGCCAGCAGCAAAAGCACCGAATGCGCGTACGTCTACAATGGAGGTCAACATTTTGTTTGTAATGAGAATTTTATGTGTTTTAATTAAAAGTCATAAGTTCGCTCCAATGAGCAGCAGCAGCAGCAGCTACATCAACAGCATCACCAACACGAGCTGCAGCACCAGCGCCAGCGAGTGAAATTCGACACCCAAAATTAGTCGTAACTCAATGTGCATAATAAATTCTAATCATACTGCAATTTCGGTGGCAGCGAATTTTTTGTAATTTCATACGCACACATATATATCTATATTTCCTTCCCTTAACCATTTCTATAGGAATTCGTAGAGATATCCAACTCAGAGCAAAAAAAACCTCTTCATTTCACCCAAATAGTAAATTTAAAATTAAATCCGTAAGCTAGCGCTTGAGCTTGAGCTTTAATGGAAATTCAAGTTAATAAAAACTTTGTAGAGTTTTTGAGTTTCACAATTGCATTTCTACGAATATATAATATGTATGTATGTACAAGTACATATCGTTTGTGAATATTTGAGCTGCTGCTGCCATTCAGCAAATCAACATTCATATCGAAACGGATAATTTTCTACTTTAAGGACACTGGAAAATTGCTTTATGCAACAAATATCAACAACAATGAGTGAACAAGAAAATTGCAAAAACCGAAGAAGACAGACATACAACAGCACGCGCACACGCTGAAAGCATAGAGATAAATAAATAACTTTTAGGCAAAATCAGCCAGCGCAAAGTAATAGCAACAGCAACAGCAACAGCAACAGCAACAGCAACAGCAACAGCAACAGCAACAGCAACAGCAACAGCAACAGCAACAGCAACAGCAACAGCAACAGCAACAGCAACAGCAACAGCAACAGAAAACTGCAAAGGCAGGAAGGAGCGTATAACAAGGCAAAACAATGCACTAACAGCAACAACAACAACAACAACAATATACAACGGCAATTAGTTTACAAGCTAACAGCCAGAGATGTAAGAAGTCATCGTCGGCTGTGCTGCTGCTGCTGTTATTGTTGTTGATTTTGTTATTGTTGCGCTTGTTGTAGCGAAAGTGGAAGTGGATTCAAGTAGTAAAAGTCAAAAACTTTCAACTGCTCGAAAACAATGGGGGCCGAGCACAGTGCAGAGCACAATAAGGTTAAGCAAGGGTGAAATGAGCGCAGATGAGCGGAGATTGTCTAACGAACAACAATAACAAAAAAGAAAATGAGATGAATGCGCTTGAAAAGAAGAATGCATAAGCATAAATAAGTAGCATGCGGATCGTTGCAAAACTGGAGCGGAAGCAACAATAATATTTATGGAAATATTGGAAAATAAAATACACAGTACAGATATTCAGCCTTTAATGTATTTCCACGCTTCCAATTTGATAGCAAAATTGAGTGGTTGCCTACGGAAATAATTTTTGAAAATAAAGGATAAAAAAACCTTAAAAAAATAAAACTAACAAAAAAATTAAAATGATTTTAAGAAAAATACATTTAATTTTTGAAAAAAAAAAAAAAATTGAAAAATAATTTTGTGAATATTTTTGATAAAAAAATAAATAAATCAATAATATCAAAGAATAAATATATTTATAATAAGAAAGAACTTAATTACTGCCAAATATATTATTTTCCATCATTAAAATAGAAAGCTCAGAGATAAGCATTACTTTTGAGTAAAAGACAAAAATAAGGATCGAAACGTCAAAGTTATTTGTTCGAAAAATTTGATAATTTGCTTTTTGAACAATATACAAAAGTTCGAAAAATTAATAAAAATTATTAATAACTAAAGAAGTGATGCTTTCGGCTAAGTTTCATGGATATATATATAATATTATATTGCATTTCTGGATTAAATACTAATTCTTATATCTTATATCTAAAATTCTTATATCTAAAAAAAACGGTTGGGGGGGGGGGGGGGGGAATAAATGATACAGTCGTCTTATTTCGGTGATTTTCAGTACCAGTAATTATTTGAATCGTTTGTGGAATACCAAATTTCACGCTATTGGATGGTTTTTTAATGTATTTTTGATCCTCATGGGAACTATATGACATAATGACTCGAAATGCCCGGTTCGGATAAATTATATTGAAAATATAAAAATTCATCTGCGTACCAAAATTTTTTGAAACAAAAACTGACAGACTAGTTGCGTTCAGTTCGAAATGAAGTACAGACGACAAGAAGGACAGACTGTAGCCAGGTCTATGTCAACTCAGCTGGTTTTTTATTGACCCGGTCGGTATAAATTCTGGTGAGTCCATCAATCTTCCTTTTCTGGTACTTATATCTTCACATCAAAGTTAATAAACGATGTCATGTTCATGAAAGGGCTAACCGGAATTAGAAAGATTTATTTTCTATAATTTTGGATGTTGTGCGACCCTGGACTCGAACCCAGGCCTTCCGCCATCATCCTTTCATTTTCCTAATTTTATGGATAGTTGGATTATAGTGGTTTTACCAATATACCGAAGAAGGAATTAAGTACTGTTTTGCTGCATCCTTGCCTTCCCAGTATATTTATCTCTATTTCCTTCAGAATTTGATCAAATTATCTACCCTAATGTCTGTTCTTCAATAAATATTCTCTCAAAATTTAAAAATTCAATGAAGGTCAGTGCCAAAACGGGAGGAGTAGTTGCAATAAAAACAAAAGATTATAGAAATGTTTAATAATCATTTTCACAACACCCGTAGCATTTCCCTAAAGCGCTTTCAGTATTTCTGCTCTCTTTTCAAACAATTATGTGAGATAGAATACCTTTGTGGCCTGAAGATGTTGCATGGGGCTAGAAGAACTTTCAAAATAGGATATAAATGGCTCACAAAGGACCAAGAGGTCAATAAGCCGGAATAACGTAATCTAATATCAGACAATTGCTCGTCAGAACTTAGTTTGGAGCTAACTTCAGGTAGCCTGTGCCTAGGCAAAATCTTTCTTTTCTTTTTTTCTTCAGGAAGAATCTGTTAGGCCGGACCTACTATATCAATTTTATCTGCCTTTTACCTATACCTTCCTGTAATCAGAGAAAACTTCTGTAAACATGCATCATGGAAGAGAATCGTGAGAAACCAACGACAACCACCTTTCAGTAGCCGGAGGGTAGTGGTTGTCGGTAAATTCTAAGCTACTGGAGATTTATGTGATTTGTAAAAATACTAGTAAACGATTTTGAAAAGAAAACCCTTCGCCTACCAACTTATAATATCTGAAATTTTGTGGTTTCGTAAATATTCCGTTGAAAATGAGCCAATACATTTTTTTTAATTATATAGTTGGTAAAATTTTCACCGAAATATGTGATGATGAATAGCGGATTCTAAAAATTCATTCGCAACTGTATAAAAGAGGGTTTGAAAATCCATATGAAAAGTCAGTGGTCCCTCTTAGGAAATATTTTTTCCAAGTGCAAACTTATCAGTGGATCATTTGATGCTGATGTTAAAGGACGTTTGAATCCTCGTTTTTAATTTTTGAGACCATGATTTTGAGAAAACGAGCTGTCGTTTGATGCACAGCTAAAAGACTGATTTTTCCATCAAAAAGACTTATAATCTCTTATTAATTAATTATAAAAGTTGATCCAAGTAAAGGTACTTTTTCAATAGCCCTTTCTGACAGATCTCGCGTGAGTCGTGTCGAGCTGTCAAGTTATTTTTGTTCAATATTATTTGGCATCTTATTATGGAAAGACTTACGCCTGAACAATGTTTACAAATTATTCAACTTTATAATGAAAATTCACGTTCTGTAAAGAATGTGTTCAGCGGGCTTCGCTCAATTTATGGTTAACATAATCGGCCTACTTAGCGTACTATAACTACTAACACCATAACCCATGTTGAGACCCAGCATTCATTATTGGATAATATTCGACCGAAAAGAACACGTCCAGCACGCAGTGAAGAAAATATAGCGGCCGTAGCTGAGAGTGTACACGAAGACCGTGGAGAGTCGATTCGGCGCTGCTGGTAGCAACTCAGACTGACGTATGGAACGACTGGCGTATTTTACGTCGAGATCTTAAATTGAAAGCGTAACAAAATACAGCTTAGGCAAGAACAGAAGCCGCACGAACTTCCCAAGAGACATCGCTTTGCTCTATGGGCTCTTGAAAAGTTCCAAGAAGATCCGAAGTTTTCGAGCCAAATTTTGTTTAGCGATGAGACCTATTTCTGGCTCAATGGGTATGTAAACAAAAAAAATTGCCGCATTTGGAATGAAGAGCAACCTGAAGAGAATGATGAGCTGCCAATTCCCAAAAAAAAAAAATACGGTTTGGTGTGGTTTGTGGGCCGGTGGAATCATGAGTCCATATTTCTTCAAAAACAATGCCTTTGAGAATGTAACCAGCAATGGCGACCGTTATCGCGCCAAGAGAACACTTCTGTGAGCAGATAATTTTACATTTTAAGTCACTCGAAATGCTCGAACGAGTCATCGTAAATTTGACTCAACGGATGGACCATCTGATACGTAGTCGCGGCCAACATTTGAAAGAGATAATCTTCAAAAAATAAATGCCAAAGAATGTTTTTTCGAATGGTAATAAACATTCCCCTTTAAATTTGAATTTTCTGTGTGTTTTTTCTTTCAAAAAGTAGAAAACCTCGTAAGGGGTCACCCTTTAATTATAATTAATATTCTTTTTTTTACCTTCTCAACTTATTTGGCTTCACGTTACTTTTAATATATGTCGAATGTTCAGCCTTCGAAACATACGTTTGTCAATTTCAAATATTTCAAAATGTAAATCTTTAATTAAATTCATAAGAAAAGCCAAAAATATTGTTATCTTTCTCTATTTTATTATTATAAAAAAGGTTTAAATTTTAGTTTCACTTGCTGATATAAAAATTTAGAATTTTTTTTAACGAATTTTTTGTTTCGAATATAAAGTATTTTTTTTTACCTCAAACTTGTTCTGAAAATATATATTTTAATGAGTCCTAAAAATTGTGCGAATTATTTTCAAATTCTACAAAAATTATTTCCAATATCTTTCCACGGGTATATCACGCTTATTAACAAAATCCCGTTAATGCAGCTCAGACTCAACGCTACAAACTTCCATGGTTTCAAGAGTCCAACCAAATCTTGACTTTTTGGCGCCGTTATTGGAATTTTACGATAAACTCGTTCATTTCTCTGAAAGTCGTGTTCGTCAGCACAACACACCTTAGTTGCAGCGCATCAATATCCTTCAGTTGAAAATTTTCCTTATCTTTTTTTTTGAAATAAATGTGAATTTATAGTGCACCGTTTCTTAAAAAAAAATATAACTAAAAGTGAATTTCGAGTGTGACTTTAAAAAAAAAGAAAACTAACAATAGTTGAATTATTGTTTTTAAATTGTGGAATTCTTAATTGGTTTTGGATTTTGCTGTGCATTTTTTAATTTGTCATTCACTGGTGAATAATTGACAGTGTTAAAGAACCAAGAGAAGAAAAAAACCAAAGAAAAGAAAAAATTTGTGAAAAGTGTATTTGGTACATATATTGCGTAATTGAAATTAAATTGTTCAACGTGAAATATTTTTATGTGAAATATTTTTTTTTTTGCTTTTACACAACGTTATTGAAGGATATCAGAAACCATCAAAATGTTTAGCAGTCATGCGGCCAGCTTTTTGGGAAATAGACCAACCATTTTTGATTTCTCCGAAAAGGCGCATAGCCTTTATATTGAGTGAGTATTTGAAAGAAAAATAATTATTCAAAAAAAAAATATTAATCATAAAAGATATAATAATAAAATAGTGAAAAATTAAATTTCACAATAAAATACTTTTCAGTACAATGGCAATTTTTCAATTTCCGCCAGCTGCATTAAAAATTATTTAAATATTTTTCATATCGAATTTTTTCTTTTACATTAAATAATTTCCGTTTATATTTCTGAGCAATTTCTACTAAATTACTTTGCATTATCTCTTTGCAATCCATTACTTCGCCGTTATCATCATTGTCTTCTTGGCTGTGTATTACGTAGCAGCAGCGTAAGTAGCAGGGCTGCACTGATTGTCAGGGGGGAGTGCATTGTGAATGAAAGGAAATGAAATATTCGAAAATCGATTAATTTAACAACGCCACTCCATATTTCTCTTCTAATTTATCTGGCTACTTGCATTTCCTGCTTTGTCACGTTGTCTCCTTTTTTTAATTTCCACACCATTCGCTATTCTTTGCTGCGTCGTCGTTTCGCTGTCGTCTTATCGCTGAATTTCGTTGTTGTTTTCTTCACCTGCTGCCCTCAACTCGTTGCTCCAATCTATTTGTTGGATTGTTACCAAGTTTGTTCGTTCATTGCTTGTCATCGTTTTTATTCTTTATCATTTATTTTAATTTTATTTTTTCTCATTTTCAGGTTTGTGAATTTTTCAATTATCTCTCCTTCACTCTCATTTCCAATTCAAGCGAATTGACTACTTGTAGAAATCATGATGCCAATAACAACAGTTCTTGAAACTTTACTGAACTTTTATATATACTTAAAAGTATGCTTACTGTAAGGAAGTGTGAAAAATGTAGTGATTTTTTAAATGCATTAGGATCACTTTTAAACATCTTTATCTGGGCAGATTTAATTTCTAAATTGAAATTTATGAAATATTAAGTAGTAAAAAATTAAATGAGTCTATAATTTTCAGCTACTACTTTTTTCAATAATTTTAGAATTTTAATGCACTTATCTTATGTGCATTAAAAATTTGAATACAATAATGGGTATAATTTTTTTAAAGGCATTAAATTGCATTAAAATTAAAATTATTTAATGCAGATAAAACGCCACATGAAACAAATTACATTGAAATACGAGAAATTTATTTTAAATGCATTAAATTTCTTTTAAGCATTAAACTTATAAATAAATCGCCAACGGAAAGAATATTTTAAGCATTGAATTACAAGCTATCAATTATTTAAAGAGCGTGCACTAAAAATAGTAATATATTTTAATAAAGTAAAGTGCATTAAATATTTTTAAATGCATTAGCTATTCTCTTATTGCAACAAAGTGCATTAATTTTACTTTTTTGTATTTTTATTATAGAATAATTTTATTCATTTAAAAATATATAAGTTCATTAGTAAAATCCAAGCTATTTCTTTACAATTTTTTTTTTCAATAAATGTTCAGTGCATTATAAATTCAAAGTAAAATAAATTAAAATAATTATTATTAAAGGAGAGAAAACTTAACATATTGAATTATATTAAAAATTAGATTTTAGATTAAAAATTACTTGAAAAAAAAAGAAAAAGCTGAAAAAAAGATTAAAAATATATAGTGCATTAAATATTTTCTTAAAGTTTAAAAGTGCATTAAAATGTTTTATACATTTTCTTATTTTTTTTTTTAAGATTTACGTCATTATAAATAAAATTTATTGAACTCAGTGTCAAAACTAGTATAAGATTTCTTTCAATGTTAATATCAAAAGCATTAATAATTTAATAATATTAAGTGCATTAAATATTTTATTTTTTATTAGTAATTAAAACTGCATGGGAAAAATTGAATAAACTGAAATGCATTAAATAATTTCCTTATGCATTAAAGTGCATTAACTAACAAAAGCTGTGATTTGTTTGGATCACAAACAAATTAAAAACTTTTGGTCATCATTTAAGTCTAAAATTCATGAAATCCACTAGTTAAAGTTAAAGTTAAGAGATATGTAAAGTTAAGGCAGACAAAACCATTAAAATTTTTTTTTCAATAAAATAATATTTTGAAGCAACTATTTGCTGTATCTAACTTTTTTGTTTCAGTTATTTTTTGTTGTTGTGATATTTCGTTGAAAATTTAAAACTTAAAATTAAACTGATGCATTATGGCATTTAACTGCATTAACAGTGGGGAGAATTATAAAAAACCACTTATGCCCACGAAGTTTATTCTTCCATTTAATTTTTACATTAAATACATACTTATGACCATACTCAATAACATTCACACTCAATCAAATAACTTATATTAAGAATAAAAAACGAGTAAAAAAAAATAAAATTAACACAAAATTATTTCCTTCACCCAATCGTTTCGTTACAGTGCATTTGGCATGAGTGATAAAAGCAGCACCACTAACAGCCTTCCCAACAGTCCGATTCATACGTCTACACCGGGTGGCAACAACAATAGTCCATCGTTGTTGAATAGCAGTAATAGTAATAGCAGTACTGGTCTGCTCAATGGCACCAACAACAACAACAGCAGCAATGGCAACAATAATAACAGCGGCAACGGCTTAAGCAATGGTCCAGCAAGTCTTTGTAATGCCAATGGCAATAATAACAACAATACATGCAGTGCCAATCGGAATGTTGTCGACAACGAATCAACATGCTTCCGCATGGACACCGACGTTGTTACCTTCGGCGAGAAGGAACCCGATCCAGACAATATCAAAATGTTTGTTGGCCAAGTGCCAAAATCCATGGATGAGACACAATTGCGTGAGATGTTCGAAGAGTACGGTGCAGTGCATTCGATAAATGTGTTACGCGATAAGGCGACTGGTATCAGTAAAGGTAAGTGGTGGAGAGAGAGAGTGAGAGAGAGGAAGAAGTAGAGAGATATTATATGAAAAGAGTGCAGAGCCAGAGTGAGCCATAGTGGGTGGGGAAAACCTCGTCTAACTAAATTAATTGAATTTTGTCGAAAGTGAATTAAATCATGTGTCGAAAACATACAGTTTAAGAGGTTATTGAAAATAAACTTTTTAACTTAATATTAAGGTGAACTATTGAAACCCAAAACAAAAAAAAAAAAAACAAAAAAAAACTCAAAAGTCACAAATCTAAATACATAAGTATATGTGACTGTATATAAGAACTAGTAAATTTATCATAATATCCCAATAAATAGAAGAGTGATAAGCTGCAAAATATTTATAATTAAACTTATCAAAATAATTTAAAATGAAATAAATAATAATAATTAAAATTTAATTTAATTTAATTTAATAAAATAAATTTTGATTATATTTCAGAAAATTATAAAAAAAAAATAATTAAATAACTTTAATTTATGTTAAATAATAATAATAAAATTGAATTAAATTAAAGAAATCTAACAAAAAAAATTAACGAAATTAAGGAAGATAAAAAACATTAAAAAAATAATATAATAAAAAAATAAAAAATAATATAAACAAATATCTATATATAAACTTAACAAAATAAAAAAGCTAAATAAATTTAATAAAAATAGAAACAGTAAAAAAATAATATAAATTTTAATAATAAAGTTGAAAAAAAATACACTAAAAAAAAAAACAAAAAAAAAATCAAAAAATTAAAATTAAAAATTAAAAATTAAATAAAAAAACAGTACAAATTAATAATAATATATGAAATCAAACATTTAAATAATAAAAAAATAGAAATAAACACAAAAATATAAATCTTTATAAAATAAAATTTAAATAAAAAATTTGAAATACACAAAATAAAATAAAATAATATATAGTAATATAAATTTAAAAAAATATATATCAAAAGTAAAAAATATGCAAAAAATATGCAAAAAAAAAAAAAAAAAAAATTAAAAAAAAATGTAAATTTTTTAAAATAATTTTAAATAAAAAACAGTACAAAATCAATACACTTTTTTATAAAATGTTATAAAATTAAGAAACAAAAGGATAAAATAAAAAAAGAATAAATAAATAAGAGAAATAAAAAAATCTAAATAAAATAAGGAATATAAAAGAATAAAAGAAAAAAATAATTCTGATAATAATGGATATAGAAAAAATAAAAAAAAGTGGAAAAAAATTAAAAAAAAAATTGTATAACATTGAATTTAACAAATATATAAAGAAAATAATAAAGAAAATTAAAATAAAAATTAAAAAATAATTATGAAATACAAAAAAAAAAAAAAAAAAAATATATATAAAAATATAATAAAAGGAAAGGATAAAAAAAAACTAAAAAATATAAAATTTAAAGTGCAATAAAAGAAAATAAGAAAAATATATAAATAATATTTAAATAAAATTAAATTAAATAAACAATAAAAAAACTGATATAAAGTTTTATTAATATAATCAAACAAGAAAAAAATAATGAAGTATAATATAATATAAAATTAATAAAAATGAAAAAAAAAAAAAAACAAATTAAAAAAAAAAATGAAATAAAATAATAATAAAAAAATTCAAGAAAAAAAATTCAGAAAAAGAAAGTAAAAAAATTAAAACTAAAAAATAATAGTATATAAATTTTAATATAATAAAAAGGATTAAATAAAAATCAAGTTAAATAAAATATTATTAATGATATAAAAAATTCGTATAATATTGAATAAGATAAGAAAATAAAGAAAGTATAGAACTAAATAAAATGAAAAATAAAGAAAAAAAAAAAAAAAATTAAAAATAAAATAAAATAAAACAAAATAATTAAAAAAAAATTTAAAAAAATTAAACAAAATTATGAAATAAAAAATATTAAAAAAAAAAATAAAAAAATAATATAAATTAAAAAGAAAAAAATAAAACTAAAAAAGATAAAAAAAAAAAAATTAAAAAAAAAAATAAAATAAAATAAAAGAAACATTAAAAAATCTAAATAAATAAAAATATTTAAATTAAAAAATAAAATAAAGTGAATTGAAGTAAAATAAGATAAGTTAAAAAAAATGAAAAATAAGATGGACAAAAATTAAACAAAATGAAGTAAAAAATAAAATAAAACACGTTTCTGTTATATTGTTACCCTACGAGTATTTTATCAAGTTCATTATCTACCACTATCATTATGCCATTTAATAGGTGCTTGTGGGCATTATTCTTGCTAAAACAATATGCTCTTTAGCGTTATAACATATTATAGCCCCATTAATTAGATTCACCTAATATTTATCAAATTGAGATATGCAGCCAACCAAAGAAAGAAATACCTCTGGCTCTACGAGTATATAAATGCACACAAAAAAAACGCATTTATAATCAGTGAAAGTGGATGAGGCGGGCAGGAAAATAAACGAAACCTTATGTCAACCTTAAATGGTGCGGAACGTAATAAACGAAAGTCGAGAAGCTTTATTACTCGTATACACCGCTTTTATCATGCTTTTATCACCACCATATGCTTGAGTTTGTATGGTTGCTCAATAAAACACACATAAATACATATCTACGCACAAATGAATTTATACGCTCGTATTTATGTATGTACTTGTATACATATGTGTGAACTTATGTCTCTGGGCTGCATGAAAGGCGGAGGAAGTCCATTAAAATTATTTTCGCACAACAATGGTTTCTCACAACTTTTTTATAGCTGCATTTACGAATTGCCACAGCAAAAGTCATTCAATTATGTGCGGCTTTTCTACTCTCTACCGACTCTTCACAATTCACCTCCTTTGGCTTTTTTATATACAATAATTTTATTCATTTCGTTTTGTAAGCGCGTTTCTTTTCTTATTTTGTTTTTCTTACTTTTTTTCATTGTCAATTCACTTACCAGTTATTTGTCATGTCGTTCACAATAACATGTCTATGTATGTATGTTGTCTGTGTGTGTGCATGGAAAAACTTTCCTTTCACCGTTACGGTTATATGTCCTCATTTTATATTATATAAATGAAATTCTCGTAATTTGGGGTATTTTTAGAGGTCAAACCTTACAAATGCACACAAACACAAGCGCAGACAAATGAATATTTACAAAACTGGAAACTTCAAGTTTTTATTACTTTGCATATATAAAAGGTGCTCCAAGTAGAGGTACTTTTTGCAATAGCTCTTTTTTACAGTTCACGCATGAGTCGTGTCAAGCTGTCATGTTATTTTTGTTCAGTACTGTTTGGTATTTCATCATGGAAAGACTTACGCCTGAATAACGTTTACAAATTATTAAACTTTATTATGAAAATTCATGCGCTTGGCTCAACTTATGGTCAACATAATCGGCCTACTGGGCTTACTATTCGCAACACTATCACTCATTTTGAGACCCACCATTCGTTACTGGACAATATTTGACCAAATAGACCATGTCCAGCATAGCATAGAATATAGCGGCCGTAGCTTAGAGTGCACACGAAGACCTTGGAGAGTCGATTCGGCGCCCTTCGTAGCAACGCCCGACCTTCCCAAGCGACACCGCTTCGCTCTATGGGCTCTTGAAAAGTTCCAAGAATATCCAACGTTTTCGAGCTAAATTTTGTTCAGCGATTAGTTCCATTTCTGGCTCAATGGGTAGGTAAACAAGCGAAATTGCCGCCTTTTGGGACGAAGAGCAACCTGAATAGATTCAAAAGCTCCCTTTTCATCCAGAGAAAACAACGGTTTGATGTGTTTTGTGGGCCGGTGGAATCATCGGTCCATATTTCTTCAAAAATGATACCGTTATCGCGCCATGATAGCCGACTATTTGATGCTCGAAATTGAAGTTGTGATCTCCGCGACATTTGGTTTCAACAAGACGCCACTTCCGATACATCGCATCAATCAATGGATTTATTGAGAGAACACTTCGGTGAGCAGATAATTTCACGTTTTGGGCCGGTCGATTGGGCACCAAGATCGTCTGATATCGGACCGTTAGGCTTTTTCCTGTGGGAATATGTGAAGTCTAAAGTCTATGCGGACAATTCAGGCCTTGGAATAAAACACCACGCGTGTCGTTCGCCAGTTACCAGTCGAAATACTCGAACGAATCATCGGAAATTGGACTCAACGGATAATCTTCAAAAAATAAAAAATGCCAAAGAATGTTTTCCTTTGTTTTTTGTTTGTTTAAAAAAGTAGGGTATCTCGAAATGGATCACCCGTTACATACATAACTATACTGTGATGAGTATGGCTATATAGCAGCAGCAAAAGCATGATATTAAAATTAAATGTGGAAGCCAGAAAATTACGACAAATAATTGTGATTATTGCATATAAATTAGTAAAAATGTTATGTATGTATGTATGTATGCGTGGTTTATTTGCTTATTTATTTTCTTTGGCTTGCTTATTACGCAAAAGTACTAATTAATTAGTCAAGGACCTTTGACTTGTTTAATATAAGCATTTTGTCAATTAGGATTCTCACAAAGTTTTTCATAATTCATAATATTATTTATTAATAATAAATGACACTTTATTTAATGTGCAGAAAGTCCCAAGCATTTAACTCACAAAAAATACTTAATTTTAAAAATTATTTATTTATAAAAGTAAACTTAATTAAAATTATAGCAAAACTTATCTCTCTTTATGCTTGTGATATGAATCAACTCCAAAGTAAAACTGAAAATAATTTAATAAAATTTCGCTTAAACTGTTGAAATGTCTTTCAATAATCCTTAGTGTTCTCTTTTCGAATGTTTTTCAACCAATTCAGTATCTATATTTACCTCAAAACTAAGAAAATGAGTATTTGGAGTTGTAGTAAGAGAGTTCAGTCGCCCAAAATATTGAAAGCTAGGTTAAGTTGTAGTGGCTGGCTGCTATGGCTTACATAGAAATTTTGGTCTTTGGTAGTGTCAAATGGTGGTTTAATTTAAAATGAAGTTTATGAATGCCTTCATATACAGTTTTAAAATATTTTCTAGTTCTTTATACAGCGAAGCTCCTAAATGTCTTAGACTTGTTCTAATTACGATCAAAGGGAAACAGAGAAGGTGTTCCTGATACTTCAATGTGTCTTTGCTAGTAATGCCCATTCTGTTCGTGTTTGATGCCAGTCGGTTGTGACCTGTCACTAGACCTCCAACTAACATGCAGTCCTTTCAAGACAGCTTGTGTGTTTCTTTACTGCCATTGCCCAGCCGTTTAGGTATTCTATTTAAGTCTAAACCCTCTTTCAGCCTTATGAAAAAACTAATATAATGAAATAAATGAAACAAGAAAACTGACTTGAAACACTGTATAAGTGCAACAGGCTTCTTCGAATAATCACCATCTCTCACCACATCAGAGAGTTTTTAGGCTCTGAAGAGGTTAAAGACTGCGAATCTTTAATGAACATCTTATTTTCACTGGTTTATGGTTTTCTACCTTACAGAATATATCCAGCAAAGTGAGCTCTCTCAAGTTACTAGCAGCAACTGGAAAGGCAAACCTCCGCCAAAAAAAAAAGTTTAAGTTAGAGTTGCCAGTGGTGAGTGAAACTTTTAAGCCTTTCAATCTTACAAAGAAACTGTTTGTTTCTAAGTCCTAAGTATTCTACTGGTTAGAGGTTATGACTTTTAAGTCTCGTGTTAAGAGAATGCTTAATACAGATGGAAAAAATTACCATATTTGGTGATAGGACCTGTTATACGAGGTCGAGGGCTTGGATAGCCCGGTTGGGTGTCAATATTTTTTATTATGCTGATATTTGTACATGCCCCTAAAGAATGATAAAACTTCCAACTGTTTTCATTGTTGACTTTATCTATGGCAGCCACTAAGGGTGTACGTGTTTTTATGAGGTCGGGGATTTCGGTTTGTTCCATGCATACAACAAGTAGCGGAAGCTCATACCAAACGCATCACTCGATCGAATCAGTGTAATGCCGTTCAAATGATGCCTTCCCGCTTTATATGCACAATTGGCCTGTATTCCACAGACAACCAATACCAGCATTGTGTTGATATGAGCTGGAAGCCTGATACATCTAGCACTGTACCGTAGTTCATAGATGTAACTAGGTTAGTCTTTAGTCTAGGTTAGTCTTTAGTCTAGGTTAGATTACTTTATAATTTAAATAGGTATAAGCTAGGCTTAAAATAAGCTGTAATAAATAAATGAAATGAAATGAAATGAAATGAAATGTTTAGAGGAAAGGGTCAATGAGTTTTTATCAAGCCGTAGGCCCCTTGTAGCTACTGATTCCTTCTTTGTGAAATAATATTTTATTATTATACTTTATTTAGTAAACTAAATATTGAATTAAAAAATACTTGTCAAATTTTGCGTAAAACGTTGCATAAAGTATAATAAAATGAGTTAAATGTCAACGAAGACCTATGGTGAGTCTGCTAGGAGTAAAGCAAGAGTTTTCGATTGGTATAAGCGTGTTCAAGAACGCCGTGACGACGTTGCGGATAACGAACATTCTAGACACACCATGAAAATGTGGAAAAAATGAAAGAAATGGTTAAAAATGATCGCCCTATCACTATTAGGGAGGTCGTTGAAGATATTGGTATATCGATGGGACCATTTCATGACATTATTCCCAGTGTCTTGGGTTGAAATGTATGTCAACAAAATTTGTTGCGAAATTATTAATTATTATAACAGGTGATAAAACATGGGTTTACGGATATAACGTCGAAACAAAGGCATTCTGGCTCGCCAAGACCGAAAATGTCTCTACAAGTGCGGTCTAATATGAAGGTTTTGCGTACTAAGTTCTTGATTGCATCATGAACTCCTACCACCAGGCCAAACGCTTGATCGGAGTACTACCTTTAAGTTCAACGTCGTTTGCGTAAAGCAATTCGAAAAAATTGCCCTATTAAAATCTGTTCATCGCTTTTATATCACAATAATACCTGACAAATAATACTGTTGCGATGCCCTAGTCTCCATATTCGTTGTTCGTTGTAACATATATATTATCTTGTAATATAAATTTCTTCTATTTTCAAAAACAAGATGAACCGTTACAGCCTAAAATGATATTAAAAAACAGTATTGAACGAACCAAAAGCTGTCTTAAAGAAAGAGTTTGAGAAGTGTTTCGAGGATTGAAAGAAACGCTGGCAAAAGTGCATAAACTCTAATGGAGACGGTTTTCAAGACGACAAGATCGATGTACTTAAGTAAATAGATAAATATTTTGTTAATAAAAAAATGAAAATTCTAGCTATTATTTTAACGCAATATATTAGACAACTAAGCTTTAAATTGAGTAAGGTGTTCACACATATTCAATTAAGTTAAAATAGTTAGAGTTTCACATTTGCTATTGCTTGGTATGGAAAAATTTTAGCCTATACAATTATAAGATTTTCTAATGAAAGCAGTAAGAAAATATTAAAAATACTCTGAAAGTCGCGAAACATCCCAATACACCATATTGCTTTGCATATTTTTTTAAGATATTTAAAATTGGTTTTGGTTTTATTAAAAAAATATATATATTTATAAAAATAAAATAATAAATATATTAATTTAAATTCAAATTATGCATAACTTTGCGGAAAATAATCTTTTCCGCCATTTCTTTGTGAATTTTTTTTTTTTAATTTTTTTTCAATGACACTTAATTTTTTCTGATTTTTTGTTCATCCAACATTCGCTTTTTCACTGAATAGTGCTTTTCGCTTTTTATTAAACAGGCAGGAAAATGAAATTGCTTTTCAATTAAGTAGTTACTAATTGACAACTAATTTGGCTGCAATGAGAGACTTAATTGTCGAATAACTAATTTAATGCTTTTGTGAATGGCGTTTTTATATATTACTTTTCTCTATCATTACTATTTTATTCCTTAAGATTATTTTAGATCCATAGTTGGTAGCTCAAGATATAAGTCGCCTCTGTGAATAAAATCATATATATATATTAGGGTTACGCCAACTCTTAGGAATCTTTTTGCAATTGTGAGTACAATTTCCGTCAGAAAACTAGTTTCCTTAAAAAACTAATATTGAAAAAAGGTCAAAAAAATATTGTCAAAATTAAAATATTTAAATTTGAGCATGTCAGAACTACAAATATACTTATATATATATATGTATGGTAGACTAATATAAAAGCATACAAACAAACATAGACATCGTCTGCATGTAGCGGGCATTTTTTGTCATTCAATTGAGATAATTTATTCAATATCACCTCAAGCTGATTTATTGACTGCATTGCAGTGCCTCTGTGACTTTTGTTAGGCTGTCCGTCTGCCTTATACTTACATATGTATGTATACAGACATATACATGAATACGTTGTTTGCCACCTTACTTGTGCCCACCACCAAGTGACCAAGTGTCATCCACATTGAAACAAAACGTTAATCTTTACTTAACTTTTAGCATGACATTTTTATTTATCTTCATGCTGGCAGCCAAGAGTAGTAAATGCATATACATTTGCACGTATGTATGTGTGATGTAACTTACCAGTATGTGGTTGTAGTATGAGCAAATACAAACAAGCAAAACTACCAAAATTGGACCAAGAAAATAACAGAAAATCACCCACAAACAAACAACAGACACATACACAAACACACACACATGCACACGCATACATATATGTACATATGCAGCATCACCTAAATCCAGTGCAATGTAGGATCAAGAAGATGTGGAAAGTGGAATAGCACACTTTCTACGATTTATTCATACTACTTATATACTCGTACACATATGGCCATACAAATAAGTGCAAGTAATTTTGTCATAAATAGTGGGGAGTTTTACTTATGACAATTT
Organism: Neoceratitis asiatica; assembly: GCA_030068015.2. NCBI lineage: Eukaryota > Metazoa > Arthropoda > Insecta > Diptera > Tephritidae > Neoceratitis > Neoceratitis asiatica. Next base: position 35,660,480 of record CM061524.1, read on the forward strand.
ATAACAAAAATTAAAATAAAAATACTGAATATTTTAAAATCATAATTTCCGTTTTTAAATTAGTTTTCTGCAAGCTCGTAATCTTTCAAATGTCATAAGCAATCGGTTAATTTTTCTGCTTTTTTTTGGCGAATTACCAGTAAAATATTTATACCTATTTGAATGCCCCGCAGTGTCCTTAATACATACATATGCATATTGTAAGTGTGTTTGCTGACAACGAAAATGCATAAAATTTCAATTTATTTTAGCATATCAATTCGTCGCATATCCTCTTGGACACTTTTCCACATTTTGCTCCGTTTGCCATTTACCATTCGCTTTTTGTTTCTTTCGCCTTTCGTCCGTGTCACGATGGTGGCATGACGGAAACAGTTGAAACCTGATTTCACTACTGAACTAGTAAACTTTGACTTTGGAAAAACCGAAGTACCAAAGAAAACACCAAAGTTGAGGGAAAAATAACAAAAAAAAAAAAAAAAAGTAAGAAGCGAATGTGTGGGTCCAATGTTTATGCTTTCATATGTAAATGTCATGTACTTACATATATATACGAGCACTATGTGCAAATATATTCACAGTTGTATATGCATACACTTATGATCAAAAAATTAGTAGTGAAAACATCGAATTTGAAATTGAAATTTTTGTGCTCAGACTTGGTTGTGAGCAGAAATTAACTGGAACCCAATCAACTTAATTATCTTTCTTCAAAATATTATCGAAATATATATAAATCAAACCATGTTTTTACCGACATATTACATACCGAAAATATAATAAAAAAACTCATGGAAATGGAGAAATGTTTTTCGAGAGTAGGTATATCAAATGACGATCTAAAAGAGGCCTTACTTTCGACTCAGAAAAATAACTGAGGTTCCGGGAAAATTAAACAAGAGATAACAGCAACACTAACGAAATATACGACGAAAAAGAAACGACAAGCCTTTTAGCACACCGTCTTAAGGAACATAATTGGAGTCTCCTGAACTCAATTACACACCATTTGTTTAGTGAAATATCCAGGTTCTTAGTTAAGAAGCATAATGCTTTAACGGGTACGCAGTACCCGCATGGACCATCCTTGATGACGCCTGCTTGAAATTGAACCACCCTAAAGTACGTATATCACGAGATGAGTACTTGACTCTACACACTCCGTTCAGATCCTTATCATAAAACTGCTGGACTTGGCGAGCAACCGACAAACCCAATCCCAAACCCGAAAAATTAAATGACTCTAAAACTAATTAATCAAACACCACTTTGCCACTGTAGCGAACCTGTCAAAAAAGCACATTCTTTAGGCCTCCCTCGACAACATTGACTAACTTTGCCTACTCTTAAGTGGGGTTTACACGCCTGTACAGCAAAAACAATATCATAAATTAGGTTACAATGGCTGGTAGAATATACTGCTAAGCCTTCTCAACTAAGCCGAAGTATTTTTTTTTTTTTTTTTTTTTGATTTCCCATTGGCAGCTTGACATTGAACTGTGATATTAATACAGTGATTAGCCAATATTTCTTTCATTTCCACAACTAATTTTTGTTCAGACAAGCAGAAGGTATATTTGGTTTCGGCTCGTGAACAGATAATTATGTATTTGTCCTTCGCAGGCAATGCCAATAACTCTTGCAACCCCAGAAAAGAGAATAAGCTCGGCCAAAAACGCTAGAGCAGTGACCTTTTATAATTCTTGCAGTTTTATATAATTTAAAATTATTTTAGGCCTCATAGAGGGGAAAAGACATTGAAAATTGTTTAAATTTTCGCTTGCTTGATCGGAGTGCGATCGTAGAGATTGCATGAAGGCCCTCTCTGAAAAGATAAGAACTTTTTAAATTAAATTAATTATTAATATAAGTTCAATTGCCTGATAAAGCGGCAACTACAACAACTTGGTGCAGCTGTACGAAGTTGAAAAACACAATCTCAGTCCACTAAAATCTCTTCTATCTTTAATTGGATAGAACTCAGCCAAACAACGAAATGTGAGAGGACAACATTTGCAAATCAATGAGCATTATCTTGGTCTCTTTAAGTAAGTCTTAAAAAGTATACAAAATGTTGAGAGATGCAGTTTGGTGTGATTTGTGGGCCTAGAATTGAAGTTCGTGATCTCCGCGACATTTGGTTTCAACAAGACGGCGCCACTTCCCACACATCGCATCAATCAATGGTTTTATTGAGAGCACATTTCGGTGAGCAGATAATTTCACATTATAGACCAGTCGATTGACAACCGGATCAAAATAATCTGCGCACCGAAGTGTTCTCCAAATAAATCCATTGATTGATGCGATGTGTGGGAAGTGGTGCCGTCTTGTTGAAACCAAATGTCGCGGAGATCACGAACTTCAATTTCTGGTATCAAATAGTGGGTTATCATTGCGCGATAACGGTCGCTATTGACGGTTACGTTTTCACCGGAATCGTTTTTGAAGAAATATCGACCGATGATTCTACCGGCCCAAAAACCACACAAAGATTTTTCTGGATGAAATGGCAGCCCTTGAATCTATTCAGGTTGCTCTTCGTCCCAAATGCAACAAGTTTCCTTGTTTACATATCCATTGAGTCAGAAATGGGCGTCATAGCTGAACAAAATTTGGCTCGAGAACGTCTGATTTTCTTGGTACTTTTCAAGAGCCCATAGAGCGAATCGATGTCGCTTGGGAAGGTCGAGGGGTTTCAGTTCTTGCACAAGCTGTATTTTGTGCGTCGTTCCAAGTCGTTCCATACGTCAGTCCGAGTTGCTGCGAACGGCGTCGAATCGACTCTCCACGAACTTCGTGTACATTCTCAGCTACGACCGCTATATTTTCCTCACTGCGTGTTGGACGTGGCCTATTCGGTGAAGTATTCTCCAATAATGAATGCTTGGTCTCAAGATGGGTGATGGTGTTGCGAATAGTACGCTCAGTAGGACGATTTTGTTGACTATAAGTTGAGCAAAGCGTGCGAAACACATTCTTTACAGAACGTGAATTTTCGTAATAAAGTTGAGTGATTTGTAAACGTTGTTCAGGCGTGAGTCTTTCCACAGTGAAATACCGAACAATACTGAACAAAAACAACATGACAGCTTGGCACGACTCACGCGTGATCTGTCAAAAAAAAAAAAAAAATCTAATGAAAAACTACCTCTTTCACCCTTAAAATCATTTACGAATAGACCGGCAGTTTGAGAAAAAAATTCATTATTAAATTTCGTATTGTATGTACGAAATAAAAAACAATTTTTAATTTGCGGATTGAAGTGCTAAAATTTTTTTTGAGCAGTTGGATAAAGAAAAGCTTTCCAGATAGTAGAGTCGCTTGGATCCTAGGCTGCTTATATTTTCATCGCAAATGTACAATCATGTATGCTCGCATACTGATGTCTGTACACAAGTGTTATATATTCGTATGTATATATATGTTCATGTGCATATATGGTGCGTTAGTATCGCCTTGAATGCAAATGGCACATACGCACATATATTTATATTTCCGCACACTATTTTTATACCATAGAAGGTGGTACACTTGTAAGTAAGGCTGTTGTAGTTGTTGTTGGCTATGTGCTGTGCGCTGTGCATGCCACAAGACATTGATGTCAACTGGCGTTTGCCGGAAGTCGATATTTTTGGTGACTTATCTATGGAAATTATTTTCCGCTCAATGTGCTGCTCGCTTTTTCACACCAACTCTAATATATGGACGAGTATGTACACACATGTATTCATATATGGTCAAATACATATGTAATCGTATATATATTCGCTTTCTAATAGATATCTTTGCATAGTAAGTAAAATGGAAACTACTTTCTTGTGTTGGCTCTAGCTTTGACTTTAGCCAAGGCTTTATATCTCATGCGTGCATACATACACACATGCATACATAAATACATTGGTCCACTGCCTTTCTTGCTGTTAAAGTAATCTCTGCGAAACTTACGGACATTGATTTATTTATGTTCGATTAATTCATTTCCGTTACGTGGCATTCTGTGCACTCAGCCGCAAACAATTGCAGTGAATTTAGACCACACTCACGCGCATTCACATACACACACTTCGCCACATACTCCACATATTATACACATACTTTTGGCCAGGATTTGGTCTGTCTGTTTGGCTTTGAACGCGTTTTATAGATTAAGTTTTTACTAAACGTGACTGTTTGCGTTCAGCTGTTGTGTTGTAAGACACTACTTCCTGTCGCAAGCGACTTGGTGTCTTTGATTGTGTCTTTGACTGTGTAAATTTGCTGTTTTTGCTTGTTTTTGCTTACTTAAATGTAATAAATAAATATTTATTATTTGTACTTTTATTAAAAAAATTTCATAAACCCGTCTCTTGTAATGAAAAAATAGATTTGGCATAAATAATACCTTAATGTGAGGAAAGTCTTATTGTAACATACATACATATGTTTATATGAAAATTTATTTCAGTCTAGTTAATCATAATTGTAAATAATACTTAATATCAGGAGCTGTTATTGGTTGGGAGTGGTAATATTTAATGCATCCTTTTCCAAACAGAGGGTATGTGGAGTATGAAAAACTAAAACTTTCAACATTTATACGGACGAAACAAACATGACGACGTTCCGGTAGACGCCGGAATCCATTACGCTGAGCTGGATCACCCACATCCCTTCAAGCTGCTGTATTGCTTCTTTATTGCTGGAGTTTAGGCCTTCTATATCCTCTGCATTCTCCTCAAACATGGGAACTGTATCGAATCCTTTCAAATTCGCAGTGTTTTCGGGTCTAACCAGGGCTATGTCATTGCTGCCTTATAACTTGTACAGTTCATCGAACCATAAATACGAAGCTTGCAATATATAATTCATGATTAGAGAACAAAAACAAATATTAGTCATCGAAAATCGCGCTATGGTTTCTCAAAACATTCTTCTTAAAGATCTATATACTTTTGCATGCGTTTGAACCAATCGTCGAATCACTTTTGCCACTCTGATTGAAATATATCCAAAACATGCATTCGGAACGCATCAACCGCCTCTTCAGGGGTCGAAAAACGTTGATCTCTCAGTTTATTTACTCATTTGGTGCCCAATCAGGACTTTACGGTGGATAACTCATCAAATTAATGTTTTGGGTGCTCAAACATGCAATTGCTTCAGTCGATGTTAGAGAGCTCGCACTGTCGTGGTGAAGAGTGATCAGTCTTCGGCAAAAAACTGGTTGTGTACCACTCAGAATTTAATATTATGTACGGTTATGACATGTCCAGTAAAAAAAAAAAAGACAAACTTTCGCTGGGAAGTGCTTCCGGCGTAAACAATTTCTTTTTGGATTCGGCTCATCTTGAAGCACCCATATTGTCGACTGCTGTTTACTTTCGGTCTAATGCACGTAAGCCCCACTACCCATGACGTCAAAGACGTGTTTCGAAACACCATAATTGTATTTTATTAATATTTCTCTCGACCAATCGAGGCGAGCCTTTTTTTGAGCGATTTACAAATTATGTGGGACCCAACGTGTATAAATGTTTTTTACAATCAAATGTTCATACATTAATGAATGCATGCTGATCTCACTATTGTCTATAGTTGCCTCAATCTAACGGTAGATCATATGACGATCTTGCAGTATCGATTTCCGCACTGCATTAATAGTTTCTGGTGCAACAACCGTTTTTGGACGATCTTCGCGAAAGTCGTCGAGGAATGATCTACGACCTCGGTAGAGTTCACCATACCATCGATAAACACTAATCCTTGTTGGAGCTTCATCGCCAAATTAATTAAATTAAATTCACTGATGCACCGTTCCTGAATTTATCTACGCCAAAACTTGTTAAAAATGATAATAATAATAAATTACATCTTTTGGTCGAGATGAAAATTTTAAGTTACTGTAAAAAACACAAAAAGCGCTTGTATATCAAAACGTTCTGTGTATGTATAACATCAAAAAATCAAGCTTTACGATAAAGTTGTTCGTTGCCAGATTCTAGTACTTGCTAAATCCCCAAATATATATAGTTTTACCCTAATATTACGCAAAAAATTGCTCTCAAAAAATCCTAAAGACGATTCATCAGATATTGTCACGTTCCTGCACAGCATAGCAGGACGGAAATGGTGACTTTTAGGGTTTTGTTTGGTTTTAGTTCGTCGAGAGCGGACTTTAAAACTTCAAACTTATAGCTGTCAACTGTAACATGAGATATTTCCTCTAGTCCTTGCTCACTACCAAACGCATTCATCTCAATTTCTCATTCAGTCTGGAGAGGGCAAAACAAGCAGCGCTGTTGTTGAGGGCGATGAGATGTTAATATCAGCGGTATATGACAAAGATTGCACTCTCTTATAGAAGAATGAAGCTTCTCTCTCTGCTTAGCTTGTAACTCGAACTATTTTCTCCAGTATTAGGTTGATGAAATCACACGACAAGGAAAGTCTTCACTGAAACCTCGATTGGTGCCGAATGTATCAGAGTAGTCCCTATAATGCTGACTGTGCTTTTGCTATTGTCTAACGTCAGTTTATTAAGGACATATAAGTTTTAAAAGGATACTAGATACATAGTGGCGTAAAGGCAGTTACTTTTCATGCTATCGAAGCCTGCTTTTCTCATTCGTCTTTTCGAATACTTGATAGATCTGAAGTCAAACTGATGACGTACAATCATTTCGTTGATGGTGGGTTTCATTTTAATAATAATTGACGTAGATTGATGGGACCTATTTTGTGAATTGGGCAGAGTACACTTAGATTACAATACTAAGGAGTGTATTCATCGGATCAATCGGATTTACAAAGCAACTGATATATGCATCCTGTCGGTTCATCACCACCATATATAAATATCTCAGCTGATAAACCATCGACTCCCCCGCTTTGACGTAATTCAGGTTCAATGTCGTGAGGATGTGATCTTTAATTATGGTAGAATTGAAAAATGAGTTTTGATTAAATTTATTTTCCTCTGTTATAAATTGGATTTGTAGTTGTAATGATCTGCAAAACAAAAAATTGCATATTTCTTGAGGCCATCGAAATATATTGAATGACGAACTAAAAACCTCATATCGAGTACCTTACCAAAACTTCATAAAATGGTACAAAAACACATTTTGCATTTAAATATTTATAAATTTATTATATGTTATTTATATAGTTGTAATTCATAGAAAAGTTCAAAATCTCTTAAGCTTCAACTCGACCATAATCTGTCACAATACTATAATCAGAAACTGTAAAGAAATGTCGCAGAATATTTAACGTGATGACCTAACTGCTCTCCTGGAATATTGTATAGGTATCGGAGTACAGTACCATACTGACTAATGAGATTACGGACGATCTGCCAAGGAAGGGAATTTCTTTCAATATTCACGATATTCAGTATTTACGCACTTCATATGCTCGCTCAATATAAGCGAGTTGTTCGTCACAGACACTTACTAAAGATAGAAGGGCCTCGTTAGCTGTGATGTGACCAGGCTAATGTGCCTTACATGGTATGAAAGAAGGAGATATATATATATAAATGAGTCTTCTTTAAGAACACTTACATTAGATATGCACGCAGAACGACGGGTCGTCCCTTAAAATTTGTCAACGCTACATAACATAACGCACTCACCTTGGGTGCACGTTCACTCTAAGAAACCCACTTTTTCATTGTTCTTTAGGCTAGGGTGTGGCGAATATTTCATGAATGTGCTTTAATCAGAAAAAAAAAATTCCGCCAATCAATGCAGCCAGCGCGTCAACGAAAGTTTGCAGAGCTGTGGCTATACCATTAGTTTGCATATACAATACGTGGAATAGGAAAAGTGCGCTAAACGAGTGATGGGTTTCAAGTGAATTTGATGAATTTAAAAAAAATTTCGGCCGTATTGGATCTGCCACTTGGAATTTTAGAAAACCAACAACAGATTCATAATTAGCGACCTGAAAGACCCCCCGAGTAACGAGTAACGTGTTTCGAGTAAGCGTTTCATAGAATTTATAAATTTGATCGCCACATTGGATCCGCCATCTTAAATTAAAAAAAAAAAAAAGATTTGGATGTGTAATCAGAGGCTCCAAATCTTTCAAATGAAAAAAATGGAGCTAAGTTTGAGAACTGGCCCACGCCATTGAGTTCAGTGCACTTAAATTAGGTATACCTGATAGGAGCTCCGTTTGTCGTAGCCATATTTTTATGGTTACGATGGTAAAATCACTTTTGAGTTAAGTAGATGCCAATAATTTATTCATAAATTTTCAATTTAAATTTTTTTTAAATCTTATTCAGGGCTGAATCTTTTCTTAGTGTTTTCCAACTAAAGATATTTTTGGTTAAAAGTCATATGAAATTTTTTTGCTTTGATATGATTCTTCAAAGGTACATATGAACATTTGACTGCTTTACAAATAAATAAAATGCCAAAACAGACTAGTTTAATTGTCAGCACTTTCTCGGCTATTTAAACATTCAGTGACCCAAAATGGGTTAGGAAGACATTTCGTTGAACTAATCTAGTACAATTTTTATTACCGCGAAAAATCTACTTTTTTGCACTCTCTAAGTCTGAACAGCTTATATAGCCAAAAGAAGTATAGTAGTAAAAAAAATGTTCAGTTATAAAAATAGTTAACACGCGAATTCGCTTATATTTTAAACACTATTATTTTCGTAAAATGTCATACACCACAAAATACACATACAAACACAGGGTAACATAAATATGTGTGCATACGAAAAAATATTGCCCTTATTTTTTATGTAATTTTTTTTTGCCGTTTTTGAAGAATATGCAATATTCATACACCAACACCAACACAACGGTTGCATGCATACATATCCCAGCACACAACGAACGCGTCTGTGTTTGTGTTTTGCAGCGGAAAGAAAAATCGCAAAACCGGAAATAGATTTTACTCCCGTCAGTGCAATTTCATGTGCTTGTGGGAGTGAATTTATGCGGTTAGAATATCGAATATTTTGACTATATGCGTCTATGTGTGTGGGTGTGTGTATACTATATCCGTGTGTTTGTATCTTCTGCACGCGGAAATGAATCATGTGCTAGTAAAATATGCAACGAGCAAAAAAAAAAAAAGAAAAAGTGCATTGCGTTGCATAAAAAGCTAAAATTTTATATAAAGTTAAAAAATAGGTATGAAAAAAATACCAACACCAAATGAAATTGAATGACATGGGAGCAAAAAGTCAAATCACGCAGTTTTGCGGTTACGGCAAACTGAAATTCAATTTTTTATCGACACAAGAAATTCACTTATACACAACCATGCATACATACTTATACGTTATATGTATGTAAAATCGCATATTTAAGTACTTATGTATGAACATGCAAGCACTGCGCTTTAATAAACTGAAAATGTGTTGTATAATAACTTCAAAATTTTCGTTGATGTGCATTAGGGTGACCCAAAAACACCGTTTGCTTCTCACTGTTCTGAATGAGAGTAAATGGAAAAATTGGTTTCTGCTTGATTAACATTCAACAAACATATGCGTCTTCAATTTTTTTGTGTTTTTACATTGATAAAATTACAATTGAAATCTACTACAAAAACGGCAATTAAAACGTTGCCACCTTTCAAGCTTAAAGATGAGATTATGGTGCGCGCAATCGTCCAACTAATCAAGCAGTTAGCAAAATTTGAAAGAAATTTGAAGAGACTGGGTTGGTTACAGATATTGTAAGGCTTGTGCATCATAGCTTTGCTCGTAGTGGTGTACCCTAAGACCCGAATGTGTCACTTTACCGACGTTCTCAAGATCAGGGACTTTCTTACTGCACATAACGGTGTATTTTTCACTTGGAACTACACCTACAACCATATAAAGTCCAGCTTATTCAACAGCTGACTAGCTGACAATTCATAACGCCGTAACTCGATAGAAGAAGAAGCAATGGATCGCAATTTTTCCAAGACAATTTTATTCACCGAGGAGGCACTTTTCTTACTCGGTGGCTTCGTAAATAAGCAAAATTGTGGCATTTCAAGCTCCGAGAATTTTCAAAAAATTTAAAGACAGGTCCTTACGGCCAAAAGAAAAGAAAAAAAAGTTTTTGTCTGGTGTGCTCTTTGGTCCGGAGGTATGATTGAACTTTGCTTCTTTGAAAATGATAACGGCGAGACTGACACTTTCAATTTGAATCGTTATTGTCGTATGATAACCGACTTTCTTTGGCCTGTAATTGAAGAACACAATATGTGGTTCCAACAAGTTGGTGAAACATGCCACACAACACGAGCAAATGTGGCTTTATTGCGAGAGAAATCTCTCGGTCGCGTAATCTTTCGTCCTGGCGATGTCAACTTCCCACCGAGATCGTGCAATTTGACACCGTTGAACTTTTTTGTGAGGTTACGTGAAAAATCCTGTTTATGTGGATAAACCTGTAATTTTTGAGCACTTCAAAACCAACATTCCTCAAGTTTTGGCTGAGATACCGCCCCATATGTGCTAAAAATGTGGTCGAAAATTACTTCAAACGGATCGAAGTTTGCAAAAATTCACGGGAAAATCATTTAAATCATGTAGTGTTTCACATACAATAGCAGGGTTCAAACTTTATAATAAAAAAGTATTTTCATAAAAAAAGTTATTCGAAATGCTTTTTATATTAGAAACCGCAAAATGGATAAAAGAGTAAAAATATTAAAATTTCCAAAAGAAAGAAATAAGAATTTTTAAATTACCAAAAGAAGAGAAAATTCAAAATTTAATAAAATTCCAAAGAAAAACTGATTTTGCTGAAACATAGAAAGTTCAGTGCTTGATTAGTAAAATTTAAACAAAAAATTATATAAAAATAATAATTTTATTTAACTAAAAAATATGAAAACTTTGAAAAAATATCATATAAAAAGTCATTTGGTGAATGAAAATGTATAGCCACCACGATTAGCGCGCCAGAGAAGCTGTTCACACTGACACCCAATTAACTAATTGAAATCATTTAAACAAAGAAAACATCATTTCTTATTTAAAATTGATAAATTCAAAGACAGTCATGTCTGAATATAGTAAACTAATTATTGCAAGACTTGTTCACAGTATTGAGGTCGTGCAGAGTATGAATTTTAAAATTTTTGCTCAAAACTCGGTTTATTTGCTCAAAATACACTCTTTGTATGTACATAATTGCAAAATTTTATTGAAATAGATCTCACTCAAATTTGTTGGACTAAGAAACTCTTAAATACACATAAAGTTCATTTTCAAATACACTCGGTTTGAACTCGAAAAAAAATATAACCGCTAAGCTCAAGAAACTGTTGATTTTATAACAAGCAGCAACAAAAGTTTTTGGTTTTTTAACTGGTTAGGGTACCCATGCAAAAACTTGTGGTTTCACTGTGTCGAGGTGATCACCATACTCAGACACCACTGTACTATTATTGAAACAAATCTAGATTCAATTATTACTGTGAATGGATAAGATATAAAAAGGCAAGAAAATAATGATATTAAAAAAAAAGCAATTGTTTACCACCCTAATAAAAACGTGCATATGTATGTATATTTCATTTAAGAGATCTCAAGTGAAAATCGTTCAACGCCCTCAATTTCACTCTGTACTTCATTAGTAATAGTTAAAACCTTAAATTAAAGCAATTAACATTAATATTTCCCTTTAGTCGGACTGTTTGGCTAGGTCGCCTGGCTAACTGATGACTGACTGACTGACTGACTAAGTAACGAACAGAAAATAAACCGCAATGCCATGCAAATTTTATGTGATTCCCAAATCCGCTTAAGCTCATAAAATTTAAAAATTTTTTCCTACCTTTGCTATTTCTGTTAGTTTTATTTGTGTTTTGTGGCCACACTTTTGTGGTTAATTTTCCTTGCCCGCTGACCAAAGCCACCCATGTTTGGCCAAACTCTTAATAGCCCAAATGCCAGTGAGCATACACCAACTCATCTACTCACTAACTCACCTGCTAACTACAAAGCTGCCAACTACCAACTGCCAACTGCCAGTTAAATGATCAACCACAAAACCAACAACGTAAGGTTGTCGTGGCGATAAGCATTTAATTTAGTAGTATAAAGTCAGCCATGTTTCTAACGAGCATTTTTTGCAGTTTTTTTTTATTCTGTTGTATTTATATATTATGGTTAAAGAGTATTTATAGACCACTACATACATATATACATACATAAAAAATATGTTTTGAAATTTCTTCTTGCTTTGTTGTTATTTCTTCCAGGTTGTTGTTTTGTGACATTTTATACTCGTCGCGCTGCCTTAAAAGCTCAAGATGCCCTGCATAATGTGAAAACCTTAAATGGGGTAAGTTCATAAAATTTAATATTAAATTATAATATTTTTTTCTTTTCGTTTAGACATTTATTAGAATTTATCCGCTCAGCTTATCTGCTATACATTGCATGCGTGCAGCATTATAAATCACATTTAAGGGGTATTTTATACGTAATAGTATGCTAATTATATTTCAGAAAAAGAAGAAGGAAATAGACATGGAAGGAACACTTAATACCGTGATAAATTATAAGAAATTGTGTTTTAGTGAATAAATAATATTTTTTCCTTTACGGCAATTTATAAATAGTGCCAGCCAAAAGCAGTCACAATAGCCGAGTGGTTAGCATTGCGCGCTAACATTCGGAAAGCCAGAGTTTGAGTCGTGGTCAAACCAAAATTCAAAAATTATAGAATTTTTTTCTCTTATTGCGGTCGTCCGTCGGCAGGGAATTTCAAGCACTGCGAGTGCATTTCTGACTAGGAACGGAAGCTCCTCAATACGAAAAACTCCAAACTTCGAAAATCCTCGTTCGAGCATTTCGACTGGTAACTGGCGAAGGGGGATTATCCACATAGACGTTAGAATTTACATGTCCCCACAGGAAAAAGTCTAGCGGTGTGATACCTCACGATCTTGGTGGCCAATCGACCGGTCCAAAACGTGAAATTATCTGCTAACCGAAGTATTCTCTCAATAAATCAATTGATTGATGCGTTGTGTGGGAAGTGGAGATCACAAGTTTTTATTTTAGGTATCAAATAGTCAGTTATCACTGCGCGATAACGGTTGTTGTTGTTCTCCTAACCGCAGAAAAATCCCCCAAATTGGTCTCCGGCGAATATTGCGGGAGTGACAGTCCTTGGCCGGATAAAAATCCGGGTCTTTCCGGTATAAAGACCCGACTAACGCGGGAGTTATTGGATTTTAGTCGCCTACTACGACAGGGATGCCTTACCGCGGTTAAATTCTCGAGGCCCTACCCGCAGGGGTAGCGCGATAACGGTCACCATTGACGGTTAGGTTCTCACCGGCATCATTTTTGGAGAAATATCGACCGATGATTCTACCGGCCCAAAAACCACACCAAACCGTTGATTTTTCTGGATGAAATGGCAGCTCTTGAATCTCTTCAGGTTGCTCTCCGTATCAAATGTGGCAATTTTTCTTGTGTACATACCCATTGAGCTAGAAATGGGCCTCATGGCTGAACAAAATTTGGTTCGAAAACGTCGGATTTTCTTGGAACTTTTCAAAAGCCCATAGAGCGAAGCGATGTTGCTTGGGGAGGTCGAGCGATTTCAGTTCTTGCACAAGCTTTATTTTGTACGCTTTTAATTTAAGATCTCGGCGTAAAATGCGCCAAGTCGTTCCATACGTCAGTCCGAGTTGCTGCGAGCGGCGTCGAATCGACTCTCTACGGTCTTCGTGTACACTCTCAGCTACGATGTATGCGCGCTGGATGTGGTTTATTAGGTCGAATATTATCCTGTAATGAATGCTGGGTCTCAAGATGGCTGATGCTGTTGCGAATAGTATGCTCAGTAGGTCGATTATGTTGACTATAAGTTTGACAAAAATAACATGACAGCTTGACACGACTCACGCGCGATCTGTCAAAGGAAGGCTATTGAAAAAGATACCTCTACTTCGGTCCCGCTTTATATATATATATGTCAATATCCTGCTGCGCCATCTCTTCCAGTATCTGTTCGTCGAGGAAGGACCTTCATTTGCAATCGTCTGCTCAATACAAAATAGCAGCATTGGGCAAATGTGATTCTATGTTTGATTTCATGCCTGACATTGTTCGTGTTGCTAATGTTGGTTCCTAGATAGACTTCGAAGTTATGATTGTCAACAACGAGGTGAGATGCAGGACACAAGTACGTTTACTCTATGTTTAATGACAGGAGGTATTTCGCTTTGTGCTCATGCACTACTAGAACCATTCGCTTCGATTCCTTATCGGGTATAGAAAAAATAGCTTTGTTGCTATTTTTGCAGCAAAAAATTTAAGAATTCACACCATAACGAGTCACTTTATTTGAAATTTCCTTTAACATCACCCGGCCCGGGGCTCCTTACCGTTCTTTTTGTGTTACCCAACGTCAGTATTGAAAGCCGTATAAGTTCTGTGGCGATAGCAAACTTAGACATCTTTCGTGCTATCGAAGGCTGCTTTAAATTCGTCGACCATTTGCTCAAGGATTTCGTGGCAAGATTTGGCACTAATACGGTTCAATCAGTTCGTTGACGATGGGCTTTCATTTTGCGCAAAATATGCTCACATACATAAGTTCCGATCGTAAGGCACTCATCAGTCGGTAAACCAACGTCTCCTGTTTAGAAATTTTGTTGTTATTTATATAACATCGCCATAGGCGGGTACAGGAACGTATGTATATTCCATCGATTGAAAATTCGGGTTTCACTCTCATTTCAGTAGGATGGAAATTTGTTTCATCCATAAACTGAGCGCTACTGTGGGCATATCATTACTTTTAGCCCGACATGAGTATGCTCTGGTCTTAAACCCATGAGTATTTCAGATTACAAAACCTCAAGCCGTTTTCACACAGACACTCTATTAGCTAATTGAGATCGTTTAACAAAAATTAGACCACCAAATGCACAAAATTTGCCTAGCGAAAACTCAAGCAGGCAATCATTTAATATTTAATTGACATTTAATTGACATGAAAATGTTCATGCAATGCAGTGAAATATGTCGAATGGGATAAGCAAAGAATGAGCGAAAAACAAATTAAAGAATATATGTGTCAATGCAATTATAGAGAACATGGTAACATAATTACGGTTAGAGAAAATTTAATTTTGAGCACAAATTTTTTTTAAGACTGTTACTCGAACCAAAAACCAAGAGAATATGGTGTTGTTTTTGAAAGCAGGGGTTTCTTGGGAGAAGCAGATAGAGATGGTTTATGAACTTATGCGTTTTGTAGATTTTTTTCACAAACAAAATAAAAACCATAACAACTTCAACTTAATTGAATATGTGTAAACAGCAAACTGAACTAATTTACTTGTATGAACAAATAAATATTTTGCAATAACATTTGCCAGTTTCAATGGTTCATTTTCGAGGATTCGAAGTCAGAACTCATTGTTAGTTTGAGTAGATAGTATAAGTATATAAAGAGTGATCCAAGTAGTGATACTTTTCTCAATACGCGTGAGTCTGTCGAGCTGTCATGTTATTTTTGTTCAGTATTGTTTGGCATTTCATCATAGAAAGATTTACGCCTTAACCACGTTTACAAATCATTCAAATTTATTACGAAAATTCACGCCCTGTGAAGAATGTGTTTCGCGCGCTTCGCTCAACTTATGGTCAACATAATCGGCCTACTGAGCGTACTATTCGCAACACCATCACCCATCTTCAGACCCAGCATCCATTATTAAATAATATTCGACCGAATAGACCACGTCCAGCTCGCAGTGAAAAAAATATAACGGCCGTAGCTGAAAGTGTACACGAAGACCGTAGAGAGTCGGCGCCATTCGCAGCAACTCGCACTGACATAGGGAACGACTTGGCGCATTTTACGTCGAATCTTAAATTGAAAGCGTACAAAATACAGCTTGTGCAAGAACTAAGGTCGCTCATGCTTCCCAAGTGACATCGATTTGCTCTGTGGGCTATTGTAAAGTTCCAAGAAGATAAGACGTTTTCGAGCAAAATTTTGTTTAGCGATGAGGCTCATTTCTGGCTCAATCGGTATGTAAACAACCAAAATTGCCGCATTTGGGATGAATAGCAGCCTGAAGAGATTCAAGAGGTGCCATTTCATCCAGAAATAACAACGGTTTGGTGTGGTTTGTGGACCGGTGGAATCATCTGTCCCTATTTCTTCAAAAATTATGCCGCTGAGAACGTAGCCGTCAATGGCGACTATTATCGCGCCATAACAACCGACCATTTGATGCCTGCAATTGAAGCTCGTTATCTCCGCGACATTTGGTTTCAGCAAGACGGCGCCACTTCCACACATCGCATTAATCAATGGATTTCTTGAGAGAAAACTTCGGTGAGCAGACAATTTCACGTTTTGGGCCAGCCGATTGGCCACTATGATCGTGTGATATCACACCGTTAGACTTTTTCCTGTGGGAATATGTAAAGTATAAAGTCTTTGCGCACTATCCTGCTTCGATTCAGGTTTTAGAGCAAAACATCACGCGTGTGATTCGCCAGTTACTAGTCGAAATGCTTGAACGAGTCAGCGAAAATTGGACTCAACGAATGGACCATCGGAGACGTAGCTACAGCCAAAATTTGAAAGAGATGATCTTCAAAAAATTAATGTCAAAGAATGTTCTTTCGATTGATAATAAAAATTCCCCATTAAACTCGAATTTTCTGTGTTTTTTTCTGTAAAAAATTAGGGAACCTCGAAAGGAATTACCCGTTATATAAATACCTCTCTATATCTGCAGTTAGCTACTATCTCAATGTATTTAAAAAAAAACGGCGTACGTTAATAATTTATGACGAAATGTAGACTAACTATATTCATCGCTAGAATTTTAAATATATTTTCAAAAAACCCCTTACTTACAGTCGACCAAATTACAATGCGCTCAATTTATTTTTAATCTACATACAAATATTAACTCACTCTCTCCCCACCACGGCACGCATATTTAATGTAATTTTCACATTTTTAACGTTCTCTAATTAAAACAAACTTAAAAATCCGCAATGAAAAGGAAATAGAAAGGATGGAAAAAAATGCTAAAGGTTAAATATGGTCAGTTAGGAACGGTCGGTTATTTTTGGGATTTTAGTTTTAGTGATGTTGTTGCTGCATGCGGTGGTGATAAGTGCTCTGACGCTAAAACACACATATTTACACTGTTGATTTATTAACATAACCAACCCCATCTATTATACGGCATTTCGACGAAACCCAACTGACCCTTTTCACCACCACCATCACCACCAACCGCCACCACTTATGCGCCTCCTCATGAGGTGAGTGGAAAAAATGCTGCAAATTAAATGAGTGAAGGCATTGTTACCCCGCGTATGCAATGGTAGTGATGGTCGCAAGTCACGTTATATTTAAAAATATATTCACGCTTTAAATATTTAATGTATGCAGTGGGTGAGTGTGAGAGCTCTGCCTTTTCGCCATGCATGTCCGGTGAATAGTTAGCCGTAAGCCCAATTGTGTATGCAGGCTTTAGTGTTTAAAGTATGAGTATACGATAGTAATCCATTGTGGGGGTTTGCGGTCGCATCGGTGTACGCGTGTATGTGTGTGTGTTCAAGTGTGTGCGTGAATTTTTGCGTTGATGACTTCGCATGGAGAATTTGGTATTTATGGTATTTTAGCGCGTTGTGTAAAATGGCTCTGCCAGTTTTACGCGCAAGGCATAGTACTCACTGGTATTCCTTTATGCACTCGCTTACGCGTACGTCAATTAACCAGCCAACTGCATTTTGAAGTGCCACACATTTTTTATGCAAGTATTAACAGGTTGGAATATGCAAAAAATTGCCATTTTAAAATTATAATTTGCGAACAACAATGCAATTTCCTTTCCTCCACTAGAAAAATGTTCATTCTGTTGCTCATTCTTCAGCAGTGGCAGACACGTGACTTCTTAAGGCGAGCTGGTATGTAATTGGTTCGTTTCGGGTAATTAATTTTAATAATATTTTGCGTGAGGTAATTTTTAATTAATAATTTTGCACAACAATAAAAAGAGAGGTGGCAAGAACTAGGGTTGTAACGAATTTGAATGGGAGTGTTCGACCTCAGCTGATGTGGAAAATGAGCCGACTTCTCACATAGAGCGTTGGCCATATGTGCTGTTCATTCGGGAAAATAAGTTTATTTTAGTTTCACTCTTCTTCAAAGATCGCCGCCTCAAATGCATCGACGAATATCGTTAATCAAGCAAGCTCAAAGACTAGCGATCCTGTTTTCTTACCACTAGTTGAGTGCAGTTTTCTTCCGACGGATAATGGTTGTCGGAAAAAAATTAAAGCGTAAAGTGATTGATTAGCGAGTGCGTCCACGGTAATATCACTTAAAGGTTATACCTGAGTTCAGAACCAATGCTTGATCGACGTACAAATATGTATTTGGTTTCCATATGATTGGTGTGCAACAGTAGGGAGAAATTCGACTACCTGCCTCGCAACTTTGCGATCGATCAAAATACGAGACGAATTTGCTGTTGAAAAAAGAAAGAGATCGAAAAGCGTGAAAATGAAGTGGTAATGCTCGAAAATTCTATCAAAAGACGCGTTGACTAGTTTCAAGACGGAAGCATATACAACAGGAACAAATGGTTTAATTTGGTCACTGATGTCCAGGGTATACTGAGGAAAAGAAGCAAACCAAATGAGTCTCGTAGTAACCGAGAACAGGATGAAATATATTCCGTCATCGCATCCAAACTCTAAAAGTCTCTCAATATTCCCATTCTGTTGTATGGTCCAGAAGTGTGGACGATGTGACATCCAATGAGACGATACCAGAAGTTTACGAGAGAAAGGTTTTGTGG
The DNA here is from genome assembly GCA_030068015.2 of Neoceratitis asiatica. NCBI lineage: Eukaryota > Metazoa > Arthropoda > Insecta > Diptera > Tephritidae > Neoceratitis > Neoceratitis asiatica. The sequence goes on from CM061524.1 coordinate 35,679,297, forward strand.
AAAATTTATGGCCCAAAGGCGATGAAAGGATGAGTTGTATGACTTATTGAGGGATTGATTTAGTTCAGCTAGGCTAGGACATGTCGTCCGAATGAATGAAAGTGATCCAGTCTTGAAAGTTTTCGATGCAGTATCCGCACATGGAAGCAGAAGAAAAGGAAGACATCCACTTCGTCCAACCGCGTTCAGTAAGATACTGCAACGTCTCGCAAAATCAAGAAATTTTGGAGGAAAGTGCTTAAACTCTAACTGCTCTTCTTCGAGACGTCTGACGGAAGAGATAGAATATCTGTTAAGTTTTAGTTCTACATATTGTATGAAACGGTGTGGTATTTGAATCGCAGATGACCTTGTAAATTTGCTGAAAGCTTACACAGAGGATTCACTAGGATGATACCGTACTCTCTTCAGATCACGTAAGATACTTCTAGAGAGCAATAATCAGGGAGCTCTAATGTTAAGTTTATCCAAGAGATAAGGGATATCGAAAAATATGAGATTAATGGGATATAATGGTCTAAATATAGCTTAAGCCTCAAAGCTTTAAGTGTTTCTTGAGTTTAGTTTTTGAGCAAAAATAATAATTTATTTTTAGTTAAAAATTTTCTCAAAAAAAAAAAAAAGAAGATATTTATCTCAAATGCGCAAACCTAGAATCTTCTTTATGGAGCTTGCACATTAATCGACCCAATGTTATATCTAACGTGTGATCTGTTCTAGTGATAAGCGAAATTGTTCCCATAGAACTTCTGGCACTCGAAAGAAAAAAAATATGGCACCTAGAGACCACGAAATATTGTAAGTACCGTAAGAGGCCACTTAAAGCTGGATCCCTACAATCAATGCAATCAGTTGCAAAAGGGCTGGGAAAAAGGTAATTGCAGCAGATGCACGGCCACGCTAATTAAAAGGATTAAACTCTGAAAACAGATAAAATTCAGGGAGTTAACTATTACATCAACCAGATTTTACCCAGACATTGATGTTTTCGGAAATATTTTCATAAAATGGGACAAACAGAAGAGCCGTCCTTCAAATACAACGACGCAAACAGGACTCCCGAGCACATATTTAATTTTATTTTTTATTTATATCTAACCAGAGATGCTGGAGAATCTGGTAGCCACGTTTGGTGTGGACAAAATCGTACCAGTAATGCTTCAGATAGGAGCAAACTGTAAAAACGTAACAGGTTACGTACAGCTCATATTGCCCAAGAAAGTGCGGGATTTGAAAGCAGGTTCTGAGATGTAAATCTCAGGATGAGAAATATGGAACGACGCCCTGAAGTAATGTGAAAGCGGTTACATGGTGGGCGGTGGATCTTCAGAGGAGAACTTTTAGTGGACTGCAAGTAAGCCATGCACTGTTGCGATGAAGCAATGACGATGCCTTAGGAATTTCTTCTCATCCTCTCTCACAATATATATATATATATATGTATATATAATAAGCTCATTTACGCCGCACAACTGGCCCATTATGATACCATTGAGTATGCTAATAATTCCCACCCGCTAATCCAACTAATTCGTGGAGTTTTCAAAACTGAGAAATCCACATAAATCGACATCTCTTTGCAATCGTTAATTCGGTGAAGTCAATAAAGGCTACCCCACCTAGAGAACTCTTGCAGGGGAAGTTTGATAGTACGCTCAGCCTTACTCTTTGCCTGCTTAAGAGATGATTTCCCTTCATTTTAGCGATATAAGCCCATGCGGCTTTTCCATCTTAACTTAGTAGCTCTTTTATATTCAGCTTGCAAGTGGAAAGCGGCATATGTCCAAGCACTACAATGAGAGTAAAAGGTGAAGGGAAGTACCCTCGTTTGCAAGCTCCCAACCACCGACGCAGTTTAATGAGAGGCTTTTATTTGGGAGCATATTGAAATCCTGACAACACGAAATACCGAAATACAAAACTCAGACAAAACATAATCCAGACACCATAAAATCCAGAGAAAAAATCCTGATTTTTTCTTGTTTGTTTACTTTTCCGCTTAAAATATGCATAGAAAAGATATCTAGAATGAAGTGAAATAATTATGTTTTCATATAATGGATTCCCATATGAAATATTTCTTTCTTTTATAATCTAAAATAATTATTAAAAATCGATTTTAGAAAAAAAGGCATAATTTTTACAACTTCCGTGGTTAGTATATTTGAAGCTTAAATTCCGCTTAACTTAAACTTAATAATCCAATATGTCTAACGCTTTTAATACTTTATCCTTTAATATGTTGAAATGCTACACCATTTTTGAAGAACTAACAATTTCGTAATTGTTTGATATAAAGAAAATTCCTAAACTTCGGTTTTTAAATGGTTTTTCATTATTTTCGCATCAAAAAATTAGTTCAAATGAACTGAAAGACATGTATACTTCACTATTTTGATATGCAGATTTTTCCAATATAAGAATAAAATAAAAACACACACACACTCACAGAAAATAAATAACAAACTGACATTTGAAAATGCAACGCAAGCGGAAATTTTATGGGAATTTATTGGTATTGGCAGAAATATCTTCAACGGAAGAAAAATCAAGCGCTTTTTGGTCGAATTGTGAGTTCTTTATTTTTTTTTCGAATTCTTTTTTTTGCTTACTTACTTAGTAGGTTGCTCTGGTGCAAAAGTGCATAGCCTCACGTCGCTACACACGAATGACTATGTAATTTGCATGCAACCCCATCTTCTTCTGGTACACACGAGCGCATGCCGGAAATGCACGTAACGTAGCAGAGCACGCGTGTGTGTCACTATTGTCAGTGTGTGTATTCTCCTCATATGTGTATATTTCTATGGATGTTTGTGTGTGTGTGTGTGTGTGTGTAAAAGAGAACGTTTGATTTTTTTATTTGTATATGTGTGTGTATATTTAGTTGTAGAATTTTCGCTGTGGCAACAATTTTAAATCTTTCCTGCTGACGATGACAGCACAGTTGAATTATATAATAATGATGCCCGTTTTCAGTTGAAAAAAAAAAGAAAAAAAGAAAAGAAGAAAAAATACATACAAACTCTTACATCGACAGCTTTATTATACCAAGAAATATGCAAAGTTACAAACGATATGCTTTAGAAGCATTTTTATAAGAAAAATTCACTTCATAATTCCCACATCCCAGTTGAGTTGTTCATAACTTTGTGTTGGCTTTAATTGAACAGTATATGCAACTGAGCACGTGAATGTGGCTTAAAAATATACTTTTGAGAATTATAATCCATTGGCTTTGGAAGTTTTAAAGTTAAAATTCATATATTCTAAACTCACCGTGAATTGAGAAAGATTTCTGCTTATAAAAAAAATTATTAATTCTTGGGAATATTTTGTCCTACATACATGCCTCAACAATTATTTCCAGGTCATTTTTAAGTAAAATTTCATTTTTTCTAAAATAACTCAGGCTCGAACATTTGACTTAAATATATTTTATCAAATTTAATGTAGAATTTTTGTGTTATAAATTTATTTATTAAATATTTAATTCAATTTTTGAATTAGACTTTATACGAGAAAATAGATTCTACAATAAATATGACTTCACCCTTACATATACATAAGTAACTGCAGTATTCCCGGTTCTCATCTAAAGAAAGTTTTTGTCGACAAGTTCTCAATAAGAAAAAATCGAATTATCTTCTCTTGGAACTGCTCTCATACCGGTTTATTCATTTGATTGACATTTTATGTGAGCAGGTTTTAGGTTTTTTTCTTATTCTAAGAATGCTTGGTATTTAAAACAAACGACACAATGAAGCAAGGACAAAGCGCTTACACTTCTTCCATGGGAAAGTTTTCTGGAAAAGTTAATTCAAGATCGATAAGTTTTGCAAAATATTTGAATGAAAATAATATTATCAAGGATATGAATTAACGACTAATTTGACGTAAAATGTTATAAAAAAAAACACAATAACATTTCTCAATAATATATAAGAAAAATGTAACATTATTGATGTTAGTCCTGCTTCGACAAACATCAAAAATTATAAAAAAAAATATTTCAAGGAAATAAACAAATTTTGAATTAGTAAACACAAACATTAACTAAAAATAGCGGCTAAATATTAGCACACTGAATAGTTGTTGCTTAGTAATAAATTGAATATTACAACAACAGATTACATGGCAGACGTTGGCTCAGTGGTGGAGCACTCGCCTGTGATATCAGATTCCGTCAGTTCGGTGCCTGTCAAAAGAAGTCTGATGAGGAGATGTGATGTTCTCCGAAACGTGACAGCTGTATCACCAATTTCTACCAATTTTTCTTTGTTTTATAACCAAATATTCAATTCGGAATTTTTTTTTACAAAATAGGCCTTCTGAATAAAACTCATTCACTTATAACCATAAACGAATTTATTTTTTCTAATTTCGGTCGCCTCTCAGCTCTGCCGAAACTCGTTCCAGCACCAATTACAAAAGTTGTCAGTGACTTATTGAAACTGCCGTGCAGTTACTCTAAATACAATACTGCTCCCGTCAATTGTTATCGATTACTAGATTCCGTAAAATTTTGAGCAAGCTGCGCTATTTACCTTTTTCTTGGCAGGCATTGAAAGCAGAAGACCTCCTGAATTTGAACGAAACTGGAAAAAAGTGAATTTCGTGTGCTGATTAAGCATTATTTTTTGCGTAAAATACCACTACCGAAACCAAGAAAAGACTTAATAAATAAAATACTATGGCGACTCTGCACCAATAATTTCAATGGTTAAAAATTGCTTTACTGAATTCCGTTGTGGTCCTACCACAGCAAGTGATGCCGAAGTTAACGCTAGAAATGGTCGATAAAATCCATGGAATGATATTGGACGATCGGAGAATAAAAGTTCGTGTGGTAGTTGAGTCTGAAAGTATCTCAACTGAGCGAATGTACATCACATTCTACCTTAATATTTGAAAGAGCTGATTTTTACGCCGTTTCGTTACCTTAGACGGAACATGTATCCACCACTCCACACCAAAGACCGAAGAGTAATCAGAACAGCGGATTTCTTCGGGTGAAAGTGCACCAAAGAGCGCCTATTTTGAGGGAAATGGAAAGAAACGCCTATTATTTGAAAGGAATATAAAAATTGGGAAAACTCTGGACTAAATGAATAGAGTTAAAAGAAGACGATATTGAGAAATAAAAAGCTTATTTACCAAAGACAAAAATGCTATTCAAGAAGTTACTGACGCATTAAGCACTGATTTGGTTTATATGTAAGGTTATCTTGTCGAGTTGCTATGTAAAGTTTCCTGTTCCAACTGATTTTCAAATTTTTCTAATCACGAGCAGCTTTTCCGCTCCCTCAGCTGCCACTGGCTGCTACTGCGTGGAAAAGTTTCAAAGCTGAAGTTGTCGCCCATGCGGAAGACATGACCTAGGTAACGTAGTCCAAGCTCCTTAATTCGCCGAATCATGTCGATACGCGAACAGCTTATGGTTTTTGGTGTTAATGTAGGTCGAAGATATATATGACTTCAAAGTTACGATTGTCAAAAGTATCATGGAAGCCAAGTGGTGAGTGTGGTGAGAAGTTAGCTCACTACGTATTTGATGACGTGTTGATGATGGGAGATGTACTGTTAAACAGTCCTTGGAATGGCTGATACGGTTAGTACACAAAATCGTCGCTTTTTGAGAAAACTCGATAGCGGTTACCGTTGGCTCATTATATATGCCTGCAAACGCGTAAGAACTTGACGAATAGTGATTTCAACAAGGTGGTTCTCCATGTGACACTGAAATTCAAACTACTAAATTTTTGCAAAAAAAAAAAAAAAATTCTATGCATTTTTTCGAAAAGCATATAGCATTGCTCGGATCATTCATGAGCTAACGGTATATATTATAATCGAAATAATTGCTATAACGACTGAAATAGAAATGAAAATCGTTTTTTCTGTAATCGTTTGTTGCCGGAAAGAAATTCTTTTAAAAGTGACTTCAAAACAAAATCGAAGAAAATTAACAAATCAATGTTTCCAATTAAAAAATTTAATATAATTTGCTGAGCTGCAGGCAGGCTTGAGCGATAGAAGTTGTAGTTTTTTTTTTAATTCCTTCCATTTTTGAAATTCAAGCTTGACTTGTGCGTTGTTGAAAACTTTCAAACAGACGATACGCAGATCTATCGTTAGGTACTAAAATTCGGAAAATTTGAACTTTGGACTTCGGAAGTATATTTATGAATAGTAAAGAGCAAGTAAGGAGTATTAAGATTTTGAGCCAAAATCCGCATGCCAAAAAGCAAAAAAAAAAAAAAAAAAAATTTAGGAGCGTGAAATTTGGTATTATACAGATGTAAATGCAAGTTTATATTGAAAATCAGCGTTACCGAGTTTTGCAATTTGTAATAAGTTTGATATGTTCATGAAAGGTATAAAGAGTTCGGTATGACCGAAGAGAGTTATTCTTTTTTGTTTCGATTATAATATTGAGATATTTCATTACAAAATATCCTCATTTTAATCCTTAAGTGTTGAATTAGTCATCTCAGGTATTAAGCAGGCGAAATATAACTTAAAAAAGGTATTCACGTTTACATCAACTATACTCTGTATACCTCGCTGAAAAAAGAAAATTAAAAAAAAACACTGCTGCTGGAATGAATTCTATAGATTAGCTCATGTCGTTGTACTACACCTTTGTATGCCTTAATGAGAGCCGCTTTATAACAAAACATAAACATAATGAAAAAAACTAAATATTTAACATTATAGCTTAATCAATTCAAAATTTTAATTGTTTTCGTACAATAAAAAAAAATTTTTTTTTACATTTCAGATGTATCATCCCATTCAAATGAAGCCTGCCGATAGCGAAAATCGAAATGGTAAGTGCCTATAAAGGCTTTTCTATCCACAATAGCGTATTATGTACGCAAAAATATACATAAATCTATGTATATACATACATATATAGCAAAAATCGCTTCAAAAGCAGTAAATTTTGTATATTTCAGCCAACAGCTCTGCAAAGCGCCTGTATGTATGCTAGGAAATATTTTTAACCGCTAACATTTAAACACCAGCAGCACACATTTGTTATCACTGTTGTTGGAAATTTGTGGCTCCATTTTCGGTTTCAACACTTTTTAACTTTGACTTTTTCATGATAAAATATTTTCGCTTATTTTCTTTTATTTTTTTTTTATTTTTTTTTTTCGGTTTGCGTCAACTTGAGTGTGGAAACTAAATTTTTTTTGGGGTTTTATATATATGTATACACGAACATATATATATTTTGAATTGGTATTTAAACGCAGCCATGAGTTAAAAGTGAAAGGCAACAACAATTTCCTCCGACGCATTTGGTTTGCCCATCAAACATTCAGCAGACAGACGCAGGGTAAATAAACATATTGACCAAAAAACTGTAACATGACGAATGTTAGTTCGTGTGGAGCACAAAGCGTATGTATGCAAGCAACAGTGAGTGAGTGAGTGAGCGAGTGAGTGAGTGATGGCTATTGACGTGGAGAATTTGGGTGATTTAAATGTGTATAGAATGGCCGAAATGTGTGATTACAGACAAACATACATATACATATAACCGATTTAACAGTTTAAATATGTAGATGTGAAAATGTGATGCTGATGCCATAAATTTTATTCAGTAGCCGATGATGATTTAATGTATTCTGCTGCGTGTCTGTGAAATATGTATTCAATTAAAAAGAGACTTCAAAAGAAATATAGAAAATAAATTTCTAATCTGTATTGAAAAATAGTTAGAGACTAAATAATTCTATTGAGTTTTTTTTTGTTCTTAATTGAACTTAAGCGATTTTAAATGCATTAAAAAAAAGCTTTTCCATATCTCGCTACAAATGGAATAACCAAGCACAGCGAGTTCTTTATCATTTATATCACTTTTTTAATTGAGGTGCATTTTACTGTGATTCGTCACAAACAGGTCTACAACACAGAATGTATAAATTTGTTCGGTTATATATTCTAGTCAAAAAACTGGTTAAGCACTGCTTCGAAACTGGTATGCAAGTCCTTAGTCGGCTTTTTTCCATGTAAATATAACAGCAATTCATTATATTTTACGAGCAGATAACAAACTTCGGATATCGATTAAAAATTTACTAATCCCATACCAATCTCATACTAGTTCAAAATTACTAAAAATGAAATTAATTAAAAGTAAATTCCTATTTTAAATAATTTATTGAAAACTATTATTTAAAGAAAAAACACAGAAAATTTAAATTTAAAGGGGAAATGTTTTTTATCATTCGAAAGAACATTCTTTGGCATTTATTTTTTGAAGATTATGTTGGCCACGGCTACGTCTCAGATGGTCCATCCGTTGAGTTCAAATATCGATGACTCGTTCGAGCATATCGACTGGTAACTGGCGAATTACACGGGTGTTGATTTGCTCCAAGGCCTGAATCGAAGAGGGATTGTCCGCATAGACTTTATACTTTACATATCCTCACAGAAAAAAGTTTAGCGGTGTGATATCACACGACCTTAGTGGCCAATCGACTGGTCCAAAACGTGAAATTATCTGCTCACCGATGTTTTCTCTCAATAAATCCATTGATTGATGCGATGTGTGGGACGGTGCGTCTTGTTGAAACCAAATGTCGTGGAGATCACGAGCTTGAATTTCAGGCATCAAATACTCTGTTATCATGCACAAGCTGTATTTTGTACGCTTTCTATTGAAGATCTCGTCGTTCCATACATCTGTCCGAGTTGTTGCAAACGGCGTCGAGTTGACTCTCCACACCTTCGTGTACACTCTCAGCTACAGCCGCTATATTGTCCTCACTGCATGCTGGAGGTGGTCTATTCGGTCGAATATTTTCCAGTAATCAATGCTGGGTCTCACGATGGGTGATGGTTTTGCGAATAGTACGCTCAGTAGGCCGATTATGTTGACCATAAGTCGAGCGAATCACGCGAAACACATTCTTCAGAGAACGTGAATTTTCGTAATAAAGTTGAAGTAAACGTTATTCAGGCGTAAGTCTTTCCATGATGAAGTACCAAACAATACTGAACAACAAGAGCGTGGCAGTATGACACGACTCAAGCGTGATCTGTCAAAAAAAGGCTATTGAAATAAGTACCTCTACTTGGATCACCCTTTGTAAGCTATTTTTCAACATTGTCGCCATTCATCTCTATATAGGTTTTGAGGCGGGGTATAATTTTCTTGATGCTTTTTTTCGAAATAATTTCCCGTCAAGCCCTTCTGTATTTTTTTGGTAGAGTTAAATCCTGGAATTTTGCTGAAACATCTCTGAAAGTCATTTCACACCCAATCTGGGATCGTCGCAGTGCGAATTTTCAATTTTTTCAAACATTCAGTCAGTTATAATTGAAAGTTGAACCATTGTGGTTTTAAACACCACTTTCTGTTGCATGACGCCGAAAAAATTCGAAAAAGTGACCATAATGAAATCAAGAGAAAATTCACCAGCAGTGCATTTAGCCACTTTTCAAGTACGGATCAAATCAGTTATTGGCGAACATATTTTACTTCCAGATCTTGTTGGTCAAGAGTCACAAAAAGCAAAGATTTCTGAAGAGGCTAATCAGTTAGTTAATCTACCTCGAACGAAATCGAAAACTGAAATACCTGGTCTTAGAGGGACCAATGTTGCCATTTCTCAGGATAAAGTAAGGATACAGACACAGCCAAAATTCATAAGTGACTACTCAGTGAGAGCAGAAGCCTTGATTTTACCAGCGTTAACAAGTGTGCAACCAATCATTTTTATCCTCGCAACACTACTTGTACATAATCGTACGATTCATAGCTTTATCACCATATGCAGTTTTCATCTCATTATAGATCTTAAACGGGGGGTTTTCCTTGCATATTTCGCACTTGGCGGGAGACTAGATATGCATTGTTCACGAAGCGTATATCGACGCGAGATAGCTCTCAACATACTTACCTCAAACTTCTCACATTGCAACCGGAAGAAGCCTGGCTATGCTAGAGTGTTTCCAATGTGAGAAAAATAAAATCCCTCCGGCTGCGGGAGCCTCTATCCACTTACTTTCTGGATATTCCTCTTTTAAATATATTTGTATAAGTAATTATAGGCGTTCCCTGTTGTGCTCAACCTTCAAAAAACGTTAGGTAAATAATCAAATAACATAGAAAACAACAACAAAAAATAAGCAACTTCAATTAATTTAACCGGTTTGATTTGAAATCGGTTAAACGATACCCGACCTGACTAATATTGGTGGCACTAATGTGAATAGACCGTTGAAGGAACCCAAAGGAAATACGCGCTAAACGTCAAATTGTTGAGAAATTTCAGTCAGGCTTCAAAATTCTATAAAGTACTGTAAAGTAAATTATAAACTAGTTGAAAATAAGTCAGCTGAGCGTTCTTTTGCAGGTCGGAAGTAAAAGAAAACACCTTTTAGTGTTAGTTTTATTTGGAACAGTTTAACTGAAATAATGAAATAATTTATAATTGTAAAATTTGCATCTCAGTTTTTCACACTAGTAGTGAACTAATTGCATTCGTCCTACTTTGTTTTTTCACTACACTACACTCTCATTTAATATTCCGCATTAGTATATTTGCGAAATTTCTCTAACACATTCATTTTGAACTACCATCGCGTGGGTGTATGCAATTTGGTTGACTTTATTATTACCGTTTTATTTTTATCTTCTTTGTTGTTGCTGGCTGCTGGCTTAGTCACTGCCGTCAATGCGGTTAGTTACCATTTTAACAAACTACATTGCCTTAAGCGAAATGTGGGGGAATTGGGCGACGTGTTAAATTATGTTAACAAGTGTATTTAATTTACCAACTTAAAAAAGGAAAAAAAGAAGAAAAATAAAATGAAATATAAAATAAATAAATGTATAAAACGTAAAAGCGTAAAACGAACACAAAGTGGCAATCCCCAGGCGCAACAAAAATAGTTTATGGCAACAAAACGCGTCAGCATTAACTATATATGTTAAAGTGTGGCTGTATTTCTGTATTTTAGTATATTAGAAAAGTTATTCATGATTATTTTAAATAGCTGCAAATGGGCATTAAGAGACGTGTGAGGTGTGTGTGTGTGGGAAACTAGTTTAGAAAGTTGATTCAAAATATAATGAGTATTAAGAGTGATGTAAATGTTACTTTTGATGGAGTAGATTTTTTAATTAATCAATTTAGTTGCAACTAATGGACGGGAATGTGATTTTATAAATATTCTTCCTACGAATTCTTTCTACTAAATTATTTATATACTTAAGCTTAGTCAGGCATATGCAGGATTTTCTTTATCGATATTCGTACAAAAAACATACATACATATTCATTTTAATAAAATCTGTAGTTTTTAGATATTCAAATAAGGCTAAAATCTCAGCTTTCATTAAGCGATAGGCTAAGGAGTTTAATGACCCATATATTACCAATTACTCAATACTTCTTTCGTTAGGCCTATTTTGGAATATGGTTCATATGAAATCCACATTATTAATTGCATAGTGATAAATTGGAATCTGTACAAAAACAATTCTTATTATTCACGTTAAGGAATCTACATTCGAATGCGAATAAAAAAAATCTCCCTCCTTATAAAAACCGATTAAGGCTTATTAATCTACCTTCACTCCAGAGTCGACGAGAGATGCTTGGAGTTTTATTTTTATCAATACTCCATTGCTATTTATTGAGATTAACTTTAGTGTCCCTTTAAGATAATCTAGATACTCTAGGCCCCTTTCCCCTATGCAAAACACGCTAGCTTTGATTCCTCTGACTCACTTTTTTGCAAGAAGAAATATTTACTGAGAGTTTCAAACTTATAAATAATCTCTTCATTTTAAACGTTGCTTAATGGCAAATTACCTTATAGCAGCTGTGGAGAAAATCTGTACATGCTCAGTGTAAGAGGCAACTGCAGCCGCGACCATCGGCGATCGGTCTCGGATTCAGGACAGTCCGTGCTGTAACTGGTTTTCGATCACCGGTCTATTGGATTTTATGTTTATCCATCAGACGCCCCCTCGGCCGGTTGGGCGTGAGATGGGTCAAGGTTGGGTTCGTTGTCAAAAAAAGGAAGTGTGCTTCAAATCATTAAGAAGGTTATCGAATTCTATCATTTTTTCTACAATCAAAGCATAAGCAACATGCCTTAACTTAGATTATAAATGGTTTAAAAGTCCATATTTGTTTATTCTTCAAAAGGTTTTAATAACAGTTCGCAGAATAGACTTAATTCTAAGATCAAACCTTGACTAGAAATAGTTCGCAACGAAAAAAAAAACAGACAGACTGTAGACTGACATGATGCAAACCATGCCTGTTTTCGTCGAACTGTTGATCCACTTTCTGGAAAAAAAATGTTGCATATGTTAATCCAGACAAAAGCATACCTACGTATTTGCTTCTTGGCCAATATCCTTCATTTAATTGTATAGACATAATAACATCTTCGTAAATAAAAATTCAATTCGCTACCTCTGTCCAGTTCCTGCAAAAAAAAAAAATATTTCTAGTAAATTGAACCATAACCTCAATTAACTTGAATAGATCGGTTCTAGACCTAATTTCTGGAAGAATCTTTTCTTTATGTATGTCCCAATTTCAACTAATTCAAATCTTGAACCAGGTTTTATGGAACAGATAGATTCCGGCCCACTTCATGAAAGAAAATGTAATGTTCTTGTTATGCCAGTTGTAAAAGAGAATGCAATATTTTCATTCGTATTCTCGTTGCTTGGCCGAAGAACAAACTGAATTGGTGTGACTCATCGAAATCGGACAATGCGTTCCTGAGTTACAAGCGAAGTAACTAACCACACTTTATTTTATACAAATAGATTTTATACTTTTCAAACAGGTATATTGTTAATTGTTGCTGCCCTTCATTCGAACAAGCATTGATTTTTAGAAATCGGAATATACGGTTTTCCCATCTCAAGGGAACGAAAGGTATTCTGATGCTTGGAAGCCGTGGTTATAACGGGTGACTCCTTTCGAGGTACGAGATGGTCCATCCGTTGAGTACAACTTTCGATGACTCGTTGGATCATTTCGACTGGTAACTGGCGAATGACAAGCGTCATGTTTTGCTCGAAGGCCTGAATCGAAGCGGGATTGTCCACATAGACTTAACACTTTACATGTGAAATAACGCGATCTTGGTCGCCAATCGACCGGCCCAAAACGTGAAATTATCTACTCATAGAAGTGTTATCTCAATAAATCCATTGATTGCTGCGATGTGTGGGAAGTGGCGCCGTCTTGTTGAAACCAAATATCGCGGAGGTCACGAGCTTCAATTTCAGGCATCAAATAGTCGGTTATCATGGCGCAATAACAGTCGCCATCGACGGTTACGTTCTCACCGGCATCATTTTTGAAGAAATATGGACTGGTGATTCCACCGGCCCACAAACCACCACCAAACCGTTGTTTTTTCTGGATGAAATGTCAGCTCCTGAATCTCTTCAGGTTGCTGTTCATCCCAAATGCGGCAATTTTGCATGTTATACAAAATTTGGCTCGAAAATGTCGGATCTTCTTGGAACTTTTCAAGAGCGAAGCGATTTTGCTTGGGGAGGTCGAGCGGCTTCAGTTCTTGCACAAGCTGTATTTTGTACACTTTCAATTTGAGATCTTGGTGTAAAATGCGCCAAGTTGTTCCATACATCAGTCTGAAATTTTGCGAACGGCGCCGAATCGACTCTCCACGATCTTCGTGTGCACTCTGAGCTACGGCCGCTATATTTTCTTCACTGTGTGCTGGACGTGGTCTATTGGGTCGAATATTATCCAATAATGAATGCTGGGTTTCAAGATGGGTGGTGGTGTTGCGAATAGTACCCTCAGTAGGCCGATTATATTGACCATACATTGAGCGAAGCGCGCGAAACTCCTTCTTTACAGAACGTGAATTGTCGTAATAAAGTTGAATGATTTGTAAATGTTGTTCAGGCGTAAGCCTCTCCATGATGAAACGCCAAACAATACTAAAAAAAAATAACATAACATATTGACACCACTCACGCGTAATCTGTCAAAAAAAAAAAAAAAAGGCTATTGAAAAAAGTACAGTTAAGATGGACTAGGTATCAGTTCTCCATATAACTCTGTTTAAGTGAAGTGGAGAGTGGTGTTGTCGTGATAGAACATCATACGTTTTCGAGTGACCTATTCAGAGCCATTTTTATTGATTTTTTGATTCTAAATCAGTAGTTGGGTTCCTTCGAAGTAGCTCATATCAGACTCTATCCTTCTAATTCCACCATACAGAATCTACAATCTTACTTCGATATATTTTTGTGCTAATTTTCTTTTGTCCATGAATATCTTAGGAGTATCGTAAATAGTCATTTTTTCTAGGCAAAGCGTGATTATTTTGGGGATTTGGCCTTATGCGGAAGTCAACCCAAATGGGAAAAGGTCAATGTCCAAGAAACCTTATGGCTACAGCAGCTTATGACTTCGGGTCTTGAACCAAATATCCTCACGGTAGTCAATATGCAACCACTTGGCTGTGCGTAACGTAAAAAATCTGATGCAAATGAAAAAATTTAACTTGAAGCCTTGGATAAGAAATCTCTTTTCGATGACTTACTTTGAAAACGTTTTAAGAATCAAGTTTTAAGGGCATGATTTTGCAATGTGATGTCTTTTAATTGGGTAGGTGCTAATGATAAATTGGCTGATGATCTCGTTAAAAATTAAGGCAGATATCACCGGCGTCCAAATAGCGCGATATACAGGACAAGGCGCGTCTTTGTGAAATCGGTGTAATAGATCATATAAAGAACCGCAAATTAGGTATTGGATTTGTGGCGGCTGAGGGACGCCGTCGCCAAGTTCAAGTTCAAAGTGAATTTCTTCGACATATCGCTGATGTATGCCCACGCATCGACGGAAGATACGGGCGATGGGTATTTTGGTCCTTTAAACAAACCTTGCATTCAACGAATTACCGCGAAGCCACGATATTAGACAATTTTTTATCAATATTTTTGTTAACGCCAGGGTGACAAAGAACGTATATTGTGATATACGGACGACATGTCTGTAGTGTTCTAGATGTGCGTATGCGCCGTGGTTCAAATATCGCCGGCTCACTTTCTTGTTGCAGCGAAGGTGTGCAGTTCAGAATACCAGCCAACAAATACAAAGAAGAGTTCCACGTCGAGAAGCTGCAACCACAAAAGACAGCCGGTTTAAGGGAGCTGTGGGAGGGCAATTAAAACTCCGTACATGCAGCCGCCAACGAAACTATAGGATTTGGACAATGTTTATGGTAGAGCTGATACGATAAGGCTTATCGTACCACAGTGGAGAGAAACGCATATATCCCGCCTCGCAACATTTCGATCCTTTATATATTGATGATTACAGACCTGTATGCTTTATTTGTTAGTGTGTTAACCATATTCAAAATCAATTTGTTGTCACTTCCGATTGGCTTGACCTGCTATTTGTTCTATTTTCTACGTTTCACCAATTTTCAAACTAGTTTCAATATTTTTATTTTCTCTTTTTTATTACTATTACTCAATGCATTGTAGTAAATTGAATTTATGAATTTTTTCAACTACACAAAATTAGTAATATAGAATTACACTGTGACTTTTCTATAATATTTTTGCATATTTCGTACAAATATACAATTTGCGCTACAAAACAATAACAGTTAAAGTGCATTTGTATGTATGTTATAAGCCCCTCTGAATGTCCCTGCGCTGGCATATGTATTATATTTTATTTTATTTCTCTAAATTGTGCAAAAATATACAATATTTGCATTTTTGCTGATTTAGTCAAAAGTGAAAAAAAAAAATATTGAAAGAAGGAAAGGAAAAAACAATCCGCTCAACTGCAAAAGCGACTGGAAGCCATCCAAAATGATGATGTCGTCGCCTGCCGCATTGTAAATCTAAATATCATTGAACTTTTCAATACACAAACCAGCAAAAATCCACAAAAACATGCTATAAAATAAAATGTCTGAAGTACCTATATTCACTGCTGCTTCAGTAAAATGAACGTAGCAAAAAAAAAGGAAAAAAGAAACTATAAAAGACAATAGTGTAATCATTTTGCGCAAAGCGAAACTCCCCACCGATCGCCTCGTTACTATGTCAATCTCCCATGAAGCTAAAGTGCAATGCGACATGGCGCATACGAGCCACTACTACTACTAGTCATAGTCTGTATGACTGTGGCGGAGGTGGAGCTGGAGCGATGTTAGAAATGGCACAAACTTTGTATTGGAAACCATAAAACAAAAGCGGAAAAATTACAAAACGAACAACTTGCGCAACTCGTAGATATTGGAGAAAAATAAAAAGCATCCGTTGAATGAAAAATAAAGATTGGCGTCGAACAAAACACAAAAACCGGTTGAGTATAATAAAAATGGCAACAATACTAGAGAATGCGCAAAGCAAGACAAAAAAAAAAAAAAAAAAGGAGAAGAAAACAACAAACCACCAACAGAAGAGAAAAGCAAAATAAGCAGGTTAAGAAAAATAAAAGTGAAGAAATGCGGAAACAATCGTAACGGAAGGTGGCAATTTAATAAAATGCTTGAGTAGGTTCAAGTATCTTTGCACATGTATTGGCGACAGCGAGACAAAGTCTCGTGGAGGTTGCAAATATATATGACGTAAGTATCGTCAAGCTGGAGACCGTCAAGCTGCATGTTGTGTCTAAGCTTCCAGCTCTTGTGCGCTCTTGCGCGCTAGTCACCCGTGATGATGTTGTAGTGTCGTTGTAGCATAGTTTCTGGCGCAAATATACAACTATTATGTCGCATACCCACTCAAGTATTGTTTTGTAGAGACTTTTCTTTCAATCCTTTTCGTTTCCCCCCCCCTTCATTGTCTTACTTTGATAGCGTTACTGTTGTATGTTAGTGATGAGATTGCCAACCGTCGCTACGACGTTTGTGCCAAAAATACTGATCGCTGCATTTTTTCGTTGATTTCGCGCATATATTCATATGTGCTGGTGTATGTTCACAAGAACTCTGTTGGAAAAACACTAAGTGTATTTTTTGGTTTTCATTCGCCAGATGTAAACGTTCAAAGAATTGCCTGTTAACTAATTATTATAAGAATTTCCTAAAAAAAAAAAATCCTTTATAAATAGATTGCAGTCTTTTTAAAGTATTTATGTGAGTATCAGAAATAGAGCAGAGACCCTAAAACCTTATGAAGAATTTAAAACTTTCAAAATTTTCATCAATCATAAATTGATGAAATTAAATTTTTTTTCTGATTATAAATTTTTTTTAATTTTTTTTCAATAAGAGTGATATTATTTCTTAAAAAAAAAAACACACAAATTGTGAAGGAAATTCAAATGTTTTTTATTTAATGTGAAGTTTAATCGATACAATTAAGTTCTGAATATAACATCATTCAAATGGCCTCTATGACTTCTTTTGCAGGAACGAATCCGATGAACGCAATTTTGAGCACTTCTTCCACTAAATCAATTCGTATGTCATGAATTGTACGTTCATATTGACCTTTAAAGCCCGATAAGAGTCTTGTTTATTGCTAAAGACCAATAACTTCAAATAACCCTACAAGAAGTAGTCTAGTGATGTTAAATCACAACTTCTTGGAAGCCATTCAATGTCACAATTTCTCGAAATAATCGGATCTCCAAACCTTTCTCGCAATAATTCGGTTGTTGCTCGTGCTGTGTGATACGTAGCCAATCCTTGTTGTAACCAGATGTTGTTAAGATCAACTTCTTCCAATTGTGGCCATACAAAGTTGGTTATCATCAATCTATTCCGCTCCCAATTGACAGTAACGGTGCTACCAGCTTCATTTCGAAAGGAGTACGGACCGATGATTTCACCAGACCAAAAGCCATACCAGACTGTCAATTTAGGTGAATGTAATGGGTGTTCATGAATTTTGGATTTTCTTCGCACCAGAATCGACAGTTTTGTTTATTTACCGCATCACTTAGGTGAAAGCGAGCATCATTGGAGAAGATGATTTTCTTAAAAACAATCGTTATCGTTTTCAAGTTGTTCCAAGGCAAAATCAGCACGTTGTTATTGCGTTTATCTTGCCATGATGAAGTTGTAAATATTAATGAATACAATGAAAAAAAAAAAATTACACATCACGACATATTAAAAATGGCCGAAACGGCGCTTAGAAATCATATCATACCTGTTGGAAAATCCTTTAAAAACATTAGTTTATCTATATTTACAATATATTTGGACACATTTCCTGAGCATAGTTTTAATTTTATATAATTTTTTGTTTCAAATATTTTTCTGTGTTTCTAATTTCCTTCAACTGAAAATTCTGACCTACATTCCTCCAAATCAGAAAAAACCAACGTCCACTTTCAGGGAGATATCCCTCAAAATGTATACTTTAATGTTCATAACTATTTCATTTATTGTATCAACTTGTTTCATTAATAAAAAAATAAGTGTCCACCCTTTTCAAAAATGTTTTAAACGTACGAGGCGTTTTGAAAAAGTAACTAGAATTTTTAAATTTCGCATGCTGGGAGAGACCGATTGTCACATTTTCGTATATATGCCCCGAAAGTATGATGAAACTTTCAGCTGTTTTCATTGGTGATTTTATGAGCTCGTCTATTTTCGTTTCTTAATTATCAATAAACTTGTATAAAATTTTTCGTAAAAAATTGAGTAATTATACCTTTTTATTTAATTTTTTACGAAAAGTGAAATACGCGTTTCCAGGACATGGAGATTGACCGCTCTAGACGTTTCAGAACATCAAACACCGATGAAAACATGGAAAAAGGAAAAAAGTTATGAAGTTAGATCGTCAAATCACAATTAATGACAACAATAACTACGACCAAAGAAAGTTGCTTAATAATATAAAGTCAGTGACGACGCGGCAATACTGAAATATATCTGAAAGAGTGACGAAATATAGGTTTAGTGATAAAACTATGAGACTAAGGTTGATCCATAGCGGGAAGGCTTTTTTGTTCGCTGAAACCGAAAATGTTAGACAAGTGCGATCGCACGTGAAGGTTATGATGACTGTGTTTTTCGATTTTAACTACATAGTGCATAATGAATTCCTGCTACCAGATTAAAGGGTTAAGAAGGAGTTCTGGAATTGTGGAAACATAGTACATGGCTTTTGCATCATGACATTACACCTTCTTGAGCATTTCGTCGCTTGCTCGTGACTTTTTGGCTATGAAAAATGCTATAACGAAGCCCCTGCCTTTATTTTCAAATATGGCTCCGTCTGAAATTGTCGTATTTCCAAAAATAAATATAACCTTTAAAAGCTAATGATCGTTTAAGAATCGTAGATGACACTAAAAAGGCATGACTGGAAGAACTAAAGGCTCTCTTCAAGATCGAGTTTGAGAAGTGTTTCGGAAAGTACATAATCTCTGAAAGAGATATCAATATAAATAAATATATAAATAAATAAATAATTACAAATCGGTTACATACTGAATCTTTGTATGTATGATATAGTGTTCGTATATGTACAGGCATTATTATTATTGAAACTTTTGTAGGCTGGCTATACTTATAGAAATTATCAGTTGATATACCCATCTTCCAACGTCTTCTATTTTATCGATTTCTTTCTCTCTAAAACTGTGGGTTAATGCAGAGTATTCTCTCAGAATGGATGAAATTAGGTGCACTCATTTGGGTGTGCCGACAGAAGGTCTAATCAGAGTCAACAATAATAGCTCGAGAAGCTATACTTCGATTCGAGGTTTGGCGCCAATTGGATATACTAAGTACGGTCAGGTCACTCTTCACATAATCTTTGCGACAGCGATTGCGTACTGAAATTGATTACTGGAGATTTTGGCCTGGAAAGAATGTCCTGTGGCTTCTCCTACTTGTGTGTGCATTCATATCTTACGAGAAACAAGAATTCCATGATAAACTGATCTGATTTGGTCGTCTCATATAGTCAAGACATTATCGTTTTCAAAGAAGTAAGGTCCAATCACACGTCTGCACCAAAGAGCGCACCAGATAGTTAGTTTTTTTTTTTGCGTAATGATCTCTCTTTAATTACTTGAGAATTCTCGCAGCCAAAATGCTACAATTTTGATTATTTATTTATTCACCGAGTGAGAAATGTGCGTCGTTGCTGAAGAAAATTGTGTTGTAAAAATCGCGGTCCACTGCTTGTTGTTCAAACACCCAATTGATGTACATACGGTGTTGTAAAAGGTCTGCTGGCTTCAACTGTTGTGTGAGCTGGACTTTATATGGATGTAGCTGTAATTCCAAGGGCAAAAAGTGCCATAGAAAAGTCCCAGCTCTTGAGAACGTCGAAAATAGACACATTCAGCTACGCTTTCACCTACAGCAGCGATATATAAGGTAGAGCGAACTAAACGATGATGGACAGCCCTTAAAATATCTGTAAACAATCCAGTCTTTGAAAATTTCTTTAAAATTTTACCAATTACTAGAGTAGTTGGACAATTATACGTACTATAATCTCCTCTTAAAGATCGAAACGTGGATCCGTATGAGTCACCATGTTTGTGGTAGGTTTCAACAATTTTAACTCGTTGTGTGGTGTATTACGATCCATTTCCATAAATGCCTGACTTTTAACTATAATAAAATCTCTCTGACTTGACAGTTAAGTTTGACAGATGTCAAAACACAGTCCTGTACTTTCGAAACCACTAAATGGATAATTCTTTACTATTCCACTGATAACTTATTTCGACATTCGAAATCTTTTCACAAATGAAAGATACAAAATGCGCTCCACTTAAGCTTTTCTTAAATATCTAATTTTTATACCTGTAAATAAATAAGCACAAATGCATTGATTTCTCGCTGGGTAGGCTTGTAAATCGAAACATTCGTTTTATTACTATTTTCCTTTCTTTCACTTATCCAATGTAAATATATAATCCATATTATTATTTACATTTTGCTATTTCTTTTTGTTTTCTATTATATTTTTGATGCAATTTCCTCACTCGTAAACATACTGTGCTTTATCGAATTTATTACATTACCGCAGTGTAAACTTTTCTCACGCCCAAAATGCGGAAAAACAAACAGCAATAGAACAACAACAAGAATAACAATAATAAAGCAACAACATATTGTGGCTATAAGATGACTTGTGGCTTGTGGCGGTGCATGCAATGTATGTATGCACGTAACCATTATTGGACTAATTTGAATATTCACAAGCACAGAAAGAATATATATGCGAGTACATACATGCTCAATACTCGTATCTATAAGTATTTACATGCTTGAATATACTCACATACATATATTTAGTATTTATTTATTTTTATCAACGTTTTAAAGTAAATTTTCCTCAAAATAACCCAATACTCGTGGCTTTTTCCACACACTAAATTCGCTTTTTAAGTATTCCATTGATTTTCCAGCAAATGTACTATGCAAATTTGACTTGGCGCTGGCTAAAAAAGAATGTTGAAATGAAATTCTTCTAACGATACACATAGCGTGTGTGTGTGTTGCACTCTCAAGGTTAATTTCAATACTGAACTATACTCGTATATACTGCAAATGCGCGTTGCACTCAACATATTTAATTTGAATTTTTATTATCCTTTTGCCCATAGTTGAAGTGTGCATATTTTCTACCAAGACAATTTGCATATTGCAATTGCATATTCAGTAGCCGCCATTTGCCTTCTTGTGTATTGTATGCATGTGTGTATGTATGTGCATGTATAATATATACGGCATGGCGTCAGTAGGTAACGTCTTCGCTGAGTCAAATGTGGCTGCTCATTGAATATGGAACACCGAGCTGAGTCACGCTTGAAGTCGGCCAAATTGAGTGTTATAAGTGTATTAGCGAGGTGCCCAGATGCCAGTCAAATTTTGTACATATCTTGACTTGACTTTTGCTCACTACAAAATACAAACAAATATTTTGTGTACAGATTCCCAGAAAACTTTTAAGGTTAGAGTGTGGTTAGAGCAAAAATTAAGGTGAAGGAGAAGGTTTGAACATTTATAAAGAAAAAAAATATAGAAAATTAATTGATACGCTTGGCTCGCATTCCAAAAAAATTTTTTATCTATATATATATATATATTAATAAATAATAAATGTTAATTTTTTTTTAATGTTTGTTACACTTTTCTTATTGATAAATTTAAAAAAACAATTTTTTATATAAAAAAATCTTTTTAATAAAAAAAATTAAAAAATTCAAATAAAATGTTTCGCATAAAAATAAAATATTTCAATATCTAAATTTCCGTCTTATACTCCTCTGCACTGTCCACGGTTACCGTTAACTGAAGTAAGAAAAGAGATATTTTAAGGAAACTTCGATTTTTTTAAGGAAAAAACACAGAAAAGTCAAATTTATGGGAAATGGGAAAATGTTTATTATCATTCGAAAGAACTTTTTTTGGTATTTATTTTTTGAAGATTTTCTCTTTAAAATGTCGGTCGCAGCTACGTCTCAAATGGTCCATCCACTGAGTTCAATTTTCGATGAATCGTTCGAACATTTCGACTGGTAACTGACGAATGACATGCGTGATGTTTTGCTCCAAGCCCTCAATCCATGAGGGATTGTCCGAATAGACTTTAGAATTTCCATATCCCCACAGAAAAAAGTCTAACGGTGTAATATCACACGTTATTGGTGGTCAATCGATCGGCCCAAAGCGTGAAATTATCTGCTCACCGAAGTATTCTCCCAATAAATTCATTGATTGTTTCGATGTGTGGAAAATGGCGACGTATTGTTGAAACTAAATGTCGCAGAGATCACGAGCTTCAATTTCAGGCCCATAACGGTCGCCATTGACGATTACGTCCTCACCGGCATCATTTTTGAAGAAATATGAACCGATGATACCAACGCCCACAAACCACACCAAACCGTTGTTTTTTTCTGGATGAAATGGCAGCTGTTGAATTTCTTTAGGTTATTCTTCGTCGCAAATGAGGCAATTTGGCTTGTTTACATACACATTGAGCCAGAAAAGAGGCTCATCGCTGAACAAAATTTGGTTCGAAAACGTCGAATCTTCTTGGAATCTTTCAAAAGTCCATAGAGCGATGTCACGTGGGAAGGTCGAGCGGCTTCAGTTCTTGCACAAGCTGTATTTTGTATGCTTTCAATTTAAGATCTCGACGTAAAATGTGCCAAGTCGTTCCATACGTCAGTCCGAGTTGCTGCGAACGGCGCCGAATCGACTCTCCACGGTCTTCGTGTACACTCCCAGCTACGGCCGCTATATTTTCTTCACTGCGCGCTAGGCATCTGTTCGGTCGAATATTATCCAATAATGAAGGCTGGGTCTCAAGATGGGTAATGGTGTTACGAATAGTACGCTCATTGGGCCGATTATGTTGACCATAAGTTGAGGGAAGCGCGCGAAACACATCCTTTACATAACGTGAATTTTCGTAATAAAATTGAGTAATTTGGAAACATTGTTCATTCGTAAGTCTTTCCATAATGAAATGCCAAACAATACTGAACAAAAATTACATGACAGCTTGACACGACTCACTCGTGATCTGTCAAAGAAGGCATTTGGAAAAGTAATGTTCAGTTTTGGCTTTGAATATCTTTTCTTCTTGAATATTCTTTACTTGGAGAAAGGATTTTTTTGCATCTCTTGATATCTATATCTCCCTAACGAAAATCTATCCGAAATAATAATTTCAAAATTAAAAATATATGCTCAAGCAAAATTTCTAGAACTAGCAATATTTTAGAGAATTGTTTTTTGAATCCGCTGCTTTCTTAAATAGTCTGTTATCAATTTAATTGATATGGTATTCTTTCAAAATATGTCCCGTGCAACAGTCTTCGTAAAGAATATTGAGCACAGTGAGCTGAAAAAGGGAAAACTATAAAAAATGGAGAAATTATTCTTTCTAAGATGATATGGATCTTTATTTGCTTTATTATTCTTGTACGTAGTAGTAATGGCAGATAAGCTTGTCTTCTCTAAAAGTTAATGGAAATGATTTTGATTACCTCTCGCTTTTTATTTTCGGACATACTAAAATGTAGAAAAATATTTCTGTATTAAAAAATTATTGTTATTGGTGGAAAATGTGCACCTTATTTTAAATTTAAAAAGGGTTAAGTCATCCGATAGCCTTACTACTAACCTATTCTGCAGTTTTAGATATTTTAAATTAAAATAAGAAAATTTCAAACATATCAAAGTATTTGAGTGTGATATGAATAAATATTTCAGGAACTTATAGAGGGAAGTTTTCGAAAATATTTGTGTTAATATACATTTCTGGGCATCAAATGCATATTCGAAATTAAGAATTTGTGTTTAATAAATCATTGGGTGTACAATAAGAAGTGTTTTTCAAATATTAATTTCCAAAATGTACAAAAAATGTTAATACTAATTAAAGCTTTTCAATTCTTTTTCCATCACAAAAAAAGAATATTTAGAAAATTATAATTTTAATATCACAAATAGTTTCAGCTCTAAGATTAGAGCTTTCGTTCACTGGGTATATACTCGTAGTGTATGGCATATCCTTAAGCAATCTTTGTGAGAGAATGTGTTGGCATAATCAAACATACATACTCACGTATGTACATACTATTTTAATCTATTTCTATAAAATCGACTTTATGAAAAAGACAATAGGTTTAAATTGCATTTTACTGTTCATAAACGATTCTAACTTGACATAATATCAAATTTTATTACGTTTCCACTCGTTCAAATACTCTTAAAACTCCATAGTTTTTAGATCTTGGCGAAACTGCTTCACTTTGAGGGCAAACAAGTATTACACCCTACCTTTTTAAAGTTAAAAATTTCAGAGTAGTTATTTTCCATTTGATTTCCCAGAAGTTTTTAATTAATTTCAACAAGCGAGTCCTACGCAAGTAGTTCCAAACTGGTAATTTAACTTATCTTATCAATATTTTTATCTGTGGGACGTCAAAAATACCCACTTTTATCTTTTCTATGAAAACAGGGGTGTTTTGCGTTATATATTACTACTTTTTTTTTATCCAACGACTTCATAAATGTTTTCATTCAACCTACTTTAATACGCAAATTTTATATCTTATAACAAAAGTTGAATTTATTAAATACTGCTCCCCCATTTCCAACATCCCCCATACAAGCCACTCTCTTTTTTATACAGTGTTGATGCCTAGCACTACTACCCCTTAGACGCTTAAAACATTTCTATTTGGTGTAACCACTTTTTGACCTAATAAGGAATTAATTCCCTTTGGATCTACAACAAAATACACTCAACATCCCTAATAATATCATTTGAATATACTTGAGTAAAAGATTTTCACACAATTTCATCGATATCACTATCGCTAGGCACTTCACTATAGATTTCCTCAAATTATGTTTGCTGGGTAGAACAGAAGTTTGATCAGTTGGATTTCCTGATCAGGATGTTCTCAATGTGGTAAAGGTCCTGGGTCCTCTGGCCATTGCGAATCTAGAAAAATAATTTTTTTTAACATTGACACCAGGAAAACCGACACAGCAAATGTGTCTTACATCGAAGTGGCTTTTTTATTCACTCCTCCATTGCACAGACAGCAAAAATCTCATTCAGGGTGATCCATTTCGAGGTTCCCTACATTTTTAAAGAAAAAAACACAGAAAATTAAGATTTAATGGATAATGTTTATTATCGTTCGAAAGAATATTCTTTGGCATTTATTTTTTAAAGATTATCTCTTTCAAATGTTGACCGCAGCTACGTATCAGATGGTCCATCCATTGAGTCCAGTTTTCAATGACTCGTTCGAGCATTTCGACTGATAACTGGCGAATGACACGCGTGATGTTTTGCTCGAAGGCCTGAATAGAAGCGGGAATGTCCGCATAGACTTTAGAATTCACATATATCCACAGGAAAAAGTCTAACGGTGTAATATCACACGGTCCTGGTGGTCAATCGACCGGTCCAAGACGTGAAATTATCTGCTCACCGAAGAGTTCTCTCAATAAATCCATTGATTGATGGGATGTGTGGGAAGTGGTGCCGTCTTGTTGAAACCAAATGTCGCGAAGTACACGATCTTGCATTTCAGGCATCAAACGATAACAGTCGCCATTGACGGTTACGTTTTCAGAGGCATTATTTTTTGAAAAAATATGGACCGATGATTCCACCGGCCCATAAACCACACCAAAACGTTGTTTTTTCTGGATGAAATGACAGCTCTTGAATCTCTTCAGGTGCTCTTCGTCCCAAATGGGACAATTTTGTTTCCACTTCCTATTACTTTTTGCTTGCCAC
This sequence comes from Neoceratitis asiatica, assembly GCA_030068015.2. NCBI lineage: Eukaryota > Metazoa > Arthropoda > Insecta > Diptera > Tephritidae > Neoceratitis > Neoceratitis asiatica. Next base: position 35,705,557 of record CM061524.1, read on the forward strand.
ATATAGAAGGATATTAAAATTAGCAGCAATAGAGTTGAACTTTTTGATGAGAAGGTGTTCAAGTAATCGTATTGTCAAGCTGTTCTCGCCATACGATTCACAGAAGTAGCAAACATGCACAGGTAGTAGGTCAAGCTGCGACCCAATCGCTTAATCCTAATCATAAGATCGGACTAAAGCATACAAATGCTAGGTAAGGTTAAAGTTTCGCAGTTGAATTTTTTACAGCGAAGATCATTTCTATTTTATTTGGCGAAAATTCCCTACAACAATTTATTTGCACCAAAAATCTCGACAAGTAAGAAATTTCCCTTCCTTATAACAATATTGTGTGACTTGACTTTTCAATTCAAAACCAAATTCTTCTTTAAAAATCCATAAACACTAAAGTATTTTTTATTCTCTCACTAAACTAAAGAGTAGGTAACTGGAATAATTGCAAATATCTGGAAGAAAAAAAATTAATGAAAGGCGCAGGATAAATATTACCTAAAGTAAATTCTACCACAGGAAGAAATGTCTGTAGTTACTAATCAAATTTTTATCCTCCCAAAAAACCTATTCACTTGCACTGAATGACTTGGCCTTAGATAGACAAAGTTTAAAAGCTTTTTTTTTTTTTTTTTTTTTTGGTAACATCTGTATATATAATGTCCTCAATTTGTCTATTTACAAATAATCGTTTTTTCTATTGCATTGTGGACCTTTTCATCATATGCACAGCAATGCTATTACATATTAATAGTTGGATTTTTACTTACTCATGCATGGCTAATAGAGTCTGCTTGAATTTTGCACTATTAAATAAATACAAGTAATACAAGCATATGTTCAGTAATACGTCATTCATATTCGTCAAATACAAATCCATAAATAAATATATTGTATTTAGAGCAAACTAAGAAAATCATCATAATACATACACTTGGTTACTTAATATCTCGTTTAGTTCAATTGCAACAAGTAACAATTGAAACTTATTTCCCATTGCCATCTACAACAAGTACTTACGAACGTAGAAATAACCCCTTAGGAAAGTGAAATATTTAATTATGTATGCTATTTAAAAAAAAAATATGACAATTTTTAAATTGTAATAAAAAATCTTGGGTAAATAAAGTTTATTAAAATTTAGATTCTTAAAATTATATTTTTTCACAACTATTAGTAATATTCTTAAAGAAATAAACACAGAAAATTTAATGAAGAATGTTTATTTTCATTCGAAAGAACAATCTTTAGCACTTATTTTCTGAGGATCACCTCCTTCAAATATTGGCCGCGGCTACGTCTTGGATGGTCCATCCGTTGAATCCAATTTTCGATGAATCGTTCAAGCATTTTGACTGGTAACTGACGAATGACAACCGTGGTGTTTTGCTCCTAGGCCTGAATTGAAGCAGGATTGTCCGCATAGACTTTAGACTTTACATATCCAAACAGAAAAAATCTAACGGTGTGATATCACACGATCTTGGTCGCCAATCCACCGGCCAAAAACATGAAATTATGTGCTCACCGAAGTGTACTCTCAATGAATCCATTAATTGATACGATGTGTACAAAGTGGCGCGGTCTTGTAGAAACCAAATGACGCGAAGATCACGAGCTTCAATTCCAGCCATCAAATAGTCGGTTACCAAGGCGCGATAATAGTCGCCATTGACGGTTACGTTCTCAGCGGCATAATTTTTGAAGAAATAGGGACCGATGATTCCACCGGCCCACAAACCACACTAAACCGTTGATTTTTCTCTGGAATCCCTTTAGATTGCTCTACGTCCCATATGCGGCAATTTTGCTTATTTACATACCCATTGAACCAGAAATGGGCCTCATCGCTGAGGAAAATTTGGCTCGAAAACGTCGGATCTTCTTGGATTTTTTCAAGAGCCCATAGAGCGAAGCGATGTCGCATGGGAGGGTCGAGCGGCTTCAGTTCTTGCGCAAATTGTGTTTTGTACACTTTCAATTTAAGAGCTCGACGTAAAATGCGTCAAGTTGTTCCATACATCAGTCCGAGTTGCTGCGAACGACGCCGAATCGGCTCACCACGGTCTTAGTGATGAATGCTGGGTCTCAAGATGGGTGACGGTGTTGCGAATAGTATACTCAGTACGCCGATTATGTTGACCATAAGTTGAGCGAAGCGCGCGAAATACATTCTTTACAGAACGTTAATTTTCGTAAAAAAGTTGAATAATTTGAAAATGTTGTTTAGGCGTAAGTCCTTCCACAATGAAATGCCAAACAATACTAAACAAAAATAACATGACAGCTTGGTATGACTCGCGCGTTATCTGTCAAAAAAATGCTATTGAAAAAAGTATTCGGAAAAACATAAAATCACACATCAAAAACTGGGGGAGGAGCTGGGTCGTTTCAGGGTTTATCTACAAAGTCACTTATCTATACAGGGCTATCCTGTTTGCGGTTTCCAAAGTAAACGTAAATATTATAAAGTTTGAGCCTTGGAATTATATGTGAAACACTACATCATTCAAATGACCGCCTCGTGAATTTTTTCAAACTTCGATCTGCTTGAGTTAATTTTCGATCACCTTTTGGCGGTATCTCAGCCAGAACTTGACGAATATTTATTTTCAAGTGCTCTAGAATTGAAGGTTTATCTGCATAAGCAAGGTTTTATGCACAGACCCACAAAATAAAGTCTAGTGATGTTATATCACATCATCTCGTTGGGAAATTGACATCGCCAAGACGGGAGATTACTTGGCCGGGAAATTACTCTTGCAATAGAGAAATATTCGCTCGCATGGTGTGGAATGTGTTGGAACCACACATTGTTCATGTCGTATTCTACTATGGCGGGCCGAAAAAGATGGGTTATCATACAATACAACAATTTTGCTTATTTACGTATTCACTGAGTGAGAAATGCACCTCGTCGCTGAAGAAAATGTGTTGTGTGAGCTGAACCTTATACGTTATTCAACGTATTTTCATAAGAAACCTAATGACTTTTGTAGTTTACCATCAAAAGAACGCATATCAGCTTATATAAATTTAACCGACTTAAAGTTGATAATAAGTCCACTTGGTTCCTTGTGGGCTTATAGTCAATATATGAATATTCATACATATGTAGGTAAGTAGATGCGTATTTACGCTTCTTCATAATGAAATTAGCACTCGAATGTTGGCAACTATTGCTATGAGCAATTTGTTGTTTGAATGCTGCTGAGAGCGTTTCAAGTGAAATTAGAACAGAATAACCACTTAACACCTTTAAATGCATTCAGCAACTAGATGAGGCATACAAACATACATGTATATACATGCAAAGCAACCATTATACATACATACGTACATGAGTAATTGTATGTGATTTACTTGCATACGATTATGCAAACTTACTACAATCCATATATATGAAATCATAACCATTTGTGATGTATACATATATATATATGTACAAATGTATGTTCTTATGTAGCTGTGCAAGAAGCGTAAATTGTAAACGCACGTCGGCTGTACGACTATTGCTAAGCTTTTACATATCTACATACTTATATTACAAAAAAAAAAATATAGAAACATCTGTTGATATGTTTGTTGATATGTATTTTTTTTGCTGAGAATTGTTACTGCCAACTTTGACGGCAATTGAGAAAAAAAACTGTTAACTGATTCGCCCATATCATTTGCGCTTAAAACGTCAAATCATTCGTCTCGTCAAGTGTCGCGGCGCGCATATCTTCTTAGATGCTCTATACGGTATTGACTGCATACCGTTGCATATACATACATATGTACATACAAACGTTTACATTTTTCAAGGCATTTGCATTCAATTAAATTAGTTTTTTAAAAGAGCGGCAATTCTTTCGATTCGATTTTCGCGCTTTCTTCAGTGTCGGAAAGAAAATTACCAGTGATTTACGCCGTGTGTGCGCCAAGAACAAGAACAAAAAGAAGAAATGCAATAATCTATCACATAGTGTTTAAGTAAAGAGGAAACTAAAGTTTCTTCAATACATATGAATCACGAATTTATCGATTACGTTTGTTTGCTGCTTAGTGATTGAATAGTTTGCTTCATTGCATCTTCGATGTGAGGTACATAAATATACATTTGTATACTCGTATATATACTTATATGCATATGTATATACTTAATTAGCGAATAAATATTTATAGAATAGTTTTATTTTGTTGATTTTCTTTTTATTACTGTGACTAACTCAGGCATATAAATGTGTACATTACTACTCACATATGTACACACATAACATACAGTAAAATTTACAGCCATCGATATTTATTTTTGAGTTAAAGAAAAATTAAATTTTAAAATTTTAATTGAATAAAATATACAATTTAAGTAAATGCTATAAATATAATGAAAACCCTAATAATAAATAGCATAAAAACTGTATTTAAATCTTTTTATTTTAAATATTATAGAAACGAAATATTCCATACTAAAAAAAAATTATAATAATATCGAATACAACAATATAGAAGAAAATAAAATAAAATATAAATTAAAACAAACTGAAATAATATAATATATAAAAATTCAAAAAAAAATATTTAAAATAAAATAATATAAATAAAATAATATTAAATAAAATGAAACGAAATAAAATAAAATAAAATAAAATAAAATTAACAAAAATTATAGTATAAAAAAATAAAGAAAAAATAAAATACAATAAAATAAAGAGAGAGAAATAAAATAAGCAAAAAATATTAAAATATTAAAATAAAAATAATATAATTAAAGTAATATTAAATGAAATAAAATAAAATAAAGTAGGATAACAAAAAAAAATAAATAAATATATATATATATATATAAATAAAATAAAAAAATTAAGTAAAATAAAATGAAATATTTATATTAAAGTCAAATAAAATTATGATTAAAAGTAAAATAAAAAATAGAAATATAATAAAAATATAATATAACATTAAATAAAATAAAATGAGTAAAATTAAAAAATAAAATAAAATAAAATAAAATAAAGTAAAACACATAACATAAACTAAAATAAATTGAAAAATAAAATAATTAAATAGAATAAAAGAAGTTAAAATAAAATAAATACATAAAATTTAAATAAAATTAATTAAATACAATAAAGAAAAATTTAAACATAATTAAAAATAAAATAAAATATATAAAAAATAAACAAAACAAAATTAAATTAAAATAGATAACTTAAGACAAAGGACTAAAACATAAAATAAAATAAATTTAAACTTAATGCAATAAAAAAAAATAAAGTATAATATAACAAATAAATTAAATTAAATAAACATAAAATAAAATTAAAAAAAGCAAAATTAAATTAAATGAAATTAAATTAAATAAATTTTTTTTTAATTATATATATAAAAATTAAAATATAAAGTTAATTTAATTTCAGTGAAACAAAATTAAAAAAGTAATTAAATTTAAAAAACGTATCAAAAAATATATAAATATAACTAAATATATAAAAATTAAAATATTAAATACAATAAAACAATAAAAATAATATAAAAGAAAAAAATTAATAATGCTAAATGCGGCTGTGAAGGTGATTATACTGAGAATCTTCTGTAAGCCATAAAGTATTCACAAAAGGGATTTTGGGAGCAAGAAATGTATGGTTAAGTTAGTCTCTGGGTAGAGCATACAATTTTTCTTTAACATTGTTCGTATTAATAACTAATGATTGGGGTAAGCATAAGCTTTAATTAAATCTCTACCCCTGCAAATATATATAAACATATTTCCCCCACAAAATTCCCTACATTTTTTTGGCCCATATAAAGGGACATTAAAATTAGTAGCGGGAGAGCTACAATTTCGAATTTTTGATGCGAACGGCTTTATGAATTGTCAAAGTGTGCTATGCTCGTAATAGGATTCACACATGCAGCCAGCTAAATTCCGTAAATTTTCAATAAAAATCTGGACAAATATGAAATTTCGCTTCCTTTTAACAACACCATGTAAAATAAAAAAATTCTTATTTCAAAAACCAAAACACTTAAGTATTTGTGTTCTCTTACTAAACTACTGGAATATGGTGACTGGAATAAAAACAAATAGTTGGCTAGTAAATTAAAAATAAATTAATTAGACCCAATGATAAAAGTTACAATAAAATAAATAAAATAAATTAACATTAAATTAGATTAAAGACAATAAAACAATAAAAAAAAACAAAGTAAAATAAAAAATTAAATTATTTAAAATGAAAAGAAAAATAAAAATAAACTGATAAAATAAAACAAGATTAAATTAAATAAATTAAAAATATATACAAAAAAAAAAAAAAAAAAAAAAAAAAAATTAAAAAAAAATAAATGAATTAAAAAGAAAAAAAATAACGAAATATACAAAAAAAATTTTAAAAAAAAGTAAATTAAATTACATAAAAGAAAAGAAAATTAAAATATATTAAATTCAACTAAATTGAATTGAATAATACAAAAAAAAAAGAAGATAAAATAAGATTTTTGGCATTTTTTTCTTTCGTGCTTCTTAGAAATCTCATCTTTATGGACATTGGTTTTTCCCCGAATAATTCTACCTTTCAAAATACTGTGCCTAATATCCGACCGAAAAAATTACAGCTAATTTTATTGCTGCCTCAATTTAGGCTATTTTTTGGCATCAAGCGATGACTTCAGTCAATGCGACAGCTAAGGTGAACCCTCGACAGCCGCACTTATCCTCACTGCATACCAACACACACACACACACATACACTCAAACATGCTATCGCAAACAAACTCACAAATTTTTTTTTTGCCTGCTTTTAGTGTAATCCTAAATGTATTGTTGTCGTTTAGTTGTTGATGCGACCATAACGACTACTGCACAACTGCCTGGCAATTAAGTGATTGCACACTATTTTTAGAAAACAATTCGTGCACGAAATTCGCGCTAATTCGATTTAATTGATCACTCGATAGCGAGTAAATGGCGTACTTTGGGCCGTCGCACCAACACAAACACCAGCAACACTACCACCATCACCATCACCAGTAGTAGGACCATCAGCGGCAGCGAGTGCTGCTGTGGCGCGGCAATTCACCAATTTACCAATCTGTAAACTGCAAATCCGCAAAACCTTAAGGCGTTGCAATTCATTTCACGCACCGCTAACGAAACGAAGTGCGTGTGCCGCAGTGTTGCATTTTGCCGCTATAAAATATACATACATATATATCTGTAATATATATATATATATACATATATATGCAATTTATTACAAATTTATTGTGTATTGCTGCTAACTATTTTTTTTGTGGTTACGAAATTGTGCTTAATTGACAAAATTCATCGTTTTTCGCTCAATCTCTCGCTACGTCTCTGTGTGTGTGTGTGTATATGTAGTTAGTTGTTTGTGCAATAAATAATATTTTGTGAAAATTTGAATTCGAAATTGAATATTACAAAAACACAAAGATGAAATAATTGAAATAAAGTTTGAAATTCGCTCGCTGCTTCGACTGTGTTTATTATTAACTTTGACTCAATGCAATAATTCACCTAATACACCGCATATCTATCAATTATTTATATTTGTTTAATTGTTCAACATGTTTTCGTATTTATAACGAATAAATGTCAATTTCATATGCTGTGCATAGCAACAAAAAGTGCTAATAAATACAAACAAATATATATATATTAATTTATTTATGTCTACATAAAAATAATAATTTGCAATTAAATGGTGTTGAAAATATTCTCTGATTTCAATGTACATTAGTGTGGTCGAAATATATTTATTTTCAGTGAACAGTATGGTAGAAATTAGAAAAATATACAATACTAAGATTATTTTTAACAAGAATTATACTTTTTTTAAACGAACAACGTATGCAGTGCAAGAGAAATAAATTGTTAGAAAATAAAAAAATATTTCCGAAGCGTTAATATTAGAAGCTTAAAATAATTATGTTATACATTAAGTGTGGTGGGATTGCAAACCTCAAGTTTATGTGTTATAGCAACGTGAGAAACAAGCAAGAAAAGTAATAATGAGCAGAAAAAAATTAGGAACTGATTACTACTGGATACGCTCTCGTCCAAAACCATTTGAATGTGAATACAATTTCCAATACAATGCTTTCGATTCCAACCAGTCTGAGGTGGATTATATTTTCGCCAAAGTTCATCCAACAAAATAAATAAATTTGTTTTGAAAACTAAGAAAACAGCTGACGATTATAATCCATACGTAATGATATGTGTAATGTAATTAAATTTAAATTTTCTTAACTAGAGAGCTCAAGATTTACTCAAAACTAAGGAATACAAATTTTTTAATTGAACGAATATCAAACGGGGTAGAATTGGTAGCTGCTGAATACACTTTTTTTTAAATAATTTAAGTTAATTTGGTATATGACAGTTAATCGTTAATATAATTTTATTAATTTGTTTATATCCACTCATAACTTTACTTATTTGTTAATTTAACAAAATTCATAGAAAATTCAAATTGCATAAAAAAAGAATAAATTTTAATAAAGGGCGGCGACATTTTCGACTAAATATTTTTACTTTTCGGCGCACAAGAATTGAGAAATAAACTGGTAACATATTCACCAGAAAGCGCCAAGAAAAGTGTGATCGGGTGAGGCGAGCGGATGTTCGGAGAAGATATATGTATATAATGGGCATATTTATAGGGCCAGCAGTCCTAAGCGTAGAGAGAAATTTAAATTTGAGCAAGTATAAAAAATAGTAAACGGAAATTGGAAGATGATATATACGACAAAATTAAAAAAAAAATTAAATATTATTTTTCTTATAACGGGTGATCTATTGTGAGGTTCCGTAATTTTTTTAAAGAAAAAAAAAACACAAACTTCAAGCTTAATGGGAACGTTTATTATCATTCGAAATAACATTTTTGGCATTTATTTTTTGAAGATTATCTCTTTCAAATGTTGACCGCGGCTACGTCTCAGATGGTCCATCCATTGAGTTCAATTTTCTGTGGCTCGTTCGAGCATTTCGACTGGTAACTGGCGAATGAGCTTGTGATGATTTGCCCCAAGGACTGAATCGAAGCGGGATTGTCCGCATAGACTTAAGACTTTACATAGCCCCACAGGAAAATGATCCAACAGTGTGATATCACACGATCTTGGTGGCCCATAGACCGGTCCAAAACGTAAAATTATCTGCTCACCGAAGTGCTCTCTCAATAAGTCCACTGATTGATGCAATGTGTGGGAAGTAGCGCCGTCTTGTTGAAACCAAACACCGCAGAGAGCAAGAGCTTTAATTCAGGCATCAAATAAATGGCTATCATGGCGCGATAATGGTCGCCATTGAAGGTTACGTTCTCATCGGCATCATTTTTGAAGAAATATGGATCGATGATTCCACCGGCCCATAAAGCACACCTAACCGTTGTTTTTTCTGGATGAAATGACAGCTCTTGAATCTCTTCAGGTTGCTGTTCATCCCAAATGCTGCAATTTCGCTTGCTAACATACCCATTGAGCCAGAAATGGTCTTCAGCGCTGAACAAAATTTGGCTCTAAAACGTCGGATCTTCCTGGATTTTTTCAAGAGCCTTGAGCGAAGCGATGTCGCTTGGGAAAGTCGAGTGGCTTCAGTTCTTGCACAAGCTGTATTTTTCACGCTTTCAATTTTAGATCTCGACGTAAAAGGAGCCAAGTTGTTTCCACGTCCTTCGTGTACACTCTCGGCTACGGCCGCGCTATATTTTCTTCACTTCGTGCTGCACGTGGTCTAATATAATCCAAAAATGAATGCTGGGTCTCAAGATGGGTGATGGTATTTCGCTCAGTAGGCCGACTATGTTGACCATAAGTTGAACGAAGCGCGGGTAACACATTCTTTACAGAACGTGATAGGCGTAGATCTTTCCATGATAAAATGACAAACAATACTGAACAAAAATAACATGACAGCTTGACACGACTCAATCGTGATCTGTCAAAAAAAGGCTATTGAGAAAAGTACCTCTACTTGGATCACCCTTAATATGGCCTTATAAAGGGTTAAAAGATATATATTCCTATATTTTTCGCGATAACATTTGTTTAAATTTGAAATATAAATTCTTTTCGAATGCTGGACTTGAGAAGTAAATTGATGAGAGGGAGGCGTTACAAAAAGTACGATCAGAAGTTGAGATGAGGGATATACGATACGTAAAGAGAGAAAAACAGAGAGTTACGTTCATATATCTAATACAAAGTGCAGGTCTATATAAAACAGAGGAACCTTCTTAATTATGTTCAGGAAGGCTCTCCAGATGTGGAAGAAAATTATTATATTCTTTAGCACCAGTTGTGTCATATTTCCTCAAAAATAGGTTAGAATCACAAGTGAGTAGTGTAAATAAGACTACCACAAAACATTCTTAAGATGTTTTTACAATATGCAATCATTAACATTTCTTGCAGTCTTTGAATCTGCTATAATTATGAATTTATAATTAGTCATAAAAGTTATATACAATTGTATATAGATAGAGAACGAAGTTATACTTCTAGTGTGTCATATGCAAGTAGTACTTTTCATGAACTTGGTTTCAGCGTATTTAAGTACCAGAAGGAGGGCAGAGAGATCCCTCAAAGCTTATATCGATATAATCAGAACGATAAGCCAGGTTGATTTAGCAATGCCTGTCTGTCCGTCTACTTGAACGCAAGTTAATACTTCAGTTTTTGAAATATTTTGCGCGCGCATCCCCTATAAATCCCAATTATGAACTTTTACTTCAACAATCTATCAAAAGGCATGACATTCTAATGTTGTAAAATTATAACGCCCGTCGTCCACGCCGCTGTAATGTTCAAAAACTAGCTGAAAATGCTGAAATGAGATATCTTACCCCTCCGTACCGTATTCCCATGCCTTACTCCTTCCGACTACCGACTTTTCGACGGATGCAAAGCGAGTTGGGAAGTCACCGGTTCGGGTTTTTTAAAACCGAAGACTGGCTCAACGATTAGATCAAGGATTGAGTGGACTCGTATATTCAAAAAATCCCATGAAGATGGGAAGTCGCTTCTGACAGAAAATAAGTGATGATTTTTATGTTTAAAATTACTTTTGTGAGCAAAAAAAAAAAAAAAAAAACGAAACGCAATAGCTTATATGTAAAAAATCACTACGTGTGACTTTTTTCCAATTGCTTACAATCTTTCTCAAGTATTTATGAAAGAAAAATTTATAATTTTCGGTAGGTTAATTAAAATATTATTTTATTTTACATAAATCCTTTGCATGACAAATTAAAAATATTTAAATGTGGAATCTCTATTACGAATTTATTAAAATTTCAGCATATTTATTGTGGAAAATATTATAAAATAATTGCTTCTTGATCAAAAAATTAGCAGTATGCACTTTTTGAAATTTTTTTTACAATTATTTCAAAACTACTTGAAATGGTCTTCGTCTTCATTCAGTCTTATGTCCATATAATACAAAAATTCATATTATCAATTTTTTCCCCCATACAATCTTCAAACAGTTGGCAATTTTACACTATTTTTTAAATAATCTGTAAAATTTTGAAACCGGTTCAAGCAAATATTATTTTAAAGCATTAATGCTTCCTTCTTTTTCCTATAATATAAAGAGTGTACGTAATAAAGTTCTTCTTTAGACCACCCTAATATACATTTATGTGGTTAATTTAAATTTATGGTGGACTTTGTTGTGTTAATAAAAATAAATAAAACGAAGCAGATTTGTGTAAAAATTAATAAGTGTCGCTTTCTATGTGAATTTTTGCTACTTTGTGGAAAAAAACCTAAAAAAAAAATAATTAAAACATAAAATAAAAAAATCATTAAAAAAGTGTTATACAAAAATAAATTTTAAATTTGTTTGTGTAAAAAAAAAAAAACAATTGTATACTTTTGTCAAAAGTATTTTTATGTAAAAGAAAAATTCGGAAGTTTATAATCAATGTTTTCTACCGGTCACCTGATCCTCTAAACTGATTTGGCATTTACATTCCTCACACCTTTCGTGTGTGTGCCTCACACTTACTGTCCATCTTTCTCTCTGCAAATAATTTTTCGTACGTTTAACTTAAACAACTTTTTGTGACATTTACTCGGCATTGTTGACAATTAATTACTATGAAAAATAATTCCGCTACAATTGGCTTGACAAATTGCAGCAGCAGCAACGGCAGCAACGCCAGCAATAGTCGAAGCGACGGCGGCGGCAACAGCAGCAATAATAATAATATTAATAGCAATAACGGTAGCAGCTGTGGCAACATACCGATCAGCACGGCCGCCAACAGTTTTTATGTTTTTGGCCTGAACAACAAAACCAGCCAGGAGTACATCAATACAAGCAACAAGAGCTGCGAAACGAATATTGTTGATTGTTATAGTGATGCCGATAGTAGTCGTCGTCGAGCAAACAACAACTGCAGTGACCAATTATCGGCGATAATTGAGAGCTTATCCAACAACGCAGGCAGCAGCAGCACCACCAGCAACAACATCAACAGCGACAGCTTTGCCGCTGTGCGTCTCGGTCTCGGCTTGAATCTAGGCCTCGGAATTGGCGCTGGCGCAAGTTGCAGTAAAAATATAGCAACATCGGCACTAACGTCAACGTCATTTATACCAGGTGGCAGCAGCAGCAGTTTGGAAGCTGCCAACAACATAACAACAGCATTTTTGCCGACAACAACAACGACATTTAAAACTTATCCGGCAATAAATTCTGCTTATTGGCTGCCATCACCAAATCCATCACCGTACACGGTGCCAGGTATGTTGCCGTGTGTGTGTGTGGATGTGTGTATAGTTGTAGTTGTATATGGGAAATCCTACATGTTGTACTTTTCTTGTCGTCGTGGTACCAGTACATGCAGCAACGTGAGCCGGTGATTGGAGCTACTGCAGCAACGCGATGTTGTAGAGCTACACGGCGCAGCCAGGCGGCAGTCAGCCCGTTTGTCAATGTGTCACAAGCCTTCAAGCATAACGTTGTCGAATCCAAATTGACAGGCTATTTTTTGTGCAGCTACAGTGAACGACCCCTTTATTGTAAATGCTTTCCCCGTTGCATCCACCTTTTACCCGCATGCATTTTAGTTCGGCCAGTTTGTTACACTTGCTCTGTTTGGTCGTGAGTGTGTGTGTGTGTGTGGGGTGGCTACTGTCTGAATTCGTGTGAATTATTTGAATTTTACCTCACTGATTTTACTCTACTATGTCGTTGCGACGATATCAATTCAAGTATGTTTGTATATCAATAATATTGATGCTGACCATTTCTGCCATTTAAAATGTCAATTGCGACGAAAGTTGACGGGTTCAGCAGCATTCAAATGCCACAAGCCCACTTTGCAGTGGGGATTCTATTTGAAACTTTAATTTAAAATTGTTTTAACTAAAAATTGCAATAAATACTTGATATTTGGACAACTATTATTTTCTTTATTAAATTTTTTTATTTATTTAAATTTAATGTAATATTTTTGTATTTATTTTTTATATTTTATATTTATTATAAATTTTTTTCTTTGTTTTATTTAATTTATTTATTTTATTTATAATTTTCTTTGACTTTATTTATTTTTTTCTTTTTGATTTCATTTTTCGTAATTTTTTCCCAATTTTTTATTTTTTATTTTTTTCCTTATATATTTTTTAGTTTATTTTTTTTTTAAATTAATTTAATTTAATTTTTATTATTACTATTCTTTCTCAATTTTTTTTATACATTTCATGTACATAAAACGGTATACTTACTTTGTCCGACGTATGTAAGAACCAGGAGAGGAAGAGCTATCTCTGCCGACCAAAAAATATGCCGATCGTATCAGAATGACGATCTGAGTTGTTTTAGCTAGGTCCGTCTGTTCAACTGTCCGTTTGTTCGCTCGCCTGCTTGCGTTAGTTTTTAAGAGATTTTAGCCAAATTTCAAGGCATATGATCTTATACATGTAAACGTTTTTTTTTTTTTGCCAGTACCAGCTAGGGCGGACACACATACAACTGACTTTTCAGATTTAAAATTTTCAGAAACGGATCAAAATCCCGTCAAAAAAGTGGCTAAGACCCTGAAATTGCGACCAATACTCTAGAGAAAATCTACCACCTACACGTTGCAGGGGAGCGCTCACAAGTATTAGTTGAGCACTCCACGACCGCACCTACTGAATGACCTCTTCGATCTGCTCTCCATTGACATTAAGTGAATGCACCACAATGTAGTTTGTTCTACTATAAGATTACAAAAAGTGTGTGAATGGAAGCCGTGAAACTATGTTCATATTAATAACATAATTTGAGTAGGTTTCTTCCACTAGAATGGACAAAGTACTGTATCACTTCCGAACGACTTCAAGGTGGTTATTCCTGATAGGAATTGGTAGAATATACTCGATCCAATTTTATGCAGATAGATCAAAACTATATAACAGCATTGGGAGAGGAATCTTCGCAAAGGAACTTCGTATTATCAAGTACTTTTGGCTACCTGATCATTGTAGTGATTTTCAAGTGGAATTAACGGCCATACAGTTGGCTGTAAATTGTCTAGATTTAAAGGTACTACATACCCTTTCGGATAGCCAGGCAGCACTAAAATCGTAGGAATAGCTCACAATGCATAAGAAACAGTAGAGAATTGCCTAATTTTTTGGCCTATGAAAACTGATGCCCAGCAGCCTAAACAAACCTAAGATCGTAGACTAAATCAACAAAAGGCAGTTTCAAAATTGTGAACGATTCCGAAGACTTTAAATGATATGGAGATAAACAAGTGCCTTAATTCATTCACGATTTGTTGTATTTATACGACATCTCATTTAATGCTGTTTTTTTCATCTCAACCGGTTTAGTTTGAGAAGGAAATAGTAAAATTTCCATATGTTTCAGCGTATTTTTGAAACCAAATGACAAAATTAAATTTTTAAATGAAGACTTTTTTGTATTATTTAGAACCTGAGAAAACTGCATATCCAGCAACCGAGTAGCTACTAGTCTATATATGGTCCTCCATCTTGCAGTGTGTAAAATAAATGTAAATAAAATGCACTTAAGTTTATTTTTAATGGAATTCCTTTTTAATTATAAAGTTTGAACCTTGCGATTTTATGTGAAACAGTACATCATTCAAATGCCCGCCTCTTGAATTTTTGAGAACTTCGATCCGTCTGAGGTAATTTTCGACCACTTTTTGACACATATCAGACTTAACTTGACGAATGTTAATTTTCAAGTGCTCAAGACCCAAAATTTTATCCGCATAAACACAGTCTTTCGGGTAGCCCCATAAAAAAAGTACAACGGTATCAAGTAGCACAATCTCGGTGGTCATCGCCAAGACGAGAGATTACTTGGCCGGAAAATTCGCTCGTGTTGTGTAACATTTGGCACCATCTTGTTGGAATCACATATTATCCAAGTCGTGTTCTCCAACACAGAGCGCACCAGAAAGTAAGTTTTTCTTGGGTATGGTGACCTCTCTTCAAATATTTGAGGATTTTCGACAAATTTGTTTCTTTACTTATCTGCGGAGTGAAAATCGCGATCCACTGTTTGTTGTTCAAGCACCCAATCGACGTAACTATGCCGTTGTGAATGGTCAGCTGGCTCAAGTTGTTATATGAGCTCGGCTTTATATGGATGTAGGTGTAAGTCCAAGTGCAAAATATGCCATAGTGTGCCGTAAGAAAGTCCCAACTATTGAAAACGTCAAGAAAAATACACATTCTGGACTTCGGCTACATTTTCACATACAACAGCGATACTTAAGAGAAAAACGATGATGCCAGGGCCTAATAATATCTGGAACCGATCCAGTTTCTTCGTAGTTCTTTAAAATTTTCAAATTGCTTCAGTAGTTGAGCGATTATATGCACCATAATCTCCTCTAAAAGCACGAAACGTGGCCACGTTTGAATCACCATTTCTGTATTTGGTTTCAACAATTTGAAATCGTTGTGTGATAGTTAAGCCATCAATTTTCAAAGATACTTGACTTTTAACTAAAAAAAACATGTCTGATTTGACCTTTAAGTTTGATAGATTGTGAAAATATAGTCTTGCACCTTTGAGACCACTAAATGGATAACTGTTTACAGGATGAATTGCTAATTAGTTTTCCGAATCAGTGAAATCGGAATATTATATCATATATTCCCCATACAGCCGATTTTTTAAGATATAAAACATCTAAAAGTGGAATATTTGGTATTCTACAGGTGTGAATTCGAGTTTGTATTGGCATTGAAAATAATCGAAATCGAATTTTGCAATTTGCAATATCTTTGATGTTTTCATCAAAGGTATAAAACCTCCGCATGGTAGAAGATAGCCACAGTTTTATGATTTATTTAATTTAAATTAATTTATATAATTTAATTTTATTCTGTATTTTTTTAAAATTTATTTCTTTTAATTTTAAAAAGTCAATCTATGCCAAATAAAAAGTTTACCAATCGTTAAACACTTCAGAATAGTTAATCAGTAATCCAAACAAAGCGTAAAACATAAACACACACACACAGATGGTAGTATGAGCAACCCTGTTCTTGAGAGGCAGTTATTCAAAAACCTTTCCTGAGTAAACAAGTGAAAGTATGTACGTTTATAGTTAGTTTGAATTCAAATAATTTCTCTTCAATATCTGCAAATTTCATTTCAAAATTTCTAAGCCATAAATATTTGCTTGCGGCTAATATAATTCACTTTTATGTATGTTCTCTATTGACCCCTACACACACATACAAAAGCCGTTCAAATAGGTTAATAAATCGATATGACATTTGGGTACTATTCATTTTCAAAAACTCCTTACACTCGAATATTATTATTATTATTATCCTGTTTTTTTTGCGTTTGCATTTAAGCAAATAATATTTAGATATGCATGCATGTGTGTATGCATGTGCGCATATTAAGAATAACAATGAAGAATATGAATGGCACCCTGACGTATATTTAAATTTCGGACTTTCTTTTTCATTTTTTACTTCTTTTGCTCTTTTTATTGTAATCATAAATTTTCATGTTAAACTAATAAAAAGGGACACTTTTAGTTAAGGGGTCACAGGCAGCCTTTTTGTGTGTAGAAATTCCCAAAAATGTAATAGAAGTTAATATGTATGTACATGCATATGTAAATATGCAAATTTACTATTTACTATGTATGTTGAGTAGAGTGCTTACGACTCAAATTGTTGTAATAATCATGGGCATTCTTTACACACACAAAATTCATTCTCATTTTATTCTCTCAATTTTATTCACTTTTTTTTTGTATATTCGCATAGACGCATATTAAGGCCATCCCAAGCGTATCGACATCCAATAAACACATCTATATTAATATAGTTTACGAACATAATATATTTAGTTCTTGCAGAATATGCACAAAGTGGACAGAAAAATAGCAGTTTTACCCAAACTTGCACTAGTCCGAAAATTACCTACTGGTACCAGTCAAACAAAAAAAAAAAAAAAAAAAAAAAAACAACTAGAAAAAAGTACAAAATTGCTACTGGATTTTTTGGATGAAATGGCATTAGCCCAAAAAATACCACAATGTTAATAGTTACAAAAATATTTTAAACGGTGATCCAAGTACGGGCACTTTATTCTTTAACACTCTTTTGACAGATCACGCGTGAGTCGTGTCAAGCTGTCATGTTATTTTTGTTCAGCATTTTTTTGGCATTTAATCATGGAAAGACTAACGCCCAAACACCGTTTACAAATCATTCAACTTTTATACGAAAATTCACGTTCTGTAAAGAATGTGGTTCGCGCACTTCTTCATAATCGGCCTACTGAATGAACTATTCGCAACACCATGACCCCCCTTGAGACCCAACATTCATTATTGCTTGATATTGGACCGAATAGACCACGTCCAGCACGCAGTGAAGAAAATATAGACGCCGTAGCTAAGAGTATACACGAAGACCGTGGAGAGTCGATTCGGCGTCGTTCGCAGCAAATCGGACTGACGTATGGAACAACTTTTTAACGCATTTTACGACGAGATCTTAAATTGAAAGCGTACAAAATACAGCTTGTACAAGAACTGAAGCCGGTCGACCTTCCCAAGCGACATCGCTTCACACTATGGGCTCTTGAAAAGTTCCAAGAAGATTCGACGTTTTCGAGTCAAATTTTGTTCAGCGATGAGGCCTATTTCTGGCTCAATGGGTATGTAAACAAGCAAAATTCCGATTTTTGGACGAAGAACAATGTAAAGATATTCAAGAGCTGCTATTTCATACAGAAAATCAACGGTTTGATGTGGTTAGTCGGTTCGTATGTCGATCATTATCGCGCCATGATAGCCAACTATTTGATGCATGAAATTGAAGCTCGTATTCTCCGCAACATTTGGTTTTAACAAGAGGGCGCCACTTCCCACACATCGTATTAATCAATATATTTATTGAGAGAATACTTTGGTGAGCAGATAATTTCACGTTTTGGGCCGATCGATTGGCCACCAAGATCGTGTGATGTCACACCGTTAGACTTTTTCCTGTGAGGATATGTAAAGTCTAAAGTCTATGCAGGCCTTGGAGCCAAGCATCAAACGTGTCATTCACCAGTTACTAGTCAAAATGCTCGAACGAGTCGTCTAAAATTGGATTCAATGGATAGACCATCTGAGGCATAGCCGCGGCCAACATTTGAAAGAGATAATCTTGAAAAAAATAAATGCCAAAGACTGTTCCTTCGAATGATAATTAGCATTCCTCATTAAATTTAAATTTTCTGTGTTTTTTTTTTCTTTTAAAGAAGTAGGGAACCTTGAAATGGATCGCTCTTTATAATAAAATTAATTATGTTTATTTTATAATTCTGCCTAACACAAAAAGTAAATATTTATTGTTTTTTCTTTCAATGGATTCTCGAACAAAATATTAATTTTTATTCAAAACTGTACTAGAAATTTTTTATACTAGTATCGCACTATTATATTTTTGTTCGAACTGGTCTACAACTTCAGGATTCTATAGAATATCTGCGCGCCATAAGTAGCAAAATAAAACAGTTTTTCACTAGTGATTCATACTTCGCATCCTAGTTTCTTACCAGTTTTCAACAAGCTCATTTGACTGCTGTATATATTCTAATGTATGTACGTATTTATGCATATATTAACATAATAAAATAATCCTATAAACATACATACATATATATGTACATGGATGCTGCGTTTCAATTTCATTCAAAACGGGTGAATGAGGGTCAATCTGTTTAAGGTTCATGTCATGCCATGCCAAGTCTCGGCTATGCCTTTCACTAATACATACTAAGTGCAGAGAGGTAATGTTGAATGGACATTGTCCATAGGACAATAGCAATATAAGCGTGGACAATGTTTTTGCATCTCACAGTGTTGCCTCCTCCCTCTTACCTTCGTGCCATTTATTTCTGGCCTCAATTTTTTTTGGTTTGTTCGTTCGACAAGTCCTCTTTTATTATATTGAAAATTATTATATTTTTAGTAATGTGTGCGAGAGGAGCTGGCTCGCCCTTTTTTTTGTATGAAAATTTGTGAATTTTCCGGCTTGAAGAGATTATGAATAACGGCGTTTTTTCTTGTTTTCTTTATAGTTTATGCGTATGCGTGGTTGTGAGTTATTGGAATGGTCAAATCGTTTGACTCCTACTCAAATATTAATATTTAGTTTTCCTCATGTATGTTTGTATTTATATGTTTTGGTTGTTGGTTTTTGATTTGGTAGAAGTTTATGCAAATTATGGATAAGAGTAATCTGCTGCATGATGGGCGAACAATGATGAAATAAATGACTTTAAATGGGTTGAGTGTTGAGTGGATTATATAATAAATATTAATATATGTTCCGGCAGTGTTTTGTTTGCTTCTACAGCAATAAAATATTTAAGTTTAAAGCTTTCAATACCAAGTCACCCTTAGCTTAAAATGCATGCATTTTTTATTAGTTTACTTCTCTTATAATAGATCATACACTTTGTAAAATAAGTTCTATGGTTGAAGGAATAAACTAGTTGAGGAGGATTTGGGCTAAAATAGAAATCCACATTAGATCAGATTTCAATTTCTAAAGCATCTAACCAGTAAAAACAAGTCATTCAGTTTTATTGTGTTACTAGGCACTAACAGGTCACGTCCCTCTCCTCCTGATTTTCTCTGTAGTGCTTGCCTCATTACTTTTTTACTTCTTTTCACTTTGCCAATAGCTCATTTGGTCTTTTCCGAAATTTTATATATAAATATACAAACATGTATAAAATTACAGTTTTTTCTATGGAGTTTTATGAGTATCATTTCATGTCAGAAGTACAACCGGAGGGCTTGATATTCTCTGCCGCGGGGCGACCGCAATTTAAAAAAAAATAATTTTCTATAACTTTGAATATTGGCCGAACCAGGATTCGAAGCCTGGCCCTCCGAATGCCAGCACGCACTGCTAACCACCCGGCTCTAGCGCCCGCTAGGAATTCCGCACTAGGTGAATATCTGATACTAGGTGTCCGAGGTACCTAATACGAAGAACACATTGTGAGTTCGTTGACGATGGCTATTTACACAACAGGCTAGACAAGACTGTATAATGTTGAGAAGGCATATCTTTCAAAGAATTGTCACACCTTATCACTCTCGGCAACATATTTGAGTAGGTCGGAGTCAGTCTATTCTTTCGATTAAGCTCCTGTTTGCATATTTCAGGCGCTTCACTTCGGCTATAATTAGGCAGGAGTTTGTTCTCTGTAGTCTCAATATTTCTGCTATAAGTCGCCGCATCTTCTCGCGTATTTTTCCACAAAGCTTTTCAACTTATCTACTATGGCCTCGTTTTCATTTCTCCCGGCAAATATGTCTCATTTTCTTGATATCTTTCTCCCAAGATGCACTCGCTTGCCATGCTATTTAGGAAGTTGTTTTTTCTGCCTAAAATTGAAGGGCTTTTCAGAGTTCAGGAACGCTTGTCGGTTAGAAATATGCTCGCCATTTTGTAGTGGTTTTAGCTTTACGGTGTTGAGCCCTAATGGTGTGTTTGTGAAGGGGAGCCCTTTACTGCACAGAGGCGGATATGTAACTCAACGCGACAAGATAGTATCTGAAAAATCACACAAGTCTTATTTTCGATCATGTGCAAACCATTTATATTGACCTCTCTTAGCACCATAGAAATGAAATTTCGCCACGAATCCCAATTGTATGCAGATTTTCAGGAATGACGTGAAGACATTATTGCTTCTTCTTCTTTAATAATCGATTAAAACACAATAAGGGAAGTCGCTGATGAAGTGACAATATTTTGAGTATGAAAAGTGTGAGCGCAAAATTTGTTACAAAATTGGTAAAGTTCGAAAAAAAAGAATAACGGAGCATGGAAGCTGCTCAGCAGTCACTATGAAGTACTACCTATTCGAACTCACGACTTTGCTCAAAACTTTTTTTTTGCAGAACTTTTTTTTTTGGTTTTAAATTTAATTATGCAGAGTGTAAAAGTCGTTGAAATTGCAAAGAAATTTTGACAAATATAATTGTAAATTTTTGGTTTCACTGAGCAGTTGAACAATGAGCGAGTATATTGAGCGAGGTATCCAGAGTTGTACTACCTGCAAGTTCAATGTTTTTTTTTTTTTTTTGGGGATGAAGTAAGCAGGTAAAAGTTACAAGATTTGGGGAAAAATACGGCCTTTGCATCACGATAATGCACCTGCTCACATTTCATTGCTTGTTAGTGCATTTCTGTCATAAAGAGAACCTTAAAAGTATATGAGATTAAAAATGCGCCTCTGAAACAACTAAAGGTTATCTCAAAGAAAAATATAGGAAATATTTTTTTCTGACTGCAGAATCTTTGCAGGGAATTTCAAGCCCTCTGAATGTGTTTTTGACATGAAATAAAAGCTCCTCATAAAAATCCACCAGCCGTTTAGAGGCGGCTTGGTATAAACTGTAGGTCCCTCGATCTGTTAGTAAGACCACCAAGGTGCAAAATCTGCAAATTGGAGAAGGAAATCGGCCGAGAATCGCTTCAGCACTTACAAAGTGTCACATATATATAAATATAACTCAAACATCAATTTTGAGAAGGGTTTTGGAGATTTGAAGAAGCGCTGGCACAAGTGCAAAATCTGTCATGGGAACTATTTTGAATAATATTATACATGTAAAAACTCTATTTTCAAAATTTCTAGTGTTGAATTTAATAACGCTCAATATAACCAGCTTTAGTGACCTAAAACTTCATTTATGCCTTTGCGCAACTTACTTAATTACAGACATAATTGTAGAATAATTCAGTAAAGCAGATTCCCGAAATCTTAATGATTTTATAATTTAAACGCAGCTCCTGCATAACTAACCCATTTCCGTCAGAATTGCGCCATTTTAGGTAGCCAGCAGAGCGTGGCAATTATTTGCACAGGTGCTCCGACCATGCAGCTGGTCATACCTTGCTGATTTTGAGCATGAAAATTTATTCGCTTTAAAGTGAAATCTCTGATGATAGCAAACACCAAAAAGATGCACGCAAACTCGCACAAAAACAAAGAAATAAAAGAAAAAAAAAATGACTATTTTGTAACCAAAAATGGTAAAGGTACACAGAAGTTGCTTACGAATGTGGACGCTCCTTAGCTCTAAGCATATACAGCTATGTATAAGTACATGCATGTGGGCGCGCACACAAATATACATACATACATATGTATGCGTTTAGAGAAAGCTCGTATGATATGTATAAAGACTTGGTCGGCACTGGGACACTGCGAACTTCACAGAGTTAAAAGTGGATTCATTTGCATATCAACACTGGTTGGTGCTGCCACCACCCAGTGGCAACCGCTTGGAGAGGCATGCCGTGCGCCAAACGTGTATCTTCCATCTACATATGTATGTATGTATGTTTGTTCTACAGAATGTATGTCGGCAGCGCGAACACAGTTAAGGCAATCTATGCGCTTTGTCACTGCATTGACATAAAATATGGAGCATTGGGCGCTGAATGGCCTGGTGGCCAGCGCGATTCCATTACATGATGTACCAACATAGTTGCTTCTAACACTTGGTCGTCGTGGTGTGACCACAGCGAAGCAACACTACACTACAACGAGTGGAGAGTGAAGGATATCTATGTAATGGCAGACACCCTGCCGCCTCTACTCAACCAGCACTCCATACGCACGCCCACTAGCAAACATTGCCGCCAGCAGTTTTCACAGTAACAGTAAAAACTGGAACACAGTCGATTTGCGTGTTGGTTAGCGATTTGAGCTGATGGTTGGGGTTTTTTGTTTTGCTGTTTGTGTAGGCAATCTAAGCTTAAATGGCACCATTGCAGCTTGAATACTTTAAAAGTAGGTAAACATTGCACCTACAAAGCGTTGAGAAGCAGAGCGTGTATCTGTGTGTGTGTGTGTGTGGATGGACTCTTTTTATGCATGGGAAATTACATCAAGTGTTCATCTAGGTTATGTAGAGGCGCATACCTGCAGCTATATTGATGTATGTATGTATGGAGGTATGTATGTATGTATGTTTGTATGTATGTGTACCTAAATTTATATGAATTCAAGTACATAAAAATAATTTCATATGGGTTTTACATACGTACATAGTTACTTTTTTACATACATATGGATGTGTGTTGTTTACTTGCGCTACTTTCTAGGCAACATTTCTTCGGAAAAAACTATACTGGTGCAAAAGTAACTAGTTTATTACCAGTCTGAAATTACACTAATGTAAAAAATGCCAAACTGATGAAAGCTTAAAAACTATTAATTAACGCTTTCTTTCGGTTTTATAAATTTGTTTTGCATTAGTTTTGTTTATGACAGTCGGATAATGAAAAATTTTAATTCCACGAATTAATGATCAGATGAAGGGGGTGGTCGTGAAAAATTGTTACGTAACCATATCCACGATTTCACTGCCTGAAACTACGGAAAAGTCTAGACAAAATTTTTCCACAAAATGGCGACTGTTTGAAAAAAAAAATTTATAACCTTTTTTTGAAATTTTAAAATTTTTTAAAAATACTAAAAATTGAAATTTGCGGATGAGCGTTGTTCCAGACTTAGAGAAATCTATAAAGATTACTTTCTAAAAATTTCAAGTAAATCGGTCGGTATCATTTTGAAAAAGACAGTATCGATAAAAACGGGCTTACAGTTTCGCGTAAAGGCCTAGCCGGTTTAGATACTGCGTCAGAAAAATACCTGCATCTACGAAAATAATTTAAATAGAATAATAATATAATAATTAAAATAATAAATAGTTAAATTTTAAAAATATGCAAAAAAATATAAAATTTTCCAAAATTCTAGACTAGAGTACCTCCTTAAGCATACCTGATAATTTTTTTCTTCTTTTCGATATTTATAAAAGGTAATTACTTTTTTTTTTTGCGCTAATTTCTTAAAAAAATAAAATTTTGGCTTAAAATAAACTAGTAATTTCTGGAACTGGTATGGTACTGGTAGCATATATATGGCCAAAATCTGCAAAATGTAATATGAAAAAACAAACCGTAATAGATGATCTAGTCGATTACGAAGCAACTTTTAACTAGTACATTTTGCACTGATATCAGACTAGTATGTTACTAATTGAAATCTGACAACTCCCTTCTTGTTGAACCAGCTACGCTTACTTATTCTAGCAGCTTTGAAGTAGTTTTCAACTAATTTCACTTTATTATTCAATCTACATAACATTCATACATACGTACGTGTCTGCTCTACAGCTTTAAAATAATGTTGGCAAGTGAAAGTTCGTTAAAGAATACTATGTACGAGTATGTAGGTATGTAGGTGGCACAATTTAGCAGCTACTTTACCTGATAAAATACAAATTCAATATGTAAATCCGTTTTTGGTTACCTCGTGTATACGTGTACATGTTTGTAAAAGTGTGAGTGGGGCACGGAAATTGTCTGAATATCCTGCAGGAGAGCATTAGTGTTTAAATACATGTGAAATCTAATGAAATGAATTTTTAAAGAATGATAGCGCATTTATTTCAGCTAAATTGTTAGAGTTAGTGGAGTTTGGCGTTAGCAGGAAATTCTGTCTTATCATTTATTATCGTATCTATATTCAAGTTTAGATTTCTGTGCTGCTGACTCTATGGTATATATTTTGAAAGTTAAAAAATTGAAAGATTTACTTAAAGCGTCGAGAGGAAATTGGAGAAAACTCTTATCAATCCTATCCCTACATAGATGCCTCATTCATGCTGAGCATGTTCATATACCCCAAATAATATCTTTACTCTCTTTTTCCAACAGAAAACATATTATACAGAAAGCTCTTCCAAGCTTACATACTCGATACTCCATTTTCCTTGTCGATGAAAAATCAATTTTTTCTCAAACTATCTGAGTTTTGCTCTTAGAGAACATTGAGGGAAAGAACTTCCACTTTTAGGTTAGGATAAGGAGAGCCTTGATTTTGGAAATTTTTGTTTCCAACAAGCCTTCTAGAAACTCAAATGTATTTCCTCTGATGAATGGCTTAATTTACCATTACCATCTTTAGTGAACAGTTCTTCGTCAGGAAAGTTATTTAAGGCATCAATTCATTGACGAATCCCAATTTCAATTCAGTTGGAGATATTTCGCATCGAAATTGGAAAAAATAGATTCTCCAGAATGTTAACAGAATATTTTCTGGAGTTTTTATTATTATTTTTGGTTGAGCTGTAATCAATATATCCAATTATTCATTGATTTCGTGGTAACCGTTCATTCTATAGAATAGTTTGTTACCGACGATATTATGTCTCCATGTTACCACTTATGTCGTACCAGTTCGTCTTTCTTTTTGACCAAAGACACTATAGATTGCAGCCGATAAATAAATGGCTGAATGTAAAGACAAAAATATAGTCATAATCAGAGTTGAAAAGAGACAAAAACCACGCACTAAGGCAATCTTCAGGGAGAACTAAGGCTCTAAATAGTCGCGCATATATCACTTACGTAAGTCACATGATACGCTTTACGTGATACTTAAGCGATTTGACGTTAGATTCCCAAAGTCCAATAAAATATCGGCTATTTTTTTGTTCCAGTATTTTTGAAACAATTTAACGTTCGACATATCGCAGTTAGTTCTCGTAAAATTAGTTCCACGACGGCCGATAAACCGCTATAGATCAACGCAAAAACAATGCTTCGTTGTCATTCCAGTAACCGTTCTGAAATTGACGATCTCGTACCTCACACCAACTTAAACGATTTTATTCCTTGTACTTCATGATGCCAAATTTAGCAGTTCTCAGATGACCGGTAAAGAGTTCGACGCAATGTTAGAACTCATAATTAATGTTTTTACTTGATGGATCAGTGGTGCTATTAAAGATCTGTGGAAGAAGATATTTCAACAATAGTCTAGCAAAAGCTGGATTATACCACCACTTGCTACCTCTGTAAACTTCTGAAAAAATCATAATTTTAGCAATTGGACAGTGTCCAGACAGAACCTACACCAAAGAACCTAAAATTGTTATTTAATGAGTGCAACACGATCCTATGGATCATGTGACTTTCATTATTAACCAAGCTATTTTTCGAATACTCTAGAGGCTGGAAATAATCGTAAATACACTTTAATGTTCTTTGCATAGAGTATTATATAAGCTTTTACCGCTTGATGTACCTCTACCAACTACCATTCGAATCAAGGATGTGCTATAGCTGCGCAAAAGATGGAGTATTTTTTATAGATGGCAAAAGCTAGATTTCTGTTCGAATTCTGAGATTTTTATTTTCCTCACTAATATAATCGCTTCTTTGTTACGTACTCTCACAACTGAATCCAGTTTCATGATACTTTACGGCTGGTTTACTATCTCTGCTAGATACGCTGTCAACTTTATTCTCCGTGAGCTTTTAAGATTGAACTATAACATTTTTAAGCAGCTCCTTCAACCTTTTTTATACTTCCTTTATTTTTTTAACATGCGCTGTATGGCTAGTTCTCTCTATGAAATACTCTCTTGCGCTAAGTAATGCTCTTATACTTCGATGGGTTTAATTTTTGTGACTACCGTCGATTCATATCGATTTCACCTAGGCTTGAGCAAGAATCGTTGTGATGCCACAGATTACTTACATGGATTCAGTGATGAACCTGATTAGATCATGAACTTTGACGACGATTATTTGGAATATACCATGCAGCAATAGCGACCTAGGAACTTTGAAACTTAGCAGAGCAGAGCTGTTGCTCTTTATCGTTGCAACTTCTGCAGGACCTCCTGTAAACAGTTTTCCCAGAATTTTTTCTCTGATGTAGTAATAGTTGCATTTTTTCTTAGCACTCGCCAAATTTTTACTAATAATAAACAATAGTTTCAAAATAATATTTTTTTACATAAAAAAGTATATAATCGCTTGTTACCCATAGCCAACGGATACGATTTTAGCACCGCCCTGCAAGAAAGACGGCCAAATCGACGCTAAATTTCCCTATCTGGCAACACTGTTTGTCCGACTGCATGTCGTCCTATCAGTGACCTGTTAGAACTCCTATTACCTTGGACATTTCCCCTCGTTTTTTAAGGAGTACATTTATCATAATCTCTCGCTCTTTCGATTTTTTTGCAATATTTTTATAATTTTGCGACAAATCGTTATGTCACTCCACCTCAACGCTGTCTATTCATAGGTAAATCCTTTGAGAAGCAGCTTATTCATGGCAAAATACACACCTATGCGTTTCTAACTGATAAGAAACGGCTTTATTCTGACTTGCTAGGCAAGTTCATTCGCCTAACAGTTTCCCTTGATATCCCTATGACCAGAGATTCATATGAAAGAAAGTCAGTTCCGTTTGATCATCCCTATGACCAGGGATTTATGTGAGAGATAGTCAGTTCTCTTTTACAATCTCTGGTTGAGATTGGTGACAGTCCAGTACAATTTTTGAGCTTAGTGTAAGCGAGACCAGTGCTTTTATTGCTGCCTGGCTGTGGTCTTATATTTAAAGCTAGCCTTGAGGTCCCCTACTGCTCCCACGATAATGGGAGATCTCCGCCTGAAAGAAATTGCAGTGGACTGGTAACCTGAAAGAGAATTCGCTGAGAGAGGCTCGTGAGTATACACCACCGCCTACTTTGTTCTCAAGTTTAAATCCATACTTGCATATTTCCAGTCTTTTACCAGGAGTGTGGTTTTCGTTATATCACTTTGTCTTCACGGTGAAAGAACTCACGAAATTTAAGAGGCCATTCTGAAATAAACTATATTTCCAAGAATAAATTCCAATTTCCATTCCCATTGCACAATTATAAAAAATTACTTTTGTAAAATTAAACAATTTCCATAATAAAACTGTATGATAACTGTAATAAAAATGAATTTTACCGTTACGAAATGAATTTAATATTAAAATCTAATTTTGGCAGTGAAGAAAATTGCACATCAAATATTTACCTTTTTTTTCGCATAACAGTAGGCAGCGCTGTGTACTGTCTGCACGTTGCTTCACTATGTTCACCGATGGTGGACTAAAAATATACACAAATTTTTATATTTGTAAGCAGTTGGATTTGTGATTTCAATTATATTTATGACCATTGACTTGTTTATTTGCTTTATTATTATTATTTTTTATTTTGGTTTTTATCTAAAAAAAAAAAAAAATTAAAGCAAATGTTCGAAAAAACTATTTATTAATTAAATGAAAAAAATTATAACTTTATTTTAGTAAAGGCCATAGGACGATAAGTATAGTAAACCAGGAAATTTTTGTACCATCAACGTACTTCGACACTGTAGGTTTAAGATTTCTTTTTGACTGATCTAAATTCCGGATATTTCCGAGGCAATACTAAAGGGTGATCCAAGTAGAGGTACTTTTTCAATAACCTTTTTTTTACAGATCACGCGTGAGTCGTGCCAAGCTGTTGTGTTATTTTTGTTTAGTATTGTTTGACATTTTATCGTTAAAAGACTTACGTCTGAACAACGTTTACAAATCATTCAACTTTATTACGAAAATGCACGTCTGTGAGGAATGTGCTTCGCGCACTTCTCTCAACTTATAGTCGACATAATCGGCCCAATGAGCGTACTATTCACAATACGCATCACCCATATTGAGACCCAGCATTCATTATTGGATAATAATCGACTGAATAGACCACGTCCAGTACGCAGTGAATAAAATATGGCGGCCGTAGCTGAGAATGTACACGAAGTTCGTGGAGAGTCGATTGGGTACCGTTCGCAGCAACTCGGACCGACGTATGGAACGACTTGGCGCATTTTACGTCGAGATCTTAAATTGAAAGCAACAAAATACAACTTGTACAAGAACTGAAGCTGCTCGACCTTCTCAAGCGACATCGCGTCGCGGGCACTTGTTCTAAGAAGATCACGCGTGTCATTAGCCAGTTACCAGTATAAATGCTCGAACGAATCATCGAAAATTTGAGTCAACGGATGAACCATCTGAGACGTAGCCGCGGGCAACATTTGATAGAGATAATCTCCAAAAAAGAAGTGCTAAAGAATGCTCTTTCGAATGATAATAAACATTACCCATTAAATTTGAATTTCCTGTATTATTTTCCTTAAAAAATTGGGGAACCTCGAAATGGATCACCCGTTCAAAATTACCGTAATTTAGATTTTTATTTTATTGGTACCAATATTTTCTGACTTTATACTTTATATTTTATACTTATTGTTCTATGACCTTTATATACAGATTGTAAAATTAAAGGCTCTATACCGCAATTTCAAAAAATTTGAAACTTCCCTTTCTTTAAATATTTAATTTTAATGAACTTATTACTCAAATTTTATTATTCAAACTCAGTTTTTATCACATTTAGTATTATCATTAAATTTTTTAAGTTTTTGTGATATTATTTTATGTGAAAGTTTTCTGCTTCGGTTCGTTATTTCTTCTCTGCTGTGTCCTTGCAGCCATGCAAAATCACTTGATTTAAGTGCTGTGAGTCACACTTAAACTGCGCATAATACAAAGCACTTTTTCAAATACATTATTATTCTCTTTTACTATCATTATTTTTCATTATTTTCATTTTTCATTTCCCCTTGGTAAAAGCACATGCATTTGTTGTTCATGCATACGAGTGCATATGAGTATAATATACTTGCTTATGGTATCGTCTTTCCTTATTACATATGTATTCTCAAGATTGCTTGTAAATGTAAGACAATAGAAAATTTCGAAAAATACCTTAACCGACGATATCATATTGCTGACACTGAAAATTTCAAGTTCATTTCCGTGCTGCTGCTGCTACCGCTGTAAGCGGTGAGTGCGAAAAGCGAAATTTTACTTACATTGAGTACACTCGTATGTATGTATATATAAACTTGAATTTTTGCACAAGCACATGTGTATTTCCATATATTCGGTGCTTACAAAAGCAAGTAGTTTTTCTAGCAAAACCGTTTGTTTTGTGCGAAGTAATGAATATCAAGTCTAGTGTATGGTCACACTAGAATTGTTTTACCATCATTCATGGTGACTTTGACGACAAAGTTTCGTCTTGCATACACTGAGAATGTAAAGAGAAAAATTTTCAAGCTCATCACTGCATAATAGAATGTGTAATAAACAAGTTTTGCGGAATTCGCTTGAAGATTTTATTTTATTTTATTATCATAATTTTTTTTTTTTTTTTTTTTTTGAAAAAAAGCGTGCCTAATGTAAAAATCCCCTGAATTACTTAAAACTGATTTTTCCATCCAGCCATATAACATGTAAGCCTTTTTCTCCTCAACTTTAATTACGTTATTGATAATATTTAAAAAAAAAATTCCCTTAATTAAATATTAATTTAAATTCACCATTTTATTCTCCTATCCTCTTTTCGTTTTTTCTCTTTCTCTCTCTGATATGAGTCATGTTTTTTAACCTTCTGTATTTCCAGCGCACAGAAGTTTTGTTGTCCTCAATAAGTAACTTTAACAGGGTTACATGAGAAATCTTATGATGATTTACTGCTTATTACATAGTAATTAGGTGCCTGTGTGAACAGTGTTATACCTAGTTTAAAAGTAAACAATTTACCACCAATTATTACAGTTAACATTTCCCAACTAATGCAATGTGATCTTATTACAATTATTAATTTAATTATTGAACTGCTCTGAATTAGCTATTACGTACCTGTGTGAACAGCATCAAGTTTTAATCAAGTTTCATCAAAAAAACATTTAGTGGTTATAAAGCGCTAATTATCAAGAATACTACTGTCGATTACTTAATAGTTTTAAATTATTTTTATAAGTTCTTAAAAGGTGAATTTGCTATAGTGATCTTTTGTCGAGAGCATCCATCTCCAATTTGTGGTGTGCGTCTTAAGTTTTTTCCAACAAGTGGTCCCAGTGTATGCCGCCTCTGAACGGCTGTTGGATTTTTTGATGAGCCTTTATTTCATGTCAGAAATACACACGGAGGAGTTAACATTCCCTGTCAAGGGATGACCGGAATTCAGAAAATTAATGTTCTATAATTTTGGATGATGGTCAGACCAGTAGAAGAGATCTGGCTGAAATCTGCACAGCAGTAATAATTGTTTAATTATTATTAGAATTTTTGCAAATTAAACAATAAGGTGTTTAGAACAGAGTTTTACAGCACTTTTTAATTGAATATCAATTCCCATAAACACAAAATTTATTTATTGAAATGCTCTCAATTTGCTTATTCAATAGCTTTGCTGTCAACTTCTTATTAATTGCCTGTTATTTTTATGTTTTTATTGATAATTGTTATGCAATTAAGGACTTAGGTGCTGACATGATATCAAAAGTTAATTAGTTGTCTGTGTGAACGGCTTTAGCAAGTTTTATTAAAAAAGTTTCGTAAAGAAAATTAACTGTCAGTTAGTTATTTGAGCTTTTCTAAGATTAGTTTAATTGTAGTTCTGGGTTCGTCTGTTGAAATGTTCTCTCTCTATATATTGTATGTCTGTGTGAACAATTTTTTTACCAAGTACGTATGGTAGACCGTTCATTTTGGCAGGAATTTTAGAACGCAAAGCACATTTTTATAAATTTTTATTGAGAGCCAAATCGAGATATATACAAAACCAATACCCAACAGAAGTATTGGTTCAAGAGTTGTTAAACACCATCTGTGGCAGTATTATGTTGGACTGTTTGATATCATTTTTGTATACAAATGAACAAATGGACAATCCTTAATTAGGATTTTCCGTCTCGAGGACATTGAGTGATATTTGAAGGCAAACCAAACGCGGTAGTAATCTACTATTAAACAGATTATATCAGATAATACTTCTTATTCATAATCTCTGCATAATAGCCGCTGTTCTTAAATTCTCTGAACTATGCCACAGCTCATCTTTCCATCGTCTATGGAATTCGGTGTTGCTAATATGCAAAGTTCTAAAAATCTATCGAAAAAAACTTTTCTCTAGAAAACACCAAATGCCGACTCAACGTATGTCATGTCATCGTCAACAATTTTGTGTCAGTAGAGACTGGTAGAGTTTTGTTTTGACCATCGAGAGAAGACTTCACTTTTCAATTGCCTATTCACTCCAAAGTAGTATTTGGTGGTACAATGTTATTGGTATTAAGGCTGGTTCCAAAATTGCCTACATCTTCAAAGTTATGACTGTCAATTGTGACGTTAGAGCCTAGACGTAAGTACGTGGACTGTTTCTTTCATGACAGGAGACAAGTTGAAGAAACAATATTTTTTAAGCTCGTTTGATAGTACCTAAGGGTTTAGTTTTTAAATTAATCGCAGGACAGGATCTTATGTACGATATTGAAAAGCCTAATCCAATGATAATTGGCTAATGATGTGATGTCACTCTCCTTATAGAATGTACAGAGAAAACTACTACTGAAAATATTTATTTAGAGACGGAAGCGGATTTTTGCATGTTAAGAATTAAGGTATGACTTAAATGCTCAGAATGGTGAGGATATTTTTAACAGCATCTGGGTAAATAGACACAAATATTATGGGTGCCTTTATGCATAATGTTGAGGAGTTGGATGACTTCTGATTGAATTAGAGAAAAAAGTCTCGGAAGTCCGAAAGTCTCAGTCGATTTTCCAACGCGTGATCCATTGGAGGTTCCCTACCTTTTTAAAGAAAAAGAAAAAAAACACCAAAAATTCAAATTTCAAAAGCAATCCTTATTTTTCGAAAGAACAGTCTTTGGCTTATATATATTTTTTTTAATTATCTCCCATTTCGACTGGTAACTGGCGAATGACACGCGTGATGTTTTGCTCCAAGGCCTGAATCGAAGCGGGATTGTCAGCATAGACTTTAGACTTTACATATTACCACAGGAAAAGTGTAACGGTGTGATATCATACGGTCTTGGTGGCCAATCGACCGGCCCAAAACGTGAAATTATCTGCTCAACGAAGTATTCTCTCAATAAATCCATAGATTGATACGATGTGGGGGAAGTAGCGGCATCTTGTTGAAACGAAATGTAGCGGAGATAAAGAGCTTCAATTTCAGGCATCAAATAGTCGGTTATCATGGCGTGATAACGGTTGCCATCGACGGTTATTTTCTCGCCGGAATCAATTTTGAAGAAACCATGGTTTTTTCTGGATGAAATGACTGCTCTTGAATCTTTTCAGGTTGTTCTTCGTCCGAAATGCGACAACTTTACTTCCTTACATAACCATTGAGCCAGGAATTGGCTCGAAAACGTCGGATCTTCTTGGAACTGGACGTAAATTGCGCCAAGTCGTTCCACATGTCAGTTGATGCGAACGGCTTTCTTGTACAGCTACGGCCGTTATATTTTCTCACTGCGTGCTGGACGTGGTCTATTCGGTCGAATATTATCCAATAATGAATGTTGGGTCTCAAGATGGTTGATGGTGTCGCTCAGTAGGCCGATTATTTTAACCATAAGTTAAGCGAAGCGCGTGAAACACATTATTTACAGAACATGAGTTTTCGTAATAAAGTTATAAACGTTGTTCAGACGTAAGTACTAATGATAAAATGCCAAAAAATACTTAACAAAAATAAAATCAGGGCTTGACACGACTCACGCGTGATCTGTCAAAGAAAGACTTTTGAAAAAAGGACTCCTACTTGGATCACCCTTTAGTGTTTGTTGGCAAGAGTGGCCAGATGTTGAACCTCTAAGTGGAAATTGTTATTGGTATTAATGCTGGTCTCTAGATAGACGAAATGCCTTACACCTTCAAAGCGGTAAATTTCAACAGTGACGTCTGAGTCCAGAAGCAAATGACTTTTCGTGGATTATTAGGAGATAAGTTGAAGAAAACACCTGATATTAAATCTTGTTTAGTAACGAGTGAGTTGGAGAGGTCCTTTCCTATCCCGAAACTCAGACACGTCCGCATAGAGGCAAAAGCTCTTTTCGTGCTCTTAAAAATCATCATTTTCTAATTGAAATTTTCCAACATTTGAAACAATGTGATTATTTGGTTTATAGTGGACGCACCAGGTCAAAGCTCACACTTTTGAGACACAATCAATTTGTTGTAGGTGGATTTAAGTTTTTAAACTAAACCCCGGACAGGACCGTATTCGCGATATTGAGAAGGCTAAGACAACGATAATTGGCCAAAAATGTGGCGTCCTCCTTCTTATGGATTGGACAGAAAAAACTACTACTTAAGTTGTTTAGTGCATGTGAAAAGTTGAGATATGACTTAATGATTTAGAAAAATCTGAGTTGAAAGGCAGAAAAGTGCCTTTGTGTGTAATGTTTAGGAGTAGAAAATGATTTCTCATTGGATTGGAGAAAAAAGATAAGAAAAGTTTTAGTCGCTTTTCTAGATGAATTATCTCTAGGAGATACGAGAGAATGAACAAAAGTCGGAAATTCAGAATCACAACGTTGTATCCCAATGAGACTTCTCTTTTCCTTTTTAATATTCTCATGTCGGTGAACACTTCTACTTTCAAGCATTTCTTATTAATTTAAAATTTATAAAAACTAAATATTCGCGAACAAAATTATTTTTGATACCAAAGAGACAAGAAAATTTATTAAATTTTACTTATTTAAGCATCTACGCACTTGCAATTGCCACTAAGTTTCTCATTTTTCATCTTTTTTCGTCTTTACAGAACGAAAGCTGTTCATTGGAATGCTCAATAAGAAACTGAACGAGAACGACGTACGAAAATTATTCGAAGTTCACGGCGCCATTGAGGAGTGCACGGTATTGAGGGATCAAAACGGACAGAGTAAAGGGTGTGCCTTTGTTACATTTGCCACTAAACACGCGGCGATATCAGCGATAAAAGTAGTAATGCTATCGTTCCAAGGATATTAAATTCCTTTTCTCATTTACAAATTTCCCTCATCATTTTGCTGAAATGAAATGAATTATTTCACTTTAATGAGCGACTAATTGGCAAAAAAAAGGGCAATAATTGTTATGCAATTTCCGCGCACATCCGTTGGTTGTGGCAGCATCGCTTGGCAACCAACAATACTGAAACAGCAAACTAATCTATCTCTCTTTCTCTTTTTTTCGTTTTTTCTCTCTCTCCCTCTTCCCCTTTTGTACGCGCAGACTTTAAATCAAAATAAAACCATGGAGGGTTGTACTTCGCCGCTGGTTGTGAAATTTGCCGATACGCAAAAGGAGAAGGAGCAAAAGAAGATACAGCAAATACAAGCGAATCTCTGGAATTTGGCTTCGAACATCAATATACCCTTGGGTCAAACCGCTACCACCGTTTCAACGCCGATACTGCCGAATCCACCGCAACAAGCGAGTCCGGTGTTGGGCGCTGATGCTATTACACCGGCCTCACTGCAATTGCTGCAACAGTTGCAAGCGGTTGGGCTGCAACAACAACTGCTGCAAGGTGCGTATCCGCAATGGTGACCGCCGTTTGTGGTCATTCTGCGGCTGGCGGTGCTTGTTTACCGTGGCCTTGTTGCGTACTCAAGTATTTATGTCATAAACAGATTTACACACATATACACACACATGAATATATGTATATTTATTATTGTAAAAGTGTTGCAAGTCTACTTACTACTTTGCTGTTGCGCAAGGTGCAAAAATAAAATGCAAATATTTTCTTTGCTTCGCAGGTTTGGGCGCGCAGACGAATACCGCAGAGACGGCAGCGGCAACTGCTGCTGCCGCAGCTGCTGGTTTGCTACCTCCGATGACGGTACAAAATTTAGCCGCCATTGCGGCAATGACACAACCATCACTCACCAATGTTGCCACCAATCCGGGCAGTGCCCAACTGACGAACACAGCGGCTCTCTTATGTAAGTGCGCGCTTTCGCTTTTTATTTCATATTATACAAATTGCATAATTATTATTTAAACTGAATGCGGCTCCTTTTTTTTTGTGTGTGTATTAATTCATTATTTTAATACCTTACTTTCGAACAAATGCACATGTAGGTGTATGTATTGCACATTAGACCGGCTCCAAATTCATCTCATGGGTTTTGTATAACTGAATGTTTACTTCTCTGAGTATAGAAGAGTGCAATACTATGAGAGAAATGAGAGCTATCTGCCAAATCGGAAGGTTTTTCGATAAATTAAAATGGTACATAGTGTTTCCGAATGGATTTTTCGTGCTGAAAAGGAATCCGGGAGCTTAGCTCTACAATGTTTCAAAAATGGCAACAAAAACCGCTTTTTTGGGGCTTTTCAACCGTTGTTTATTTGGAAACGTGACTTGATGACAAGTTTTTGACTCCGGATTCGTATTCAGCACGAAAGATCCGTATGGATACACCTTGCTCCATTTTATTCGCAAAACGCATGTAGGACAGTATAATAATATAAAGGTTGGTCACCTCACAACCGCATTCAGAATTATCTGGATGCATTTGTCAGATCAAATTGGAGAATAAACTGATTTTTTTCGCAAGAAATTTCTAAAGTTGTGTTAAAATTCATCCAAAAACACTTGAGAAAAATTTTTAGTATTAAAAATCACTCAAAACAGTTCCACCCAAAAGGAAGGTTTTTTTTTTTGAAAATCCGCACCAAATTTGGAGTCAAAAGTAGGTTTGAATGAAGTTTGAATGAAGTAATTACTAAATATCACCTAGGTTTTAAGAATGCTAGAACTTTAAGCCTCCAAGAAAGCCTCAGCCATTGGCCGGCAGATTCGAATCGAAAGTGTCTTGAGAGTTCCATGATCTTCTATATTCGACAGCTTTGGAGAGATTGAAAATTAATTTATTACCCGTTGAACTCGTTGAACATTTTTTAAATGATTTGTGCCAAACCCAGAATAATTTCTCAGATGTAAATACTTAACGTGCAAATTGGAGACTCAACTGATTTTTTTTTCGCAAGAAAATTTTAAAGCGGTGTTAAAATTTAATCAAAAAACACTTGAGAATATTTTTTAGTATTAAAAATCATTCAAAACAGTTCCAACCAAACGTAGGATTGAATGAAGTAATTTCTGAATTTCACTTAGGTTTTTCGAATGCTAGAACTTTAAGCCTCCAAAAAAGCATCAGTCCATGATCTTCTCCATACGATTTGTGCCAAAACCAGAATTTTTTCTCAGATGTAGTTTAAATATACGCGGGATTCGCTTGAACGATATTTCAGTTATTCGATAGATGAAAAGGTTTTTAATTTTTTTATTTTAATCACCTGCCATTAGAAGACGCCACCGTGCCACCAATTGTTTTCCATTCGTTGTCCATCTGGGCCATGTTCAATTTCATCATCTGACATAAGTTAGGTTAGGTTAGCTTACCACCGGTTAGCTGCTACTCTTATTGATTCCTTGTTGTGCCATATGCAGGTTCAGTTTAACTTATGGTGTAGTAATAGTAAAGTAGCCGTGGGAAGTCAACGCTTAATGCGCAGTCTAAAAAGGTTCTGATATCCAATTTTGAAATTTCTTCAAGTTCTCTAAGCAACGAAGGTGGGTTGTTTATAAGTTCACACAGAAACTAAGGAGTTGTTCGCTCACTCATGCCTGTCGCTCTACACTCCCCACATGTGCCACTGTTAGTAATGCTCATTGTGCTGACGTGTGATGCCAATAGATTTCGGCCTGTCATTAGGCCTTTAACCAGTGGGCTGCAGACCTTTTGAGACCGCGTGAGCAAAAAATGGGTGTGTTGTTCTTCGCGGCAATTAAACATGATCTTGCTGTGTTGTAGGCTGTGTTCCAGCTCTGTCTGAAATTTTATTTTACATAGCCTTTAGCGCCTCATGTATTCATTAGCCGCACAGCTGACATTTGTATATCTCATTAACTATTTTGATTCTCACAATGCCCTTGAACCCAGTAGATATGTAATTGCTTACGCCACAGCCACTTTCTATTCTGCCTTCGTTGAATTATCATTCTTTTTTTTTGAATTCCTTCTTGTGCAACGAACGAGTTTATTCTGCTAGCCACGAAGACCTCCGCTTCCAATTTCCCAACGGATTTCTCTGTAGTCCTGCATTCCTTTCCATTTGTGGGAGATTGCATAATCTTTCTAGTGCAATCGTTGAAACAATTCTTAGTGCTCCCATAATGCACCGTGCAGAGAGCCACGGACATTACTTAATTTCGTAGGTTGAGCAACTTTACAATATCTTCCGAATTTCATACCAAAAATTTTCAGTTGCTTTTTGAGTGTAGATAACTTCTCTCTTATAAATTTGTAAAATCATCGATTTTAAAAACCAATTTAGCTATATTTCCTTTCGTTTTCTGATCGTATCTACATTTTTGGAAGTTGTCCTTTGGTGAACTACCTTGTAAGGTGGCCCCATACAATTGTCCTACCTCAATGATAAGAAAGCTGTAGTAAACAAAGTAAATAACGCTGTCACGTCATGGTTTAGGATATGCTTGATGTCGACGCAAAGTTCTTATGAGATAACTCATTCCATTTGGATGTTGCAGCCCATAAAAAATTTTTACGATAGGCTCTGAAGGTAAACTTGTAATTTGACTTCTTCGTTGATTTCTCATAATGTGTTGTGTGGCACGTCAGTCAGTTATCATACTACGATAACAATTAACAGTGACAGTCCTGATGTTATTGTTTTCAAAGAAGTGAGGTTCAACCACACCTCCGGACCAATGAGTGCACCAGACAGTAAGCTTTTTTCGGTGTAATGGTCTTTCCTAAATGACTTGACTCGGAGCCCCAAATACCACAATTTTACTTACTTACGTATCCACCGAGTGAGTAATTTGCCTCGTCGCTGAAGAAGTTGAAAAATTCGCGGTCCACTGCTTGTTGTTCAAGCACCAAATAGACGTAACTACGACTGGCTTCAGTTGTAGTGTGTTCTGGACTTTATATGGATATATGTGTAAGTCCAAGTGAAAAATACGCCATGTGTCGTAGGAAAGTCACAGTTCTTGAAAACGTCGAGAAATAGACACTTGGGTCTTCGACTACACTTTCACTTACTGCAGCGACATTTGAGGTGGAACAAGCAAGACGATGATGCATAAACCTTACAAAAGAATGAAACCACTAAATGGGTAGGCCTTTATGTATATCATGTTGCTTCATGTATTAAATTTGGGTTGACCAACTAGCTGGTGATCGGGTGATAGCTGAATTCCAGGTTTATACACTGCCAAGATCATCATAGCTGGAATAATCTATGGATACACCTAATTGAAATGGTACTATGTACAATCTGGTGAAGAGATTTCGTTTGCTGTCAATAACACCGCAACGTAGGGTTCTTTTCTGACGATGATTCTTATGCAGTTCTCTTTTAGCCCTGAATCGATCATGGTTTGTGTAGTGGATAAT
Organism: Neoceratitis asiatica; assembly: GCA_030068015.2. Taxonomy (NCBI): domain Eukaryota; kingdom Metazoa; phylum Arthropoda; class Insecta; order Diptera; family Tephritidae; genus Neoceratitis; species Neoceratitis asiatica. Next base: position 35,745,285 of record CM061524.1, read on the forward strand.
AAATGGGCTTTCCAGAGATTTACTTAAACCAAATACAGAGGAATTCTAATCATTTTTCCATATTAGATAACTGATTTCGTGGGTTAATATGAATGAATTGTATTTGTTTAGAGAGCTCATTAGGAGAGATTCCATTCTTGTTTTTATAAAGTTTACAAATGTTTGTACTAGAAAAAAGGGTGAGCGCCCTTCGTATTAACCCCAATTCAAATATTCTTGAGGTACACCAGTGTAGCTTTTCGAAATTACTCTGAAATTTCCTTTCAGTTACTTCATTTGCAGATCCAGCCTAATGAAAATATAATTTATTTACACTCTACCTACACTCACCTATGTAACTTGACGTACATGCATATATACATATGCGTAGCATATGCCTACCTACACTTATTATGCATGCATTGTTTTCCGCTTTTTTACCAAATATACATACGTAAATGCGTTTGTACGGATATTTGCGATGATATGCGTTGAAGTTAACTGACAGGAAAGTGGCAATCGATTTAAGGGTTCTCTCGCACAGTGACATGTGTCATTGTTAATCCTTAATAAAAATTAACAACACGCAAGCAACATATCGATTACAGGTGACCCGCAATCGGCGATACGCCGCCGCCCGCACAGCCGTGCATCAGCATCAACCAATCATCATCAGCAGCATCATTAAAACTTTTGCGGATATTATTTTACCCGTGTTTGTATTTGCAAAGTACCGCAACGCACACTCACATACAAGCACACTCACTCACACTTCCGCATATATTGTATATCTTTGTTTGCACATGTGTGGGTATAATGTGCATAAATACTGAAAATGCGTATTGTGTGGAAGAAAATGTATGGATTGGCTCAAAGACACGTGGTTTGTTGACAAGCTATTAATCGGATTTCATTAATGAAATATTAATATTGGCGTCAATGTGAACATTGACAGTTATGTCACGAACGCAACACATTTTTATCTCGTTTATTCTCTTTAAACTTAAATGTATGCAAATATACAGAGGGGGTGAGCGAGGTTGGTAATAAAGTTAAAGATAATTCATAATTAATGTAAAGGAAAAATAAATCTGCTATATAAATATCCTTAGATTAAGTAAGGTTAGAGGTGTCCAATTACCGCTGAAAGGGCAAACCTTCATACCCCGCCAGTTAATTAGAGTGGATAAAGATCCGCTCCAAGCTAGAGATAAGATAACTATGATGTTTCAAACTTAGTCTCGCAAAATTAACTCAGCCCAAGTTTATATATTTATATGCTTCCATCTCATGGACTTGTAGATAGCTTTTACTATAAATAAAATGGTGCTTTCTTAGTCCAGAATACACCGGGTACGATCCATCTGTGCACTGATATTGAATGGGTCTTCCACATTCCAGTAATCACATCGGCTTTTCAGTTTTCAGTGATTCGAATCCCATATCGAATCAGCGCTCTATTAGTTTCATCGAAACTAATTAAGCTAAGTATAAATGCACTCTTGCATTACATGCATAAATATTTAACTAAAGGATGATCAATTTTGAGGTTTCCCACTTTTTTAAAGAAAAAAAAAAACATATAAACTCATATATCAAATTTAATGGGAAATGTTTATTATCATTCGAAAGAACATTCTTTGGCATTTATTTTTTGAAGATTATCTCTTTCAAATGTTGGCCGCGGCTACGTCTCAGACGGAGCACTTCTTAAGTCCAATTTTCGATTACTTGTTCGAGCATTTCGACAGGTAACAGACGAATGACATGCGTGATGTTTTGCTCCAAGGCCTGAATCGAAGAGAGATTGTTCGCAAAGACTTTAGATTTTACATATACCCACAGTCCAACGGTGTGATACCACACAATCTGGTCAGTTATCATGGTGCGATGATAGTCGTCACTGAAGGTTACGTTCTCACCGGCGTAATTTTTGAAGAAATATGGACCGATAATTCCACCGACCCACAAACCATACCAAACCATTATTTTTTCTGGATGAAATGGCCGCTCTTGAATCTCTTCAAGTTGACCTTCGTCCCAAATGTGGCAATTTTGCTTGTTTACACGCCCATTGATCCAGAACTGGGCCTCCTCGCTGAACAAAGTTTGACTCGAAAACGTTAGATCTCCTTGGAACTTTTCAAAAGCCCATAGGGCCAAGCGATGTCGCTTTGGAAAGTCGAGCGGCTTCAGTTATTGCACAAGCTGCATTTTGTACGCTCTCAATTAAAGATCTTGACGTAAAATGCGCCAAATCGTTTTCTATGTCAGTGCGAGTTGCTGCGAACGGCGCCGAATCGACTCTCCACGGTCTTCGTGTACACTCTCAGCTGCGGACGCTATAATTTCATCACTGCGTGCTGGACGTGGCCTATTCGATCGAATACTATCCAATAATGAATGCTGGGTCTTAAGATGGGTGATGGTGTTGCGAATAGTACGCTCAGTAGGCCGATTATGTTGACCATAAATTGAGCGAAGCGCGCGAAACACATTCTTTACAGAAAAACAAAACTGAAAAAAAATAATATGGCAACTTGACACGGCTCACGCATGTTCTGTCAAAAAAGGCTATTGAAAAGAGTACCTTTTCTTTGATCAACTTTTAGTTTACCCGTAGTACAAACTAGAGCCTTCTTTATCTACAACTGTTGTAAAGAAAGCTTAGTTTTGGCAAAAAAAAAAATCAACATTTACATTACATTATATATGTGTAGTTTCTTTCGATGAGTTTAAAAAGAAATCTGTCCTCGTCACAAATGTTTTTTTTTGTCCATTGTCAAAGCTTCACAAGTACACCACGCCCAGCAATGCTAGTATGTGCTCGTAAAAAATCGGATATGCGGAGTTGATATACTCTGTTGTTAAAATATTTACAAAGCATTTTATTTGATCTACAGTAAACTCCTAAACTTTGTTTTCTCTACTAGACTCCGCTTCAGGCAATACCTCATTTAGAAAGCTCTCAAACAGAATCGCACAGTTTGGTTGAAATGTGCTCTGAGATCACTACTTGTACTCTATTTACCTACCATGAAGAGCCTTGTAAGTGAGTTATTTAAATAGTCTTGGTTCCAAAATAAAATAAAAACGTGTTCGTCTATTTCATTCGGCTAAATAAGTTTATTATTAATATCATCGAAAAACTTCTTTTGAAATATTTCACAAATTTTTATTTCGTCGACTGTAAGGCGTGATTTACTGAAATATGTTCTTTTATAGATGTGCAGTATTTATTTTAAATCAAGCTAAATTTTTGAAAATAAATGTGTAAAGTTGCCCGAAGACAAGAATTTCAACTTAAAAGTGTCGACGTGTTATGTGTCTTCCTTCAACGGAAAAGAGTAATCTGCTTAGCATTACTCTCAAAGCAAAATAGAGTTTATGATGAGATGGTTGGATTTATAAATATGATTTTAATTGCACATCGCCGCTGAAGCCAACTGAAGAAATTGTGGGACAGTTCCCAAATGATATAGGGGTGGGAGCTGGGTATGCGTTGCATATCACAAAATTTTTCTTTCTTTCCGTTTTGAGCTCGAAGTGTGACTTCAGACGGCACATTTAACTACCTACTAATCTCTGGTGGGGATCAATACATCTCTCAAGCAAATTTATTTTAGTTATCTTTACTTTGTTATAATTATACCTTTCATGTACATAAAATGATATATTAACATTGGTCCGAATTATGTAAGTACCAGAATGAGAAGAGATAAACCCACCGAAATTTGAACCGATCGTATCAGAATCACGAACTGTACTGATTTAGCCATGTATGTCTATCCATCTGTCCGTTTGTCTGTTGGAATGCAAGCTGGTCCCTCAATTGTTAAGATATTTCAACCAAACTTGGTAGAAAGATGTACCTATACGTTCAAACGATCATTTGTGGAACTGGCCAGATCGGACCACTATAGTATTTAGCATATACACTTTAGTAAGTATATATACGACCGATTTTTCAGATATGAAATTTTTGATCGTAAATCCTTCAAAAAAGTACCTATGGACGTGAGATCTGGTATACCTAGAAAGAACTGCATATTGGTTCGGAAAATCAACGAAATCGGACGAATATAACACATAGCTTCAATTCACCGATATTTTCAGAAGTGAGGTTCTGATCAAAACTTAGTAAAAAAGGATTTAGGAGTACGAAATTTCGTATTATCCACAAATATTCAAATTACATATTGGTACTGGAAATCAACGAAATCGGACAATTATATGATAAAGCCCTCATACAATCGATTTGTTCGGATATGACGTTTTGGGTAAAAAAATCCGCTTAAATGGAATTTAGGAGCTTGAAGTTGGGTATTATCCTTACATATTATAGATAATAATTTCAGATAGGAGCTTGAGGTTGGGTATTATCCTTACATATTATAAATAATAATTTCAGATATGAGAATTTCGTTCAAAAATAATCTAAAAAAGCGTCCAAAAGCGTAAAATATGGTCTTCTACAGACTTCTATTCAAGTTAATATTGACAACGAAAATTGTCAAAGAATTTTTCAATTTGCAATAAGTTTGATAAGTTTATGAAAGGTATAAAGATTTCGGCATAGCCGAAGACAGCCGTTCTTTTTTGTTTTTTTAAGTTATTCCTGAAGAAAGAGAAAGTAAATACTTTAAGGGTAAAAAAAGGTGACCTAAAGACTGTGGGAAAAGATAAGGAATTGGGATTTTAGATGTTTTTTTTAGATGTTTTTGGTCGGTCTGGGCAACAGGAGTCAAATCATGGTTATTCTTGTAGCATTGTTTTACTTGTATACTTAAAAAAGTTTCCCAAATTCATTTACACTTTCATCATTTAATTGCAATAGTTTTTTTCCATTTGTATCAAACCTTCGTTATGAATGTCTTCAATGTGAGGTAAGACGATTCTGTGCATATTATGCTCACGTAAAACGCCTGTAAAAATTTATTGAATAACAAGCCATTTTGAAAGTCCCCGGCCTGAAACTTAAATGGCGCTAGAAATAATTAATTGATGACTTTTAGTTAGTCATAACCTTGCATAAATTTTACATCTGTCGAATCCGTAGTCCGTGATAGCATCTTGAGTGAAGCAACTTTTGTTATTGTAAATAACTTGATAAAAAGGAAGTTTGTGTGTTGAAGGGGAAAAAATACAGTTAAAGCAAAACCTTGTCTTCAAGACGAGTTTATCACTGACCCAGGAAAATCAACCATGAAGTACTGATATGCTAAATTTAGATGTGGTGAAATGAGCACCGAAGAAACGGTGAACGCAGTCAACACCCAAAAGTCGTTGTTACCGACGAAAACTTCAAGAAAATCCACAAACTGATTTTGAATGCCCGTAAATTGAAATTGAATGAAATATCAGGTATTCTAAAGAGCGCGAGCTCATTTTTGACTAAAAACAACGACGAGTTGTTGATTCGGAACAGTATTTGAAGATGTTAAAGCGTAATAAACCCGAGTTTTTGCATCGATATGTGACAATGGATGAAGCGTGGCTGAGTCCTTTCAATCCGAGGTCCAATCGACAGTCATCAGAGCACACAATGAACCCGCCACAACGCGTGGAAAAACACAACAGTCGGCTGGCAAAGTTATGGCGTCTGTATTTTGGGATGCGCATGGAATCATTTTCATTGACTACCTTGAAAAAGGAAACAGCGACTATTGCATAGCGTTATTGAAACGTTTTAAAGATGAAATCACCGAAAAATAGCCGCATTTGAAGAAAATGTATGTATTGTTTCACCAAGGCAATGCACCTTGTGATAAATGAGTGAAATCGATTGCAAAAATCCATGAATTGGGCTTCGAGTTGCTTTCGCATCCACCGTATGTTCAAGATCTGGTCTTCGGCGATTATTAAAAGTTCTCAGATCTCATAAGGCTGCCCGCTGGGAAGAATGAAAATGAAGAAGAGGGCACCGCCGAAATTGAGGTCTATTTTGAAGCAAAGAACAAAGCGTACTACAAAAATGGTATCGGAAAGTTGGAGGGGCGCTCTAATTAGTGCACTACACTTAAAGGGAACTCTTTTGAATAAAAAAAAAAAAATTTTGCCAAAAAAATTGTTTTACTATGGTAGGCCGGGACCTTTTCATTTGACCTGTTATCAATTATAAGACAAAAGAAATAAAAAAAGTCTAACTACCAATTTTCAAGCTAATCGAATCATAGGACGATTTTTTTTAAGCAGATCGACGTCTTATCCATGATCTAGAAAACAAATCTGGGCAGTATCAATGCTACTAACAAATTCACTACAAAGTGTAAGTAAGAGCCTAATCGGAGCAAACAATAAAACATTTCCCATATAAAAAATTGGTATAGAAAAGCTAGTTATTGTTTTTTCGGCCTATGAGCCTTTGTGAGATCAAGAAACTGTATTGAATTTATTTCATATACTCGTATGCATATATAAATGTATACCAAAATACTTACTTGTATCTCGTCAATGATAGCTCTATCTGCCCCCAACATACCTTTATTCCAACGCCGTTATTTGATACCCATATATTAATTATATATATAAATTATGTATATACATATATTCGCACATACAAATTAAGCCAAACTAAACTAAAAATAAACATATTTGGTTTGCACAAAAATGTTTTACCCATTCGAGGCGATTAACCAACCTTCTGTGTGTGAATGTGTGTGTGTGTGTTTTAGTAAATAATTTCAGTCAATATTTCTTCTTGTAAGCCAACTTAATAAATTAAAGGACGTGCCCGCATGAATAAAATTTATAACTACGTACATATGTATGTTAAAAAGATATATATATGTATATATATATATATATATATATATACTTACACAATATGTATCTCTGCCCAATTTCCACCAAATCCACAAACAACAAATATTTATTTAACGTCGTCATCAACGACGTTGGCAAATTAATGAAGCAACATGCCGCAAAATCATAGTCCACGAATAAGAGGAGGACTAAAATACATATATATATATATACATATGTTTGTATTATGTGTATATAGCCATATTACGGCTCGTTGCACGTGGCTACACCTCAACGCACAAGCAATGTGCCAAGCAAGGGAAAAAAATTGAACTCTTTATGTGTATGAAATTGGCAGTCGAAGCTTTGTGCGCGGCATCCATACCCCCACCTTTGGTTTGTGTAGTCTTACTCCTCCCTCTTCTCTTCTAGTGGCCACTTTGCCTTTGTTTTACCTTTTGTTTTTCACTTTGCTTTGTATCCTTTAAGTTTGCCGTTGTCTGCCTGTGCTGCCGCCTGACTTTATGTATATTCTGTATGTTTGTACGTGTGTGTATGTGTATGCGCGCATATACTTTGAATTGTTGTTCGCAGCTGCCACCGTCACTACACCAAACCCCTCCACAACCACCAATATGCCAGCGCTAGTTAGCCCTCAGACCGTTGTTAGGTTCTGGAATGATCTAATTTCCTTCTTCCGGCTTCCAATTTACCGGAAATATCTTCGTGGCCATAGTTCGGTGTTTTACTCAATTTTTGCTTTCCGCCATTTGCCGCCGCGTCATTGTGGCAATTACTAACGAGTGGTGGACCACTTGATTAACCGCCATCTTAAATGAATGAAAGTGCTATTTGAAGCGATTGTATATATGTTAATGTATTGCATATACGTATGTGTGTATGTACACGTAGTAGTTTCTTGCAAACGGTGGTTTCCTTAAACCTAAATAGGTATGTTATACACACTATCGATTTCAAATCCAATTTTCGTCCTTCGTCATTTTGGTCTCCTGCTAGACATCGCTTATTTGGAAATTAGTTCGTTAATAAGTTTCCCAAATTTCTTTCGGCAATCGGTAACAAGAAGGATAATTGGTCCCACTCACATTTGATTCAATAAATAATTGAGTAGTTTACAAACTTTTGTACATACTTTGTACTATAGAAAGTCAATAACAGCCGCAAACACCTGATTTCTTTGGAATTTTTGGATAAGCAGTAAACTTTTTAAGTAAATATATTAATTTCAAAGTACATTCGAGCTTAATACCAGATTAGTTAATATTTAATGAACCAATAAAACGGAGATTAGTACTTGAATTTAGGATGAAAAGCGCTTGGAGGCACGGTCATAAAAGACACTGTTTCTTCATTATACTCAAAAGTGAGTAAGGTAGAAAAAAATACGGACGTAACTATGAATCCTATTATAAACTTCTTCAATGATTCTGAAAAAGAGTGTAACTTAGAGCTTCTGCAACAACTTCAAAGAGAAATTTCCGTCCTTTCTGTATGTCGTTGTATTAAGCAGTAGCCTTTTTGGACTCCTAGTACAGTTAAGATATTCTCCTTTATAAGAGTGGGCATTTCATGTTACTTCTCCAAATCTCGTTTCATATTTGAAAACTGACATTACTAACAATAATATTCAGCAAAAACAAAATTAAAATAAAATCGTCTTTCGTATGAACAGTTATTTTGATTTGAAAATTAGAAAAATTTCCGAAAAAATCCTTTGATATATCTTTACTAAAGGGTAATCTATTACGGCGTTGCCTTTTTTTTTAATGAAAAAAAAAACTCAGAAAATTCAAGTCTAAAGGGTAATGTTTATTATCATTCGAAGATTATCTATTTCAAATGTTGGCCGCGACTACGTCTCAGATAGTCCATCCGTTGAGTCCAGTTTTCGATCGGTAACTGGCGAATGACACGTGTAAGTTTTTGCTCCAAGACCTGAATCTAAGCGGGATTATCCGCATAGATTTTAGACATTGCATATTTCCACTGGATGGCGTGATAACGGTTGTCATTGACGGTTACGTTCTCACCGGCATCATTTTTGAAAAAATATGAACCGATGCTTCCACCGACCCACAAACCTTTGTTTTTTTCTGGATGAAATGGCAGCTCTTGAATCTCCGCAGGTTGCTCTTTGTCCCAAATGCGGCAATTTAGCTTGTCTACATACCCATTGAATCAGAAATAGGTCTCATCGCTGAACAGAATTTGGCTGGAAAACGTCGGATCTTCTTGAATCTCTTCAAGAGCCCATATATCGAAGCGATGTCGATTGGGAAGGTCGATCGGCTTCAACCCTTGCACTAGCTGTATTTTGTACGCTTTCAATTTAAGATATCGACTTAAAGTGCGCCAAGTCGTTCCATACGTCAATCCGAGTTGCTGCGAATGGCGTCTAATGAACCCTCCACGGTCTGTACACTCTCAGCTACAACCTCTATATTTTCTTCACTGCATGCTGGACGTGGTCTATGCGGTCGAATATTATCTAGTAATGAATGCTGGTCTCAAGATGGACGGTTGTGTTGCGAATAGTGCGCTCAGTAGGCCGATTATGTTGATAATAAGTTGAGCGTGAAGTGCGCGAAACACCTTCTTTACAGAATGTGAATTTTCGTAATAACGGTGAATGATTTTTAAACGTTGTTCATTCGTAAGTCTTTCCATAATGAAATGCCAAACAATACTGAACAAAAATAACATGACAGCTTGACACGAATCACGCGAGATCTGTCAAAAGGAGGCTATTGAAAAAAGTATCTCTAATATAAAAAAAAAATGAAAACAACCTGTGTGGTTTGCAGCGAGATTGGTGTAATTGAATACCGAACCCAGGAGCGGTTTGGTCGATTTCGTACTGAAAATTTCAATACCAAATATACAGCTCATTTTGGTCGAGCAGTCGCTCAAAAATCCGATAAAATTCTTTAGCTGGTAAGTAAGATTACCAAGCAAGCTCTCAGGTTTGTAAAATTGAAAAAACTACAACAACAGTCTGAGCGGTAGAAGTCATAGCTATTATAGAAATCACCATGTTTCCCCATCAGACTTCTTTCCAGACATTTTGGTTCGAATTACATCCGAAATTGAGATATCAAGCCACGACCCAATGGTCAAACCATTAGGCTACGTGTGCTATTGTTTTTATTTTATTTTTCACTTTTCTTTTTTTTTACACCATCAAGCGCTCAGATTTTATGTAACAATAAACTAGTCACAATGGAGTTGTTGGCCAAAAGCCATAAATGACTTTAAAGTCTGAATTGACGGCGGAAGTGAATTGTTCAATATAGGCTGCTTCAATCAAGCACAACGGTTAATTCCAAGCTCTGCTGTCAACAGCTAACCAGCTCTTCAAAAAAAAATTGCCCAGAATTCACCAATAGGAAAGGCGCTATGTTTCACCATGACATTGCCAAGACACTTATGTCTTTGATGATAGGGCAATATCTGGCGGAGCACGATTGTAAAGTGATATATAGTTCAGACCTTGCACTACCTGACAATTTATTTCGGTCTCATCAAAGAGGGCACTCCATAATCCCGCCATTCAAAATCCATTCAATATTGACTTTTGAAGCTTGAAGAAAGTCTGGTTTGCTAAAGACCAATGACTTCAAATAACTCCACAAGAAGTAGTATAACCGTGTTAAATCATAACTTATTGAAGGCCATTCAATGTCAAAATTTCTTGAAATAATCGAATCCCCAAACCTTTCTCGCAATAATTCGGTTGTTGTAAGTGCTGTGTGACACGTAACCCCGTCTTGTTGGAACCAGATGTTGTTAAGCTCAACTTCTTCCAATTGTGGCCATAAAAAGTTGGTTATCATCGATCTAAAGCGCTCTTTATTGAGAGTAACGGTGTTACCAGCTTCATTTCGAAAGAAGTACGAACCGGTGATTCCACCAGACCAAAAACCACACCAAACAGTCAATTTAGATGAATGTAATGGTTGTTCATGAATAATTTTTTGGATTTTCTTCGCACCAGAATTAGCAGTTTTGTTTATTTATCGCACCACTCAGATGAAAGTGAGCCTCGTTATTGTTTTCAAGTTGTTCTAAAGCAAAATTAGTAAATTCACGACGTTTATGGTGGTCCATGGATAAAACTGTAAACATTACTGAATACAATGAAAAAAAAAATTAGAGGTCATGACATATTAAAAATGGCCAAAACGACACTTAGAAATCATAACAACCCTATTGGAAAACCCTTTACATCAATATGTAGGCCATATTTATATAATACATATATATGATTGTCAATTTATAACTGTTGAAGCGATTTCTGGCCGAGCTCCTCATTTGTGGTATGCGGCTTGATGTTTTAAAAAAAAGGATCTTATTCTGAGCCGCCTCTGAACCGAACATCTTGTAGGGATTATAAAAAAAGGTTTTTATTAACCACAACTTCTCCACAACTCTTCTTTGGAAATATGAGTACACTTCCTGATTTTACAAATAATTCTGAAAGACAGTTATGACATCATCTCTTAATGATCGTTTCAAAAATTCTAATCTTTGCCAATGAAAAAAATGTGGTAAACCATTCTTGGTTAGTTAGTTAACACATTCACAATAAAAATCTACCTATAATTTATGTATAATTTTTGAGTTGAAAACAATCGAGATATAAAGTTTTGACAAAATAAAATAATAATTTAAAACAATTTCGCTTTTTTTAATTTTTTATCTTGGCCTGAATATTTGTCGGAATTTTTTTTGTCTGGATTGCGTCGCATGTGGATTGTGTTGGGTCTGGATTGCGTTACATCTCGATAATATCATGTCAGAATATGGTTGTATCTGGAATATGTACGATCTGGATTGATATATTACCCAAACATGACGGATTATGTGTTTCGGGATTTGTTATTTCTAAATTTTTTGTGTCGGGATTTGATTACATACACCGCTGCAAATCTCTCTTAATTGCAAAAAATTTTCTTACCAAAGAACCGCTGAAAAACATTTCGCCAAGTTGTTCTAAACCACACAAGTTATGACTGATGTAATTGCAAAGAATAAAGATAATAATGGTCGATATGGACTTGAATTTATTTTCAATTAAGCAAAATTTTATTCAAAAATATACATAAAAATCTCTGAGACAGTAATAATTATCAAATATTATAAAATTTTTTTTAATATTTTTGATTTTTGTTGCAACAAAAATTCGCAGTAAAAAAAAATTTTAAGACAAAAAATTTTAAGGCAAAACCTTTTTTTGTCAGTGAAAAGCCATTATTTTTTGTTTCCTCACTGTAATATTTCTTCTCCGGTATTTATTTTCTATAGCCAACCCTTATCTCCTCTATTTTCTCATTGTAAAAAATCAGTTTCACATACTTTTATTTTGCTTTGAGTACATATTAACTTTTAGTGAAATACAATATATTACCATAACCTGAAATAAAAAATGAATATAACTAAGAATTACTAATACAATTTTATACTTTTCGTCTAATTACATGCAACGCTTCGTATGCGCTTGTAGGTCTCTTAGGAAAAACCGCCAGCTCAGGTGAGAACTGAAAAGTGTTGCATGTGTATATGTACTTTTACTGTTTTTTTTTTAATTTTTTGTGTATTTTTTGAAACTTTCGTGCTAATTTACATTTTATTTAAACGTAAATAATAAGTCCTTGCCTGTATGTATAGCATAGTTTTGACTGTCTTATTCTCGTGACTGTTGCACTGCGAAATTAAACTTTTATCCATTACATATGTATATATGTTTGTATGTACATTGTAAGCGTTTTGATTAACATTCGTTTTTTGCTTTTTTTTTTTACCTTTTTTCAACATTTTTTATGAACCCAATTTTTTTTAAATTTTTTTTTTTTTTTTTTTGAAGAAAAAAAGTTATCCTTGCTTGCCATGAAGAAAATCCGTATGTTTAATGTCAGTGGCAAAACAATTGTGCACTTAAATTATATTAACTCATTTGCGAGGAAAATCCAGTGAGAGGGAGCGTAAGGCAGAGAGAGATGAAAAAGAGCGTAGAAAATGCAACGGAAGGCAGAAGAAGATTAAAGGAAGCAGCAAACGACTTTGTTTCTGCACAAAATCACACGAATAAGGTAGTAAAATTCCTGCCAAGTCATAAAATTAAACGAACCACAACAAAAGCGATAATACAGACAAAAAAAAAAAATGTGCAAAATAAAATGAAATGAATAGTGGGGGGAACAGGAAATATGTTGTTGAACGAAATAGTTGCCACCAGTGTTGCCAAATGCGAGTGGGAGTTAAAAATGTGTAGGTTTTGAGCGAAATAATGATGTTTTAAGAGTACACATTTAGGGTTTAAGCATAATTGTAAGGTTTTTAAAGCATACATTTTCACTTGAAATTTTTTTTAAAGATAAGTGTATAGATATATGCTTTAATGAATTTTGAAATTATTTGGAACTTTCACCTTGTGTCACAAAATTTATTTATTTTTATTTCAAATTTCAAATCAGCATCCATAATATTTTGAATTTAGTAGTTTCTTTAATCAAGTCCTACTATCAATTAGATACAAAAAGCCTTGCTAGCTGGCAACCCTCCACCATCCAGTTACATTTATAACCGCCAGCAATATGCGCGTCATGCTGAACAATGAATATGTGAAAAGATCAAATCGCAAAATTCATATGAAAGCATTGGTTATGGGGTAGCAGTTCGTTATGGGTGGAAAAAAATTAAACTGCTAAAAAGTCGTCCAAAGTCGTATAAGAAAAGAGCAGTAGAAAAAAGAAGTTAAATGAAAAAAAAAATGAAAGTCAGAAGGCAAAATTACAAGTTGCACTTTTGTCGAATTAACAGTACGGAACTCATTGATGCCACTAGTAAAGCTAGTTGGTTGCCCGGGTTGCAGCCACTTAAGAGTTTATATAGAAAAAAAAGCAATTGCCGTCCATAAGCGGTGACTGGAACTTTTCATGTGGGTAGCAGAGGGTGAAAAATATATATGTATATAAAATGAATTGTTACCAAAATATTTATTTGTAGCTCCATTGTTAATGACAGCTCATATTTATATGCAATTTTGTATGCATAAATTCAATATTTGCATAATTTTTTGAAATGTAATAGGTGTTAAACTGGCACTTTTTTCAAATATTTTTTATTTTTTTTTGTTAAAAGCGGAAACGATTGAATAATCAAACAAAATAATTTCTTAATTTTTTTTCCTACAAAAAATACAACTAGACTCATTGTAGATTTAAGGAGAGTAATTTTCATGGAAGGAGGTCCTTTGTCATGCGATAGCTATATTTCGATTACTTAGATTCTCTTTTCAATACAAAATAATTAACCAAACTGAACTTTGTTAAATGAAGCGCACAGAATTCGTAAAATCAAACATGAGAATCTAATGTAATTAGTACCCTTCGTGTCTTGAAAAAAATTCTATCACACAACGCGACATTTATTTGAAAGCTTTCATCCATACGGACGACATGACCTAGCCAGCGTAGTCGATGCCTTCTTATTCGCCGTATAACTCGTACAGATTATCGTTCCATCGTCTGCAATAAATCTTCCTCAAAATCTTTCTATTTAAAGCATCTAGTGACGCCTCATTGGATGTCGACATTGTCCACCATATAGAAGGCTGGGAATAATGAGCGACTTGTAGAGTATGGTTTGATTCGTCGAGAGAGGAAGCTGATGCATACACTTGGTCAGCTCATTGCCCCCATATTTGAATAGCTCAACCGGTAAGCCATCAGCTCCAGCGCCTTGTTATTTTCTAAACGGACAATCACCATTCGTATTTCTTCATAGTCTGGGATTGCTATGTCCATCCCATTGTCTTCAATTTGGGATTCGGGTTCACCGAGTCCGGGTGACGCACTTTCGCTGGCATTCAGCAGGTTTGTGAAGTGTTCCCCTCAATATGCCCTGGAAAGCGGTGACCAGTTACTTCCTTGCTTCTAATATCCATGTCGAACCGCTTCTCAACGGCTTCATACTCAAGCGTTGTGCCCTCTTTCTTTCTACCAACCCATAAAAAATCTTCAATCCCATAAATATAATTCAGAAAATTTCCTAATTTTAACGTTACGTCTGTTAGTAGTACTATCGTACCCTCTACATAAATAAGAAGCAGATAAAACAGGTGGCAGAGCTACTGTAGACATAAAAGCCTTACATTCATGCAATATAAAGTAGGAGGTGGTTTCACTTTCGAAAGAAAGATTTAAAGAGAAAAGGAAAGTTCATATTTATTGGTAGGCTTGGATAAACTGAAGGATCGTCGGACAGCAATATGCAAAGGTCTAAAGCGGCTGCTTTAATTTGCCAAGAAAATATCCATATTCTTCACAGCAAGTAGCGAATCTGGTCGCGTTGTGGACATATATGTGAGATTCTCTCAGGATAGAACAGCGTAACATAACCTAATTTAAAAATAAAAATCCGTACTAAGGCCAAGCGGAAATTGAGATTAACGTAGTTACTAAATTTTTATAAGAATTATAAAGGGTCCGTCGAAAAACTTGGGAAAACCCCACTGAATCATTAGTATTTAGGCTCGCTCGGACATCAGGAAATAACCAGATAGACTACACTGAATTATTTATGAAATTAATAGTTTCAAATCCTTCAGAGGTTGGCTTGAAAGAGTTTTTAGCAAAATGGAAGGAGAACCTTGGTGGAGATTCCGATGAGCCATTTTCCCATATATGCATATATGTAATTGGCGCTTTACAACCGCTAAAGCTTTTTTCCGCCGATCACTTGTCGTCAGGCGGCCGAAATCAATATCTTCATATAAAACCTGAACAAATCATGGCTTGAAAGCATTTGTGAGTAAAATGTCAGTCGAAAATCAAGCCAGTGAGTCTTTATTTTTATTAAAATGATTTACTAATCTACCCAGCAAAGCCGTAGAGACACATTCATACTATAATTGTATTCTTCCTTTTTCAAAAACTGATTATATCAGGAAATGTTTGCCAAAGATTTGAAATGAGCCTGCATATATATCATTTTCTTCAACGCAATCACTTTCTTCAATGAAATCACAGCAGCTGTTGAGCAACTATTTATCTGCTCCGCACAAAAAGCCAGTTTTACCACGTTGTTTCACATTAAATTTCTTGGTAAGAGTAGTACGAACTGCCGCTGATGTTCGGCTGCTGCACTCATCATTCTTCTCCAGACGCGGAGCTAGCAGGTTTCTTCTTAAAAATTTGTTCAGAGAATCATCGAGATCGGATGCCCATGTCATACTCATATAAAATTTGTTAATTTCCTGCAGCAAGAAGGCAAATAATGAGCGTTTCAAGTATTTCAAGTATACACACTCAAATATACAATTTTCTGTCTGTGAAAATCACATAAATTGCCGCTAAATCCAAAAAGGAATTTTTTTTTCGATAGTGAAAGTTTTTCTCGCATGACACTTTAATGTCGCAGTTCTAGAATTCTCAACTATTCCTTTAAAACCGCAGACATTCGAATATTCTTCGCTGATACTTTACGCTGTTGGTCACATCTACACCTTCGAACTCAACAGCTATCAAATTGTATAACTTGCACGACCAACAAAAGCGTTGGAGAGCGAAAAAAAAGTTTCTCGTGCTCCGTTTTTTTTTAAGTGCAGTACCTCTAAAGGTCAAAAACAAACAAAAATAGTTTTTGTTCGAAAACTACTACGGTTTGTAGTATATGTGTATTGTTATGTCTTGTTATATAAGTTTGGTGTCTGAGAATAATTTCCAAATGCCAGCTGCGACCACAACTTTTCTGTCAGACAAGATAACAGATCTTAATATAGCATAAAATATATTTGTGCGTGGCAGGTAGCATACTGTCATCGACCAGAGGGACCTTAAGTATTTTTTGGACACATCAAATATTTGTATGTATATTTATATAGCAATTTGCCGAAATTTTTAAAGCAGAAGTTATGGTTTTTTATCGTCTAGAAGAGATTAAAGACGAAGTTCTTCTTCTTCTTCTTCAAAATGAAAAGCGCAATTATGTGCGGAGCTTTTTTATACTCCATGAAATGAAAGTAATCTCAAATATGCAACACATAAACATCTATGTACTACTTTTATATACTTATTGCGCTTTTTACAGTTACTTAAAATTTAATTAGGCACGGCAATTTGTGCTACGCAAAAAATAAATAAATAAAGAAGAAACCCAAGAAAAGGACAAACGAAAAATCAAAAATAAGTCAAAAATAAAAAAGAATCAAATGAAGTGCCTTTTACTTGGAATATATATAAATATGTATATGTATGTATTGTTTGGAAATTTTCTACTCGTCTATACGCACAACTTTTTACCACAAAAGTATGAGCGGACGCGTAACTTGGTAAACTTGTAACATTCTTAAGGTTTATCTTTATGAGCGCATAAGACTGATGGCAGAGGAGAAGGTGCAAAAAACAAACGTTATGCGCACATTTTCACAATATGTACCGTTAAAGCATAAATCCTCCTTTAAAACGATAGAGAAGAAATAGAAAAAGTATGAGGCCGACCAGCGCTTGGCTAAAGGGTGTTGTTCGCTCGTTATGTGTACTAAAAGCCTTTGCCGTTGGTCTCAATGAACTTGAGCTTACACATGACTGACCATCATGATGCATACCCCTGCAGCGGCATATTGGTAAACATTTAATGTTTCTTTCAAATTTTGTTCCCCAAATATATTTTGTTTCAGGCGGTATATTAAGATTGTGCATCTAACGGTATTTATGTAGGTTAATAAGAGTTATTGGAGTTATGTGAGAAGTTGCCTGAGCATCTGCGGGAGAAGTTGTTTGAAAATGTGTCTTATGACATATTCCAAGACCTTTTCAAAATAAATTCAGTTATCAGATACGGATAACTCGAATTTTCAGAGCCTTAATCGGACATATGTTTGTTCCATACCGATGAACTGTGTGTAGTTTTGCTTAGGCTTCTAACTATAGATATGTATGTATGTAACCGCAACATCTTTACGCAGGCTCTACCCATCGACCTTCCCCTTTAAATTTTTTGTTGCCTATGATACAACCTGAGCTGTTTAGTGTTATGATAATAGATTGTTCAATCGCCCTAAGCATTCATGGAATTGTAAGGATTAAATTTCATGAGAGAATACTTGCTTGAATACTGATGTAAAAAAAAATAAACAAAATAATAATAAAAAATAGCTTATAATGGCAGTTTTTTT
This sequence comes from Neoceratitis asiatica, assembly GCA_030068015.2. Classification (NCBI taxonomy): domain Eukaryota; kingdom Metazoa; phylum Arthropoda; class Insecta; order Diptera; family Tephritidae; genus Neoceratitis; species Neoceratitis asiatica. Next base: position 35,763,205 of record CM061524.1, read on the forward strand.
CTAAAATTATCCTCTTCACACCGATAAGTTGTGGATCTTACTCTATGAAAACTGATCTGACACATTCCAAGTCATAAAGAGAGCTCCTGATGACCAATTATTCTACCACCAAGATCTTTTTGCACTTTTTAATCTTCATTTTGCGTCACAATCACATCGAACGTTATCGAAAAGCTATACGAAAAAAAACCGCCCTGAACACTTATTTTGCAAAACTTGTTCTCTGTTAATGCCGACCTCCAGAAAAAATATATTGCCTGGTGTGCATCATATTTTATTATGGCTTACCTCTCGCTTCAATGGTATACTCGATATAATATTTCCAAGAAATTACTAAACCTCCATACCTCTAGGAATTCAGAGAACTTGTAAGAAAATATATCTATATAAGTACATATATATAATATATAGAATACGATGTTAGTTACTATGCTTAGAGCTCAAAGGCGCCTGGAGCAATATCGATGATTCGCATCAATTCGGTCTCCGAAAGAGAAGTCTGGGAAGTAAATAAAAGACCAACCTATTCGAAAAAATCGCATTTTGGCCCCAATTTTTTTTTTCAAATTTGCTACGTAGGTAACTTAAGGCCTATTTTAATACGGATTCTACTTTTTCTCAAAGGAGATGGTTCCGGAACCAACCTATTTGAAAATATTGCATTTTTGGTGCAGTTTTCTTATATTTGGTATAAATTGGTTTGTCTAAATTAATATAGGAAATACTTTTTTCGGAGAAGTGGAACTGAGACTGATCCATTTCAAAATATCAAATTTAGAGTCCAATTTACCTAAAATTCGAAACTAAGTGGCTTTTATTCGACTAAAATCGTATTTACTATTCGATTTACTTGAGATTATTTTCTTTCTATTAACATATAAAATATCGGTCAATTGAAAAGTCCCCGGTCTACCATAGTAAAATACATTGTTTTGGCAAAATTCATATTTTCTTATTCAAAATATTTCCCTTAAAAGGTGATACATTGATTATAGCGACCCTATAACTTTTCGATACCATTTTTGTAGTACGATTTGTTCTTTGCTTCAAAATAGGCCTCAGTTTCGGCAATCATCTCTTCATTCGAGGAAAATTTCTTCGCAGCGAGCACGCTTTTGAGGTCTGAGAACAGGGAGTACTCGCTGGGGGACAGATCTGGAAAATACTGGATGCGAAAGCAATTAGAAGCCTAATTCATACATTTTCGCCATTGATTTCACTGACAGCACTTTTTTTTCTTAAAATTCGACCGTTTTTTGCCGATTTCATCTTTCGAATGGTCCAATAATACTATGAAATAGTCGATGTTATTGGTTCTTCCTTTTTCAAGGTAGTTAATAAAAATTATTCCATTCGCAATTAAAAATACAGACGCCGTAATCTTTTGAGCCGACAGCTGCGTTTTTCCACGCTTTGGAACCGGTTAATCGTGTGGAGTCCACTCGTATGACTGTCGATTGGAATACGGAACGATATGACGGAGCCATGTTTCATCCGTTGTCACATATCGACGCAAAAACTCGGGTTTATGACGCTTAAACATCTCCAAATACTGCTCCGAATCATCAAGTCCTCGTTGTTTTTGGTCAAAAGTGAGCGCTACAATCACTTTGCACAGAGCTTTCTCATACCTAAGTATTCGTGAATGATACGATATACACATTTAGTTGTTATCTTTAGAGTACCTGCTATTTCATTCAATTTCAATATACGGTCATCCAAATTTTGGTCATTTTGTGGATTTTTTTTATGTTTTCGTCGGTAACAACCTTTTTTGGGCGTCCCCTGCATTCACCGTCTTCGGTGATAATTTCACTACCTCTGAACTTAGCATATCAATCCTTGTTGGCTGATTTTCCTGGTACAGTATACGGTAAGTCGTCATGAAGCTAAGTTTTAGCTTCAACTGTATTTTTTCTTTCAAAAAGCAATATTTTATAAACAGGCGAAATTCCTTTTTATCCATTTTTTGACAATAACAAAAGTTGCGTCACTCAAAATGGTATAAGTCACAAACTAATTATTCGACAGCTGTCAAATTTATATAAGAGTCATTTTAAGGTTAGGGCAAAGTAAAAATCTGTATGGATTTAATTCTGTTAAAACCATCTATGTGTCAGGTCGGGGACTTTCCAAGTTACCTGTTATTTTTACCCACTAGATGCCGCATGAGTCGAGTTATACAGAAATTTTTTTAGAAGTGAATAAGGTTGTCATTATAAGTAAAAAAGTAAGAAAAATAGCTCCGCTAGATAGTGCATGAGTCTCAAGAACCCTAAGTAACATTGAAAGAGTCACACAGCGGATTTTTGCATATAACTTTGGTTTTAATTCACTTCTAATTTAGCGGTGAAGGTTATGCTTATATGTAAATATGTTTAATTTCATTATGCTTAAATATATGTTGAAACAGAATAATGAAGTTTTTCGTGATATTCACATTCGTAACCTTGAAAAAAATTACAGAAGTTTTTCTTTCGTTTCATGCTCTTTTGAAAGAAGAAAAGCGTGGCAAAAAAAAAAAGATACACTTTTTACTGGGTTCTGAGCTATATGATATTTCGACCAGAAGCCCATAAAGTAACAAAGTAGATGTAGACTAAGTCTCGCAAAAATAAAAATAAAAATAAAAAAAATTATTGATATTCCCCACGAAGGGAGCGACCGCAATTAAAAAATTTACTTTCTCTAATTTTTGATGTTGGTCGAACGTGAAATCCAATTGGCCTTTCCTTCTTAAACTTTAGCATTTTATCGAAAATATTTTTATAACTCTCTCTCAGCTCAGTTTTCTGAAAAATGCGCCTGATTTGATGCCAACGACCCGAGTTTAGCTCTTCTACAACGGTTTTATTTCTTCAACATTTCCCGTTTTCTTCTGCACTTTCGAATACACAAAACTACTGCTAGTCTACGAATAGGCGTTGGAAATTTTTTTCCACTGCACACTTCGCCGCCCACTTCTGCCTCCGCTTGTCTACAGCTCAAAAGGAGTTATCTTCAACATTTAACTGCTAAACTTTGCGAAAAAAACTACAGAAATTATGTACATTGTGCAAAACAATTGAAAAGCTTTAAGTTAATTTTAGACTTGGAAATATATGTGTGTATATGCATATGCAACGAAATCAATGAGAATATACAATATATGTATGTACAAATGTATGTATGTGCAGATTTCCAAAGAACAAACGCATCAACATCGACGAATTTAATTTACTCGAGTGGGTGAGTAAGCAGTTTGCTGTTGTTGTCGGAATGTTGCTGCTACTAAGCTTATGTGCACTCAAATGCAACTAATCCGAAAAGGGTGCACATACATATATGTACTTATATATATATATATATATATATTTATATATACGAGTATGTACTCACTACATATTTCTTTATACTTGCCGCCATCACTGCCGCCTCCACTCAACTGTATTGCTAAACATAAAAGTGTAGCTACTTTCTTGCTTTCTTTCCGAAATTTTGTTGTTGTTTTTTTTTTTTTTTTTATTTGCTTTTATACTTCACTGTGGTAGTAAAGCGGAGGTAGTAAACTTAAGAAAAAGTGCAACGTTTTCGGTGAATCGAAGCACTTAATTTAATGAAATATTAAAAATTCCTAAGCCTTTCGAACAGATACTCGAGTAAGAGTTAAGGAAAAAAAAGGAAGGAAAATAGTATTGAAATTGAAGAAGAAATTAGAAAAAGTAAGAAAAACTGCTCAGACCAGTTAGTAGTGGGTGCACTTACTTGTGGTAGAAAACAACAAAGTTTATAACTGTGAATTCACTCGCAGACACACTCCAATCCACTCCACACTGCAACACCAGCCGACAACTGCAACTGACAGTCAAGTGTCTGTAGATTATGCTTCTTCGCAGCTTTTATTTCCTTTCGCAGCTGCTTTGATCATATGTTTGCGTGTCCGTTTGCTTATGGCGGTTTTCTACTTCAATAAACCACCAAAAAACTTTCTTCAACACAAGCACAAATATTGTACACAAACTAACCGAGAGAAAAGTACAAAAAAAAAAAAAATTGAAAAAAAAATTCCAAAAAATTTGCTTTGAAAATCAACCAAAGCCAAATCATATATGCAGCATCTGACCAACAAATTTTCAAATTGCATTCGATTTGAGGATTATATAGCATAAACATATGTGTATAAGTTTGTATATGTATGTATGGTATGCTTGTGCATATCAGTGTGTTTGTGTGTTGTAATATTGATTATAAGCAAGTCCATAACAAAGTCAGGTTCATAAATGTTGGCCGAGTTTACTACATATGTTAACAAGCACAAATACTATCCACGTAGAGTTTTTAACATGTGGAGAGAATGTTGCTTATGCAGCTAAAGTTGTAAACATAAATAGCTTACATATGCATGAGTATGCATGAGTATGCACGAGTATGTGTGGCAGAGTGTTAAGGCAAATACTTATCTAAGCAAATAAATTCTTTTATTTATGCATTTACATACTATGTGGCATAAGCGGTGCATTGAATATACGAGTATTGTGTGACTAGAGGTTTCCCACTCAAGTATTTACTCGCAGTGGCAGAGGAATTCAAGTCGTAAACGGTTATTTGCGCTAGAAAAATATGTGATGCTACACGTAGATTTCAATTCCCCAACTGTCATAAACAGATCATATTTTTCTGAGCACTACTAAACATATTTTGTAAGTGTCTGGGAAACTACTTAAAAAAATAAATAAATAATATTTTAATTTGCAATGAACGCGTGCAGAGATACACCAAAAATTAAAAAAAAATAATTAAAAAATTTAAATTAAGATTTAGAAATATTAATATAGAATAAAATTAAATTAAATAAATTATATTCATATTTTCAAACAAAACTAAAAATTGTTAAATATAAATTTATTAAAAATTAGCTAGCATCTATAAAAAGCTTATTGGAGCCAAAAGGTAGTAATATTTTATTACCTAAAAACCATTTTAACTCGAGGGACCGCGAAATAATCAAATATTCTTTTTAAAACCGTTTCAAATTTTAATGTCGCCGAAATAAAGATATTTTTTACGCGGTGTTGCAATTAACGTAATAAAGGGTAGTTTTTTTTAAGATGTGTTGTTTTCAAGGAGGCACTACTTTTTCGGAGATGGTCTGTTTGACAACTGTTTATTTATACTCAGTTTTATTAGCTATTTCTCCTGCACAGACCAACTTATATTCAGTTTATTGTTGCTGACACACAGTCCCAATTGCAGCAAAAAGTGGTTGAAAATTGGGCCCTGAAATTTAGTAGAGCCAGCTGCGGCGGTCTCTTGACCATATTTAAAACATAAAGGCAAGTCCTTATCTTTATAATAAAGTTAAATTCTTGACCATAAGATTTAATTGTATGAGTTTTATTTCCTTTTGAAAACCACATGTCTAACAAGCATCATTTACAGGCATTTCAAGGGAAAAGGGAGGTGAAAGGGATCGTGCCAAAACAATCTGTCTGTCCTTCCATGTACACGTAAATCGTACACGAAAATTCAAGAAAAGATTCAGATATTTTAATGAAACTTAATTCACATATTTCCTGGGTACGCCCGCTATTATGTGAATGGAGCGAAATCAGCGGATTACCTTATATTCGGTTTCACCCGAACTTAATATTTCCTACTTGTATTTATATTTGGATTATTTTTATTTGGAGTTCAATTTATAGTGTATTTTATACCCAAAAAATATGAAAGCTCTTTATTTATAATGAATGCAAAGAAATTCCAGCAAAGATGTATATTTTTTCGCCTTTTTAAATTTTTTTTTTGCGATATCTGTCCAGCACCTTCGTTTTGGAACTAGAATAGGTAGATGAATTGAGGTTAATTTCCGTACCACCTAGACGAACAACTTTTTGTCATTGCTATGCTTCCACCATTTATTCGAATTAATGACTGTCGCGGCATTATTTTCTTCCCTGCGTCTTAGGGGAGCAATTGGAGTCACCAAGTGAAGCCAGATCCATCTCTAACTGTTCAATCGAACGCAGTGGAGTTCTTCTTCCTTCTCTTTTTCCGCCAGCAGATATTGCGTGGGCACTTTCAAATGTAGTGGTTTGGCGACCATACATCGGCATGCCCTAGCATCTCCTTTAATTGCCATACCTTCCGCCAGATTGTTGCGTTATCGCGAAATTAAGCGATGACTTCTCACCAGCCGCTTAAAATTAGCTATCGAAAGGCTAACGGTTATCGATATCACCGTTCGAAAGACGTCATTCCAAGTGATATTATAGGCCTGTACGGGACCAAAATGGAAATATATCAACACATTTCAATATATTTTTCAGAAACATGTACATATTCTAACTGATATCCTTCACAAATCCAATATGAATAATATTGGGACATATGTGTAAGAGAAAATATATTTTAAAATAAGCAAAAAGACTTTCTTTCCTCCGCATGTCACGCAAACATTAAGACGATAAATTACCAAATATTAGTTGATTTAAAAAAAAAAAAAACACAAATAATTGTTTCACTTAAAAAAAATTCTCATCAATGTTAAAGTATATTCAAAGAGATCAGTTAGCTGACCAATTTAGGCTTTAAATTTCTCACTGAGATTGGTGTTCACACGAACTCAATTTAGTTTAAAAAAAGTTCCATTTGACAATTTATACTAGTTCTAGATACCCGGTTATCGAGCAGTGCGAACAGCTCATTGTTCGCTCAATACTCGCTCAACTGCTCAGCAGAGCAACAATTTTCAATTTTCTTTGTCAAAATTTCTTTGGTGTTTCAATGATTTTTACAGTTTGTATAAATAAATTGAAAATTATTAAAAGGAAGTACTGACGAAAATTTTAAAATTGTTGTCAAAAGTGCTCGTGCTCGTGTTGAAAAATTATCGAGCAATGGGCAATGAGCAGGTGTACGAGTGAGTGCACGTTGTTCAAAGGCTCAAACTGCTCGAAAATATTCGAGCAAAATCTTCAGTTCAATTTTTATAATAAACAAAAATTAATTTTTTTTTAATTTTGTGTGAACTAAATAATCAAATTAACTTTAAATAAAAATTCCTTGCACTTTTCAAATTCTTTTTTTTTACAGAAGAAGCATTATAATACTCCAAAGCCCACGAAACTGCTATATCTGCGCCCCCAGACAATTAAATATGGACAGCTTATTGTCATATTTTAGCCTTCTATCTGTCTATGAGAATTTTTGAAACACTGAAAGATACAATTTTCTTTAAATAAATAAACCATTAATACATATTATGGAATTAAAAGACATAGAAAATAATTTTTTTGTTGTTATTGAAAGCTAGTGTGCGAAAGGCCTATTTATTTATTTTTGTATAAATTGAATATTTTTCATTAAAACAAAGAAAAATGGTACAGTAATTAGCTGTTTCGGAGATCACCACACCTGCTCAGTAGACTTCTTTCGGCAGGGATCGAATCAACGTATTCTGACTTCACTGGCGAGTACTTTTTCTGTTAATATTGTTTTATTTAATCACCGAACGTACCCTTTGCTCATCCCATTAAACATAAGTTCAGGTTTGCCTGAGTGATTTTACAGCAATAATCTATCAATTATTTACTAGCAATAATTGTTTACTCTCTCGTTTAGCTAATCGAGTGGCTATGTGAACAGTGTTGACGTTATAAATGATAAAATAATTAAAAGAAAGAAGAAAATTATCAATATCTTGTGCTGCTTTCATTATCGAGTTATACAATTTTATGTTTGCTTTCGACAGAGTCCTTTTTTTTACTTTAGTTTGCAGATATTATACCAAATATGATTCTTAATTGTCATGTATAAAGTTGTCTACTTCGCTTTGTGAATTTCAAAGCTTCTGCATTAAAGTTTATATTTTTTTATTTATTTTTTAAATTTCAGCCAAGTTCTCTGAAAATTTCTCTATAAATACATACTAAGCTTGATAATTTGCAAAAAGTTTACAATAAACATCATATATTGACTTCTTTATATTGCAAACTAACCGGCTTATCGTCTTCTTTTTTTTTTTTTTTTTGGTACAATATTTTTATTTATTTATCGTATTAAACATAAGCTCATAAGATCTTATATATCTACGTTTATGTGCATATATATGTGTATATAATCAACTAACCAGCCTTATCTACCATATAATTTCCACTATTTTCTTTTACTCCCATTTCTAACGCCTTGACATATGCTACGTCCGAAGAGCTTAACGGCAAACGAAATGCACAAAATCGCATGCACAAATGCACATGAATACGAGTATAAATCGCATCATGTTGTTAATTTAAAAATTTTCCATTAATCGGCTTATTAGAGAAATGCATATTTCCATGAAAATCTTCCAAATTGAATTTAACATTTAATTCGAATAAGCTTAGAGTTAGTTTAGTTGTGGCATTAAATAAATTTCCAATTTACTACTTATTCCCGTACATACATACCAAGAAATAATTTGGTATAGAGAGATTAGGAAATATTGCATATGTTGAATCAATTAAGTATGTACTCATATTATTCTGATCATAAGCTTAGCTGATATAAAAAATTCAAATTAATTTAAGCCGTTGGCTTCTAAAGCTAGTTGACTTTATCTTTAATAATTTAATTATTTACAATATCGCGATATCACGACAATGGTATGTGCCACTTGCAGGTCACTAAAAACCTCTCTTCTGAGGAACCCTCACCCACTCTGGAACTACTTTTGCATTACTTCAGGGTTGCGTACCATATTTATTTTCTTAAGACTTAAATGTCATTACCTGCATCCAGGTCCCGTTTTGTTTTAACCAGAGTACGTTTCCTATATAGTTTTTCACGTGATTCCAGTTTTCTTCGGTTTGAAGCACGACAGTTATAATGTTGTCAGCATTAATCAGCATTAAAGGGGCCGACCAAAGTCTGCAGCCTATTTCGTTCTGTTTGCCAGTGTATGCATTTCAAAAACTTGTGTTCAGCATCATTCTCGATCGCATCGTTGTATATACAAGCCGGCGCTTCGGCTTTTCCTCATTTTATGCAGATATTTCTTAAAATATCCGTGCCCGGATAAGAACTGTGTAGCATAATAATTCACTTCTCCTTGTGTTCTGCTGGTCTACTCTTTTATATTTTTGATTAGCCTTGCCCACCATCTACCATGATGTCTCGGCTCCCAACGAGTTTACCTTTTTGTCAAGCTATCGTTCTTTACTTCCTCTTTTGTGGTGGTGGCAATTGCCTTTTGTCTCTTTAACGTTCACATTTTCTTCTTTTCAAATGCTAATAAGTCGATGGAGATGCTTTCGCTTATTACTAATACAGCTTTGACTGAAACTGTACGATATGCCAAAACTACTCTCAGTGCGATAAATTTTGCCAGGGTTTTACATCGGTTATTCTTCAGTGAGTCTGTCCAGAGCTCTGTTCCGTAGAGCAATATATTCAGTTTTGTTGTTATAGGTCCCTCTATTTCGGCCATCAGTCTGCTGAGTTGAAATGTTTTTTAGACGCCTTTTCTGCAATATGTTGTATTTGCGGCCAGTAAGTAAGCCTAGAGTCCAGTCTTACGCCCAAATAATTGACAACCTTTTGTGTCCTACGGATCTCCGTGGTTGTTCTCATTATTATTTCAATGGGAATATGCTTCCTTGTTAGTAATACTAGCGCAGTTTTTCAGTGGCAAGTTTAAGGCCTCTCGTCAAGCCACATTTCTGCTCTTATCATCACTTGGTAAAATTAATATAAAGTAAGTTATTTATGAAATAAAAAAATTATAAATAAAATAAATGGAATAAGTAGAAAATTATTTAATAATAAACACATAGCTGAACTAATAAATAGAAAATAAATTAATAAATTAATTATGAAAATAAGTACTTAATTATGTGAAAAAAATTTAAAAAATAATAAAGAGCAAATAAATTCAAAAAACCACTAACTTAATAAATAATTTAATAAATAAATTAAATAATTGTTAAAGCAAATTAATAAATATTTATAAAGGAGAAAGAAATTATATATATTAAATAATTAATGAAATAAAAAATTTAATAGATAAATGAAAAAATAAAATAAATAGGTAATTTTACAAATAAAATAAAGATTAACGCATAATTATACAAATACTGAATAAAAAAGCAGCTGAATAAAACAATTATAAAAATAAATAATATTAATAAATAAGTTAATATATAAATCACTAACTTAAAAATGATATTAATACGTAAACTAAATAAATAAATATACAAATAAATAAAAAATTATAATTACACAAATTATTACATACTTCTTAAATAAAAAAGTAAAAATCTATAAAAAATATACAAAAAATAATAAATTATTTAATAAATAAAACAAATGAATAAGTTAATCTAAATTTGTTAAAAAAAAAAAGAATACCAAAGCATCCTTGAACAATTGAGAACTTTTGTCGAGATTTTTTGCATTATGTCCGAATACCGCCACTTCTTCTAAAGGAGATCACAAAAGATTTCATTCAGCTCCAAATTATTTATACTGTTGAAAAAATATATTAAAATTAAATTTTATACAAAATTGCTCTGTTGATTATAGAAAGCATGTTTCCTGCACAAGTTTTGCTTGAAACAGTGCTTACTAAGCACTTAAAAAATAATAATAAAATAAAAAAGTCTCTAAGAGTGTTTCTACAGTGGAACTTGACTTGAATTTTAGTTCTCTGTTCACCACTAATATGATTATTTTTGAATTTCTGCCTGGTTCTGGTGCCGTTATTTTACATATATTTTTCAATACTTCTATGCCTTTTTTTATTGTCAATTTACTAGAAAAATTAGATATTGTTGTTGGAAACAAATCCATAAAAAATTAATTTAAATCAAGAACATGAACGTACTTTTTCTGACGAGCGTATCAAATTTATTGCAAATTGCAAAATTCGATTTCGCTGATTTTTAGTATTAATAACTGGTAAATTGAAAATTCCCCGGCCTGCCATAGTAAACAAATTTTTTTTTGTCAAAATTCATTTTTTTATTCATTACAGTTCTCTTTAAGGGTGATACACAGATTATAGCGATCTTTCCATTTTTTTATACTATTTTTGTAGCACGATTTGTTATTTGCTTCAAAATAGACCTCTTCATTGGATGCAAATTTCTTCTCAGCGTGCAATCTCTTGAGATCTGAGAACAGAAAATAGTCGTCGAGGGCTAGATCTGGAGATGGATCATGGGTTTTTGCCATCGTTTTGTGACACAGGTCCAATGTCAAATGTTCCAAGAATGCAGCGTAATATTCCCTGTTGATGGTCCTTCCTTTTTCAGGGTAATCAATGAAAATTATTTCAGGCGCATCCCAAAATACAGACGACATAACCTTGACAGCCGGCTGTTGAGTTTTTCCACGCTTTGGAGCGGTTTGCTCGGATGACTGTCGATTGGACTTCGGAGTGAAATGATGAAGCCATGTTTCATCTATTATCACATATCGATGCAAAAGCTCGGGTTTTTTACGCTTGAACATCTCCAAACACTGCTTCGAATCATCAACTTGTTGTTTTTGTTCAACTTTTTGGCCACTTTGCACAGAGCATTCTCATACCCAAATATTCGTGAATGATATGATGTACACATTTAGTTGGTCTCTAAAGATGCCTCCTTACGGTAATTCAAAATTATTTTGATGTTTTCGTCAGCAACAACCTCTTTAGGGCGTCCACTGCGCTCACCGTCTAGGGTGCTCATTTCCCCTCGTCTAAACTTAGCATCTCAATATTTGATGGTTGATTTTCCTGGGGTAGTGTACGTCATCAAGTCAAGCTTTTGCTTTAATTGTATATTTACTCTTCAAAAAGCAATATTTATCATTTGAAATATTTTTTATATTCATAAGTATTTAGTTCTTGCATTGGTGCTCTTTCAATCTAAATAATCGACTAAAAACGGGTTTTCCATAGCGATATTTTGAGTTTGTTGAATAGCCGAGCGATTATTGTAGAACAACATGAGCTGAATTTTTGGCGAAAAACTTACAAGGAAACGATGCAGTGATAGACAACAAATTATTGTGATGCAAAAGCCTTGAGTTATGTCTCTATAAATCCTTTCACTTATTGCAATGGCTTCAATCAAATTCGCATAACACTCAGAAAAAACTCCTTGCGGAAAATTTGACTATGCGGAAGAAATCCATAAAGCACAACACCTCGCTAGTCGAGTCACCTTAGAGAATGTACTTATGATTTTCACTTACGGATTTTCATAAAAAAATACATGCGATGGTTGAGACAAGGCCTACGGACGGTTAACCGCAATTAGAAACAAAAAGCTTTTATTAATAATTTTTTTAGACGTTGGCCACATCGGGATTTGATGAAACAATCTCCGCAAAATTTTTTAAAAGATATATTCAAAAAAAATTTATCCCTGGAAGTGGCTCCGATTTACTATTTATTTTTATCATTCAATAAATTATATCAATTTATATATATATTTTTTGAAATATGTACATATATATGTTCCATGACACGCTTTTCGCTTGCGCTTCCTCTCACTCTCTCTTTGTGCAATGACAACAAAGAAATGTGGGACGAAGTACTCAACTTTTCCAAAGCATAAGCGAAGATTTAATTTTCCGCCCTAATAAGTACTCAAATCAAACTCTTTGTGTCATGAGCCACCCTCGTACGCAAGCACGCATGTATGTATGTATGTGAGTATGTGTGCGAGTGTAGATGCATTTATTTCCACATGCGTGCGTTCATTGCCTGCAAACATTAGATTGAAAATACGCTTGTAAGAGTTTTAAATTTAATCTGTTAAGCTTTATGCATATATTAATGGCTGTGTATGCACATACATCCCTTTGTATTTATAAGTATGTAAATATGACTATATTATAGCTACAAGCATATATAAAATGTGTGTAGTTACATATATTCGTGATTTGTTAGTGCCTTTCTACGCAAGCAAAGAAAAAAAAAACTTCCGTTACAAACAAACAAAACTGAGTGTAAATGTTTTTGTTGCTAAAATAAAGCAACATTAAAAGCTAAAAAAAACTTTTTATGATGTTGTAAAGCGCCAAATTCTACTCCTAACTGATTTCAACATGCCCTGCAGTCTCCGCACACTTGCCTTTCTGCCTTATGTAGATCTTTATAAGTGTTACTTCATCCAGCCTTTTTAGATAAATCTCGGCAATGCTCAGCGTGAGTTGCTGTTTGTAGTTTGTTTTGTTGTATATACATAAGTATTCTGCAGCATACTTTAATGTTAACAAGTTGAAAAGTAAAATATTTGTAGGTTTTCACTTTCTTAATTTTTGCATCTTTTTGTTTTGTGTTTGTGTTTTTCTTTTTTCTTTCTTTTTGGGAAGAATGTGCTTTTTCGTGTATGTTAAATTTTTGGTGAAATTTTATGTAAAAAAAAATTAAATAATAATAATGTTAATAAAAAAAAATATAAAAAAAATCCTAAGCGACTATTTAACGGGTGATCCCATTCGAGGATTCCTACTTTTTTAAAGAAAAAATCACAGAAAATTTAAATTTAAGGGGGAATTTTTATAATCGTTCGAAAGAACGTTCTTTGGCATTTATTTCTTCAATATTATCTCTTTCAAATGTTGACCGCGGCTACGTCTCAGATGGCTCATCCGTTGAGTCCAGTTTTCGAGTACTCGTTCAAGTATTTTGACTGGTAACTGGCGAATGACACGCGAGATGTTTCGCTCCAAGGCCTGAATCGAAGCGTGATTGTCCGCATAGACTTTGGACTTTACATATACCCACCGGAAAAAGTCTAATGGTGTGGTATCAAGGGCTCTTGGTGGCCAATCGACCGGCCAAAAACGTGAAATTATCTGCTCACCGAAGTATTCTCTAAATAAATCCATTGACTGATGCGATGTGTGGGAAGTAGTGCCGTCTTGTTGAAACCAAATGTCGCGGAGATCACGAACTTCAATTTCAGGCATCAAAATAGTCGGTTAACATGTAGTTGTTGTTGGTGTAACCGCAGAAATTTCCCCATATGAGGCTCCGGGGAATATTGCCAGATAAAAATCCGGGTCATTCCGGTATAAAGACCCGACTGTCGCGAGAACTATTGGAATTTAGTCGCCTTTTACGACATGCATACCTTACCTCTGGTAAATTCTTGTACCCCTAACCCGCATTGAGATCGGTTATCATGTCACCATTGACGGTAACGTTACCGGCCCACAAACCACACAAAGCCGTTGTTTTTTCTTGATGAAATGTCACTCTTGAATCTCTTCAGGTTGCTCTTCGTCCTAAATGCGGCAATTTTGCTTGCTTACATACCAATTGAGCCATAAATGGGCCTCATTGCTGAACCAAAATATGGCTCGAAAACGCCGGGTCTTCTTGGAATATTTCAGGAGCCCATAGAGCGAAGCGATATCGATTGGGAAGGTGGAGCTGCTTCAGTTCTTGCACAAGCTGTATTTTGTACACTTTCAATTTAAGATCCCGACATAAGATGCGTCAAGTCATTCCATAAGTCAGTCCGAGTTGCTGCGAACGGCGCCGAATCGACTCTCCACGGTCTTCGTGTACACTCTCAACTACGGCCGCTATATTTTCTTCACTGGGTGCTGGACGTGATCTATTCGGTCAAATATTATCAAATAATGAATGCTGAATTTCAAAATGGGTGATTGTGTTGCGAATAGTATGCTCAGTAGTCCGATTATGTTGACCATAAGTTGAGCAAAGCGCGCGAAACACATTCTTTACAAAAAGTGAATTTTCGTATTAAAGTTGAATGATTTGTAAATGTTCTTCCGCTACTTGGATCACCCTTTACAATTTATTTTAGTCGGTTTTACCAGTATTTTTTTTTTCTTTTTAAAGAATTCTAACTGTTTGCCGTTGGCTGCCGTAGAGTCAACTCACATATGTACACTGTGCAGTGAATGAGTGAGTGTGAGTGAAATCATAAGCGATGAAGCTTTGCAACAGTTGAAATTGCAACACATTAGAAAGGTGGCAATTTATGTGTAGTATGTGTTTGTCTGCATATTATACCCTGTTCTTCCCACCGCTCTTTCGGGGAGCTATTATTATTGAAATGTTTCTTTTTTGCCAAGAAACGGAGTTGACTGCGGCTTAAGAAAGATTTATTCAAATGAGTTGAAGTTAAATTTGAAAAGTTTTCTACAGGAACAGACAGAGGTGCATGCATATAAATGGAGCGAAAATGCATATGCTCTAATTTCGCTTTAGTTGAGTAGATATTTTGCACAGATGTGAGCAGTTACTTCTCTTTTATATATTAATAAAATAAAACACAGTAAAAGTGAGTAAATTAATTAAAAAAGGAAATTACGAGAATTACTAAATTAAAAAAATTGGGCACTGTGACGAACTTAAGACTGACTTGAGTATGCGCGAATAAATATCTGAAATATGAAAATTGTTTTATCTATGAAGTTTGACTCGCTTGGGTTGCAGTGAGTTTACTGTCGAACAAAGCAGTGTTTGATGAGAGCAGGTACTTAGACCACATGGTTCACTTCCTTCTTTTCTTATTTCAACTCCTTTTCCTGATATCAAAAATCTATTCTTTTCTTGCGGATATTTTCCAAAATTTGGCGCATGTTGAATATCAATTGTAGATTTTCTAGATCTAACCCTACATTGATAAATTCCAGTCGGCTGGTAGACGGTGGCCTTTAGTCTAATGAAGTTTAAGCTAGCTACTACCTTATATGCTATTTAGAGAAGACTGATACCAAGAAATTTTTTGAAAAGTGGAACAAAATGTCTCACTTAAAAAAAACTGTACAAGTCGTAACCGTTGGTGCTCCCTTCATATGGATTGGATTGGGGAGGGCATACTAAAGCTCCTATTATCCGGCTTGCATTTGCCATTTCATATTCTGTAAAGAATTTGATGCATGTACCTTGTCAATTCCCTAGTCACCATGCTCAGAGCAATTGAAGCATGAGCTTCAATTCTTAATCTGAATGAGGGCTTGAATATGCCATCTCCTGATATTTAATTTTCACTGCAATTTATCAGGACTTAAGCTCAGAATGTTCTGAACATCAGTCGTCAGATAGTATTTTTTGTTTCTATATAAGCATGCTCCAGTCTTGAAACCTTCTATAAGTCATCGCAATTTTTCATTAAATTTTCGTGCAGCACTACCACCAGCTCAGCTCTTTATACTCATATATTTCATCATCTTTCTTTTTCCCTCTACAAATGCGTCTCGATCCAAATTCAACTTTCGTTTTTCCCATACTGTTCGCAACGCTTCAAAGTAAGCAATCTTTTTCTCTCCGGTGGATTTCTCATCGTACCAGCTCATCTCTTGAACACGCATTTTTGGTGGCGATGAGTGGGGTAACTTGAAAGTTCGTCCAAGATTTCACTAAAACCGGGTTTTTGACGAGTATCCTCAGAGAACGGTATTGAAGTCAAGCAGAAAACTGCTTTTGCGCCTACTGTGACAGCAGTCTTTCAACTTCGAAATTTCCTCGCATTTGCTGACGTCTCTACATCGAGCTAGTGCATATTTGGGCAGATATAATATGAGGAATTTAGTAGTTTTTGGACATTGAAGAGTACACTAATTTGAGACAATTAAGACCACGTGGTCTGTATATCAAAATGATTTGAAAAAAATATCAAATGATTTTATGGATTCTTCTATGTCGGAATCTGGTACTACATACACCATATTTCGTACGATCAGTTTCGACCCATTTGAAAATATTTCGTGCAGGAGGCTAAATTTCCCATGTTGTAGTGATGAGAGCAGCACTCAAAGGTGCATTTCATACGCTCATAGAATATATCTCTGATCACATTGTCCTTCTATTTCGCCATGGTTGGGTGCAAATCAGTAAAATATTGAGAATCCTGACTTTGATTCGAATTGTCCATCAAAGTAAATGATTATACCATATGACTGAGTGCAAATCCTAAACAAAATTTGTTCTCTTTTAAGGGGCTACCGTGGTAAATGTCGCAATCATCTCTTCCTTTTCATCCTTGCCGCACTCGTCGCATCTCCTGGATTACAGTGATGTTATCTTCACACCCCATCGTTGCGCGAGAGAATACTAATTTAGGCAAAAGACCGCTCGAAGCCTAGCTTTTGGTGAACACAAAATATAATCTTGTGGCTCCACTACAGCTCCCTTCTTTTTGGCCGATTCAAAAATCCCACTTTAACCCATCTCTAACAAGGACTGCTGGACGACTAGGACGCAAGAGTAAAAACCGTGTTCTCTGTATCTGGAATCAATAAATTTTGAAAATCAGGGTGACTCGTTCACATGAAAGAAAATATAAAAATGAAAGTCCAATGTACTCATAGGATAAGAGCAGGTACTCAATATCACTCGTAAGAAAAGGTTTTACGGTTGAGCTTATATTGTTTATTTTCTGTGAATTTTTTTATTTTCTACCATTATGAACAGATTTTCACTGAAATTATCATATGTCGCTTGGTTATGTCGATAACTTTATATGTGTATGTATGTATTTTAGTGATGTTCCTATGTAAATATGTTGCCTTAACTTTTAAATTTTAAATTAAATATTTTAACAATTTGAAAAATTTATGAAAAAATCGAATTTATACCAACAACAAATAAAATAATAAAACAAATGTCTCTTCCACTCTCCACCACACAGGGTCTGATCCGAATCCATTAGCATCCGCGTACATGTCAACGGCCGCTGGTTTGCCACAATTCAGCAGCACCACTTTATCGACTTCGCCACTGGCCAGTGTGGCATTGAGCAGTGCGGCAGCAGCAGCGGCTGGCAAACAAATTGAAGGTAAGTTCATTAGTGAAATAAGCGAGAGCAGAGAAAGAGAGAGAGAGAGGGGGAGAGCGTGCTTTGTGCCTACGTTGAAACGTTGACGGATGCTGGTACAATCTAATGAAAAAATATACAAATTTATTACATTAACGAGGGGAGTTAGAAGCCTATGTGAAATTGAAAGAATAGAAAAAGTGTAGGGACCGGACAGTATGCTAGGATACCAAGTATTTGTAAAAGCAACATTTGGAAAGCAATGGAGAGTCAATCGGCATTCAGACAAATTTAAAAAAAAAAAACCTGTACAGTAGAATGGCCGTCTGGGAAAAAATATCAAAAAATAAAATTTTAAAATATCAAATATATTTTATTGTGAGTTTGACATGATTAAGGCCCAAAACGTTCAAATGCGTGGATGTGACTATGCACTTTTTGTGGAGCTAAAGAGGCGGCCGCAATAGCCGATTGCGTATTACAACTCAGAAGGCAAGGTTCGAGCAACATCAAAAATTATAGCAAATTAAATTCTTCTAATTGCAGCCACTTCTTGGCAGGGAATGGCAAGCTCTCCGAGTGTATTTCTGACATAAAATGAAAGTTCCTCATAAACATCCCTCAACCGGTAGGAGGTTGCTTCAATAAACTGTAGGTCTCTCCATTTGTTGGTAAAAACGTCAAGGCTCGGCCGAAATCACTTCAGCGATTACGAAGCGCTAAATACATATATTTTGGAGTTTTTTGTGACTTAATATGAAAAAACAGGACCCTCTCTTTGAACTTTTGAACCAAGGATGTAGTTCTTCTTCTTCATAAATAATTTAAAGTATTGTGATCAGAGCAGAGTTAGTGACCTCAACGGTCGTCTCTTCTTTTTATTTATTTTTTTGCTGGTTTTGACCATTCGGAGAAAGTCCTTACCAAACCAGACTGACATCCAAAATTATAAAAAATAAATATTTTTCTGACTACGGTTGCTTCTCAGAAAGGAATTTCAACCCCTCGGTAAAATGAAATAAAAATCCCCTCATAAAAATCCATTAGCCGTTCGGAGACTGCTTAGGAGAAACTTAAGTTTTTTGGAAAAAGTAAAGCCGTTCTTTCAAAAATAGCGATACTAAATCATTAAGAAAATTGAAAATCCACTTGATCTTCACCAACAGATCTGTCCCTTTGCCGTCCACTACCAGAGGGCGCTGTGTTGTAAACTTTCAAAGCTGGATACTAATATTTTATAGTTTTCATTGTCATGATATATCTTATGGTAATATCATCTGCCGTATTCGAGGCCGTGCTCCACCAGAGAGGGTCATAAAACTTTTATAGCAACTTTCTTACGAATGCTCTTAGTGCTCACGCATCGGATGTTGTCGAGGGAGGAGTACGCTTTCCGAAAAAGTATCAGATGTAGCGCCATTCTGTATTGAATTTCAAGGCTGGCATTGCAACATGTATTACTGCTGTTTCCAAGTTAGAAATTTTCCATTAGCTTTGAGGTTATGTGCTAGCAGTGAGTAACCTGAGAGCCAAGACACAAGAGCACTAGCTATGTTTTTTTATTACTGGAGATATTTCGTTTTGTCTTCTCTCGCTACCGCGCACTTTCGTTCGTTATGCTTCTTTGGATAGTACATTGTGGTTTAAGCTGTGCTTCTCGTTTTCTCTTTCCTAATTTGAGCATAAGTTCAGTCAGAACTGGTATCTATAATAAAGGAGAGCCCTTAACACCTATAGGAGTTCAAGTTTCGAGATCGCTACTGGGAAAAATTGATTGCTACTACATATTTTTAGACTGTCATGCTCACAAGTTAAACAAATTTGGAGCTGCCATAACTCCGTGCTTGGAAACAAAATTTTGAACAATTAAAGAGAAATATCATAAAAAATATACTTTGGTCTTCTTTTGTGGTCTAAAGCTAGCTCTGAAAAAGAATTTAATTGTACCGAGGCTTAAGAAAAAAGCTCCAATCTCCACTCTGCTTGAAAACCCGCTCTGCGGGCATGCTATTCTCGCGAAACAGTTCAAAAAAGCAAAATTGAAGTGGCTAGACATGGATTGGAAACGTTGTTTCATCCACTCTACGAGCCGGATCTGGATTCATAAAGTTTGTGTTTTTTTCATTAAACACAAAAAAATTATAATAATAAAGGAAGGAGCGAAGGAAGGGATTGTGGTACAACTTAAGATGAAAAAAATGTTTTTTTTTTGGGAATTTTGAAAAATTAGTCAATCGCTTCAATAAAGACATTAAAATTTTACAGTAAAAATTAATTATTTTTCTATTTCACATAAAAATATTCCCTTTAACGTACTTTTTGGACTCACCTTGTGAATATTTAGCGCTTGGACCCGTCAAAGGTGTGTGTGTGTGCACTTATGACGAATTTACTTTCTTTTTTTTTTAGAGATTTTACAGATTTTGTGCATTTATGAATTGGTTGTGGCGTTGTAGCATACAATGTAATTGATGCATATTGCCCAACACAGCCGTACATACATATGTACATACTCGTATGTACATAATAATTGTAGTAAATGTTAAAAATGCATATCTGCCGCTGCAGTCCCTGCACATCCGTTATTAGTATGGCATTTTGATTAATCTACCAAATGGCATAATTCGCACCATATGAACGAGTTGAATGCATATTTGCTAAAGACTACAACACCGTTATACTGTTTATTTGCGTTCGTGTTCATTTGCCGCTTGCAGTTGGTAGATGGGTAGAGGGTAGTTGGTAGTTGGTAGTTGGTAGTAGTAACGGTAGTTGGCGCCATTGGCTATTGTTTGATGTGGTTTTAGCGTTTTGCAGAATATGCCAGTTAATGCTGTTGCCAGTTGCTGCTGTTGTTGTACAACATACAGCTGCCATGTAATTAAACAATTTCATGTTCATGTTCATGTTTCGCTTATGCAGAGACATGACACATTTGAGACGCCCAACGGGGGACGGTCAGCTAAACTAACTGAGTAACTGTAAATACATGAAACGCCAACCATTTGGTCATTAATCAAATGTCCTAACGTAACTAACTGTAAATACATACATACATATGTAACAGCGAACTCATATTCATGTAATGTATGTTCGGGGGAGAAAAAGAATGAGTTTCACTCTCCACTTATTAAATTATGAGCTTAACAATGGAATTCAATTAATTTGTTCTGGTTTTTGAACTTCACGCCTCATATAATAGAACTTTATTAAATTTGGAGTCAAAATGGTGTGGGGCTGTTCATTTGAGTTTTTAAGTATGTAAGAGATAGATAATCGTCTTCCATTTCCCATTATTCTTTCAAGCATGTTTTTCTTCACGACTACGGTTGATTAGATTATCCACAACATTGTATCCTCTCAGAGAGTATTTTCCTTTTCGATTCTCATCAATTGGCATATCCTAAAGGTAAAAATTTTAAGGATTCATATTGCCTGCCAGTGAGTTCTTATCATGAAGAACCTTTTAATTGCCGGTGAGTTCTTAGTTCTGAAGAACCTGTCAAATTATGGGCCAAGGAATATGCTTCTATGAGAATGCCGCAAAGACTTGTAATCTCTTGCTCTCCCATAAGGGTCTACTAAGTTTGGGAAAGTTGAAAGTCCTAGGCATACAGTTGGAAGTTAACCAGCTGGGCACCTTCCCAAAAGGAGCCGTGCATTTCAAGCGCATGCCCTTAAATTTTTTTAACATTTCCACGAAAGTTTTCTGTCTGTGGCCACAGAAACCGAGTGGTTAGCAAAGTCCGCAATATTGAGGAATGCCGAATCCTTGTCAGATCAAAATCCATTTTTATAGAAAGCCTTAAAAAAATCTCTTTTACGGTCGTCCCTCGACGGGTGTGTGTATTTCTCTTCTTTTCTTAAAAACTATCAGCTACTCGGAGGTAGTTTAATAAAAATTGGCACTCTCCACATCAATCAGCAAGCACACACAAATAGAGGAGATGCTCAGCTAAGGTCTTATCTAGCATATAGTGTAAAAGATTTTCACCGTGTGCCAAGGCTTGAAGAAGACCCGAGAGAAAAGAATCGATACATACCACCTTTACACCGATTTCAAAGCTGCCTTCGAAAGCATGATAAGGAACTGCCTCTACGCCGCTATTTCTGAATTTGATATCTCTACAAAACTCAACTGACCCTGGATAATACCAGAAGCGCAGTCAGAAACGAGGTTTCAGACAGGTTGACTCTTTATCGTATGATTTCTTCAATTTGATGCTGGAGAAAATAAAAAGAGATGCAGAGCTAAATAAACCAGATACAATCTTCTACAAGAGTGTCCAATTGTTGGCGTATACCGATGATATTGAAATTATTAGCCATAACAACCGCACCGTAAGTTCTGCTTTCTCCCGGTTAGATAATAAAGCGAAACGAATGGCTCTGGTAGTGAATGAGGACAAGGCGAAATATCCCCTGTCATCAAGTCATCGCATTCTCGACTCGTTGACTGTCATAGCTTCGAAGTCCTGGATAATTTTGTCTATCTGGAACCAGCATTACCAAAACCAACAATATCAGCTTTGAAATCTAACGCAGACTCACTCTTGCCAACAGGTGCTACTTTGGACTGAGTAGGTGATTTGAAAGTAAAGTCTTCGCTCGATGAATCAAAACCAAACATTACAATAAGCTCAACATTCCCGTCATGACATATGGTGCAGAAGCTTGGACGATGTCAACATCCGATGAGTCGATTTTAGAGATTTTCGAGAGAAAAGTTTTGCGAAAGATTTATGGTGCCAAACAGCGAAGAGAAGGAACGACTGGCGCGCTGTTGTTAATACGGCTATAATCGCGTTACTGGTGCCTAAGCCAAAGAAGAAGAAGAGGAGAGTAAATTACGTTTTAAAATCGATATATGTTTTTCAATTAAATGTCTGAACATTCCGGTTGAGGATGGAATGCCACTGCCTTCATATGGTTGCGGCGGCTCGCCTTTCAGTAGCCTATTCTGTGGGCTCAGTATTTCTATTTATTTTCGATTGTGTGGTCTTCTAGAGCTGCAACAGCGAGTTATGCATCTTCTGCCACAAAAAAAAACTCCAGCTGAATATAATATAATTCAAATGGCCTCCACGACTTCATTTGCAGCAACGAATTCGATGAACCCAATTTTTGTGCACTTTTTCCACTAAATCAAGTCGTATGTCATGAATAGCGCGTTGAAAGCTTGTAGAGAGCCTGGTTTATTACTAAAGACCAATGACTTCAAATAACCCCACAACAAGTAGTCTAATGGTGTTAAATCACAACTTCCTGGAGGCCATTCAATGTCACAATTTCTTGAAATAATCGAATCTCCAAACCTTTCTCGCAATAATTCGGTTGGTGCACGTGCTGTGTGACAAGTAGCCCCGTCTTGTTGGAACCAGATGTTGTTAAGATCAACTTCTTCCAATTGTGGCCAAAAAAAAGCTAGTTATCATCGATCTATACCACTCTCCATTGATCACACTTTCACACACAATCTTACCCCAACCAAGTGCTTATTAACCCTGATGTTAAAAAGGCTAGAGAAATACTTTCCTTACAAACACTATATTCCCCTAGGATCTTGAGACCTTCAGCAAATCACCGCTGAAAGTCTTCTGAGAGCTCTTGCTCTCAGCCAGTGTGTTCATAATGTGTTTTTGATGAGCTTTTTCAGAGAGAACGCGATTGTTCTTATGACGAAAATTGTATTTTATATTTTTCACTACGCAAACCCAAATGTGTATACGGACTGTAATAAAATAGTGATCTGAGTCATTGATAGGCTCTCAGAGAGTGCGCACATCTTAAGCACTGGAGACATGCCTTTCCTTAGTCACAATTTGGTTGAGACATCCAATTTATAAACATCCGAATAGCTTCTGACATAGCTTTTAGAGGTTAAACCTAGTATTACAGTCCGTCTCTACGGATTTAATTATTTTTAGGCTATTTGAAATGATTTGTAGATGGAGAGTAAATTTTCTCAACTATTGAGCCGATGATATTCTCCTTGTTGAAATTATCAAACACGATTTTAACAGTCTAATTCTTGCTCTGATGAAGCCACTTGGCGATAAAACTCTTCGTTCATCACAGAGTCTGCAAGAAAAGTGTTCTATTTTATATAGCAGCTGTAGTATATGTAGTGTTTAGTATATGATGGTGTTCTTCTACTATTATGCCGCTCATCGGAACTCTTATTTGGCGGTGATGTCAGCCTTAACTTACAGAAGATATCAAGCAGCTGAGTATAGACGTCAATATAATTTGAAATTTATGCCCTGAAACCTTTCCGCCTTACATATTGTTTCTCATCCAAAGTGGAGCTGTCTATACCACGCCGTTTGACGACCTTTTACAAAAATCATTAAGGATTTCACCTCAGCTAGCTGGCTACCAAATGATTGCTTATTGGCTATGCAGCGAATGCTTGGTCTAAACAAAATCGTAAATCATGAGCTACTTCAACTCTTTCCGGATATACTGAACTGAAGGACAAAAGCTTTCTTCACACAACATCATTGTTGCTGTAAAAGAAAAAAAAAATCTGTTTGCTCCTGCGCTGGGATGCAATTACATATAATTGAACATAATACCATGTAGCTTGCATCTGCAATATTTTACCCTCTCAATTGGATCACAGTTCCAAAGCCTCCTCAATCTGAGAATATGAATTTAGATAACTTTTAAGCGCATTTACAGAGACTTACGCGCATTTATCCTCTCTAGGTATGCCTTTGTGCTTATGTGACCTTAATGACCTCAAATAAATCCATTAGAGGTATCAACCTGCTCTCTTCCCACTCCAAAACCTCTAATAATGCAATCAACACATTGCAGCTGCACTGGTCAAACCCTTTTGGCCTTTAGCCTTTTCATCAAAGTGCATACATACCTGTATGTGTATATACATATATACGTGCACGTGTGGCTTATGCATTCGCGCCTTGATGCACTAATGTAATTTCTGTTGTGTTTAAATTAATTAAAGCGAAATTCATACTCCAACTGAATGCCTAAGTGCCAAAGCGTTTATGCGTACGCCCACACGCACAAACAGCGTAATTGTAAGTATGTATGTATATGAATATATGCATTTCTATACGATATATATATATATTTGTATAAAGCCTTGTGAAATTTCCATCATCAAAGTGTTTTGTATGAGTAAATGCATTAATGCAACACCAACAAGGCTCACCTTTCCTGCGAGCATGCGTGCGTGTATGCGTTTGCGTGTGCGTGCATGTGTCGCAACATGAGACCTCTTAACGCAGCTGGCTTTAAGGCTGAAGGGATGACTCAATTTGTCATACTCGTAGCACACAGGAACTCATGTATGTATGTATATGGAGGCATGCATAGAATACACGTTGCCACCGCTGTGATGCCAGCAAGGATATCGCTATAGCATAACGGTATATATTCCACAAAGCACCAAAAAGCTCCTCCTTTAACTATAAACGAATTTGTATACGTGCCAGCCGCCTACAATAGCACAAAACTTGGCTTTCGCGGCAGGACACTCGTCAAAGAGTTGTCTCATGTTGCCTCTATGCATTTACATATGTATATATGCATGGATTTACATATTTATTTACATATGTATGTTTGAAAATTATAATAGCTCGCAAGTAAGTGGCAGTGGTGGTAAAGTAAGTTAAACTTTTCCAAAATTGGTGGGGAGAATTTGAAAGAATTTAACACTTAAACCAAACTATGGAATAACCTTGAGGTAAAAATGGCAGTGGGTTATGTGAAAAAGTCCGCACTTTTAAATAGAAAATGTTGTTAAAGGGTACCCGGGGGCACTGATAATAAATTGAGAAGTTATTTTATTATACCTGCAAAAAAGGGGCAGACTCGCATCAAGTTTTCAAAGGCGTTCTTACCTTAGCGAGGGTTACATCATACGAGTATATTTTGGGAGTAGAGAATAAAAACAAATATCAATCATCGAAAATCGCCTTATTGTTTTTCAAAATCCATTCAGATCTATACATTTTCAAAAGCTTTAGAGCCAATTGTCGAAGCACTTTCGCCACTCTGATTGAGGTAGCCCCAAAACATGCCTTCTGAACGCAGCAACTGCCTCTTCAGGTGGTAAAAAAACGTTGATCTCTCAGTTTATTTTTGACGTGAGGAAATAAAAAGAAGTCCATCGTTGCCAAATAAGCACTATAACTTGGATGACATATCAAATCGAAGTTTTGAGCGCTCAAACATGCAGTTGTGAGAGCTCGAATTGTCTAGATGAAGAGGGTTCCATCTTCGGTGTTGGTTTTTCCTGATTTCTTGAAAGGCAACTGGGGTTGTGTACAGTTCAGAGTTTACTATTCTGCTTGTTGTAGTAGTAAAGTTACGACATGTCCAGTTTTTCCCAAAAATAAAAAAATAAAAAATACAAATTAATAAATATCTCATGATAGGTCACACGACGATCTTGCAATATCAGTTTGCGCATGGCAACAATAGTTTGCGGAATAACAACTGTTTTTGG
Organism: Neoceratitis asiatica; assembly: GCA_030068015.2. Taxonomy (NCBI): domain Eukaryota; kingdom Metazoa; phylum Arthropoda; class Insecta; order Diptera; family Tephritidae; genus Neoceratitis; species Neoceratitis asiatica. Next base: position 35,789,431 of record CM061524.1, read on the forward strand.
ACGACCTTCAGGAAATTCGGCTTAGAGTCGAGATGAATACTTAAATTAACAACACAAACTGTACGATAAGGTTGTCAGTTGCTAGCTAAAAACACAGCAGAAAATTCATATTTAATGGGGAGTATAGTACAGTCTACACTTGTATTCGAAAGAACATTCTTCGCCATTTAGCTCTTGAAGATTATCTCTTTTAAAAGTCGGCCGCAGCCACGTCTCAGATGGTCCATCCATTGAGTCCAATTTTCGATGACTCGTTCGAGCATTTCTTCAGGTAACTGACATAGACTTTAGACTTTAAATATCCTCACAGGAAAAAGTCTAACGTGTGATATGACACGATCTTGGTGGCCAACCGATCGGTCCAATACGTGAAATTATCTACTCAACGAAGTGTTCTCTAAATAAATCCATTGATTGATACGATGTGTGGGAAGTGGCGCCGTCTTGTTGAAACCAACTGTCGCGGAGATCACGAGCTTCAATTTCAGGCATCAAATAGTCGGTTATCATGGCTCGACAACGGTCGCCATATTTGAAAATATGGACCGATGATTCCATCGGTCCTCAAACCACACCAAACCGTTGCTTTTTCTGAATGAAATGGCAGCTCTTGAATCTCTTCAGGTTGCTCTTCGTCCAAAATGCGGAAATTTTGCTCGCTGGTACACCCATCGAGCCAGAAATGGGCCTCATCGCTAAACAAAATTTGGCTCGAAAACGTCGGATCTTCTTGGAACTTTTCAAAAGACCATAGAGCGAAGCGATGTCGATTGGGAAGGTGGAGCTGATTCAGTTCTTGCACAAGCTGTATTTTGTACACTTTCAATTTAAGATCTCGACGTAAAATGCACTAAGTCGTTCCACACATCAGTCCGAGTTGCTGCGAATGGCGCCGAATCGACTCTTCGCGGTCTTCGTATACACTCTCAGCTAAAGCCGTTATACTTTCTCCAGTGCGTTCTGAACGTGGTCTCTCCGGCCGAATATTATCCAATACAGAACACTGTGTCTCAAAATGGGCGATGGTGTTGCTAATATTATTAGCCCGATTATACTTGTATTGACAATAAGTTGAACGAAGCGTGCGAAACACATTCTTTACAGAACGTGAATTTTCGTAATAAAATTTAATGATTTGGAAACATTGTTCAGGCGTAGGCCTTTCCATGATGAAATGCCAAACAATAGTGAATAAAAATAACATGACAGCTTGGCACGACTCACGCGTGATCTGTCACAAAAGGCTATTGAAAAACGTACCTTACTTGGGTCACCCGTTATTTTTAAATAATTCTAATATTATTGATAGGAAGAAATTTTTCACTAGAATAACATACGAGTTTATATTTTAAATTTAATATCATTCACATGTGCATAACTGCAACATAGTATATACATATAAATACTCGCATGTATGTATTAATCCATACATATGGGCGGTATTGATAGCTTAAGATAGCGAAATAGTGATATTGTATACCTTGAGAGAAAATATTATTGCTTTTGTTGTTGTTTTGATTAAATGATGCTATTTCAAAGTACTTTGAAGTTATTATGCCGAAGTTCGCTGATATCCAGGCAACTGTCCATATTATTAATATAGGCAAAGTGCACGTAACCAAACTATTTTGGATTATTTTGCACTAAAATATACAAACTCACTAATCTTGGCATTGTATTTGTTAATATGTACTTAATTACTATATGTACGTAGATATTATGTACATGCATAATATTATATTAAAACAAAATATACACATATATATTTTCATGTTGTTTTAACGGGTAAACAATTTCACTCTGATACTGGATTTAATTGAAAATTATACATATATTAATTCAAATTAAGATAATTAATATAATATTAATATTAGAGCTATGAGCCAAAGAGAAGAGTAGTCTATGTTTGAGGGGATTTTACCTTGAGCTAATTCCATAGTGGTGAATGGCTTCTGTCATCATATGCTAAGCTCTCTGGCTTCATACTAAACTGTGTTTCCGGCGGTAATGAAATCTTATAAGCTAACTGTGACATGATAAAGTGGCCACAAAGGGATGAGAGATAGGCTGGAATAAACAGGGCATAGCATATTTACTTAAAATACTTTGAGGACATTTTGGAATATAATGCATACAGCTTAATTTAAAAAATTAAGGAAATAATAATATGAAATATAATAAAAAATTAAAAAAAATACAACAAAATGAAATCAATTGAATTAAAAAATAATAAATAAAAAATTAAATTAAATAAAGGAACATAAAGCTAAACAAAATAAATTAAAATAATATAATAAAACAAAAAAAATATAATATAATTAATAGGTAATATAAAAAAATAAAAAATAAAATAAAATAATAAATTCAATAAAATTAAAAATTAAATAATGTAAAGAAAAGAAAATAAAAACAAGAGAAGCTGTCGTGTGGCATGCCGAAGTCTTTATACCTTTCGCGAACAAATCAACCCTATTGCAAATTAAAAAATCTGTTTTCGATAGCTTTCAGTGTCAATATAAACATAAATTTACATCTGTGGAATACCAAATTTCACGCTCCTAGATGTCTTCTTAGCAGATTTTTTTTTACCAAAAACCACATATCTGAAGAAATTGGTTGTATGAGGACTATAGCATATAATATTCCGATTTCGATGATATTCGCTATCAATATGTAATTCATAATATATGTGGATAATACCAAATTTCAAGCTCCTTGATGTTATTTTGACTGAGTTTTGATCAAAACCCCATATCCGAAGAAACCGGTGTATGGGAGCTGTATGTTATTTCAATGATTTTCTCAACCTATTTGCAATTAATTATTTATGTGTAGCACCAACTTTATCCAAATCCCCGGTCTTGGATATTTTTTTTTCGAACTTATAATCAAATATTTCAAATATGAAAAATCGGTTGTATAGTGGACGAGTAGAGTATATATACTATATCTGGACGGTTCCAACAAATGATTGTTCAAACATATAGGTGCATCTGTTTGACAAGTTTGGTTGGAACATCTCAAAATTGAGAGACTAGTTTGCCTACAAACAGACGGTGGACAGGCTGACAGACGGACAGATGGACATGACTATTTCAACTCAGCCCGTGATTCTGATACCATCGGTATAAATCTCGGTAGGTCTATATCCACTCCTTCTGGTACTTACAGTGGCGAGCATAAGTTGATGAATGTTTGTCACTTCTGAACTTATTTGTTCATAACATCCGTTGTACTTATTCAAACAAAACCATTTCTTCTTAAATTTTGAATCCATATATTATACTAACATATTATGCAAGGAAAACTCAAAAAAAAAAAAAAAAATTAAATGCAAAAAATTCTAAGGCAAAAAACTAAACATATCTCCATTTATCCAATTTTGCACCTTATGCTTTTTTTGAAAAAGTTGGCTTTGATTTTACTGTTTTATGAAAATCTTGCGAATTTCGTTTACAGCTCAACACTTTGTTCAAATATAATCGAGCGTTTAAGTGTGTTTAGTTCAACGATTAATAAAACAGTGTAAATATGCGAAAAATATCGCAAGATTTAGAAAATAGCATCGTGGCGTTAACTAGAAATGGACAGTAGTCTCGGTAAATAGAAAAAAAATTAAAAATTTGTCACAGTACTGTTTTATGCGCTCAAAAAAGATGGAATGTGAAGCCTGATTCAAACGTTAACGGTCGTCGAAGGCTACTTACAGATGGAGATGCTCGCGTTATGGAGCGGTTAATGCGGCGTAGACTCCATAACACCAAAATTGGCTGCGGAGCAAATAAATAAGGATGTTAGTCAGTGGACTGCGCGGAAAGTCCTTCGACGGATTGGTTTGGTATCAGCAATCAAGCAAAAAAAACCAGCTTTTTCTGACAAAAATGTGGAAGCACGGTTAAAATTTTGTAAAAAATATAAAAATTGGAGCGTTGACAACTGGAAACGAGTGATATGGTCAGATGAAACCAAGATTAATAGGTTCCAATCAGATGGAAAGCAATACTACTGGCACCGGCCACAAGAAAAGTTACAAAAGCATCAAGTGAAACAAACTGTGAAGCATAATGGAGGTAATCTAATGGTTTGGGGATGTTTCACCTGGTGGTAGTCGGCCCACTTGTGAAAATAGAAGACATTATGAAGAAGGAAGGCTACCTTAACATTTTGCAAACATATTTGCCAGATTTTGTCGATCTAAGTGCGTATCCCGAAGACGAGGTGTGTTTTCAACAAGACGGTGATCCTAAACACAGTGCTAAAATCGTAAAAAATTTGTTGAATGATCAACGTTTCCAAGTGTTAAAGTGGCCTGCACAAAGCCCAGATCTCAACCCTATAGAGAATCTACGGACCCTTTTAAAAAAAAGGTTAGCAGTGTATGAAAGAGCCCCTAAAAATATGGACGAGCTTTGGGCAAGGATTCAGACAGAATGGACCGAAATACCTAATGGAAGAATTGAAAAATTGATAGAAAGTATCCAAAAACGAGTCCAAAGTGTAATAGAAAATAAAGGGCTGTAGACTAAATACTGAACTGATGTAACTAATTGAATTTTCATTCACGTGCAAAATTGGATGAATGGAGATATGTTTAGAATTAATTAATAATTAATTAGAATTTTTTGCATTTAATTTTTTTTTTTTTTGACTTTTCCTTGCATAATATGTTAGTAAAATATATGGATTAAGAATTTAAAAAGAAATGGTTTTATTTGAATTAGTACAATGGATGTTATGAACAAATAAGTGCAGAAGTGACAAACATTCATCCACTTATGCTCGCCACTGTACATACTTTGAACCAAAGTTAATATACCCATGAAAAGTATAAAAAAAATTATATTGAAATAAATTAAGAGAAAGAAATCTTAAGTAAAATAAAATTATTAAAAAAAAAAATAAATAATATAAAATAAAAAAATTTAATATTAAATTAATTAAAATAATAATAATAAATGAAGAAAAATAATATTAAGCAAAAAATTAATTATATAACATAAAAAATAAAAATCAACATAAAATAAAATAACATAACACAAAATAAAATAAAAAAATAAAATTGAACAAAATAGAAATAAAATAACAAAAATTAATACAGATTAAATAAAATATTAAAAAAAATATAAAAAAAACAAAAGAAAAAAATTAAATGAATAAATAAAAATTGAAATAAAAGCAAATAAATTTAAAAAGATTAAAAATAAAAATAAAAATTTAAGTACAATAAAACAAAATCATAAGTATAAAAATATGATGAATTGAAGTTAAATAAAAATAAATAAAAAAGTAAAATAAAATAAATTTCAGATAAATTAATTTAATGAAATAAAATTATTAAAAATAAACAAATGAATTTTACGTTTTTAATTCAAAATTTTTGGGATCTGTTCCGTGAACGTTTGTACGAAACGATATTACCTTCACATATGAAGTAAATTGGATAATAAAAAAAAATTAAATTAAGTTAAATTAAAGAACGAAAAATAAAATAAAATTAAGAAAATCAAATGAAATAGAACCAAAATAGAACAAAGTAAAATAAAATATAATAAAATAAAAAGAAACTGGAA